>JAUPFV010000002.1:108975431-110175431 GCA_036936605.1 Limnanthes douglasii subsp. nivea | reverse complement strand
CATATTTTAATATCACTCCCCGGTGTTAGCCGGGAAATTTTATCTTACACAACTCTTGCATTGTTTTATAGTTGCCCAATTTTGAGGGCTAGTGTTTAAATAGCCTTTAGTTATTTTATAAGTATTTGAAAGTGAGAGTATTTAAATTCTCTGATGACAAATATTTAAATGGTCATCACTCTGCCGAATCAATCCGGTCAGTCAGCCAAAGAAGCTATCAATCAAACCACTCCGAATTTTTCAAGAAGGCATCAAATTTCATTAAAAAACTCGGACACCTCATTAAAACCTCCCCGCGCCACCAGGGTAGGAAAGAGTATGCCCCCTAATATTTACATGGATTTTAAACTAGTAAATATTTACATAACTCTCATTCTAGATACAACCGAAGGTGTTCAATGTTCCAGGGGTGATTCAAAATCCTTCCATCTTTATCTTGAAGCCTGTATGTCCCAGGCTTAAGCTTTTAACTGACCACATAGGGTCCTTCCCAAGTTGGAGCTAGCTTGCCAAACTGGCTCTCCTTAGTATATAGGAAGACTTTTCTCAACACTTTATCCCCTGGTTGAAAATCCCTCCTTCTGACTCTGGAAGCAAACCTGCTTCTCATCAAAACCTGATAGTGTGTGGCTCTCAGATGAGCCTTAACTCTTTTTTCTTCTATCAAGTCAAGTTGACTTCTGATTCCCACTTCATTAGTCTGTTCAGAAAAATTGTGGACTCTGAATGAAGGAAGATTTGCTTCTATAGGAGCTATTGCATCCATACCATATACCAAGGCAAATGGGGATTCTTGTGTTGCAGCCCCGGGGTAGTCTGGTAGGCCCATAGTACTTCTTATAGACAGCTTGGCCACTTTCCAGCAGTCCCTTCTAGAGTCTTTTTAAGACCGGACATGATGTTCCTGTTAGCTACTTCAACTTGACCATTTGCCTGTGGGTGGAAAGGAGAAGAGAAGCAATTTTGAATACCTCTAGAGGCACAGAAATTCTCCACATCCTTGTTATCGAATTGTGGCCCATTGTCTGTGGTTATCTTTTGTGGAACCCCAAATCTGCAGCAAATATTAGATAAGATAAATTTTATAACAACTTTTGAAGTAGTTCCTAACAATGGGGCTGCTTCTATCTACTTCGAGATAATCAATAGCAACAATTATAGTTCTGCACCCTCCGGACGTCATAGGTAGAGGTCCCACCAAATCCAACCCCCAACGAGCAAAAGGTATTGCCTCAAAAATTGACTCTAAAGGGACAGCTGGGACATAAATTTCATTACCGTATCTTTGGCATGAATCACACTTCTTCACCAATTCCTTAGCATCTTTCATTATGGAGGGCCAGTAGTACCCATCCAACAAGAATCTTCTGGTTAGAGCTCTAAATCCACAGTGCGCTAATCCCTCGTCATCGTGTAATTCAGACAACACTATTTGGGACTCTTCGATCCCCAAACATCGCAAGAGAGGTCTACTAAAAGACTTCTTGTAAAGAACGTCTCTTAGAATGACAAACCCACGAGCTTTATACAACTTTTCTTGCCATATCTTTTTCCGGAGACAAGATGTCATCTGAGATGTAATGAAAAAAAGGATAGGACTAATAATATGCTCTGGTTGCCAAGGAGTCTGCTAGCGTATTTTCTGTTCGGGGTATGTGCTCATAGGTGATGTTTTTGAAATTAAGTGCCACTTCTTTGAGAATGAATAAGTATTTAATCAGCTGCTCCTCTTTGGCCTTGGATTGCCCTTGTGCATGATGGATAATAAGCTGAGAATCGCTCATTAACCTGACCCTTTTGGCTCTACAAATTAGGGCTAATTTTAAACCAGTTATATCAGCTTCATATTCAGACTCATTATTGGAAGCCCTGAAAGCAAAACATATACCCTGATACATTTTGTCGTCGTACGGAGAGGTTAAACATATCCCAGTACCACAACCCATGGCACTTGATTTACCATCAGTCCGGACAATCCATATTTTTTTAGTCTTTTCACATGTTTCTTTCTTAATGTCTCTGTCCGAATGGAGTTCAACTAGAAAATCAGCAACAGATTGAGCTTTGACTGTGGTTCGAGGGGAAAAATCAATATCATAGTCTCCCAACTCCACTGACCATTTGGTCATGTACGTCTGCCTTCTGAAGAACGTTTTTCAAGGGAAAAGACGTCCAGACAATGATAAAATGAGATTGAAAGTAGGGTCTCATTTTCCTAGCAGCAATTACCAAGGCCAGTGCTAATTTTCCAAGTTTTAAATACCTCTTTTCTGCATCTATCAAGCTTTTGCTGATATAGTACACCGGACGAGGATAATTATCCACCTCCCTTACTAGCACTGCACTTATGGAACAATCAGAAACTGCTAAGTATATGTAGAGTGTCTCTCCTTCAACAGGTTTAAACAAAGTTTTAAGGGATGATAAGTGTTTTTTAATTTCATCGAAAGCCTGGTCGCACTGTGGAGACCAGTTAAATTCTTTTGCACCTTTTAAAGTTTGAAAAAATGGGGCACACCTATGCGAAGACCTTGAGATAAAACGGTTTAGAGCAGCTAACCTCCATGTCAATCTTTGTACTTCTTTAATATTCCGAGGAGGCTCCATCTGCAATATAGCACTAAGCTGGTCTGGATCAGGCTGTATTCATTTCTCACTTATCACATACCCTAAAAACTTCTCGGACTTCACTCCGAAAACACATTTCTCTGGATTCAACTTTAAATTTACTTTCATCAAGTTGGCAAAAGTTTCTTGGAGATCTGCTAAGTGTAGTTCTTCTTCCACACTCTTTACCATCATGTCATCGATGTAGACTTCCATGTTTCTTCCAATCTGATTAGCGAAAGCCTTGTTCACCAACCTCTAATAAGTATCCCCAGCATTCTTTAATCCAAATGGCATCACCTTGTAACAATGGATACCCATATCAGTAACAAATGTAGTGTGTTCTTGATCCTTCGGATCCACTTGAATCTGATTATACCCGGAGAAGGCATCGATAAAGGACAACAACTTGTTCCCAGATGTGGAGTCCACTAACTAATCAATTCGGGGGAGCGGATATAGGTCTTTTGGGCAAGCTATATTGAGATCTATAAAATCGATGCACATACGCCACTTTCCATTTTACTTTTTTACTAACACCGGATTGGCTGTCCATAAAGGGTACTGAGATTCCTTTATGTGCCCCATCTTAGTAAGCCGGTCAACCTCTTGAACTATGACATCAACTTTCTCCTTAGAAAAAGCTCTCCTCTTTTGTACAACAAGTGCTATATCCTTCCGGATGGATAGTTGGTGTAATATAATATCTGCTCGTACTACGGTTACATCAACATTGCACCAAGCGAAAACATGTTGATGGTCTTTCAAAAAAGCTAACACTTTACTCTTTAATTCCGATGTCATCGTGGACCCGATCTTGACATTTCTTCCTTCAGCCGGAGACTGAGTTTCAACTTCTTCAATTGGTATTAAAACACTAGGGGTCTCTCTGGGGTAATCAATTTCACCCTCTCCCCCAGAGGGCCCCTTAAACTGTTGATCCTCATTGATCCGAATTGCCCCCAAAGTTCGAGGGGCCAATGTTGTTGCATAACACTCCCTTGCTATCTTTTAACTACTTCGGACAACCCCACTTGTCCTTGCACAACTTATTTTAAACATTGGTGGACTGTTGAAGCCACATCATGCATCCTGGAGAGCCAAGATCTCCCCAAAATGGAATTGTAACATGTGGGACAATCCACCACAATGAAAAGTATTCTGACCATCTTCTTAAAAGGGCCATTGCCTAACAAAACCTCCTCCTCAAACTCCCCGATCACGTCAGTTGAGCTTCCAGTGAAACCCACAATTGACCTTTTCGAACATTGAATTACTGCTGGATTCTTCATTTGTTTATAGGAAGTTAAAAAGAGGATATTGGCTGAACTGCCGGTGTTCACCAAATTTCGTCTAATGTCATTGCCCCCAATGGATGCTCCTATCACCACAACATCTTCACGGGGACCAGCTATATCCCTCAAATCATCTTCATCAAAAAAATGAAGGGAAAAGGAATTTGCGATTAATAGAAAGTCATGCCTCCTTCAAGTTGAGTAGCCAGAGTATGAACATGCCTCTTCCTTGAAGAAGCAGTTGGTGCAGTCATGGTGTCCCCCCCAAATATGGTAAGTGACTCAAAAAAGCCGATGAGCCCGGACACCGTCTTGCTGTGTTCTGTTATAACACCCACCTTATTCCGGGTTGAATCAGGATCCAAATACTCTAACTCCACATAGAATCTTTCAATTATCACCATAGCCTCGTCTGGAGCTGAAGTCCCTGCGTTGTTTGTTGGGCCAGTCCGGTGAGCATTATCAGGCCTATTCCCACTTTTGTTTTTACATAAGCCCCCAACTTCTCTCTCTCAATCAAATTTTACACTTCTTGTTTCAACGCAATGCAATCTTCAGTGTTATAGCCAATATAATGATGATATTGACAGAAACAATTATTACAACTTTCCCTAGGAGATTGTAGTGCAGCCGGCTTCCTGAAATGTACTTCGTCTTTTATTTTGTCATAAATTGTGGCCATATTTTCTTTCAACTCAGCAAACCACTCCGGTTGAACCCAAGGTCCTCGCTTATTTCTGGATTGCTAGCTCTGAGCTGGTGCTGAGTGGGATTGAGCCTTGGCCCTATTATGACCCTGTCCGACTTCCTTAGCCTTGTACCCGGACTGATTCTGGTTTTGATTTGGTGCAGCTGAGGCTGAGCTCACTTGCCGGTGCACCCTAGTTTTCTTTGTTTCATCCACATTAATCTGTTTGCCAACCTGATTCAGTAAACCATCCCACGTCATGGCCTTTTTCCTGATTACTGAATCAACCAAATTGCCAGGGTTCAAACCCTGTCTTAAAGAAGCTATTGATACTTGCTCAAAGCAGTCAGCTAATCTATTCTTGTGTTTAAAAAGTGAATTATATATTCCTTCAAATATTCATTCGGTTCTTGGGCACAATGGATAATTGTGTCTCTATTTCCCTTCACTTCCTTACTTCCAACGAATTGCCTCCGGAAGGCCACCCAAAAAGTATTAAAATTTCTGATGCATCCTTGTGGCAGACTATTATACCACTTCAGAGCACTTCCCGTAGAATACTGGGAGAACGCTCTACAAAGTAACTTGTCATCATCGTCAAAATTCATCACAAAGTTTTTGAATTGCTCCAGATGATTATCTGGATCTTTACTCCCATCATTTTTTCCATCTTTGTGCAGTCAAACCTCTTAGGAAAGTTTCCGGACAGTATCTTGGAAAACAATGAAGATTGTCTCCAATTCCGGCCACGACTAAATACAGTATCTTCATTGGGAGTTGCAAAGATACCTGGTTCATCATGAAAGGCGAAAGGATCCATCAACAGTCGGTCTACATGTCTCCGGCCATGGCTGTGACCATGAGATGACCCTTATCCTAGATGCCTTTTTAACTTTCCATGCCGGTCCCTCTTTCTTGAATACTTTCCAAGAAATTTTCATCTTCCCCGAATAGGAATCACCAGTATAAACAGAAAATAAATTATGGTGGTAAACATTAGTTAAAGAGACATACCCGTCATCATCAAAACCGATAACGATTACAAAGGTTGAACAAACAACTTACTTCATCAGATAAACAAGAAACTCAGAATGACAAATAAACAATAAAAATGCAGGGACAGTTGGAGGTTCACAGAAACAGAGTGTTGAGTAACAAACAAATAATCAATTTGTGATTCAGTATGAGCAAATTATATGTGTAACAACCGACGACGGTCACCAATGTAGTCAAAGACTTAATTGGAGGCAATCTTTGCTCTCTTCAGGATGAAAAATCCAAGATGAAGAACTTCGATGAGAGTAAATATCCGGATAATGTGCTAGAGTAGTTTAAAAATTTTATAATGAATTATGACGACGATGATAAGGTGTTGTGTCAAGATTTCTCCCAAACTTTCAAAGATAGCACCTTTAAAATGGTACAAGCCCCTTCCAAAGGTATCTATGAAGAATTTTGATATGTTATGGACCATTTTTGGAAGTTAATTTGTGGGAAGCAATGATATAAGAGGATATAATGACACAATAATTTAGTGTCATCAGTTGATTGGGGAGAGTTTGAAATATTATAGTAAAGACTTTGCACAAACTAAGAATAGTTTGGATGATTGTTATGAGCAAGTGGCTATAGCTTCTTTCAGGTAAGGGCTTCACCCCATGGAATTAGCTGAGAACGTGACTATGAAAAAAAACTTATCTTTGGAAGGTTTGTTATCGCAAATTGAGAAACAAATCAAAGTGAGGAGTAGAAGAGATATAAATTGATCATTTGCAAAGAAATAATCTGTAACCATCTGCCACGAGCCATCGACAGCAACAAACATAAACATTTCAGCATCAAATATTCACTAATTTAGGTTAGAACGACGCAACTCGACCGAAAGTAAATCAATACCCACAAGTTCAATGATATGGATCCAGAGAAAATAGATGGGTCTGAATCGATACATATGCTGAGTTAACCTCGATATAACCGATTTTACTAGCATAATAACGACATTAGATATGATATAAGGGGATGCATATCTTTGAACAAAGAGATCCAAACCTTAATTTAAAAATGAAAAGCTAACTACTTTTTTCAAAGCGCGATCAAAGGTTCGTTCACAAAATTCAGTTAACTATCAAGCTATAGTTCGAAGGAAGGAAATAAAAGCTTCTCTAAGCAAGAAAACACAATGGTTATAAGTTGACCCTAAAATGAGTTTGATGTAGATTCAGAGTCTCTTGATCTTGATCCTAACCGAACTAATATTATGGTGATTGAGGAATTTACGGATGGAAAGGTAAAAGGTTTGTGTGAATTTGTTTGAATCACTAATTATTTTTGGTAGAGATACAATATCAGGTCCTTCTTTTTATTCGTAAAAAAGAAAATTGTAAGTTTTACAACTCAACTCAATAGAAAGAAAAATGTCTACCCATTTATACCAATATCTCATGCCATTTATTGTGTTTGATGGTGATGATTTAAGAGAGGTTGTAGGACCACACGAGGATGTTGCGGTAATCAGAGTGACCATTGAGGCAACTGTAATACAAAAATTCTTGATTGACATAGGTAGCTCAACAAATATATCATTCATGTCTACTTGGAAGCAAATGAAAACCCTCATATCATACTCCGATCGAATAAGGAAATAATAGGATTTGTAGGGATCACTGCGGATGTAACTGATGTATATAGGATGTAACATGTGTCCCTGCAAGTGTTATTTACTGTAGGCTAGTGCTATGGCCCAATATATGCCTTATTATTCAGAATTGTACAGCTTTTTCTGCCAAAAATCCAAAGTAATTGTGGCTGAGGTGGATCGATTAACACAAGTGGGGCATATTTAAGAGTCTCAATACCCTTTATGGATAACCAACCATGTACTTTTCAAAACAAAGAATGGAAAGTGCATGTGGTGTCGACTTCATAGATTTAAATAGGGCTTATCTAAAGGATTATTTCCATGTCTCTCCAATTTAGCAACTGATATACTCAACTTCGGGTAATAAATTATTGTTGTTTATGGGGGTTTCTGTGGGATATAACCAGATATAAATAACCATTAACTTAAAATTAAACCCGTAAAAGTGTTCGGTATGGAATTTGTTTTGGGCTATATAATAAGTGAAATGAGAATTTAGCTTGATCTTGTACATTTTAACACTCTAATAGCCATGAATCCCCAAAGTCTATTAAAGAGGTATAATATTTTAACTAGAAGGTTAGTAGCTTTAAACATATTTATATCTAGGTTTTCGGATACATATGCACAATTTTTCCAATTACTCACAGAGGTGAATACGTTTAATTGGACTCCAAAGTATGATGAAGTCTTTGCTATAATAAAAGAACACTTATCCTCTCTAGAGATTTTGACCAAACCGCTTGTTGGAGAAAATATATTTATTTTTACAGTAGTATCAGATTATGCAGTGAGTGCGGTTTTGTTCAGAGAAGTTGAAGGTTGCCCACACCCTGTTTATTATATAAGAAAAAACTTAATATATGTTGAAAAAATATACTTACAACTGGAAAATATAGTTTTAGTCTTAGTAGTTGCAACACGAAAAATGAGGTTGTATTTCCAAACCCATTTCATTATGTTCAGATTTCTTTCCCACTTAAAAATGTGTTGTGAAAACCAAATGTATCAGGTCAGATGACTAAATGATCAGTAGATTTGGGTGATTATAACCTTGAATTTTCTCTTTGAACAACGATTAAGGAACAAGCTTTGGCAGACTTTCTAGTTGAGTTTCATTAAGAGCGACTAGAGCCTAAGCTAGATATTGATAAACCTCTGAATGAATATTAATTGAAAATGATGGAGGTTTGAACGTGTCGGGCTGTGAAGCATGAGTTCACTTGGTATCCTCCTCTGGAGATTCAATGCATCAAGAAATACACTTTAATTTTAAATCATCAAATAATGAGGTAGAGTACGAGCCTATATTAACAGGTTTAAGGCTTGCACAAATCATTGGTTTTAAAAAGTTTGTTTAATAAGTGATTCACAACTTCTGATTAATCATGCCTCGAATCAATTTGAATCAAGAAAAGATCACTTAATAAACCTAAATGCATTAATAATATATAACAACTTTTCTTTAACATGTCAAGTACAAACACATGTGTCGGGCTAAAGCTTACGTGCTTGATTCCGTGAAAACTGTTTCATACATTGAAGGATATCCATGGATACAGGTACATAAAAACCCTTTGATAATGAAATATTATGAGCATGAGTTGGGCTCTAAAGAGGCATTCAATATTTAGACGAGCGTAGAGAGATATTTGAGGTATAAGATTAGGGAACTTATAAGTAAGTGGACTACGTCTGTTGATAAAACATTGAATAAAAGACTAAGGTTAAAAGCACATGTTTCAAAGTACCTGTGCACATACTTTATAAGAAGACTATAAGTATACCATTATTACGATGCTTCATATCTAGTAATCACAATTTATATTATCTGAATTGTATAACGGGGAATGATATGTCCATTGTGGCTATAAGAAATGAACAAGAATATTTTTGTTGGTTATGTTGTATTAACCTTCTATTATGGTAGATACCAAAGAATTAGTACAATGATGTGATCCTTGTCAACTATTCTCCTTACCCCAAATAATTGTGTGTAGAAGAAATGAGACTTCGATAATTTGGCCACATCAACTACATCAAGCAGGTGTGCCAAACATACGAGAAATGAGACTTCGATAATGGTATGGGGTATATACTTAGGAAGCTAAAGAAATCGCGAATCAAAGAAGGCAACGGTAATCGTAACCCCAATAAAATACGGTGATATATAAGCAGGTCTCATTTTATTTCACCTAAGCTATTCTCCGTGCACCAAAACCCTCACTATCACATCGCTAGGAATACCCTATCTAACCCTCAATTCCTGGAGGCCATCCTTCATTAGGTACCCATATTTAGGGGTTAATCGTAAGAAGTACTCATCCAAGAAGGTGGGACTCTCATACTCCAATTATGTACCGTCACCGGTAACAACTCCCACCTTCTACTTCTTCTTACCATATTCTTTGGGGCTATCACGATCACTAGAACGATTGTAATAACCCAATATGACTTATCAGAGCAAGAAAATATCTGGTATAACTCGCCTCGACTAGTGCTACTAAGAAGGGGTTTTCTCAGCACCCAATTCGATTAGGATAAACATATCCAAATTAGACCAAAGGTAGCCCCAATACGAAAGGACTACAACTATAACCCCACAAGATTAACGCAAGCTAAATTTTGAGCATATATTTTATCTACTGGCGAAATTTGTGATGAATAGCGGTGGATAAAAATCTGGCTCCCAAAAATCCCAACAGTGGTTTTCTTCTCTCTGAGAATAAAATGTTACCAAGATTAGTGACTTGAAAGACTAAGAAAAGAGGTTTACATCAAAATTGGTTATCTAACTCACGTGTGATGGGAAACCATTTGTCACAGATATTAATAAAAGTATCACGTTTCCTCATATTCAAAGCGTTATATTCTATCAAAACACGCCACCATACGACCTCCACGTGTCACTCTACCATTGAAAAACACTCATTTTTTGTCTTAATTAATGAACTACATGGCCCACGTGATAAAATGGTGATTCAATTATTTTACAATCTACTAATTCTCATAAACTATTATTCCATGGATTATATTTTTTTAAATATAATCTATGGACTAGGGAGGAAGCCCTAATGAGGACGTCATCGCCAAGTGATAGAGCAAGTAACATATGAACCGATGGAAATAATATAGAGACATAAGCAAGACCACACCTAGGTATTTCGTATGCGAAACCGAACACCTACAAAACACTCAGTAGCAAATGACCGAGGCCAAACCAAGATGTATCGACTTCATAAGAAGACAGCATGCAAACCATCAAACAAGATCATCACTAGAAACTGTGTCGAGGTCCAACCTAGGGACGTCGATACCCTCTTACTAAAAGCAACCGAATAGAAGTCATATGAAAATATCAACATAGCTTGATTAAGGTTTGCCTAACCAATAAAGAAACTAAGGAGAGGCATCCCCGAGCATATGTCACTTCTGATAAGGAAAGATATTCCTCAAGGACCTAAGTGCAATTGATAAGGACTAAAGTGATAAGTTCTGTAAATATAGGGTTAAATTAGGCTTTAGGAGAAATGTAAGGGTTGAATTGTAAATATACCATTATGTAACCATTTCTCTAACTAACTCACCCAGCCTATTTAAAGAGGCTAAAGAAGTTAGTTTGACCTATGAAATAATCAGAAGCACTTTTCACTACTCAAAATTTCCTAAGAGATTTGTGTTCCTGATTTTGTCAATTCCGCATTAATTCATACCAAATTGGCGCTAGAAAGAGGGGAGCGAGGATACCTTGATCAACAGATCAGAAATCGACGTTCGAGTTTTCGTTTTGCAAAGTTTTTCGTTCGAATTTTCATATTTTGTTTGATTTTTCGCTGATTGAAGATGAATCCAGAGGAAGGTGACAATCCATCCGTTCGCAAGGCTATGGAAACACTGAAATCCGATCTGCAAGAGGCAGGTAAATCGATTCCAACTCAATCAATCCAATTTGATTTTGAAGGAAATATGAATGAGATGATAAGGAAGGTGGCAGAGCTTGACGAATTGGTAAAAAAGAAGGGAAATAATAATGGTGCTAGGCTTAGGTCTAAGATAGCAGGGGGCGATCAGAATGATCAGTCGGATCAGTCGATGGACGATGGCGATGATCAATACGAACAGCGTAAAGCACGTTCTGAGCAAAAAAAAGAGTATAGCGGGATAAAGAGGAAAGAAAAGTTACAAAGGCGACTGTATGCAAACTCTAGTGATGAAGAGGATTTCGAAGATTCTGAGTCTGATGAAACACCGAGGTACGAACGCTCTCGAGGCCATTTAAGAGGAGCAGAGCGTGAGCTCCGGCCAGCTAGGGTGTATAAGGAAGGAAGGAAAAAGAAAGAGAGGCGAGTATATTCACCTCGGAAATATTCGCCTCGGAGGTACTCACCTCAGAAATATGTAGGTGAGTCCAGCTTATATGCTACTGTGGGGATGAGAAATCAGGACCAGTATGTTCAGGGAGTCAACTGGAGGGACTCACCATTGATCAGGGAAATCAGATCTGTGTCGCTTCCGAGGCGGTTTGATATTTCCAAAGTTGATAAGTTTGATGGGACTCAAGATCCCGATGACCACATAGAACAATTTAAAAACTACATGACTAATTTTGAAGATGACGATAAATTGGTGTGTAGAGCTTTCTCTCAGACGTTTAAGGGAACTGCGCTGAAATGGTTCAACAAGATTCCTAAGGAATCAATTGCAAATTTTAGACGCTTCTATACTGCTTTCCGAAGACAATTTGTGGGAAGCAAGGAAATGAGAGCTAATGGAGACACAATAATACAATGCAAACAGGCTGTGGGAGAGAAGTTAAAGGATTACACTAAGAGGTTTGTGTCAACAAAGGCTGAATTGGATGATTGTGAAGAAAGTGTGGCTATGGCGGCGTTTAGGCAAGGGCTGTTGCCTGGGGATTTAGCCGATGAGACTACGAGGCGCAGGGCGTTAACATTTGGAGCTCTTATGGCTCAGGTTGAGGATCAGATTAAGGTCGAAGAATCGACGCGGGTTCGAGGAGGTGTTAGTACTGTTCAGAAGGGGAGTGGACAATCTAACACATCGAACAACAATCCCTCGCGTCCGAAGAACAATCAAAATGTCACTAACCGAGGAGCTTCGAACTCGTATCAAGGGGGATATAATCAACACAACTCTAATAATCAGCAGCAGTTTAGATCCAGATCGAATGTGTGGGTAAGGCCAGATTATTATGCGGATCTGACTGAAAGCGTGGCTTCGATATATGAAAAAACAAGGGGAACAATAAATTTTAGAAAGCCTCCAGCGATTAACAGACCAAGAGAGGAGCGCAATAATAAGTTCTGCAGGTATCATGATGATGTCGGCCATGATACAAATGATTGCATTGCTCTAAAGAAGGAGATGCAAATTTTGATCGAGAATGGAAAGTTGCTGGAATATGTCAGGAAGAATGCTAAAGCGGCAGCTCCGAAAATTGGTAATCCTAATTCTAAGCAGGAAACTGCACTAATGATTTTAGATGTTGCAGGTGAGGGGGATGGTTTCGATGTAGCCTCGGAATATGTCGAACCAGACCCCAGTCGACTTTTGTTAATGTCAATAGATGAGCCGATGCGTCAGGGACGTGTTCGAGATTTGTGTGCCTTCTTCGAATCACTAAAAATATTTGGAGAGGATTCGATGACTAACAACACTAATAATTCGAGGAAGAGGCATATAGTGAACTTAACACGACAAATTGAGGGAGGCGCATCGGCACACCTAAGCAACAGAAAGGATGTGCCCTTTATAATTTTTGACGGGGATGATTTGAGGGGGATTACTGGGCCACATGAAGATGCGGTGGTCATAGGAGCAGAAGTATGCGGGGTGGAGATTCGACGAGTGCTGATTGATACAGGGAGCTCTGCTAATGTGCTTTTCAAGTCAACATATGAGAGATTGACAGCTCCGCCTCGAATAGAAAGATCAGAAAGGACTATCATAGGGTTTACTGGCGCAACAGCAAATGTGATAGGAGAGTTCGAGGGTGAAGTTTCTTTGGGAAAGGGGCCTTTCAAGAAGAAAGTACAAGTACTTTTTGTGGTGGTAGATTGTCCATCAAGTTACAATGCTATTTTTGGGAGGTCGTGGTTGGCGAAGATGTATGCTGTAGTTTCCACGGTTCATCAGTGTTTGAAGTATGTGATTGAGGACCGAGTCGGCGTAGTTCGAAGTGATCAAAAGGTGGCAAGAGAATGTTATGCTGCAACATTTAGACTACGGGGCAAAAGTTCTGATGATCTGATGGAGAATTAGCAGTTTGGGGGGTTGTCTTCTGATGGAACAGATGAGGGAATTGATGATCCGAGGTCAACCCCGAGTTCTGTGGTGGTCAATGAAGAAATAGAGGAATATACTTTCAATAATGGCAGGGTACTTCGAATTGGCACCCTGTTATCTTTATCGATGCGGGAAAAGTTGTTGACTTTTTTGTCTGAAAATTTGGATGTTTTTGCGTGGAGGTCTGAAGACGTGGTGGGGATCCCAAGTGACATAATATGTCATAGTTTGGCGGTTGATCCGAAGGTCAAACCGATAATTCAAAAAAGAAGGGCTTTTTCATTGGAGAAATCCGAGGCAATAGTTGCCGAGGTGGATCGACTGTACAAGATGGGTCATATCAGGGAAGCCAATTATCCGAGGTGGACGGCTAATCCGGTGGTAGTAAAAAAGAAGAATGGAAAATGGCGAATGTGTGTGGACTTCACAGATTTGAATAGAGCCTGTCCAAAAGATCCTTTTCCGGTGCCTCGAATCGATCAGCTAGTGGATTCTACTTCGGGAAATAAAATCTTGACTTTCATGGATGCATTTTCGGGGTATAATCAGATTCGAATGAATCCAGATGATGAAGAAAGCACGACTTTTATTACTGACAGAGGTTTGCACTGCTATAAAGTAATGTCGTTTGGATTAAAGAATGCTGGGTCAACATATCAGAGGCTGATGAATAAGGCGTTCTCTTCACAGATTGGGAGAAATATCGAAGTGTACATTTATGACATGCTTGTCAAAAGCAAAAGTGATGATGAACACATTGATGATTTGGAAGAGACGTTTTTGAATCTTAGAGCAATACAATTGAAGTTGAACCCAGAAAAATGTACATTTGGAGTTCGATTTGGCAAATTTCTAGGGTACATGATTAGCGAAAGAGGAATCGAAGTGGATCCAGATCAATTGAAGGCTCTGATATCTATGTCTTCACCCCGGAATATCAAAGAAGTGCAAATGTTAACGGGCAGGTTAGCAGCTTTGAACAGATTCATTTCTCGTTTTTCAGATAAGTGCTTCCCTTTTTTCCAGGTGCTGCATAGACCTAATAACTTTGAGTGGACTTCGGATTGTGAAGAAGCTTTTATGAAGATTAAAAATCTTTTGTCCTCTCCTGAAATATTGTCGAAGCCTCGAAAGGGTGAGCAGCTATTTTTGTATATAGCAGTATCGGATTATGCGGTGAGTGCAGTTCTGGTCAGTGAAGATACGAGAATTTCGAAGCCTGTCTACTACGTCAGCAAAAATTGGTTGATGCTGAAAAACGCTATTTGAAGCTCAAAAAATTGGCACTGTGCATAGTAGTGGCAGCAAGAAAAATGCGTCCTTACTTCCAGGCACATACGATTGTGGTTCGAACTTCATATCCATTAAAAAATGTTTTGCAGAAGCCAGATATCTCAGGAAGGATGACCAAGTGGTCTGTGGAATTAGGAGATTTCGATGTGTTATTCTCTCCTCGAACAGCTATCAAAGCTCAAGCTTTAGCAGATTTTTTGGTGGAATTCCACTCAAGCAGATCCGAAGAGAAAGATGGTGAAAAGGTGAACGAGAATCCGACGTGGACGATACGAACTGATGGGGGATCCAGTAACAAAGGGTCGAGTGCAGGAGTTGAGTTGGTGGCACCAACAGGGGAATTTATGTTTCAAGCTATAAAATTTGGCTTTCATGCTTCGAATAACGAAGCTGAGTATGAAGCTGTGCTAGCAGGATTACGGTTAGCAAAGATTTGTGGAGCAACATTTGTGCGCTTGGAAACAGATTCACAGTTGGTAGTTAACCATGTTAAAGGAGTATCGGAAGCTAAAAAGGAACGTTTGGTTTTGTACTTACAAGAACTTCGGGGAATGATGGCACAGTTTGAAAATGTTGAAGTGGAGCATATTCGAAGAGGTAACAACACAATGGCTGATTCTTTGGCAACAATGGCCTACTCTGAAGAATATCCGTGGATCATAACACAACCATCGCCTTCGATTATACCGAATTCTGAGCAGTGTGAAGTTGTTAGTGAGGTAGTGAATGATCCGATGTGCGCTCGAGGAGATTGGAGGTTTGATTTGTTAAACTTTATTTCGAAGGGAATATTACCTCTTGATAAACACTTGCTCAAGAAAATAAAGTATAAAGCCCTTGGCTATGTGGTATTGGATGGGGTATTGTACAAAAGGTCTGCATCGAAACCTTTGCTACGATGTTTAAGCAAGCAAGAGTCTCAGAACATTTTATCCGAAATGCATGATGGGGATGGATTAACTCATTGTGGATTCAAAGCTTTAACGCGTAGGGTATTGTTGGCAGGGTATTATTGGCCTACTATTTTGCAAGATGCCAAGTCGTTAGTTCGAAGCTGTGATACTTGCCAAAGATATGCAAATTTAATACACAAACCGGCAGTACCCCTAATGACAATTTCAGAGGCGGTTCCTTTCGATAGGTGGGGGATTGATTTAGTGGGACCATTGCCTATGGCTTCTGGAGGAAGACAGATGATTATTGTCGCGGTTGATTATTTTTCGAAGTGGGCAGAAGCAGAACCCTTAGCTGGGACAAAAGCTAAGGATGTAATCAAGTTTATTCAAAGTAACATTTGCTACCGTTTTGGAGTACCTCGAAAAATAACGACGGACAATGGTCCTCAATTTAATAATAAGGAAATGGACTCTTTTTGCTCTTCGAAAGGGATACAACAATGCTTCTCCACTCCTTTCCACCCTCAGGCAAATGGACAGGTGGAAGTTACAAATAGATCTATTTTGGATGGCTCGAAGAAAAATTTGGCAGGAGCAGCAGGGAAATGGCCAAATTATCTTCAAGAGGTGTTATGGGCATATAGAACAACTCCTAGAGAGGCTACAAACGAGACTCCTTTTTCTTTAGTATATGGGATGGACGTTGTGTGCCCTGCTGAATCTACATTGCCCTCTTATAGACTACTACAATATTCCGATGCAGATAACGATGAGGCTAGAAGGGTGGAGCTTGATTTGTTGGAAGAAAAAAGGGTCAAGGCACATTTGAATGTGATCCATTATCAAACATTAATGAGAAGCAGATACGATGCTAAAGTTAAGAGAAGAGAATTCAAAATTGGCGATCGAGTGTTACGAAAAGTATTTCTTCACACTAAGGATAAACACCTCGGAAAATTGGCCCCGAATTGGGAAGGTCCTTACGAAGTTAAAATGAGGGTCAAGCCAGGTTCTTACAGGTTGTCAGATCGAGAAGGGAGGATGCTCAAACACCCTTGGAATATAGAGCACTTGAAATTGTACTGTGAGTAAAACTGAGCTTCGAATTTTTGTAAAACAGACATACTCTTTCCTTATCTGTTGGCCCAGAAAGGTTTTAACGAGGTGTCTGGTTAATATTGAATTTTTTAATCAAATTTCTTTTGGCCATTGGTTGTTTACTATAATGTGTGATTTATTATTTTGGTAACTTGGCAAAGACTGATCATCTTTGAAAGTTGACCAAGAATAATTTTCCGAAGCGATAGCTTTGAAGAAACAACCAGATTTTCGAGGTGCCACGTCTTATGAGTGCATCTATTTTTCGAGGTGCCACGTCTTATGAGTGCATCTATTTTTCGAGGTGCCACATCTTATGAGTGCATCTAATTTTAGAAATAACCAGTTCAAACAAGTATACCAGAAATTTAAGATATAAAAAAAAGAAGTGGTTTGTTCGTTGGATAAAATACGAAGTTTACAAAAAAAGGGGGGAAGTACTTAACCACATACACAAAAAAACAAACTACCTAGCCTATTAGGCATCATCTTCTTCTTCTTCTGATGACTCCTCTTCTGAATTATTTTCTTCTTCTGAGGAGGAGCTTGGTGGCGCTTCGAACGCTTCTTTTGGGCGTTTTTCTTCTGGAACTTGTCTCCAAAGATTTGTTAAGTCTAGTCTTGGACAAGCAGCATGAACTTCTCGAAGAAGCTGAATAGATGTATCAATTTGAGCTTTCTTGATACCTTCGAGCATTAAAGAACCAACTTTGGTTTCAGCCTTTTTGACGGCAGCTTTCTTTTCTTCTTCGAATCCTGTTCGAAGTGTGGTAATCTCAGTTTGGCTATTTTCTAGTTTCTCTTTAGTTTCTTTAATAAGTTTCTCAGCATCGGAAATAGCAGTAAAATGTTCAGACTTTAGACTTTCAAGAGCCAGCAGATGAGTAGTCTTAAGAGCTTCGACTTCTTCTTTGTGTTTTTTGAGAAGCTGTTCTTTCTCAGCTTCAAATTTCTGGAGTGCTTCATTTTTCGAAGTCTTTTCAGACTCTATTTCTTTTCTGCTCTTAACTAACTCTTGGGCAAGGCGCTCCAATTGAGTTTGAGAATTGTCCACCTCTTCATATAACTTTTTGACTGCAGCACTTAAATTTGGAAAAGGTTGGAGAATTGAAGTTACCTCATCGGATTTCTTTGAATTGGGAAAGTTTGTTGGTTGCTGACAAACAGGAACAATGGTGTTAGATGTCGAAGCCATAGGAATAATAGCAGCCCCAGTAGAAGTCGATGGAGCAAAATTGGGAGGTTGAGAATCACTGCCAGCAAATGCAAAATCCCCGCTTGAATTGAGGTTGTCGAGGTTGAGGTAATCATCTACTTGACTATCCCCTAGTGTCAATCCTCCATCAGGGTTCTCTTCGATAAAAGTTTTCCCATGCACCTCGTAAGCTAGTACTTAATCTAGCATATCGGCCTCGTTCTTTTTCTTAGGCGTACTAGACTTGCTCTTTTTCTTCTTTGGAGAATTGTCTTTTTTCTTTTTTAGAACAGGTTCATCTTCTTCGGAAATGGGGGGAAGCTGAGGAGCAGATGTTTTTCGCTTTCTTATAGTCTTTGAGGTGTTGGAAGATTTAGCCTTGACTGCTTTGGGTTTTTTGAGGGTTTGCTTCCCTTTCTTTTTCAAAGGTGAGTGGCTGTCACTTCGATTCCGGGTCGGAAGATAGCATTTCCCATCTGGTGCAAGTATCCTCTGAACTGCTAGGATGGGATCCGGGGGCACCATCGGATCTTGAGGGAAGTCAGCCCCTAAGGATATGCGCCAGAGATGGCTGTTGACGAAGTTGATAGGCTCAAATGCTGAGTGAAAGCCATTTCCCTAAGACTTTTCTGCCCATTCAGCCATTTGTTGGAAGATGACCTTGGCCTCTTTTCGACGACTCTTAAACCGCCTCAGAATTTCTAAGGAGAGGCAAATAGTTAGTTAAATAAATTGATTTAAAACAGTTAGATAAATAAAGGAAGGTATCACTTACTGCTATCTCTCCAAGTGAGGGTGAGTTTGGAAGGATTGGCATCAGAAATTTCTTTGCCGTTTTCCCAGGCCCCTGATAGGAAGACAAATCTTTGCTTCCAGAACTTATCAGCTTCGAGGAGGTCGTCGATAATTTTTAAATCATCTTCAAGAGTTAGATAATAAAACGGCAGAACTGGGCCATTCGAAACTTTGGTTACTGAGATGAAGTCCTCGATTTCGAGGGGAATGCCTCCAAGCCTCGATACCATGATTGCTGAGAATAAAGTAAAGAGAAAGTTGGGAGTGACTTGTGTTGGACACAATCTGTGGATTTCGAAGAACCTCACTATCATCGGATCAAGGGGAAACCGAAGTCCCCAGTTGAAGAGCTCAGGGTACACTACTAGCTCATCTTTCTGACAGTTTAGAGGTGTCTCTCCTTCTACCGGAAGTCGAAGAATCATGTTATCGGTCAGTCCCCATAGCTTTCTGAGCTGCTCTTTCTCTGATTCGAGGTAGTAACTGTAGGGTACATTCTTTAAGGCAAGAATATACCAAGCAGAAAGAGGTTTAAGATTTTCTTGAACCAAGGCGGCAACGCTCTTGGGAAGTGTAATAAGAGCTTTTTTCCCTCGAATCTTTTTTGGAGGAGCTACACCATCAGCCTCGGATTCCTCTTCGGCATCAGATTCAGTAGCTTCAGAATCGTCTTTTTTGTGATCTTCATCGGAGCGACTTCGGATTTGAGTCTCCTGTTGAGTCACAGGAATTGGCTGACTACACTCTGGTGTAATGTCATCCACTTCTTGTGGGGGAGGAGAAGAGTGTGGGGGAGGAGAAGAGTTTTCTGCTTCTTCACCCATTGCTAGAAAAGGAGATTTTTGGCACGTTTAGCTTTGATAGCCTCGAATTGAGGAGGGAGTGTGTTGGATTGAAGGTTTTTTGTCTCTTCGACTTGAAGGACAGGTGATTTGGGTTGTGATTTATTATCAGTTGGTGGCTTGTCTAAAGTAACGACTTTAGATTTCCGATGAGGTCTTAGCAATGAAGAATTAGCTGGATTTTGAGGATGAGAGATTGTTGAGTTAGTTTCTGGGTTTGAAGCTAAAGGTGAAGACGAAGTGGCAAGGTTAGGATCGAAGTTACCATATTCAAAAGTAGTAGAAGAAGAGTGAGGACCGTTGTAGATCAACCCAGCAGCTTTGTACTCTTTGGCTCTTTGAGAAATACAAAGATAATCGTAGGCACCGAATACTTGGTTACTGGAACCAGGAAAAAGAGTTTTCTTTGATCTTACTAGTTTTCTGGGTTTAGATCTATTGTATTTAGGATATCTTCTCATACAATGGGTATTGATATGAGAGATGGCTTTGGTGGATGAAAAAGATGAAGTGAGTTGAAGGTTTATGAAGAACAGGTTGAAGATAGCTTGAAGAACAGGTTGAAGATGAAGAACAGGTTGAAGATGGTTCAAGAAGTGATTTCTCTAAAAAGTTCTTAATGAATGAAGAGTTGGGTATTTATAGGATAAAGGAGTGATGTCGAGAATATGGAAGAGTAGAATTAGTAAGTTGCTTTCATTGGGTGGAATATGAAACGAAAAGGAAACGTATAGTATCATAGGTCTACTACTAGAGGTCTAATCAATCCATCAAGTAGGGATCAGAGATTTCGAAGTATTAGTAAAACTATGTTTTTAGTAATAATATTCGAAGAAGAGGCGAAGCTATACCTCAAGGAGTCAAATTCGAAGCAATTGAGAAATCTGTTTGCACTTATTCGCAAATTCGAAGAGAAGTCACAGACCATTAAGTTCAATCATAATAAGGAGATAAAGTGAGGAAAATGGTATTGACCCGAGGAAGAGTTCGAGGAGCTAATAGTTCTTATAAATATCTGTATAAGAACTAGGGGGGGCTACTGATAAGGAAAGATATTCCTCAAGGACCTAAGTGCAATTGATAGGGACTAAAGTGATAAGTTCTGTAAATATAAGGTTAAATTAGGCTTTAGGAGAAATGTAAGAGTTGAATTGTAAATATACCATTATGTAACCATTTCTCTAACTAACTCACCCAGCCTATTTAAAGAGGCTGAAGAAGTTAGTTTGACCTATGAAATAATCAGAAGCACTTTTCACTACTCAAAATTTCCTAAGAGATTTGTGTTCCTGATTTTGTCAATTCCGCATTAATTCATACCAAATTAACGATATCATAAAAGGAGACAATATTTATTAAAGAAATTATTTACTAGATAACCCACGTAACATACTAGGACTAGAGTAACGACTATGATTATAGGTCTACTATCACAAATACTAGTCCACATCGAGATTAGGGGAATTATGTAATTATTGGGAAAATAAAACCGTTTTGTAAACCGTCTAAATAGGTTTGCGATAAACCGTTATTCTATGCATCTTTTTGGACCGGATATCCACACTTTGGCTAATATTTTCTTATTACAAAATTCAATTATTTTTATCTAAAAATATATATGTTAAACTTTATTAATTCAATTTACAACAAGTAAAATCGTTTTTATAATTCAAAATTAATTAATTTTGGTTAGATCGGTCTTTTGGTTTTGATATTTTGGATGGAAAAACATTCTGAAAATCAAAATTTTGAAAATTTGATAGTTAACTCTAATAACCATTACAAAATCATTGATCACTTACCTCTTTGGTTTGATTTAATAACAACAATCTCAAATTCATTTTCAAATAGATAGTAAAAATATGCCCCCAAGGGGTAGCCGAGTTGGTTGAGCATGGCATTCTTATAACCAAAAGGTCATGAGTTCGAGTCCCTCTGCATACGCTTTCACGGCTGAGCCTGTCACTTTGTGTGGTTTACCTTCTGGCGTTGGTTTGCAGGCTATCGCGTCAGACTGAGGGTTTACCCTGTGCGCACTCATTGCACTCTGAGTAGCGGCTGCGGGTTCCCTCCGAAAGAAAAAAAAAAAAAAAAAAAAAAAAAAAAGATAGTAAAAATATTGAATCGTTGTAAGAATTTAATTCTCGAATCTTTTCTTAAACCATAAATCTTAAACCATTGGAATCGATAAAATGGAAAGGGGAATATTTTTTAGATTTAAATAAATGATAAGACAATCGCTTATAATATATTTGATGGTTTTTTAGTGAATATATATTTTAAAATTTAGAGTGTGTTTATCAATTTTGGGAGAACATAAAAAATAGTTTTTTTCCTTATGAAATGCTTTAATTACTATAATGATTGTTTACTAAGATTATGATTTATCTTCGTGCAGGTTCATATACCATACTTTTGTTAAAGCGAAAGCGCAACACTTTAATAGTTAACATAATAGATAATAGAGTTATATATCGTAATATTAAATATGTCAACCTAGTATATATATATGATTTAAAACCATGATATTACGATATTATTACTCTGTTAATGTAAACATAACCTTTAATATGTTTATTGTCAATCAACTACTTACAAGAGCTAAGTTACACCGATTTAGCATCTAGTAAAAGAATTTAAATAAGAAAATTTGCAATCCCTCGTTTGGATCATCCTTTATACTAAAATAATATATCAAGTGAAGAATGTTTTGAAAATATTAGTGTATTAATAAATAATTTAAAATTTTATTTTTTGTTTTAGGAAATAATTTACAAATAAACAAAATATTTATGTTGCTTGTCAATTTCGTACAATATTTCTCACGGTAATAATAATATATCTACAATCTAAATGAACATTGATTTTTCATGACATATAATATAAGAATTTCTTGATTATCTGATCATAACATGGTACAACCAAACTTTTTTTACTAATCATAACTAAGAGCACTAAAATTAAATTTGTAAAATAAAATAAAAAAATCATAAAAATAAAATTAAAAGTTATATTAATTTATTGAAGATATTAAAACTAAAAATATAAACAAACTTCAACTAAAACTGAATATCTCCCATCTAAGAATGCCCACATGAATGATGTGTTTGTAAAAGAGTTTGGAAATCAAAAAAATTAGTAAAAAAACGATAAAAAAAGACATAAATATTACTCTTTTTCAGCAATATGAAAATTGAATTATATAGTTTATTCTTATTTGTTATATCTTGATTTTCTTAATGGTAGAGAACTGTATATCTTTTCATTAGTAGATGTTTTTTTTAATGTGCTCCAACATTTATGTTCATAAAAATATATAACTCTAAATCATATAAAATATTCTAAGATTGATTGAATCTAAAAATCATAATGTGTAGATAATCTCCTAAATTGTTTGACTTTTATTCATGTCAACATGAGATATTTTAATTTTGCTAAATACTAGAGGATCCTATCTAGTTATATAATGGTCATTATTTTGAATATTTAAATTATCTAACTAGAATTTTCATTATAAACATTATATCATATCATGAACAATCATAATATACATAACACTCCAAGTGTCGAAGGGTGTAAATATTTTTTATTTCTAAACTAATCTTGAAAGAGTAAATGAGAGATACCATCGTATTTCGCATACTAATGTAGCTTAAGATTTAATAAAATGGCTAGTGTATGACCATAGTTAGCCTCAAATTATGTGAGAGGAACATGTTGTAAAGTTCAAATTATACGGTTTAATAAGTTATATTTCAATGTAGTATTTTTTGATATGTTATTTAAAATTATCTAATATCGATGCGTTGGTGGGTCATAGTTCAATGCAGCCAAGATCATTCGCGAGGTCAATGTTTATAGATATGAACCTTTCATTTGCATGACATGATATATCTCTGTTATTAAAATCACTATGCAATTATCACAAAATGACTCGAGTACAGAACATATATGTGAAGGAAAGACTGAAATGAACATATGATTTAACGTGGTTCGAAAATTGTCTACGTCCACGGGCGCCGACAGAGAAAAAGGTTTCACTATGATAGAAAATGGTTACAGATTTCATATTGTGTTTTGTGTAGTCATAGTAGTATATTTATATGGAATAAATAGACTGACTAGAAAATGGGCCTAATGGGCTCATATACACTAATAAGAAAACCATCCTTTGTATTACAACATACTGTCAATGACACAAAACTGTACCGCGGAGCATGGTATACTGTCAAGGCACTATTCGACTCATTCACAACAAATCTTCCACTTGAGGCGAATATATTTTCTTCACTATCAACAAAAAAACTTCTCTTCTTCTGACTCACCAAATGGAAGGCATTCACTCTATACTGCGAACAACAATCCAGTTTAGGCACTCCCTAAACTTTTGAACTGATACTGCCTTAGTCATTATATCTACTGGATTATCGTGTGTAGACACTTTTTTTCACATGAAAAATTCCCTTTGATATTATATCGCAAATAAAATGATACCTGACATCTATGTGCTTTGTACAATCATGGTACATCCGGTTCTCTGTAAGGTGTATGACACTTTGACTGTCACAAAACACTTTTGTAGTAGTCCTATCCAAGCCTAAGTCTGCCTTCAAACCTTGCAACCATATTGCCTCTTTAACTGCTTCTGTTACCGCCATGTACTCTGCCTCTAATGTAGACAAAGCTACAGTAGATTGCAACTGTGCTTTCCAACTGATCGCACTCCGAGTAAAAACATATCCTGTCAGAGATCTCCTTTTATCCATATCACTTGTAAAATCAGAATAAACAAAACCAACCAATGATCCTGCAACATCATTTAGCGATTCACCAATATCGGTCTTGTTAAAAGTTAAGCCAACGTTCGTAGTATTCTTAAGATACCGAAGTATCAATTTCACTGCCTGCCAGTGTTCTTTCCCAAGACATCCCATGTACTTGTTTACTACACTAACCGCATGTGAAATATCAGGTTGTGTGCATACCATAGCATACATGATGCTACCAATTGCACTTGCATATGAAACCTTCGACATTTGTTCAAACTCAGCATCGTCCTTGGCTGATCCTACTGCAGACAACTTGAAATGAGTAGCAAACGGAATGCTAATAACCTTAGCATCAATTTTTTTGAATTGCTGTAAACCTTTCTCAATATAGCTCCGTTGAGACAAGTGTAATGACCCTACACTTTTGTTCTTGATAATCTTCATACCAAAAGGTTTCTTTGCTCTACTCAAATCCTTCATCTCAAACTCGGCACTAAGCTGCTTCTTTATCTGCATAATATGTGACATACTACAAGAAGCAATAAGCATATCATTTACATACAAGAATAAGTAAACATAAGAATCATCTTACATCTTTTGATGTTACACACAACTATCATACAGACTCCTCGTGAACCTTTTTGACACCATGAATGTATCAAAACGTTTGTACCATTGCCTAGGTGACTGTTTCAAACCATGCTACTCTAATTCATTATGTAGAAACACAGTCTCCACATCCAACTTCTCAAGCTCTAAATCTTGCAAAACTACTATGGCTAACAAACTTCGAATCGAACTATGCTTCACCACTGGTGAAAACACTTCATTGAAGTCGATTCTCCTCAGAGTAAAACCCTTAGCGACCAGTTTTGCCTTGAATCGAGATGCCTCAACCCCTGGATTACCTTCATTTTTTTTAAGACCCATTTACTGCCTACTATCTTCTGTCATTTACGCAAGTCAACAGTCTTCCATGTTTGATTCTTATGAAGAGATTTAATCTCTTCTCCCATAGCACCAATCCATTGATCTGCCTCTGAACTCACTATAGCTTCTCTGTAGCTACTAGGTTCCTGCATCTCAACTTCTTCTACAACTGACAGAGCATATGCAACTAAATTCACGTACCTTTATGGGAGTCTAATATCTCTTCTTTCTCAACCGAATACTATACTAGATTCACCTCCTGATTCTGGATCCACCTCAGAACCACTTGAATTATTGGACCTGCTATGAACTGATTCTACTTCAAGCTCCACTTGTTTACTCACAATCGATCCTGATTCGAACATTTCTCCTACTTTATTCTGACTGTCTATTGAATAAAACTCATTAAAAGTAGTGTCCCTACTGATGAGAAAACCTTGAGACTTTAGAGAGGTACACCATAACCTATATCCATTCACTCCAATAATATATCCTATAAATATTCCCTTTTTTGCCTTCGTCTCAAGCTTACCATCTCTCATATGAGCATATGTAAGACAACCGAACACCCTCAAATATTCATAATCAACCGACGATCCAGACCAAATCTCAATAGAAGTTTTACAATCAATAGCCATTGATGAAGATCGATTCAGCAAGTAACACGCTGTATTGATAGCTTCAGCCCCAAAATCCTTTCCTACACCAGAATGCGAGAGAATATTTTGTGCCTTGTCACAAAGCGTTCTGTTCATTCTTTCTGCGACTCCATTCTGTTGTGGTGTTCTAGAACAAGTGCGATGGCGTACTATTCCCTCAGCTTCGCCGAACTCGTTGAACTCGCGATTGAAATATTCTAACCCATTATCTATCCTAAGACGTTTGATTCTTCTTCTTGTTTGCTTCTCAATCATCGTCTTCTATTTGACAAAGGTTAAATACGCCTCATATTTCATCTTCAGAAATTAAACCCACACCATCCTTGAATAATCATCAATCAAAATTATGTAGTATCTGGCTCCACTCTTGGATGGAATTCTGTTTGGACCCCAAAGATCTGAGTGAATGTAGACCACTGTCCTTTTAGTCTTTCTTACAGTCGGTTTGCTAAATTTGACTCTAGTTTGTTTACCAAACACACAATACTCACAAAATCCCATTGATTCTGCTTTATACCTTTTCAAAAAAATCTCTCTTTCTCAAAACAGCTAATCCTCTATCACTCATGTGACCAAGATGCCAATGCTACAACTTATTTTGATCCTTCCTACTTTAGCTATAAATCCACGGTGATGCTACTGCAACATCACCCATAAAAACACTCCTTTGGAGAATGTAAAGACCCTTCTGCAAACTGCCCTTCATGTATACCATTGAGCCTTTTTTTATTTTGATTACACCGTCTTCTACATGGTACTTGTAACCTCGAGAGTCTAGAGTCCCAAGAGAAATTAGGTTTCTCTTTAACCCAGAAACATGCCAGCACATCAAGATTCTAACAACCCCGTTATACAATATGATTCCGACGTTACCGATACCACCAACAGTCAACGAATTATTGTTCCCTAAATAGACAGTTCCCTACATTGGCTTGTAAGTATCAAACCACTTCTTAAACTGACACATGTGATATGTAGCGCCAGTATCGAGTACCCACGAGTTTTTCCCAAAGTCTGAACTCACGGACAATATATATCATCTACCACTATTTTTACTATCATCGGAATCGTTCACACCTTCAACAATGTTTGCTGTATTTTTCTTTTGATTTCTCTTCTTACCATTCAGTTTCGGGCAATCTATCCCATAATGACCCTGTTCACCGCATTCATAACAGTTTGAGTGCTTTACCTTTGACTTGGACCTCCTATTCTTCATTCTTAAAGAACTCGATTTGCTTCTAGATCTTCTCCTAGTCATAAGACCTTCACCTTCAACTTGATTATCTGGCTGCAACTGTCTCATCTCCTTTATTTCAGTGGCCCTTTGACATATGATAATGATAACTTATCCCTACCATACATAATGGTATCTACGAAGTTTTCATAGCGAGATGGTAATGATCTCAATACAAACAAAGCTTGATCCTCATTCTCAATATTAATATATATGTTCTCTAAATCCATTATAATGACATATGATAGCGATAAATTATCCTTATCATACATAATAGTATCTAAATCCATGCACAGGCAGTAGTCTTCTCACCACTAATCTCGCGAATCATATTGTCTTTCACACTCATTAAAATCCAGCAGAAAGCCTTTTCTTGAAGATCTTGCTTTTCTTCTTCTTTCATCTCTACTGGTAACTTATTCTCCACAACCTTCCACAACCCTTGCAATACCAATGAAGATTTAAGTTTAATCTTACACAACACAAAGCTGGATCCCCCATCAAGTTTTTAAATAATATATTTTGTTGCTGTAGACGCCATTGTGAAACCCTAATTGCAAAATCCCTAATTTCACCATGTGGCTCTGATACCAATTTTGTTATTAAAATCACTATGCAATTATCACAAAATGGCTCAAGCACAAATCATATGTGAAGGAAAGATTGAAATGAACTAGAGATTTAATGTGGTTCGACAATTGTCTACGTCTACGGGCACCGCCAGAGAAAAGAGTTTCACTATGATAAAAAAGGGTTACAAATTTCAGATTGTGTTTAGTGTAGCCCTAGTAGTCTATTTATAGGGAATGCATAGACTTACTAGACAATTGGTCTAATGGGCTCATATACACTAATAAGAAAACCATCTATTGTATTAGAGCATATTGCCAATGATACAAAATTGTACCACCGAGCATGGTACATTGTCAAGGCACTATTCCACTCAGTCACAATAATCTGTATTATTATTATTATTATTATTATTATTATTATTATTATTATTATTTGCGAGTTTTCAGATTTTGGATTGTGGTTTTGGTAAATAATGTATCTAAAATATTGATTGATCGATGAATAAAGTTTTATAGTAGTTATGTGAATATTTAATATTCTAAATTTGCATTAGAATAATTCTACATCGACGTGAGAGTATATCTGTATTGTTTATTTTCTAGACTATAGATTAATTTTGTGTAGGTTACGGTTTGATCACCATGGTGCAAAATATTATTTATTTGTTTTAGAACAATAATAATATGACTATTCATTTTATAGTGTAATGAATAACATATCTATCCATGTTATACGATCATGTATCAAATAAGTATTCATGTCACAAAATATGAATAATATGGCTATGCATATTATACAAACATTACAACAACAAAACAATCATATTTGATACTACATATCACAATCTTAACCTATTTATTTATGTTACACAAATGTTACACCAATATAATATTTCGAAGACGAGTTTGGATTAACGATATTTTATTAGAATGGTATGAGGAAAACTAATGGGTGGTTTTAGATATATCCAAAACTTTAGAGGCAAAGAATAGGCATCCATCATGGAAATAAACAAGGCTATCCATGACGCATTTTGAGAAAAAATCCTAGAAAATAAAGTTTATACTTTAACCGCTACAAAGAGATTAATTGTCCCATCAATCTAGGTTTGGCTACCTTTTGAGAATTCTAGATTATTGGTTGCCACAAATATAGATTGATTGTTGTAGAAATGGAACATGTTGTCACCATACCAAACTATATTTTCACGAAAAATATCATACCACGAAACGAATGTTACATACCAATGCAACGAACAAGCTTTTTTTTTTCTCGCACCAAGAACAAAAAGTACTCGTATGTTACATACTTTTGATTTCTTGTTGTTTTGTATCAAAAGTAAAAGGCTTGTTATATTTGGAAATATATATCATGAGATGTCTGAGCAATGGTCATACGAAAATAATTTTTTTTAGAAAGTGTATTCAATATTGTCTCAAGTTGTATCTTACCATAATACCTACCGATAATAAATTGTGATATCATTTTAAGTTACTATTTATGTTTTAGTAAGTTTCGAACAATAAAAAAATAAAAGTATATAGCGAGAACAAATATTATAATGAATACCATCAAAGAAAATATTTAATATTTAGCATGATTGAATATGCATGATGGAGCAACTCATTCAAGGTGGAAGAATAATGTGATATTTTTAATTTATGAGCTAAGGCCTTAAACATGATTACGAGAAACATGGTGCAACTGTCTTATATTTAAATATGGAAATTATAATGTTTTAGGAGGACAATATATTAATTCCCCCTCAATATTTGAATTTAGAAATATGGTTAAAATATGCATGCTTAAAAAACGGAAAAAAATATTTTGATACTATAAATTCCACGAACATCAATGTGGTTGAACCCAGAAGTAAGAAACATAAAGTTTCAAAAATAATATTTTGAACAAAAAATATAACAAAATTCTAAATTAGTTGAATTATGTATTGTGTCTGTGGTAGGCTTCGTCATTTGGCAAAAGATTGCAATCTTTAAAAAAAGACTGAGAACATAAATATAATGGAAGATGAAATTATAGCAATGATAAATGAATTTAGTGTAGTGGAAACATAATCATATTGATCAAACATTTTCAATTAATTGAATAAAATAGTGATGCATGATAGGTGAAATGAGTAGCACTAACAAATCAAAAATGAGAAAAAACCTCATGTATGGTGATCCTTACAATTGTTTTTATAATGACCAAACCTTATTATATATAATTATTTTTATAAATTTCAGTGGTATTTTGTATGTTCCAAAAATGAGAAAAAACTTCACGTATGGTGATCCTTTTGGCTAATACATGAATTCATCTAGAGTGTGAATCTAGCATACTCATTCTGGCCAAATGAGGTACTTTGTTAGAAATGGATACTCCTGTAACATAATGGTACTACAAAATTGAAACTTGAAGAAGTAGAATAAAGAATACAATTTATTTTTTCTCTTGTAATAATTATTTATTATGGTCTGATATACCTGCACATATAGTCATAGCACTATTAGTAAAACTGTTAAATTCAGGCCTATAAATTATGATATAGGTTCACATGAAAAATACAGATTATGTGTAGAATCTACAATGGTTAAAAAATTCTTATAACCGTAGAAAGATATATGAAACTAAAAAATGGATTGGTTGGACATATATACAAAATATTATTTGTGATAACTAATATTATGTTGGTTAATTCTAAATTACATATTAATTTATTATTATATATGATAATTTTGTTAGATTTGTTATTCATAATTAGATCTAATTATTACTATTAAAATTTTGAATTGGAATGTTAGGGGTGTATAAAAAAATGAAACATTTAGGAAGTTAAAATCAGTTGTCAAATTTGAGAATATTGAATTAATGGAAATCCAGTAATCAATGATACGTGAAACCAGACTGAACCCATTTTTTGAAAACTATTGGTTTTCACCATGATATCTCAAACATGAATAACAAAATTTGGATCATTTGAAATGATCGATTTGGTGTGGATGTGATCTGTGACACATAACAGCTCATCCACTTAAATGTCACACACTAATACCAATAAATCCTTCAATAAATTGTAATGTATGCCAAATGCTCCATAATTAACAACCTTCCCATTTGGGAAAACTTGAGACAGTTCTCCAACAATCAACTTGAGTGGATTTGTATGGGTGACTTCAACCGTATAACAAATTCCTCATAAAATTTATCTTGCTCAACTTTGTGGTTGAGAAGTATTGATGACTTCAACAACAAAACTTTGGACTAATTCTTAGAAGATGTAGGTTTTACAGGATCATCATTTACATGGACCAATAATAGGAATTGGAAACGCTTACATAAAATTCTAATAAATGCCCATATGAGAAATTAATTTGATGGTTTTAGTGTTAATACTAAAATCATTATAGATAAGATTAATCATATAATTGCATATCTTGATAACATGAATACTTTTAAAAGGAAACTTTGGTTTGGATATATAAATTTAGCTGGAAACTTTGGTTGTCTTTTTCAGAACAATAAACCTATGAGGATAAATGTAATTAAATGGATTGCTTCTACAGAAAATAGAATTAAACTAAAATGTGACAGTGCTTGTTTATTAGTTGGCGAGTCCAGTGGAGCTGTGATATTTAGAGATTATTAGGGTGATACAATAAGTACGTATGGAAGAATATATAGAAAATTAAACCCTTTAATTGTTGAAATCTTGCCCTTATTATATGATTTTATTATTTATAATCTCAATTATTATGTTGATATTGAGTCGGAATCTGAAATTTTAATTGATATGTTAGAAAAGGTAAGGCTCTTTGGTTTCTCAACCATGTGAACTTCTACTGTTGAACTTAATTAAATCAGCCATGACTATTAAATATATACCAAAAACCCAACATCAAGTAGTTGATTGGATGGCTCAACGGATCCTTAGGTGTAAAATGAGAACTTATGTTGATAGTAATAATATCACTAATCGTATTAGGGTTATAGTCATATTAGAGAGCTTAGGTTTGAGCCACTTGAGCTCAAATGCATCTGATACCTAACTTGTTCATGTCTTAATTGTATTCATATTTATTACAAATTAGTGCTTTTAGTACTTTTAATTTCAGTATCAATGAACGAGAAGGGTTGGATACATATGATAAATGATTGTGTAAGCCAAACAGTAGCTGTTGGACATCATCTATAGAATCTCAAGTCAATCACAAAAGAAGGAAAAGACTATTCATTATTTCATCAAACCAAAATGGAAGTTACTTGCTTTAGAAAAAAATAAGATTTTATATATAATCAAATTCTTGATGATAACTAAGTCCATCAAAATTGTGTAAACAATTTTCTCCATTCAATAAAATTATATATATATATATATATATATCAAATTTCAATAGCTTTTATATATATATATATATATATATATATATATATATATATATATATCTTTTAAGAATTATTTAAATCTTGAGTATAGTCTTTTGTTTAATTTATTTTTCAAAATATTTGAGAAATCTCTAAAAAATATTATATTTACATCTACAATTAGCAGCTTCATGAAATAACTATGAATATTAGATAGTGGGTTGGATATATATATATATATATATATATATATATATATATATATATTAGGAAGGTTATGAATATCCTCTTTTATCTGATTGATATTTACTTGATATGAATCTGTTTGGTTATCTTTTTACATTTAAAAGAGGCATGACCCAAGTGGTGGTGTTCAAGACAGTATACAAGACTTGCTCCTTATACTATATCCATCCACATTCCATATTGGCCATCATAGTCTAACCATATTTTATATTGAAAATATTGGATACATCTATCTTTATCCAAGCTTCACAATAATTATACCAAGCTTTATTAGTTTTAGGTATCCAAATGTCAAGAGGTCTTCCTATAGTTGTTGCTATGTAGATTCAGTGTTATATAAAAAATCACGGATCTTAGAAAATGTAACCCATACTAGGGTTTCATGAGACTCAATTTTTGGATTGAATTGAGGCTCCCATTTCAGGAGCCTCAACAAATACGTCTTTATAGACTATACATTTCTTTTCCATAATATTTTTAATTTCAAATTTTCTATAAACACTTTAAATTTTTTAATATTGGGTCTACCTAAGGTAAACATTCCTACTAAAGTGAAAGTCGAGTGTTTAGTACTAAATGACTTAACTTGCACAGAGAATGAGATTGCGTTGAATCCAACTTTGGTTGAGAGCTTTAGTGGTCAAAGATGGTGATCTAGAAGAGAAATATTAAAACAACTTTTTGGTTGTAAATTTTCTATAAACAGTTTAACATTTTTAATATTGGGTGTGCCTAAGGTAAACATTCTTATTAAAGTGAAGTCGAGTGTTTAGTACTAAATGACTTAACTTGCACAGCTTATCAATCTTTGGTTAAGAGTTTTATTGGTCAAAGATGGTGATCCTCTTTATGCAATTTTGGTTTGATAACTTTGCACTATGATTTGTTGTTGTCTTTCACAGTATTGAGACCTCCATTTAATGGTGTAAATTCTTGTTTATAGCTGGGTCTGAATTCTCTTGTTTCGATAATCTTGCACTTAACTGCCTTCTTTTTGTGAGTAAGAGTCTTTGTCCCTTTATTATTCTTCGAATTCAATGTTTTTCCATCTGTGGTGTCGTTTGGACTATGATCAAGAGATTTAATTGAGGTTTATGGTTGGTGGTCTACCACACCATCGACAAGAGAATCTTTATTCTTTGAATTCCACTAATATTTTGGTGTTGTGTTTTGTGATGTTTTCTTTGGAACCGGATAAAGCTTTAATCTACAATGATTCTTTTTCTCGCAAATTGATGTAAAACCCTAAAAATAGAGTTAGAATCCTTGAGAGAAGGATTATGGACTTCCGCGTGTTGATAAAAAATTTATTCTTTAAAACTGGAAGGAGTCCACAAATATTCAAAGCGAATATCTTAACGAGTCCTATTATTATCAAGCACATGACAGAACCTGCCTTTATCATGCAGTTTGTGCCCCAAACCCCGACATTTAGGGTGTCAAATCGTTGTTTTAGTTCTTTTTTGCATTTTTTAATATTCTATGGATTTCATTAGAATAGCCCAACAAATCTAATTGTATTCATATTGGGTGGGCCGTTATTTATTATTTTCGGGATATTTGTGTAATTTTGGATCAGACTTTGGAGTATTTTTTTTAAACTCTCAAACCCTACTTTATGAGGTACTTTTTGATAAATTGATATTTTTCTGAAGTTTTGAAGTTTTGTCTACCATAGGGTTAGTGTGTATCCGCTTTTTCTTCATGTATGATATTATTTCTACTGCTGCTTTCGACACTAATGCTCAATCCAAAGTTTTGTTAAGAATTTAAGATGGAGTATTATTCAAAATCTCTATGAAGGTTGCCTTGAAATCTTCGGTGATCAAACTTGTAATTAAATAGGGTGTTACTTCCGAAATCAGAGTTCCTAACATAAATGGAACTATGATGGAAAATATAATTATGTACAAGACAAGACAAAACACACTAAATATGATGTTAGTGAAGAAGATCTCAAATATTTGGATATTACTTTCTTTGATGTCGATCGTGAAACAGTATTTTCTCTAATTATGGTAAAAAGTTTTTATATTTTATCATATTTTGAGCAAGTTTTTTAATCTATTAATTTGTGTTTGATTTTAAATTGGTATCCATATATTTTATTTAGACATTCATATTTCAAATATTATCATGATCTAGATTAAATTGTTAAGAGTTTATTATTTTTCATTTTAGGCGGCTCACTATTTGAAAATCAAGAACATACTAGATTTAACTTGTCTAACAGTTGCAAAATTGATAGAGAACAAAAGTCTAGAAGAGGTTAGTGAAATTTTCAACATCGAAAATTATTTTACGTCGGCAGAAGAGGCAAATGTTCGAGCTCATCAACTGTGGGCATACGAGTAACTTAATGTTTACTTTTTTATCTAAATTTGTACTTTTAAATTTTGGGTTTGAGTAAAATAATATTTTCACTCTTAGTTTTTTTTATATTAAATATTTTGGATATAAAGGTTATGAATTTCGTATTTTATTTAGTTGACATTTACTTGATATGAATCTCTCTAGTTATGTTTTTACATTTAGAAAAGGCATGGCAAAAGTGGTGACGCACGAGACAGTATAGAGGGCTTGCTCCCTATACTATATACAGCCACATCCTATATTGGGCCATCAAAGTCTAACCATATTTTTTCTTGACAAGATTAGATACATCTATCTTTATCCAAGCCTGACAATAATTATACCAAGATTTATTAGTTTTAGGTATCCAAATTTCAAGAGGTCTTCCTATAGTTTTTGATATAGTACTAGTAGATTCAGTGTTAAATAGTAATTCAAAATCTTAAAAAATATAACCCATACTTGTGTTACACGAGACTTGAGTTTTGGATTTAATTGAGGTTCCCATTTTAGGAGCCTCATGGAAATTTGTGCTATAGACTACATGTTTATTTTCCATAAGATTTTCAGGTCATCTGTGATTTATAATTAAATTAGTATATGCCTCTGGTCTAGAACAAAAATATTAAAACAACTTTTTAATTTCAAATTTTCTATACACTTTAACATTTTGAATATTATGTGTACCTAAGGTAAACATTCCTATTAAAGTGAAAGTCGAGTGTGTAGTATTAAATGTCTTTACTTGACAGAGAATGAGACTACGTTAAATCCATCTTTGTTTGAGAGCTTTACTGGTCAAAGATGGTGATCCTCTTTAAGAAATTTTGGTTTGACAAATTTTCACCATGATTTGTTATTTTCTTTCACAGTATTGAGACCTCTACTTAGGGTTGTAAATTCCTTTTTATAGCCCTGGTTGACTATAACTTCTCTTGTTTCGATACTCTTGCAATTGACTGGATTCTTTTTATGAGTAAGAGTCTTTGTCCATTTCATTACTCTTCGAACTCAATGATTTTCCATATCTGGTATCGTTTGGACTAAGATCAAGAGATTTGGTTTGATAAGGAAAGATATTCCTCAGGGACCTAAGTGCAATTGATAGGGACTAAAGTGATAAGTTCTGTAAATATAGAGTTAAATTAGGCTTTAGAAGAAATGTAAGGGTTGAATTGTAAATATACCATTATGTAACAATTTCTCTAACTAACTCACCCAGTCTATTTAAAGAGGCTGAAGAAGTTAGTTTGGCCTATGAAATAATCAGAAGCACTTTTCACTTCCTAAAATTCTCTAAGTAGATTTGTGTTCTTGATTTTGTGAATCCCACATTAATTCATACCAAATTGGCGCTAGAAGGAGGGGGAGAAGATACCTTGATCAACAGATCAGAAATCGACTTTCTAAGTTTCGTTTTGCAAAGTTTTTCGTTCGAATTTTCATATTTTGTTTTAGTTTTTCGCTGATTGAAGATGAACTCTGAGGAAGGTGACAATCCATCTGTTCGAAAAGCAATGGAGACGCTGAAATCCGATCTGCAAGAGGCAGGTAAATCGATTCCAACTCAATCAATTCAATTTGATTTTGAAGGAAAATGAACGAGATGATAAGGAAGGTGGCAGAGCTTGACGAATTGGTAAAAAAGAAGGGAGATAATGATGGCGCTAGGCTTAGGTCTAAAATAGCAGGTGGTGATCAGAATGATCAGTCGGATCAGTCGATGGACGATGGCGACGATCGACATGAGCAGCGTAAAGCACGTTTTGAGCAAAAAAAAGAGTATAGCGGGATAAAGAGGAAAGAAAAGTTACAAAAGCGACTGTATGAGAACTCTAGTGATGAAGAGGATTTCGAAGATTCTGAGTCTGATGAAACACCAAGGTACGAACGTTCTCGAGGCCGTTCAAGAGGAGCAGAGCGTGAGCTCCGGCCAGCTAGAGTGTATAAAGAAGAAAGGAAAAAGAAAGAAAGGCGAGTATATTCACCTCGGAAATATTCGCCTCGGAGGTGTTCGCCTCGAAAATATGAAGGTGAGTCAAGCTTATATGCTACTGTGGGGATGAGAAATGAAGACCAGTATGTTCAAGGAGTCGATTGGAGGGACTCACCATTGATCAGGGAGATTAGATCTGTGCCGCTTCCGAGGCGGTTTGATATCTCCAAAGTTGATAAGTTTGATGGGACTCAAGATCCCGATGACCACATAGAACAATTTAAAAACTACATGACTAATTTCGAGGACGACGATAAATTAGTATGTAGAGCATTCTCTCAGACGTTTAAGGGAACTGCATTGAAATGGTTCAATAAAATTCCTAAGGAGTCAATTGCAAATTTTAGAGACTTCTATACTGCTTTCCGAAGACAGTTTGTGGGGAGCAAGGAAATGAGGGCTAATGGAGACACAATAATACAATGCAAGCAGGCTGTGGGAGAGAAGTTAAAGGATTACACTAAGAGGTTTGTGTCAACAAAGGCTGAATTGGATGATTGTGAAGAAAGTGTGGCTATGGCGGCGTTTAGGCAAGGATTGTTGCCTGGAGATTTAGCCGATGAGACTACAAGGCGCAGGGCGTTAACATTTGGAGCTCTTATGGCTCAAGTTGAGGATCAAATTAAGGTCGAAGAATCGTCGCGGGTTCGAGGATGTGCTAGTGCCATTCAGAAGGGGAATGGACAATCTAACACATCGAACAACAATCCCTCACGTCCGAAGAGCAATCAAAATATTTCTAGTCGAGGAGCTTCAAACTCGTATCAAGGGGGATATAACCAACACAATTCTAATAATCAGCAGCAGTTTAGATCCAGGTCGAATGTGTGGGTAAGGCCAGACTACTATGCGGATCTAACTGAGAGCGTGGCTTCGATATATGAGAAAACAAGGGGAACAATAAATTTTAGAAAGCCACCAGCGATTAACAGGCCAAGAGAAGAGCGCAATAATAAGTTCTGTAGGTATCATGATGATGTTGGTCATGATACAAATGATTGCATTGCTCTAAAGAAAGAGATGCAAATTTTGATCGAAAATGGAAAGTTGCTGGAATATGTCAGGAAGAATGCTAAAGCTGCAGCTCCGAAAATTGGTAATCCTAATTCTAAGCAGGAAACTGCACTGATGATTTTAGATGTTGCAGGTGATGATTTTGATGTAGCCTCGGAATATGTCGATCCAGACCCCAGTCGACTTTTGTTAATGTCAATAGATGAGCCGAGGCGCCAGGGACGTGTTCGAGATTTGTGTGCCTTCTTTGAATCACTAACAATATTTGGGGGAGATTCGATGACCAACAATACCAATAATTCAAGGAAGAGACATATCGTGAATTTGACACGCCAGATTGAAGGAGGAGCATCAGCACACCTAAGCAGCAAAAGGGATGTGCCCTTTATAATCTTCGATGGGGATGATTTGAGGGGGATTACTGGGCCACATGAAGATGCAGTGGTCATAGGAGCAGAAGTATGCGGGGTTGAGATTCGACGAGTCTTGATTGACACTGGGAGCTCTGCTAATGTGCTTTTCAAGTCAACATATGAAAGATTAACTGCTCCGCCTCGAATAGAAAGGTCAGAGAGGACTATTATAGGATTTACTAGCGCAACAGCAAATGTGATAGGCGAGTTCGAGGGTGAAATTTCTTTGGGAAAGGGGCCTTTCAAGAAGAAAGTGCAAGTACTTTTTGTGGTGGTGGATTGTCCATCAAGCTACAACGCTATTTTTGGGAGGTCGTGGTTGGCTAAAATGTACGCTGTAGTTTCTACAGTTCATCAATGTTTGAAGTATGTAATCGATGACCGAGTCGGCGTAGTTCGAAGTGATCAAAAGGTAGCAAGAGAGTGTTATGCTGCTGCATTTAGACTACGGGGCAAAAGTTCTGATGATCCGATGGAAAATTAGCAGTTTGGGGGGTTGACTTGTGCTGGAACAGACGAGGGAATTGATGATCCGAGGTCAACCCCGAGTTCTGTGGTGGTCAATGAAGAAATAGAGGAATATATTTTCAATAATGGCAGGGTACTTTGAATTGGGACCCTGTTATCTTTATCGATGCGAGAAAAGTTGTTGACTTTTTTGTCTGAAAATTTGGATGTATTTGCGTGGAGGTCCGAAGACGTGGTGGGGGTCCCAAGTGACATAATATGTCATAGCTTGGCGGTTGATCCGAAGGTCAAGCCGATAATTCAAAAAAGAAGGGCCTTTTCATTGGAAAAGTCCGACGCAATAGTTGCCGAGGTGGATCGACTATACAAGATGGGACATATCAGGGAAGCTAATTATCCGAGGTGGACGGCCAATCCGGTGGTAGTGAAAAAGAAGAATGGAAAATGGCGGATGTGTGTGGACTTCACAGATTTGAATAGAGCCTGTCCAAAAGATCCTTTTCCGGTGCCTCGAATAGATCAGTTAGTGGATTCCACTTCGGGAAATAAAATTTTGACTTTTATGGATGCATTTTCGGGGTATAATCAGATTCGAATGAATCCGGATGATGAAGAAAGCACGACTTTTATTACTGACAGAGGTTTGCACTGCTATAAAGTAATGCCGTTCGGATTAAAGAATGCTGGGTCAACATATCAGAGGCTGATGAATAAGGTGTTTGCTTCACAGATTGGGAGGAATATCGAAGTGTACATTGATGACATGCTTGTTAAAAGCAAAAGTGATGATGAACACATTGATGATTTAGAAGAGACGTTTTTGAATCTTAGAGCCATACAATTGAAGTTGAACCCAGAAAAATGTACATTTGGAGTTCGATATGGCAAATTTCTGGGGTACATGATTAGTGAAAGAGGAATCGAAGTGGATCCAGAATAATTGAAGGCTCTGATATCTATGTCTTCACCTCGGAATATCAAAGAAGTGCAAATGTTAACAGGCAGGTTAGCAGCTTTGAACAGATTCATTTCTCGTTTTTCAGATAAGTGCTTGCCTTTTTTCCAGGTGTTGCGTAGACCTAATAATTTTGAGTGGACTTCGGATTGTGAAGAAGCTTTTATGAGAATCAAAAATCTTTTGTCCTCTCCTGAAATATTGTCAAAGCCTCGAAAGGGTGAGCAGTTGTTTTTATATATAGCAGTATCGGATTATGCGGTGAGTGCAGTTCTGATCAGTGAAGATACGAGAATCTCGAAGCCCGTTTACTACGTCAGCAAAAGCTTGGTTGATGCTGAGAAACGCTATTTGAAGCTAGAAAAATTGGCACTGTGCATAGTAGTGGCAGCAAGAAAAATGCGCCCTTACTTTCAGGCACATACGATTGTGGTTCGAACTTCATATCCATTAAAAAATGTTTTGCAGAAGCCAGACATCTCAGGAAGGATGACCAAGTGGTCTGTGGAATTAGGAGATTTCGATATGTTATTCTCTCCTCGAACAGCTATCAAAGCTCAGGCGTTAGCAGATATTTTGGTGGAATTTCACTCAAGTAGATCCGAAGAGAAAGATGGCGAAAAGGTGAACGAGAATCCGACGTGGACAATACGAACTGATGGGGGATCCAGTAACAAAGGGTCAAGTGCAGGAGTCGAATTGGTGGCACCAACAGGGGAATTTATGTTTCAAGCTATAAAATTTGGTTTTCATGCTTCGAATAACGAAGCTGAATACGAAGCTGTGCTAGCAGGATTACGACTAGCAAAGATTTGTGGAGCAATATTTGTGCGCTTGGAAACAGATTCACAGTTGGTAGTTAACCATGTTAAAGGAGTATCGGAAGCTAAAAAGGAACGTTTGGTTTTGTACTTACAAGAGCTTCGAGGAATGATGGCACAGTTTGAAAATGTCGAAGTGGAGCATATTCGAAGAGGTAGCAACACAATGGCTGATTCTTTGGCAACAATGGCTTACTCTGAAGAATATCCGTGGATCATAACACAGCCATCGCCTTCGATCATACCGAATTCTGAGCAGTGTGAAGTCGTTAATGAGGTAGTAAATAATCCGATGTGCGCTCAAGGAGATTGGAGGTTTGACTTGTTAAACTTTATTTCGAAGGGAATTTTACCTCTTGATAAACACTTGCTTAAGAAAATAAAGTACAAAGCTCTTGGCTATGTGGTATTGGATGGGGTACTGTATAAAAGGTCTGCGTCAAAACCTTTGCTACGATGTTTAAGCAAACAAGAGTCTCAGGACATTCTATCCGAACTGCATGATGGGGATGGATCAGCTCATTGTGGGTTCAAAGCCTTAGCGCGAAGGGTATTGTTGGCAGGGTATTATTGGCCTACCATTTTGCAGGACGCCAAGTTGTTAGTTCGAAGTTGTGATACTTATCAAAGATATGCAAATTTAATACATAAACTAGCAGTACCACTAATGACAATTTCCGAGGCAGTTCCTTTCGATAGGTGGGGGATTGATTTAGTGGGACCATTACCTATGGCTTCTGGTGGAAGACAGATGATTATTGTTGCGGTTGATTATTTTTTGAAGTGGGCAGAAGCAGAACCCTTAGCTGGGACAAAAGCTAAGGATGTAATCAAGTTTATTCAAAGTAACATTTGCTACCGTTTTGGAGTACCTCGAAAAATAACGACGGATAATGGACCTCAATTTAATAACAAGGAAATGGACTCTTTTTGCTCTTCGAAAGGGATACAGCAATACTTTTCCACTCCTTTCCACCCCCAGGCAAATGGACAAGTGGAAGTTACAAATAGATCTATTTTGGATGGCTTGAAGAAAAATTTGGCAGGAGCAGCAGGGAAATGGCCAAATTATCTTCAAGAGGTGTTATGGGCATATAGAACAACTCCTAGAGAGGCTACAAAAGAGACTCCTTTTTCTTTAGTATATGGAATGGACGCTGTGTGCCCTGCTGAATCTACATTGCCCTCTTATAGACTATTACAATATTCTGATGCGGATAACGATGAAGCTAGAAGGGTGGAGCTTGATTTGTTGGAAGAAAAAAGGGTCAAAGCGCATTTGAATGTGATCCATTATCAAACATTAATGAGAAGCAGGTACGATGCCAAAGTTAAGAGGAGAGAATTCAAAATTGGCGATCGAGTGTTACGAAAAGTATTTCTTCACACTAGGGATAAACACCTCGGAAAGTTGGCCCCGAATTGGGAAGGTCCTTACGAAGTTAAAATGAGGGTCAAGCCAGGTTCCTACAGGTTGTCAGATCGAGAAGGGAGAATGCTTAAACATCCATGGAATATAGAGCATTTGAAATTGTACTGTGAGTAAATTTAAACTTCGAATTTTTGTAAAACAGACATACTCTTTCCTTATCTGTTGGCCCAGAAAGGTTTTAACGAGGTGTCTGTTTAATATTGAATTTTTTTTAATAAAATTTCTTTTGGCCATTGGTTGTTTATTATGATAAATGATTTCTTATTTTGGTAACTTGGCAAAGATTGATCATCTTTGAAAGTTGACCAAGAATAATTTTCCGAAGCAATAGCTTTGAAGAAACAACCAAATTTTCGAGGTGCCACGACTTATGAGTGTATCTAATTTTCGAGGTGCCACGAATTATGAGTGCATCTAATTTTCGAGGTGCCACGTCTTGTGAGTGCATCTAATTTTCGAGGTGCCACGTCTTATGAGTGCATCTAATTTTCGAGGTGCCACGTCTTATGAGTGCATCTAATTTTCGAGGTGCCACGTCTTATGAGTGCATCTAATTTTCGAGGTGCCGCGTCTTATAAGTGCATCTTAATTTTCAAAGTACCTCCCTTAATAAGTACGTTTAATATTCGAGGTGACAAATTTAAATAAGTACACTAGAAGTTTGAGATAAAAGTTTAAGAGAAAGAAAGTTGCTGGTTCATTGGATTAAATACGAAGATTACAAAAGGTGAGAATTACTTAGTCAGATACACAAAAAACAAACATAATATGCCTAGTATATTAAGCATCATCTTCTTCTTCCGACGACCCTTCTGAAGCATCTTCTTCTTCTGAGGAGCTTGCTGGCACCTCGAATGCTTCCTTTGGGCGACTTTCTTCAGGAACTTGTTTCCAAAGGTTTGTTAAATCCAACTTTGGACAGGCAGCATGAACTTCTCGAAGAAGTTGAATAGTTGTATCAATTTGAGCTTTTTTGATACCTTCGAGCATTAAAGAGCCAACGTCGGCCTTGGCCTTTTTGACAGCAGCATTCTTTTCTTCTTCGAATTTTGTTCGAAGCGTAGTCAGCTCAGTTTGGCAATTCTTCAGCTTCTCCTGAGTTTCTTTAACAAGTTTCTCAGCATCGGAAGCTTTTTTCTTCGCCTCGGAGATAGCAGTGAAATGTTGAGAATTTAGGTTTTTAAGAGCTAGCTGATGAGAAGTCTCCAAAGCCTCGACTTTTTCTTTGTGATCTTTAAGGAGCTTTTCTTTCTCAGCCTCGAATTTCTGAAATGCCTCATTTTTTGAAGTCTTTTCAGACTCTGTTTCTTTCTTGCTCTTGACCAATTTTTGTGCAAGAAGCTCTAATTGTGCGTGTGAATTTTTCACTTCTTCACATAATTTATTAGCTGCAGCACTTAAATTATCAAAGGGACGAAGGATCGAAGCTACCTCATCGGATTTGTCTGAATGAGGAAAGACTGTTGGATGGTTACGATCAGGAACAATGGCATTTGATGTCGAAGCCACATCAGCCCCAGTAGAAGTCGGTGGAATGACATTGGTAGGTTGGGAACCAGAAAACACAAAATCCCCACTTGAATTAAAATCTTCGAAGTTGAGATAATCGTCTATTTGATTATCTCCTAGTGTCAGTCCTCCTTCAGGGTTTTCTTCAACAAAAGTTTTCCCACGCGCCTCGGAAGCTAGCACCGCTTCTAGTATATCAGCCTCATTCTTTTCAATTGGCTTGCTGGACTTACTCTTTTTCTTTTTTGGAGAGTTGTCCTTTTTCTTTTTCAGGATAGGTTGGTCTTCTTCGGATATGGTGGGGAGCGGAGGTGCAGATGTTTTTCTTTTCGCTGCACGCTTCGAAGTCTTGGAAGGGTTAGCCCTACTTGTGCTGGCCTTCTTATGGGTCAATTTTTCTTTCTTCTTTAAGGGAAGATGGCTTTCACTTCGGTTCTGCGTGGGAAGGTAGCATTTCCCATCTGGTGCAAATATCCTTTGAACTGCCAGGATAGGGTCTGGTGGGACCATCAGATCTTGAGGGAAGTCTGCCCCTAGAGATATGCGCCAGAGATGGCTGTTGACGAAGTTAATTGGCTCAAAGGCTGAATGAAAGCCATTTCCCCAAGACTTTTCTGCCCATTCAGCCATTCGTTGGAAGATGACCTTGGCTTCTTTTCGACGACTCTTAAATCGCCTTGGAATTTCTAAGAAAAAGGGGAGACAAACACTTAGATAAATAAATTGATAAAAAAAAAAGGAAGGGAAGATGTCACTTACTACTATCTCTCCATGTAAGGGTGAGTTTGGAAGGATTAGCATCGGAAATTTCTTTGCCGTTTTCCCAAGCTCCTGACAGGAAGACAAATCTTTGCTTCCAGAGTTTGTCAGCTTCGAGGAGGTCGTCGATAATTTTCAAGTCATCCTGAAGAGTTAGGTAATAAAACGGCAAAACTGGGCCATTCGAAATGCTGGTTACTGAGATGAAGTCCTCGATTTCGAGGGGAATGCCTCCAAGCCTCGATACCATGATTGCTGAGAATAAAGTGAAGAGCTGGTTGGGAGTGACTTGTGTTGGACACAATCTGTGGATTTCGAAGTACCTCACTATCATCGGATCAAGGGGAAACCGAAGTCCCCAGTTGAAGAGCTCAGGGTACACTACTAGCTCATCTTTGTGACAATTTAGAGGTGTCTCTCCTTCCACTGGTAGTCGAAGAGTCATGTTGTCAGTTAACCCCCATAGTTTCTTGAGTTTCTCCTTCTCTGATTCGAGGTAGTAGCTGTAGGGAACATTCTTTAAGGCAAGAATATACCAAGCAGAAAGAGGTTTAAGATTTTCTCCTACTAAGGTAGCAACGCTCTCGGGAAGTGTAATAAGAGCTTTTTTCCCTTGAATCTTTTTAGGAGGAGCTACACCATCAGCCTCGGATTCCTCTTCGGCATCAGACTCAGTAGCTTCAGAATCGTCTTTTTTGTTATCTTCATTAGGGCGACTTCGGATTTGAGTCTCCTGTTGAGTCACAGGAATTGGCTGACTACACTCTGGTGTAATGTCATTCACTTCTTGTGGGGGAGGAGAAGAGTGTGGGGGAGGAGAAGAGTTTTCTGCTTCTTCACCCATTGATAGAAAAGGTGATTTTTTGGTACGTTTAACTCTGATAGCCTCGAATTGAGGAGGGAGTGTGTTGGATTGAAGGTTTTTTGTCGCTTCGACTTGAAGGATAGGTGATTTGGGTTGTGATTTCTTATCAGTTGGTGGCTTGTCTAAAGTAACAACTTTAGATTTCCGATGAGGTCTCAGCGATAGAGAATTAGCTGGATTTCGAGGAGGAGAGGTTGTTGGATTAGTCTCTGGGTTTGAAGCTAAAGGCGAAGATGAAGTGGCAAGGTTGGGGTCGAAGTTACCATGCTTAAAAGTAGTAGAAGAAGAGTGAGGACCGTTGTAGATCAACCCAGCAGCTTTGTATTCTTCGGCTCTTTGAGAAATACAAAGATAATCGTAGGCACCGAATACTTGGTTACTGGAACCAGGAAAAAGAGTTTTCTTTGATTTTACTGGTTTTCTGGGTTTGGATCTATTGTATTTAGGGTATCTTCTCATACAATGGGAATTGATATGAGAGATTGCTCTGGTGGATGAAAAAGATGAAATGAGTTGAAGGGTTATGAAGAACAGATTGAAGATAGCTTGAAGAACAGGTTGAAGATGAAGAACAGGTTGAAGATGGTTCAAGAAGTGATTTCTCTAAAAAGTTCTTAATGAATGAAGAGTTGGGTATTTATAGGATAAAGGAGTGACGTCGAGAATATGGAAAAGCAGAACTAGAAAGTTGCTCTCATTGGGTGGAATATGAAACAAAAAGGAAACGTGTAGTATCACAGGTCTACTATCAAAGGTCTAATCAATCTATCAAGTAGGGGTCAGGGATTTCGAAGTGTTAGCAAAACTATGTTTCTAGTAATAATGTTCGAAGTTGAGACGAAGCTATACTTCAAGTTGGCAAGTTCGAAGCGATGGGAAATCTATTCGCACTTATTCACAAATTCGAAGAGAAGTCACAGACCATTGAGTTCAATCATAATAAGGAGATAAAGTGAGGAAAATGGTATTGACCCGAGGAAGAGTTCGAGGAGCTAATAGTTCTTATAAATATCTGTATAAGAACTATGGGGGCTACTGATAAGGAAAGATATTCCTCAGGGACCTAAGTGCAATTGATAGGGACTAAAGTGATAAGTTCTGTAAATATAGAGTTAAATTAGGCTTTAGAAGAAATGTAAGGGTTGAATTGTAAATATACCATTATGTAACCATTTCTCTAACTAACTCACCCAGTCTATTTAAAGAGGCTGAAGAAGTTAGTTTGGCCTATAAAATAATCAGAAGCACTTTTCACTTCCTAAAATTCTCTAAGTAGATTTGTGTTCTTGATTTTGTGAATCCCACATTAATTCATACCATGGTTGAGGTTTGTGGTTGGTAGTCTACCATTCCATGGAGAGGTGAATCTTGATTCTTTAAATTCCACTAAGATTTGGGTATTTTTATGCAATGTTTTCTCTGGAACCGAATGAAGCTTTAATCTACAGTGATTCATTTTCTCCCAGATTGATGAAAAACTGTAGAAATAGAGTTACAATCCTTGGGAGAAAGATTATGGACTTCTCGGCGTTGATAGAAAATTTCTTATTTGAAACTGGAAGGAGATTCAATCATCCACTGCGTCCTGGTATCAGGAATGTTCTAATTCTTGTCAATCTTCTGGGCCAGAATATCAGGAATACTCCATGGTATCTTAACTGAATTCTTGTTTGTATCAGAAATATGATCCACCCCTCGATGACTTTAAAACATATGTACAGAGACCAAAATGAGGATGCTGACTGGCTTGCCCACTGGTCTCTAAAATGCAAGAGGAATCTTAGCATTAACATCAATATGATTCTTGCCAGACTTAAAGCTATTAGTATTCTTGAAGATCTGGGATTAGGTTATATCACTAACTAATAACTTTTCTCATTTGCTAAGCATTATATTGTAGGTTTTAAAACATTCTTACTGAAAATCGAAGTATTCTTGAGATTTTCGTTCATCAAGAAGGATCTTCATTTCTGATGGTTTCAGAGCCTTTCATCCGATACTCTCTGATTCCCAGTTCGTACTCGCCTCAAGCTCTTGAAAGTTCGTGATTACTTCAATTGAAGCTTTTAAAGTTTTTAGGAGTTAGAGCATCAGTTTGAACTTTTGAAGTTCTGCACTAACTTGATTAGCTTTCGATTTGCTTCTAGCCTGCTTGTTGGTAATAAGTATATGTGAATCAATCGAAGATAACCTTTGAGCGCCAATTGTAAAATTTTCAGTATTTAATCAAATATATTATTTTTTTAAAGATCAAATAAAATAAATAAATAAATAAATAAATCATCCACTGCTTCTGCTCCCCCCTAATTGATATATAATCCTAGGAATGGAGATTGAATCCTTTTGAGAAAGATTACGGTCTTCAAGCAATTTTGTCTTGCTCGGATCTTCAAACTCACAATGAGATGAATCAAAGAGGTAAAATTTTGAGGTTAAGAATGAAGAGAATGAGAGGTTCTTAGAAGAGGCTCTTCTTGGAGCGTTCTTGGCCTTTTATTTTTCAATATTGTCTCGAAAGCCTAATAATCTAAATTCCCTCGTGTATTCCCTAACTAGTTTCTACAAAAGAAGAAAAACACACAATATCTCAAAACCACGTAATATATAAAACAATATACTATAAAATATAACATTTTTCCTATTTATTCTCTAATTATTAAATATTCTTAATCTTATTGTTTTCTAAATCACGAGATCCATCAAATTATATATTATATTTGCATGATATTTTTTTTTGAATTGAAAATAAATGTAATTGTTCTTAATATATTCGTTTCCCAAACTATAAAATACATTTAGTTATATAGTAACGTTTATGTTTTCTTATTAAATTTAAAATATGAATTAAATTATTATTATTCCTTTATTTATAGAATCGGTAAAATTAAATGTCATAATCATATATTAAATTTACTGTCTTATTATTTAATTAGTTAAATAAATAAATTTATATATTTTACGAAATCTGAAACTCTATAAAAGCAATAAAATCGATGTCGTCGTATAAGCCCAACAGTTATCAGCTATTTAAAAAAAACGGAGACGAACATTAGTGCTGAACCGGGTATAAGATTTGGATGCCATAAATATTCAAAGTGAAGATCTTAAAGAGTCCTATTAGTATAAAAGAGATGACAGAAACTGCCTCGGTCATGTTTTTTGTGCCCCAAAAACAGATGTTTACGGCGTCGTATCGTTGTTTTAGTTCTTTTTTTCATTTTTAAATATTTTTTGGATTTCATTAAAATAGCCCAACAAGTCTAATTGTGTTCACGTTGGGTTGGGCCGTATTTTTTCTTTTAGGGATATTTATATAACTTTAGAATAGGATTTGAAGCATTTTCTATTTAAGCTCTCAAACCATACTTTCTAAGACACCTTTTGATAAATTGATATTTTTCTCAACTTTTGAAGTTTTATCTACCATTGGGTTAGGGTTTCTCTGCTTTTTCTCCATGTCTGATATTTTTTCCGCCGTTACTTCCGACACTAATGCTCAGTCCAAAGTTTTGTTAAGAACTTCAGATGGAGTATTATTCCAAATCTCTATGAAGGTTGCTTTGAAATCTTCGACGATGAAAATTTCAATTGAAGAGGGTGTTACTATTAAAATTCCACTCCCTAACATAAATGGACATACGATGGAAAAAATAATTCACTGCATGACAAAACACACTGAATCTAATGTTAGTGAAGAAGATCTCAAAAACTTTGATGTTGCTTTGGTCGATGTAGATGGTGAAACGTTGTTTTTTCTAATTATGGTAAAGAATTTTATATTTTATTATATTTTGAGAAATTTTCTTATATATTAATTATACCAAGCTTTATTAGTTTTAGGTATCCAAATGGCAAGAGATCTTCCTCGAGTATTTTTGGTATACTAATAGTATATTCCGTGTTATATAGGAATTCGGGGATCTTAGAAAATGTAACTCATACTAGGGTTACACGAGACTCAATTTTTGATTTAATCGAGGCTCCCATATCGAGAGCCTCATAAAAAACTGCGCTATAGACGAGACGTTTATTTTCCTTAAGATTTTCAAGTCATATGTTATTTATAATTAAATTAGTATATGTCTTTGGTCTCGAACAAAAGGATTAAAACAAGTTTTTTATTTCAAATTTTCTATAAGCACTTTAACATTTTTAATATTGGGTGTACCTAAGGTAAACGTTCCCATTAAAGTGAAAGTCGAGTGTTTAGTACTAAATGACTTAACTTGCACATAGAATGAGATTGCGTTGAATCCATCTTTGTTTGAGACCTTTACTGGTCAAAGATGGTGATCATTTTTAGGAAAATTTGGTTTGACAACTTGCACCATGATTTGTTGTTGTCTTTCACAGTATTGAAACCTCCATTTAGAGTTGTAAATTACTGCTTATAGCCCTAGTTGACTAGTGGGTGTCACTTTTTTTGTTTCGCTAATCTTGCACTTGATTGGCTAGTAAGAGTCTCTGTCGATTTCATTATTCTTCGAAATCAATGTTTTTCCATCTCTGATTTTTATTTGGAATAAGATCAAGAGATTTGGTTGAGGTTTGTGGTTGGTGGTTTACCATTCTATCGAGAGGTAAGTCTTGATTCTTTGAATTCTACTAAGATTTGGGTGTTATTATGCGATTGTTTCTCTGGAACGGGATGGAGCTTTAATCAACAGTGATTCCTTTTCTCCCAAATTGATGAAAAACCCTAGAAATAGAGTTAGAATCCTTGGGCGAAGGATTATGGACTTATGGGCGTTAATAGAAAATTTCTTATTTGAAACTGGTAAGAGATTCAATCATCCATTCATTCTCCCCCCAAATTGATGTCGAACCCTAGAAATGGAGATTGAATCCTTCTGAGAAGGATTACAGTCTTCAAACGATTTTGTCTTGATCGGGTCTTCGAACTCACAATGAGAGATGAATCGAAGAGGTGACATTTTAAAGTTAAGAATGAAGAGAACAAGAAGTTCTCAGAAGAGGCTCTTTTTGGAGTGTTCTTGACCTTTTATTTTTTCAATATTGTCTCGAAATATTAATACTCTAAATCCCCTCTTTTACTCTCTCGCGTCTTTTACAAAAGACGAAAAACACAAAATATCTCAAAACCACATAATGTATAAGGCAATATACTATAAAAATATAAAATTTGCGTATTTATTATATCATTATTAAAACATTCTTAATCTTATTGTTTTCTAAATCACGAGATCCATCAAATTATAAATTATATCTGTATAATAAAAAATATATTTTTTTATTGAATTGGAAATAAATGTAATTATTCTTAATATATTCCTTTCCCGAGCTATAAAATATATTAACTTATATAATAACGTTTATGATTTCCTATTCAATTAAAAATATGAATTGAATAATTATTATTATTATTATTATTAGTATTTCTTTAGTTATAGTTTTGGTAAAATTAAATGCTATAATCATATATTAAGTTTAAATTTTTATTATTTAATTAGTTAAATAAATAAATTTATATATTTTACGAAATCCGAAACTCTATAACCCCGGTGAAATTGATATGGTCGCATAAGCACACGGTTATCAGCTATTTTAGAAAAATGGAAACGAACATTAGTGTTGGACAGGGTATCAGATTTGGATGCCACCAATATTCAAAGCGAAGATCTTAACGAGTCATATTACTATAAAGGACATGACGGAAGCTGCCTCGGTCATGCTTTTCGTGCCCAAAAACAAATGTTTAGGGTGTCTAATCGTTGTTTTAGTTCTTTTTTGCATTTTTCAATATTTTGTGGATTTCATTAAAATAGCCCAACAAGTCTAACTATGTTCACCTTCGGTTGGGCCGTATTTTATTGTTTTAGGGATATTTCTGTAATTTTAGATTAGGGTTTGGAGCATTTTCTATTTAAGCTCTCAAACCATACTTTTTGAGGCACCTTTTGATAAATTGATTTTTTTTTCTCAACTTTTGAAGTTTTGTCTATCATAGGGTTAGGGTTTCTCCGCTTTTTCTTCATGTCTGATATTGTTTCTGCCGCTGCTGCCGACACTAATGCTCAGTCCAAAGTTTTGTTAAGAACTTCGGATGGAGTATCATTCCAAATCTCTATGAAGGTTGCTTTGAAATCTTCGGCGATCAAACTTTCAATTGAAGAGGGTGTTACTTCCGAAATTCCACTCCCTAACGTAGTTGGAACTGTGATGGAAAAAGTAATTAAGTATATGACAAAACACAGTGAATCTGATGTTAGTGAAGAAGATCTCAAAAACTTTGATGTTGCTTTCGTCGATGTGGATCGTGAAATGTTGTTTTCTCTAACTATGGTAAATAATTTTATATTTTATTATATTTTGAGAAAGTTTCTTGTCTATTAATTTGTGTAGATTTTAAATTGCATCCATATATGTTATTTAGACATTCATATTTCAAACATTATCACAGTCTAGATTAAATTGTTAAGAGTTTAATTTTCATTTTAGGCGGCTGACTATCTCGAAATCAAGAGCATGCTCGATTTAACTTGTCGAACAATAGCTAAATTGATAGAGAACAAAAGTACAGAAGAGGTTCGTGAAATTTTCAACATCGAAAATGATTTTACTCCGGAAGAAGAGGCAATGGTTCGAGCTGAGCATCCATGGGCGTTCCAGTAACTTAATTTTTTAAGGTTTTATCTAATTTTGTACTTTTAGATTTGGGGTTTGAGTAAAATAATATTTTCATCCTTAGTTTTTATTTTTATATTAAATATTTTGGATATGAAGGTTATGAATTTTATGTTTTAATTGGATGACATTTACTTGATAAGAATATCTTTGGTTATCTTTTTACATTTAGAAGATGCATGATCAAAGTGGTGGCGCTCAGACAGTATACAGGGCTTTCTCCCAATACTATGTCCAGCCGCATCCTATATTCGCCATCAAACTCAAAGTATATTTTCTATTTACAAGATTGGATATATCTATCTTTATCCAAGTCTGACAATAATTATACCAAGCTTTATTAGTTTTAGGTATCCAAATGTCAAGAGGTCTTCCTAGAGTTTTTTTGGTATACTACTAGTAGATTCAGTGTTATATGGGAATTCAGGGATCATAGAAAATGTAACCCATACTAGGGTTACACGAGACTCAATTTTTGGATTTAATTGAGGCTAGAAAACTATGCTATAGACCACACGTTTATTTTCGATAAGATTTTCAATTCATATTTTATTTAATAATTTAATTAGTATATGCCTTTGGTCTAGAAGAAAAGTATTAAAACAATTTTTTGATCTCAAATTTTCTATAAACACTTTAACATTCGTAATATTGGGTGTACCTAAGGTAAACGTTTCTATTAAAGTGAAAGTCGAGTGTGTAGTACTAAATGACTTAACTTGCACAAATAATGAGATTTCCTTGAATCCATCTTTGTTTGAGAGCTTTACTCGTAAAAAATGGTGATCCTTTTTAGGAAATTTTGGTTTGACAACTTTGCACCATGATCTATTATTGTTGTCTTTCACAATATTCAGACCTCCATTAGGGCTGTAAATTCATGCTTATAGCCCTAGTTGACTAGTGGGTCTGACTTCTTTTGTTTCGATAATCTTGCACTTGATTGGCTTCTTTTGGATTCTCTGTCAATTTCATTATTCTTCGAAATCAATGTTTTTCCATCTCTAGTTTTTATTTGGACTAAGATCAAGAGATTTGGTTGAGGTTTGTGGTTGGTGGTTTACCATTCCATCGAGAGGTAAATCTTGATTCTTTGAATTCCACTAAGAATTGGGTGTTGTTATGCCATGTTTTCTCTGGAATCAGATGAAGCTTTAATTTACAGTGATTCCTTTTCTCCCAAACTAATGAAAAACCGTAGAAATAGAGTTAGAATTCTTAGGAGAAAGATTATGGACTTCTAGGTGTTGATAGAAAATTTCTTATTTGAAACTGGAAGGAGATTCAATCATCCACTGCTTCTTTTTTCCTCCAAATTGATGTGAAACCCTAGAACTCACAATGAGAGATGAATTGAAGAAGTAAAATTTTGAGGTTAAGAATGAAGAGAACGGGAGGTTCGTAGAAGAGGCTCTTCATGGAACGTTCTTGGCCTTTTATTTTTCAATATTTTCCCGAAATCCAAATACTCTAACTCCCATCATTTATTCTCTCACTAGTTTCTACAGAAGAAGAAAAACACAAAGGGGAAAGGCTAATTAGAGACCCTATTTCGCTATAATGAGACCCTTTTATAATGAGACCCCATTTGGCTATAATGATATCCTTTTATAACGAGACCCCATTTGGCTATAATGAGACCCCAAAAGTGACCCATTTACCCTTGATATAAAAGCTGTATTTTCAGCCAAAAATATTCTTTTCTCTCTTCTCTTCACCAAAACCTCTCAAAATCCGCCAAAACAAAACTCAATATTTCTCAAATCCGAACTTACAAAAACGTTAAGGTATGAATCCTATACCTATTCATGTAATTTTTATTCAATTTACCTAGGTATTTTTAGTGATATTTAGAGTTATAGGGTCTGCCTCAAAAGTCCGATTTTCATGTATATGTTGTTGTTTTTTTGAAAAAATAGTTGTAGATACATGTTAGTCGACTCATTATCAACATTTTGGTACCATTTTTGTTGAATTTGGTTCAGTTTTTTGGTATTTGGGGTCGATTCGAAATCTAGAGTTGAATTTGGTTCAGTTTTTTGGTATTTGGGGCGGGCTTGATTTGGTTATGTTTGTTCAATCGATTTTCGAGCAGTATTGCCCAACCGGTGACGGTTTCTTCCGTGCGACACGGAAAGCAAGTAGGATAGATTTCCGGAAGTGGTCCATTCAACACAACCTACACATATAAAAGTAAGATAAATATTTGGTCACAAAATAATATTATAATATTAAAAGATTCATTGGTATACTTACTTTCACGAAATGGTTACCGTGTACAAAACCTATAACAACTTCCATGTTAGGACACGATCGAGACGGCACACCGCATAGAGGTAAATAAGTGTATGATTGGTGGAGTGAAATGTGGTATACGATACATTGGTATCTAATGGCTATCACTAAGCCTAAATCGGGTAACGTCATCCAATGCCGACTACCGGCCCCATACAATTCAAAAACGTTCAACCTTCTCATTAGGTTATCTACACCTTGCGAACCATCAAACACTCTCTCCCATAGTTCGCGTTCATTTAGCAATTCGTCGATCAAATCTTGTCTAACTTGGTCCCATGAATCGGATTTACCGTATACTGTCAAAGCAACGGCCCAGAATCCGCAATTACCGTCGCGAGACACGTCTTTGACGCTGGAAATGTAGTCATGCAAATAGTTAGGAAACCAACTCCCGTAGCGGCTGAAATCTTTTCCCTTCGATGATTTTTTCGATCGAGCCACTCTCTCTTTCTTCGGTTGAGCTTTGGTTTTCGCTTTATCTTTTGCCTCGTCTTTTGGCGCTGAAAATGTTTTATTAGCTACCGGGGCGGCCGTGCTACCTATCGTACCGGGAGTGCTAGCGCCTAGACTACCATCGTATTCTCACTCGCATGGGTCCTATTTAGTTGATTTTTCCCGGCCGGATTTTTTCCTACCTTTAGTGACAACCGGCTCCTTAGGTTCCAAAACATGACTTCTAGCGGGATCTAGGATTTGCATCATCCTATTTATGACGTGATCTTGGACGTGTTTCCCGTAACTACGGATGGTGCTATCTATTAAGGAGAGTTTTCTCGGGAGCTCGTCTTTGGTACCAAACTCATCATTATGTTTGATCTTTAACGTATTCCAATAAATATCACACTCATCTTTTCTAACCGCCCTTCCTTCTTTATAAATCAAAGCTAATTCGCATGCACATGGTAAATTATGAGTCGTCCTAATAACACACCCACACATTCCGGGAGTGAACCATGTTTTCAAGACCGTTGCAAGATTTGTCTCTATTAATTCTACAACCGTACATGAAAGTTCACATTTGACATCCTTATAGATGGTTTTGTTAGGCCCCCTACTCGAGTTTCTTGGATGATATCTACTACGCTCGAATGATTCAAAAATGTTAGAGTGTTGAGCGGTAAGCAATGCATTAACATTTTTCCAATATTGCTCGAACGTGCATAGACTACTACCAATTTCCCGCTTGAGGCTCGAGTGAGCACTCTCCGCCCTATAACGTGAGATAAAATAAATTAGATTTCTAACACTTGATATTAAAAAGTATTGTGTGGAGATGGAAATATAACTCACCGAACGCTAGTTTGGTTGCCAAAATGTTTAAATTTTTTCGTGTGAATATTGAGAAATTTGTGTCCATAATCCTCAATTCATTGCTTCATAACGTACTCGATATCCACTGGACAAAATACGTACGTGTGGTGCAATTCGACAAGGTTTTTGTTATAATGTTAGAGTGTGGCCGAATAGGCTACCCTTTGGTAATATTCGCCGAACTCTTCGGCCATGTCCGAATTCGGTAAAACTTTTTTACCGTAAGAGGTGATGTTCCTACCAATATGCCAATTGCATAGCAGATGAGTTGCGTCCAGAAATATATCATCGATAGCATTCATTAAAGCCAACTCCCCATCGGTGAAGATAATGTTAGGTAATGCTCACTTGTTATTCGTCAACACCTTCTTTAGAACGCTCAATCCCCAAGTGTAGTTCTCTTGTTTCTCGAAGCTCAAAAAAACAAAAGCAACACAAAATGTCTTCTTGGTCGAAGTTTGGCCAACTATTTAAAGTAAAGGAATCTTATACCTTGTAGTCTTATACGTGCTATCCATTATAAGAACTTGACGAAAAGTGTGAATGAAATCGATGCTTTTAGGGTGTGCAAAAAACAACTCGAGGATCTCGTCAGTTGCTTCACAAGTTCGCTCCCAAACATAGTACTCTTGTTCTTTTAACTTAGAAAACAAGTATTGCATTTGGGTCTTGCCCGATTTATCAACCAAATCATGTTTTTGCCGCATGTTGTATATCGTGCGCATGCTTGATACATTTTGTGGGTCTTTAATCTTCAAACCGCGATATATCTCTCTTGGTCGAGAACCGACTTCTGTTTGACTACAAATGAACAATTGTTCTTTGACTTTTAGTCTAGCGGCTCGTGAATGACCATCCAAGTGCAAAAATGGTTCGTGGTTGGGTTTCCCATTTAGTACTATCAATTTCCAATAACCGGGTAGCTCTAAGACCAGAATTTCTCTTAAATAGAACGGACACCCGCATTTTTTCGATAAACATTCTCGGCACTTCTTAACATACCCCGGTTTGGGGTTAGGTTTGTAAAACCCGTGCCTCTTGCACCTTAAATATATCGTAGGAGTTTTCATACTTTTGCTACCGTCGTCGTTTTTACTACGGAGCAAAATGAATCCTAGTTTTATACTTTCAGACTCGACCCAATCGATCAAATCGGCTTTGGTATACAAGGTGTCTGTACCAAATACTTTCATGTAATCGGCCATCGAACATGGTAGTTGATCCGGCCACTACATATGTGATTGATGCAATTATATGAATACATACTTAATTGTAACCGATCATTTAATTTGCAAAACATGTCATATTAGCGAACAAATAGTTCGACTTTTTTGCCAAATCGCGAACAACCAATACGACTATTTGGCCAAATTGGGAACACCAAATGCGTGTATTTGGAAAAATTGCGTATTGGCCGTTCGTCTACTCGACATAATTGCGAACGGAGTGCTCGCACGGTTGGCAAAATCGCGAACACATTGTTCGTCCTTTTTGGTGTATTCGCAAACAGCCTATTCGCGATTTTGCATATATTTCCATTCAAATCTGTGAATCCTGGGTTCGCAGTTCATCCAATATGTAGCGCTACCAGCGCTATATCCGCACTGAAACTAAAAAACGAAAATCACCTCATCTTGGGTTTCCAGATGGTCCGTCAACGGCTCATCCTCCTCCGACGCAAAATCATCGATATTGCAGCTGAAATCTTCACTCCAATCACTCAAACCCATGGTTTTTTTAGGGCTTTTAGGATTTTTAGAGAGAGAAAGCCTAAGGGAGAAGTAAAAGAAATTGTTTTTTCTTACAAAGTTGGTCTTATAAATGAAGGGCAAAATGGACATTTCACATTGAAGAAAAAAAATCTAATTTTGGAGTCTCATTAAAGCCAAATGAAGTCCCAATATAGCCTAGCCCAAACACAAAATATCTCAAAATCACATAATGTATAAAGCAATATACTATAAAAAAATATAACATTTTTCCTATATATTAGCTAATTATTAAAACCTTCTTAATCTGTTTTCTAAATCACAAGATCCATCAAATTATATAATATAAGTGTATAATAATTTTTTTATTGAATTGAAAATAAATATAATTATTCTTAACATATTCGTTTTCCGAACTTTAAAATACATTAAGTTAAATAATAATGTTCATGTTTTCTCTTTTAATTAATAATATGAATTTAATTATTATTATTATCTCTTTAGTTATAGAATCTCTTTAGTTATAGAATTAGTAAAATTAAATGTGAGAATCATATATTAAGTTTACGGTATTATTATTTAATTAGTTAAATAAATAAATTTATTTATTTTATGTAATCTCAAACTCTATAAATCCAATGAAATTATTGTCGTATAAGCCCACAATTATTAACTATTTTAGAAAAATAGAAACGAACATTAGTGCTGAACCGGATATTGAATATGGGTGCCACAAATATTAAAAGCGAAGATCTTAATGAGTCCTATTACTATAAAGGGCACGACGGAATCTGTCTCCGTCATGCTTTTTTACCCCAAGAACCACCGATGTTTAGGATGTCAAATAGTTTTTTTTAGTTTTTTTCATTTTTAATATTTTGTGGATTTTATTAAAATAGCCCACAAATTTAATTGTGTTCACATTGGGTTCGTCCGTATTTTATTGTTTTAGAGATATTTATTTAATTCTAGATTAGCGTTTGGCGCATTTTCTATTTAAACTTTCAAACCATATTTTCTATGGCACCTTTCAAACCATACTTTCTACGGCACCTTTTGATAAATTGATATTTTTTGCTCAACTTTTGAAGTTTTGTCCACCATATAGGGTTAGAGTTTATCCGTTTTTTCTTCATCTCCGATATTGTTTCTGCCACTTCTGTCGACACTAATGTTCACTCCAATTTTTTTTAAGAAATTCAGATGGAGTATTATTCGAAATCTCTATGAAGATTACTTTGAAATCTTCGGCGATCAAACTTTCAATTGAAAAGGTTGCTCCGAAATTTCAGTCCCTAACGTAAATGGAACTATGATGAAAAAAGTAATTTAGTACATGACAAAAGACTCTGAATTTGATTTTAGTGAAGAAGATCTCAAAAACTTTGATGTTGCTTTCGTAGATATCGATCGTGAAGCGCTATTTTCTCTAATGAGTGTAAATAATTTTATATTTTATTACGTGTAACTAAAAATTGTCTATTAATTTGCATTTGATTTTAAATTGATTATATATATATATATATATATATATATTATTTAAACATTCATATTTCAAATATAACTCTCGGAGAGTTTGTAAAAATTTTGACATTGAAATGATTTTACTCCCACAAAAGAAGATAAGTGTTCGAGCTGCGCATCCGTGAGCGGACAAATAATTTAATGTTTAAATTTTTTATCTGATATTGTACTTTTTACATTTTGGGTTTGAGTAAAATAACATTTTTGATCCTCGGCATGATCTATTCACTTGCGTATTATAATGATATTGTGCCTATTAAACAATGCCCGATTTTGATAAGATATACTAAAATTGCTTTCAATTCAACATAATTAGACACAATCATGGAAACCATATTTTACTTGCATGTCTTTTTGAGGAAATTCAGTGAAAGTATAAGCTAAAAAAATAAATAGTGTTGGTTGTTTATAATAATAATAATTATAATAATTATAATAATAAACACAAATTAGAAGAGATATTTTTGCATGTTATAGTTATTTGTTTGTATTGTTATAAAACAGATGAAGAATTTATAAGGACTTTATGGTGCTGTTGTTTGTATAAATTTTATTCAGTTCAAGAGTAATTGGAAGGGGTTTTACCTTATAAATAATTAGAGTTACTCTAATTGAAAGAAAATTAAAAGTATACAATAGTATTTGTAATTTCTTTTCTTTCCCATAGATAAAAATAAGTAGACCGAGAAAGCATATGTCATTAGCTTTTTATTTGGATGCAAAATTCATTTATGAATTAGAAAAGGGGAATGGTTAAATTAGGGTCCAATTAGCTAACCAACTCCAATTTTAACCATACTCGACTTAAATTTAAGTAGCCCCAACCATATATCCAAAAAGCCTTTTCTTTTTTTACTAAGTCAAAATCTTAAACACTAACCATTCCCATTTCTAAAACAGCCCCAACCCAAAATCAGCCCCAAAACCCTAAACACTCTCCAAATTCCAAACTTCTACAATCTTGCAAATTCAGCCCCAAATTCAAATCCGAAGATCTCTACCACATCAACAACAAGGCAAGAACTACAATGGGCAAAGGAAAAGAGTAAGTTTTTACTCTTAAATGTAGTTTGTTTCTATATTTGGTTTTTGTTAAGTTTTTTGATTTTGATGCTAGGGTAGGTTTGTTTTTGGTTGTTTTGGTGTTATATTTGGTTATGAAGTTGTTTATAGTTGTCTAGTGATGCTAGGGTAGGTTTGTTTTTGGCTGATTTGGTGTTTTAGGTAGTTTTTTCGAGTTTTCTTCAACTCTTTAATGGCTGTTTCGAGCATCCCCGCCGGTTCAGTTGTTGGTTACCCGACGGGGATGTTATTTTTTGCAGGTGTTCATCATTCCCCGCCGGGTTTCAGGGGTTTTACCCGGCGGGGGATATTTTTTTTTTCCAGGTGTTCTTCATTCCCCTCCGGGTGGGTCCCGATTCACCTGGCGGGTGAAAACTTATATTTTGAAATTGTATTTTTCACCCGCCGGATAAAAAATATTTAAAATTGAATTTTTCACCCGCCGGGTGAAAACTTATATTTTGAAATTCTATTTTTCACCAGCCGATGAAAAATTGTCACCCGACGGGTGAAAAATTCAATTTTAAATTAAATAGTTTTCACCCGCCGGGTGAAAATTGGTCAACCGGCGGGGAGACTTGTTTTGTAGAAAAACGTAGTTTTTTTTACACAACTTCTAACTTGTATATTTTGTGAATGTTTTTGCAGACACGAGACACCTCGCTTAACAAAGGAGAAGGCGGCCAAAGCGACAAAAAAAGGTGAAGGTAGCCGACGGCCGGTGGTCGCTAGGCCGGAACGTGGGGACCGGACCGAGTGTGTTCGCCCCGAGCGCGAGGACCCGACGGAACGATCGTTGCGGCATCAGAAATACGACGCCACAAGAGAGGCCCCCCGTCGACGATCTTCTCCTCCACGAGAGGTGCTCCCCATCCGACGGTGGTGTGCCCTAGTAGACGAGGAGGAGGTTGAGGAGGATACGGAGGAGGAAACGGAGGTCCCAATGCCACCACCTCGAAGAGAGGTCCGTGCTGAAAGGCGTCCAACCGATGCGGAGGGATGGAAAAATATTTTTCTATCCCAAAATAACGTCCTTCTCTTCCCCGACTATGCCCAGCATGAGGCGTACTACGCCTTCAAGAACGATGTAAGTTATCCAATTTATTATATTTTTTATTAGTTAAATTTTTTGTTTTAACATTGTATATATTTTTGAATTTTTTTACAGGTGCGCTCGGGTATCACAGTGCAGTCGAAATACGGTTTCCTTGGTCAGTGGGACCTTAGCAAACAACTAGGGGTTAGGGCTTACCTCGAGGAGACATCGTTTTGGCCGTTGATGCGGCATCTACCGAGGTTCAACAACCAAGTCCAGTTGGCGGAGGTGTTCGGTGAGAGGTGGCACCAAGAGACCAACACGTTTCAGTTCTCCTTTGGGGAGATGACGTTGACACTGGACGACGTCTACGTGATTACGGGCCTCCCGGTTGAGGGGAGAATTATTGACCTCTATAGGCCGGATCCGATAGAGGCGACGTACGCACGCTATGCTGAGTTGTTGGGAGTTTCGGCTGCTGATGTGCAGCAGGAAATGGAGGCACATGACGGGAGTGGATTCGGCCTCCGATGGCTTAGGACCACATTCTCCGGGGACGAGTACTTAGATTCCAATGCCGCCTGCACTACGGAGATGAAGAAGGCAGCAGCTATGGCCGATGCTGCGATGGAGGATTTGATTGATGTTGCGGAGCATCAAACACTTAGAAAACAATCGGCATATTAAGAAGCTTAAGTGTTATTGTTTTTAACATAAAAAACATCCAAACATAAAAACCATCCAGGGTTTACATTCGTTACAATCGTCTAGTCATCAAGCAAAAGCGGATAAATCGGTTACTTCGGGGTAATTATTTTTAAGCTCTTCGTATTTCTTGCAACGAGATGCAATCGGCAATGCCCAACCTTCAGCTTCTGGTGAACGCAACTTTAAGCAACAAGGATGTATCCTAGCACATGGGGCCTCCGCCTTAATCCCAAGCTACAAAACGAAAACACGATAAAATAAATTTCTTGATATTAAAATTACCATTAACATACCCCTTGTATGAATACTTACGTTCACGAAATGGTTGGAGTTAACCCATCTCGGGCATGGACATCCAATGGTCCTTAGTTCCCACATCGCTAGAATATTTTACACGCTCCGCAACATCAATCAAATCCTCCATGCTAGTAAAAATCTTTACGTAGACCGATGCTGCGATGGAGGATTTGATTGATGTTGCGGAGCGTGTGAAATGTTCTAGCGATGTGGGAACTAAGGACCATTGGATGTCCATGCCCGAGATGGTGGCAATTACATCTGCGTTTAAATGCATACTCCATTTTGTTGGGCTATTCCGAAATATGGATGTCGGCTTCACTTTTCTTCCGCTAAGAGGTGCACCTCCTCAGATGCCAAACCGGTTGGAAATCGGATTGGGTTGGGTCAACTCCAACCATTTCGTGAACGTAAGTATTCATACAAGGGGTATGTTAATGGTAATTTTAATATCAAGAAATTTATTTTATCGTGTTTTCGTTTTGTAGCTTGGGATTAAGGCGGAGGCCCCACGTGCTAGGATACATCCTTGTTGCTTAAAGTTGCGTTCACCAGAAGCTGAAGGTTGGGCATTGCCGATTGCATCTCGTTGCAAGAAATACGAAGAGCTTAAAAATAATTACCCCGAAGTAACCGATTTATCCGCTTTTTATTGATGACTAGACGATTGTAACGAATGTAAACCCTGGATGGTTTTTATGTTTTTATGGTTTTTATGTTTGGATGTTTTTTATGTTAAAAACAATAACACTTAAGCTTCTTAATATGCCGATTGCATTAAAACATTACACTTTAATTTAAAGCATTGCATAATTAGAAATACATAAGCACATAACATAAACCAAATGATAGATAAGCTAACTCTGAGTTAGCATTGCACGTTTAGTTTTACGGGGTCGGATAGTTCATTCCGAATTCATCCGAGTCACTACTTCCCTCGGGAGTTGAGTACGTTTCAACGGCGCTGGCTATTGCATCGGCTATTTCTAGTTCCACCCGCTGTATCGCTTCCGACACCATCTCTTGCGTAATTTTACTCTGGAATCCCATGTCAAATACCTTTCGGACTTTGGTTCGGTCTTCCCAAGGAAGTGACTCGATATGTATAGTCACTGTTTTAAGATAAGCTAACCTATCGGCGACTTCTTCGCGGGAACGTGGTCGGGGCATTAAACATTCTGGACACAATTCCTCCCTACCATGGTTGAAGAACATTCTGCACAAAACCGCATCGACGAAACCAGGAATCTCCTCTTGCATCGTAGCTTTGCCGAAGTCGAATGCGCATAGGAGGCTTGCATCTTCGTACACATTCCAGCCGGAATCACCCATTGTTATAACTTAAGTGTTTAGTTTCATAGTCGGATTACAGTATTTATCGAGTACATGTATGTGGCTCAATCATAAAAATAGTGAGCGGGAAATGGTGTTGTTTTCCCCGCTTATTATTTGTTTATTGGCGGGAGTCCCATTAGGTTGGTGTTCAAATTTCGCGGGACATCAAATTTGGCGGGAAATTAAAATTGGCGGGACTTATTTTGGTGGGAGTTTATGTGGCAAAGTGTTTGGCGGGAGTTTAATATCTATAAAATAATTGTCATTCCCACACAACAAGAAAAACCCTAAAATAATGTGTCTCTGGAACGAGTTAGAAGATCAATATCTGATTAAAGCATCAATCGAACTTGGTAACACTCACATAGAAGAGGGGCGTAAAGCATATTGGGAGGCATTGCTATGCCAAATGTACTTATTATACGGAAGGGATGGGGTCCAACCGCCAAAAATTTCAAGGCGTGTTGATGAGGTGAAGGCTAGGTGGTCAGTCTTACTCACACACCGCCTCCATCCGGTTTCTGGCCTCACCGAATTAGAACGTCGTGTTGCCAGTAACTTGTTCAAATTTCAAGACACGGATTCGATAACAGAGGATCAAGTGGATATGGTTCGTTCTGACATTATCGACATCCGCATACAGGAAATGAATGATTAACTTGATAGTGCCTGTTTGTATCAGTTTATATTTTGGTTTAATTTTCTTTAGATGAATGTATGTTCTATTGTATGAGGTTGAGGTTTAATGAATGAATCTCCTTAGATGAATGTATGTTCAACTCGAATACGGTGTTATGTAAAATATATTAACATTGAACAACAACTAGAAACCCAAACATAACAACTTAGCATTATATAAAAAACGAGGACAATACGCAACACATATAATAAAAAACATAACAAGTTATAACAACATTACGAAACATAAATAATAAAAACACGTTCGAATACGACAGATTGCACTATTAGTAGTCGTAACGCAAGCTGTGTAAAACATCGTCGCCATCCTCCCTTGCCATAACCATATCCTCCACATATGCTACCATATCCCTAGTGATATAGTCGCAGACGGTCATGTCCCAGACCTTTACCGCCTCCTCTTTTATTCTTCGCGGTATGAACAACAACTTCGTAAGGGGCTGGACAAAAAGGTACCGTGTCTTGATTTCGTCACGGCTGCGCACAACGACACCTCCAGTTTCTAAATAACCGTAGTTGTAATACATATGACTCAAAACCATTTCAAAAAATGCATGACTCCTATCTTCACCCAACTCGGCCCGGAAATCCTTCACTGCTACAAGCATATAGTAGTCTTCATTAGCGGTAAACTCCATTTGTTTCTAAGTGTTTGATGGATGCCATGTTGCTCGTTAACACTTGTATATTTATAATGGTATTATTTTGTTGGCGGGAGTTTCATTTGGCGGGAGAGTCATATGGCGGGAATTATTTTTTAGTGGGGAAATAATTGTCTCTAGGTCTCCGCCGGTCCAATACTTGTCACCCGCCGGTTGACGAAGCCAACTTTTAAAAAAAGGGAGAAACCTAAATCGACAAACTACCCCGTCGGTTCAGCAATTTTCGACCGGCGGGTGAATACTTCCCCGCCGGGGAGGAAACGTCCCCGCCGGTGCTGAATTTTCACACCGGGGGGGGGGGGGGGGAGTTGGCCCATCCTCAAGAAATTGTGAGGATTGATTGTGGAAGGCTTCCCCGCCGGGCAAGCAATTTTCAACCGCCGGGGATATCGAGTGGAAAAATTGATTTTCCACTCGATATCAACCGGCGGTGTGAGGGACCACCCCCGCCGGGTAGTTTATTCACCCCGGCGGGGGAGCTATTTTGAACCGTCGGGGAAGTATTCACCCGCCGGTCGAAAATTGCAGAACCGGCGGGGGATTGGTTAAGTTGAAAAAAAAAGGGTATGAGCACTAAGTTTTTTATGGAAACTTAGTTTGGAACTTACTTTGGTGGAAACTATATCAGTATCTACTTGTTTAAGACTAGAGTGTGAGTGGCATATTGAATTAGATAACTTAAATTAAACAAACTTAATCGTGTCAAACTTAAATTAAACGCAAACCACAATAACAAACTTAAATTAAACAAACAACAAATGCGATAACTTGAAACTAAAATACAACAACAAACTTACGGTTTATAATAACAAAGCTAAACCAAATGTCAACAATTAAAAACGGCGGTAATGTTCACAACTAGAATAACATACAAATAAAAAATCCAACCATAATAATCAAAAGCCACGGACCGGTAATCTCTATAACCTTCCTCGCAAAAGACACCATCTCGTCAGTCGAGTCGTCTAACGGCCGAACACGATTAATCGTGTTCACCATCGATTAATCGTGTTCACCACATCGATCGCCGACGCCTCCGTAAGAATCCGAGGTGTGATATTAAACCACCCGTACATCTAGTAGTATGCCTTGTACTGGAGGGATGCGGTGTGAGTACTCCCTTCCAAGGGCCTCGAATACCTATCGATCAAGTATAGGTGCTCCCTCCAGTTCGTCCAATACCTAACCTGAATCGCATAACGAAGATGGTCTCCTCTACCAAGACCGGTTCTAGCAACGAGGGGGTCCATCGGTTTTTCTTGGATCCAACCGAACTGGTGCATCACTCGGTCGGGGTGATATGCCTCGCTCAGCATCATTAGGCGAATAGGGTTTCGGTACAACCCTATTGCCTTCTCCGGCCACACCTCACGGACATCCTCGTAAGATCGAAAAATAACCTACAAAAAAAATCATTTACTCGTACTGCATTTTATATAGAGTAGATGTATATTAATAAACATAAAGAAGATAACTTACATCCCTTTCTCCTTGAGCCGCGAGGATGTCACGGTAGAACGGCTTCCCCCGAGCTAATGATACCGGGATCTTTTTGGGCAACCACGCCAGCATCTTCGGATCCGTTGGGCTATAACCACTGTTCACTGGCGTGCGGAAAACGGGGAAGTGGTCATAGACCCAACACTCGAACAAGGCCGAGAAGCTGACCAAGGTCTTCAAGGAGTGCTTCGAAATGCCTCCCAAGCTCTTGTCCAACCACACCAACGCACAAGTCCCCCATGCGTACTCACCAACCTTCGTCAAGTCCTCAAGGTGGTGGAGAAAATCGCACTGGATGTTCTTCTGGCTCGTGTTGGTGAAGATAATACACCCGAGGAAGAACAAGATGTATGCCCTAGCTACTGCCTTCTTCATCTCCGTAGTGCAGGCGGTATTGGAATCTAAGTACTCGTCCCCGGAGAATGTGGTCCTAAGCCATCGGAGGCCGAATCCACTCCCGTCATGCGCCTCCATTTCCTGGTGCACATCAGCAGCCGAAACTCCCAACAACTCAGCATAGCGTGCGTACGTCGCCTCTATCGGATTCGGCCTATAGAGGTCAATAATTCTCCCCTCAACCAGGAGGCCCGTAATCACGTAGACGTCGTCCAGTGTCAACGTCATCTCCCCAAAGGAGAACTGGAACGTGTTGGTCTCTTGGTGCCACCTCTCACCGAACACCTCCGCCAACTGGACGTGGTTGTTGAACCTCGGTAGATGCCGGATCAACGGCCAAAACAGTGTCTCCTCGAGGTAAGCCCTAACCCCTAGTTGTTTGCTAAGGTCCCACTGAGCAATTGAACCGTATTTCGACTGCACCGTGATACCCGAGCTCGTTTGTAAAAAAATTCAAAAATATATACAATGTTAAAACAAAAAATTTAACTAATCAAAAATATAATAAATTGGATAACTTACATCGTTCTTGAAGGCGTAGTACGCCTCATGCTGGGCATAATCGGGGAAGAGAAGGAAGCTATTTTGGGATAGAAAAATATTTTTCCATCCCTCCGCATCGGTTGGACGCCCTTCAGCACGGACCTCTCTTTGAGGTGGTGGCATTGGGACCTCCGTTTCCTCCTCCTCCATATCCTCCTCCTCCCATCCTCGTCTACTAGGGCACGCCGCCGTCGGATGGGGAGCACCTCTCGTGGAGGAGAAGATTGTCGACGGGGGGGCTCCCTTGTGGCGTCGTATTTCCGATGCCGCAACGATCGTTTCGTCGGGTCCTCGCGCACCTCGCGCTCGGGGCGAACACGCTCGGTCCGGACCCCACGTTCCGGCCTAGCGACCACCAGCCGTCGGCTACTTTCACCCTTTTTTGCCGCTTTGGTCGCCTTCTCCTTTGTTAAGCGAGGTGCCTCGTGCCTGCAAAAACATTCACAAAATATACAAGTTAGAAGCTGTGTAAAAAAAACTACGCTTTTCTACAAAACAGGTCTCCCCCGCCGGTTGACCAATTTTCACCCGGCGGGTGAAAACTATTTAATTTAAAATTGAATTTTTCACCCGTCGGGTGATAATTTTTCATCCGGCGGGTGAAAAATACAATTTCAAAATATAAGTTTTCACCCGTCGGGTGAATCGGGACCCAGCCGGCGGGGAATGAAGAACACCTACAAAAAAAATATATCTCCCGCCGGGTAAAACCCCTGAAACCCGGTGGGGAATGATGAAGACCTGCAAAAAACAACATCCCCCGCCGGGTAACCAACAACTGAACCGGCGGGGGATGCTCGAAACAACCATTAAAAAGTTGAAGAAAACTCGAAAAACTACCTACAACACCAAATCAGCCAAAAACAAACATACCCTAGCATCACTAGACAACTATAAACAACTTCATAACCAAATATAGCACCAAAACAGCCAAAAACAAACCTACCCTAGCATCAAAATAAAAAACTTAACAAAAACCAAATATAGAAACAAACTACATTTAAGAGTAAAAACTTAGTCTTTTCTTTTGCCCATGGTAGTTCTTGGCTTGTTGTTGATGTGGTAGAGATCTTCGGATTTGAATTTGGAGCTGATTTTGTAAGATTGTAGAAGTTTGGAATTTGGAGAGTGTTTAGGGTTTTGGGGCTGATTTTGGGTTGGGGCTGTTTTAGAAATGGGAATGGTTAGTGTTTAAGGTTTTGACTTAGTAAAAAAAGAAAGGGTTTTTTGGGTATATGGTTGGGGCTACTTAAATTTAAGTTGGGTATGGTTAAAATTGGGGCTGGTTAGTCAATTGGGCCCTAATTTAGCCATACCTTAGTTAATACAAAACATATGATTGTGGTTTAAATTCCAAAAGGTATTCTTAATACGGTATAAGAGGATTTGTGATGTACAATTCATCGTATGTTTTCATCCCTAAACAATCGACCAAAGAGATGTCTAGTGTCATTAGACCGTTTGAATCATAGGTAAAATAACTAATTCACTTCGTATGATATTCCTAGGTTTTAAGATACATATTTTCAAGATTATCCGATAAAAAACCGAGACTTATTTTCCTAGTTTTTTGGATTTTTAAACTCAAATATGCATCCTTATTATTTTTGGTTTATTTTTGGTTTATCTTATCCGTTTTGTACCGTATTTCAGTTTTAAGCGATGGATGAGTTAATAAGCTTTCTTAATTTCACATCCCAGAAGTAGATCATCATCAGTTTCTATTCAATTACTATTTTCTACTAAAAGTTTTTGTTCTCGCAATAATCATACAACTAAACTATTGAACGAATTAACTATTGCCGATATAGTTGGAGGCGATATAGGGACTATTTAGTTCCAACTTTGGTTGAGATTGCGTTGAATCCAACTTTGGTTGAGAGCCTTAGTGGTCAAAGATGGTGATCTAGAAGAGAAATATTAAAACAACTTTTTGGTTGTAAATTTTCTATAAACAGTTTAACATTTTTAATATTGGGTGTGCCTAAGGTAAACATTCTTATTAAAGTGAAGTCGAGTGTTTAGTACTAAATGACTTAACTTGCACAGCTTATCAGTCTTTGGTTAAGAGCTTTATTGGTCAAAGATGGTGATCCTCTTTACGCAATTTTGGTTTGATAACTTTGCACTATGATTTGTTGTTGTCTTTCACAGTATTGAGACCTCCATTTAATGGTGTAAATTCTTGTTTATAGTTGGGTCCGTTTATAATCAAGAGATTTAATTGAGGTTTATGGTTGGTGGTCTACCACACCATCGACAAGAGAATCTTGATTCTTTGAATTCCACTAATATTTTGGTGTTGTGTTTTGTGATGTTTTCTTTGGAACCGGATAAAGCTTTAATCTACAATGATTCTTTTTCTCGCAAATTGATGTAAAACCCTAAAAATAGAGTTAGAATCCTTGAGAGAAGGATTATGGACTTCTGGGTGTTGATAAAAAATTTATTCTTTTAAACTGGAAGGAGTCCACAAATATTCAAAGCGAATATCTTAATGAGTCCTATTATTATCAAGCACATGACAGAACCTGCCTTTGTCATGCAGTTTGTGCCCCAAAACCCGATATTTAGGGTGTCAAATCGTTGTTTTAGTTCTTTTTTGCATTTTTTAATATTCTATGGATTTCATTAAAATAGCCCAACAAATCTAATTGTATTCATATTGGGTGGGCTGTTATTTATTATTTTCGGGATATTTGTGTAATTTTGTATTAGACTTTGGAGTATTTTTAAACTCTCAAACCCTACTTTATGAGGTACTTTTTGATAAATTGATATTTTTCTGAACTTTTGAAGTTTTGTCTACCATATGGTTAGTGTGTATCCGCTTTTTCTTCATGTATGATATTGTTTCTACTGCTGCTTTCGACACTAATGATCAATCCAAAGTTTTGTTAAGATTTCAGATGGAGTATTATTCAAAATCTCTATGAAGGTTGCCTTGAAATCTTCGGTGATCAAAGTTGTAATTAAATAGGGTGTTACTTCCAAAATCAGAGTTCCTAACATAAATGAAACTATGATAGAAAATATAATTCTGTACAAGACAAGACAAAACACACTAAATATGATGTTAGTGAAGAAGATCTCAAATACTTGGATATTACTTTCGTTGATGTCGATCGTAAAACAGTATTTTCTCTAATTATGGTAAAACGTTTTTATATTTTATCATATTTTGAGCAAGTTTTTTAATCTATTAATTTGTGTTTGATTTTAAATTGGTATCCATATATTTTATTTAGACATTCATATTTCAAATATTATCATGATCTAGATTAAATTGTTAAGAGTTTATTATTTTTCATTTTAGGCGGCTCACTATTTGAAAATCAAGAACATGCTAGATTTAACTTGTCCAACAGTTGCAAAATTGATAGAAAATAAAAGTCCAGAAGAGGTTAGTGAAATTTTCAACATCGAAAATTATTTTACGTCGGCAGAAGAGGCAAATGTTCGAGCTGATCTACTGTGGGCGTACGAGTAACTTAATGTTTACTTTTTTATCTAATTTTGTACTTTTAAATTTTGGGTTTGAGTAAAATAATATTTTCACTCTTAGTTTTTTTATATTAAATATTTTGGATATAAAGGTTATGAATTTCGTATTTTATTTTTACTTGATATGAATCTGTCTAGTTATGTTTTTACATTTAGAAAAGGCATGGCAAAAGTGGTGACGCACGAGACAGTATAGAGGGCTTGCTCCCCATACTATATACAGCCACATCCTATATTGGGCCATCAAAGTCTAACCATATTTTTTCTTGACAAGATTAGACACATCTATCTTTATCCAAGCCTGACAATAATTATACCAAGATTTATTAGTTTTAGGTATCCAAATTTCAAGAGGTCTTCCTATAGTTTTTGATATAGTACTAGTAGATTCAGTGTTAAATAGTAATTCAAAATCTTAAAAAATATAACCCATACTAGTGTTACACGAGACTTGAGTTTTGGATTTAATTGAGGTTCCCATTTTAGGAGCCTCATGGAAATTTGTGCTATAGACTACATGTTTATTTTCCATAAGATTTTCAGGTCATCTGTGATTTATAATTAAATTAGTATATGCCTCTGGTCTAGAATAAAAATATTAAAACAACTTTTTAATTTCAAATTTTCTATACACTTTAACATTTTGAATATTGTGTGTACCTAAGGTAAACATTCCTATTAAAGTGAAAGTCGAGTGTGTAGTATTAAATGTCTTTACTTGACAGAGAATGAGACTACGTTAAATCCATATTTGTTTGAGAGCTTTACTGGTCAAAGATGGTGATCCTCTTTAAGAAATTTTGGTTTGACAAATTTTCACCATGATTTGTTATTTTCTTTCACAGTATTGAGACCTCTACTTAGGGTTGTAAATTCCTTTTTATAGCCCTGGTTGACTATAACTTCTCTTGTTTCGATACTCTTGCAATTGACTGGATTCTTTTTATGAGTAAGAGTCTTTGTCCATTTCATTACTCTTCGAACTCAATGATTTTCCATATCTGGTATCGTTTGGACTAAGATCAAGAGATTTGGTTGAGGTTCGTGGTTGGTAGTCTACCATTCCATGGAGAGGTGAATCTTGATTCTTTAAATTCCACTAAGATTTGGGTATTTTTATGCAATGTTTTCTCTGGAACTGAATGAAGCTTTAATCTACAGTGATTCATTTTCTCCCAGATTGATGAAAAACTGTAGAAATAGAGTTACAATCCTTGGGAGAAAGATTATGGACTTCTCGGCGTTGATAGAAAATTTCTTATTTGAAACTGGAAGGAGATTCAATCATCCACTGCTTCCTGGTATCAGGAATGTTCTAATTCTTGTCAATCTTCTGGGCCAGAATATCAGGAATACTCCATGGTATCTTAACTGAATTCTTGTTTGTATCAGAAATATGATCCACCCCTCGATGACTTTAAAACATATGTACAGAGACCAAAATGAGGATGCTGACTGGCTTGCCCACTGGTCTCTAAAATGCAAGAGGAATCTTAGCATTAACATCAATATGATTCCTGCCAGACTTAAAGCTATTAGTATTCTTGAAGATCTGGGATTAGGTTATATCACTAACTAATAACTTTTCTCATTTGCTAAGCATTATATTGTAGGTTTTAAAACATTCTTACTGAAAATCGAAGTATTCTTGAGATTTTCGTTCATCAAGAAGGATCTTCATTTCTGATGGTTTCAGAGCCTTTCATCCGATACTCTCTGATTCCCAGTTCGTACTCGCCTCAAGCTCTTGAAAGTTCGTGATTACTTCAATTGAAGCTTTTAAAGTTTTTCGGAGTTAGAGCATCAGTTTGAACTTTTGAAGTTCTGCACTAACTTGATTAGCTTTCGATTTGCTTCTAGCCTGCTTGTTGGTAATAAGTATATGTGAATCAATCGAAGATAACCTTTGAGCGCCAATTGTAAAATTTTCAGTATTTAATCAAATATATTATTTTTTTAAAGATCAAATAAAATAAATAAATAAATAAATCATCCACTGCTTCTGCTCCCCCCTAATTGATATATAATCCTAGGAATGGAGATTGAATCCTTTTGAGAAAGACTACGGTCTTCAAGCAATTTTGTCTTGCTCGGATCTTCAAACTCACAATGAGAGATGAATCAAAGAGGTAAAATTTTGAGGTTAAGAATGAAGAGAATGAGAGGTTCTTAGAAGAGGCTCTTCTTGGAGCGTTCTTGGCCTTTTATTTTTCAATATTGTCTCGAAAGCCTAATAATCTAAATTCCCTCGTGTATTCCCTAACTAGTTTCTACAAAAGAAGAAAAACACAAAATATCTCAAAACCACATAATATATAAAACAATATACTATAAAATATAACATTTTTCCTATTTATTCTCTAATTATTAAATATTCTTAATCTTATTGTTTTCTAAATCACGAGATCCATCAAATTATATATTATATTTGCATGATATTTTTTTTTTGAATTGAAAATAAATGTAATTGTTCTTAATATATTCGTTTCCCAAACTATAAAATACATTTAGTTATATAGTAACGTTTATGTTTTCTTATTAAATTTAAAATATGAATTAAATTATTATTATTCCTTTAGTTATAGAATCGGTAAAATTAAATGTCATAATCATATATTAAATTTACTGTCTTATTATTTAATTAGTTAAATAAATAAATTTATATATTTTACGAAATCTGAAACTCTATAAAAGCAATAAAATCGATGTCGTCGTATAAGCCCAACAGTTATCAGCTATTTTAAAAAAACGGAGACGAACATTAGTGCTGAACCGGGTATAAGATTTGGATGCCATAAATATTCAAAGTGAAGATCTTAAAGAGTCCTATTAGTATAAAAGAGATGACAGAAACTGCCTCGGTCATGTTTTTTGTGCCCCAAAAACAGATGTTTACGGTGTCGTATCGTTGTTTTAGTTCTTTTTTTCATTTTTAAATATTTTTTGGATTTCATTAAAATAGCCCAACAAGTCTAATTGTGTTCACGTTGGGTTGGGCCGTATTTTTTTCTTTTAGGGATATTTATATAACTTTAGAATAGGATTTGAAGCATTTTCTATTTAAGCTCTCAAACCATACTTTTTAAGACACCTTTTGATAAATTGATATTTTTTCTCAACTTTTGAAGTTTTATCTACCATTGGGTTAGGGTTTCTCCGCTTTTTCTTCATGTCTGATATTTTTTCCGCCGTTACTTCCGACACTAATGCTCAGTCAAAAGTTTTGTTAAGAACTTCAGATGGAGTATTATTCCAAATCTCTATGAAGGTTGCTTTGAAATCTTCGACGATGAAAATTTCAATTGAAGAGGGTGTTACTATTAAAATTCCACTCCCTAACATAAATGGACATACGATGGAAAAAATAATTCACTGCATGACAAAACACACTGAATCTGATGTTAGTGAAGAAGATCTCAAAAACTTTGATGTTGCTTTGGTCGATGTAGATGGTGAAACGTTGTTTTTTCTAATTATGGTAAAGAATTTTATATTTTATTATATTTTGAGAAATTTTCTTATATATTAATTATACCAAGCTTTATTAGTTTTAGGTATCCAAATGGCAAGAGATCTTCCTCGAGTATTTTTGGTATACTAATAGTATATTCCGTGTTATATAGGAATTCGGGGATCTTAGAAAATGTAACTCATACTAGGGTTACACGAGACTCAATTTTTGATTTAATCGAGGCTCCCATGTCGAGAGCCTCATAAAAAACTGCGCTATAGACGAGACGTTTATTTTCCTTAAGATTTTCAAGTCATATGTTATTTATAATTAAATTAGTATATGTCTTTGGTCTTGAACAAAAGGATTAAAACAAGTTTTTTATTTCAAATTTTCTATAAGCACTTTAACATTTTTAATATTGGGTGTACCTAAGGTAAACGTTCCCATTAAAGTGAAAGTCGAGTGTTTAGTACTAAATGACTTAACTTGCACATAGAATGAGATTGCGTTGAATCCATCTTTGTTTGAGACCTTTACTGGTCAAAGATGGTTATCATTTTTAGGAAAATTTGGTTTGACAACTTGCACCATGATTTGTTGTTGTCTTTCACAGTATTGAAACCTCCATTTAGAGTTGTAAATTACTGCTTATAGCCCTAGTTGACTAGTGGGTGTCACTTTTTTTGTTTCGCTAATCTTGCACTTGATTGGCTAGTAAGAGTCTTTGTCGATTTCATTATTCTTCGAAATCAATGTTTTTCCATCTCTGATTTTTATTTGGAATAAGATCAAGAGATTTGGTTGAGGTTTGTGGTTGGTGGTTTACCATTCTATCGAGAGGTAAGTCTTGATTCTTTGAATTCTACTAAGATTTGGGTGTTATTATGCGATTGTTTCTCTGGAACCGGATGGAGCTTTAATCAACGGTGATTCCTTTTCTCCCAAATTGATGAAAAACCCTAGAAATAGAGTTAGAATCCTTGGGCGAAGGATTATGGACTTCTGGGCGTTAATAGAAAATTTCTTATTTGAAACTGGTAAGAGATTCAATCATCCATTCATTCTCCCCCCAAATTGATGTCGAACCCTAGAAATGGAGATTGAATCCTTCTGAGAAGGATTACAGTCTTCAAACGATTTTGTCTTGATCGGATCTTCGAACTCACAATGAGAGATGAATCGAAGAGGTGACATTTTAAAGTTAAGAATGAAGAGAACAAGAAGTTCTCAGAAGAGGCTCTTTTTGGAGTGTTCTTCACCTTTTATTTTTTCAATATTGTCTCGAAATATTAATACTCTAAATCCCCTCTTTTACTCTCTCGCGTCTTTTACAAAAGACGAAAAACACAAAATATCTCAAAACCACATAATGTATAAGGCAATATACTATAAAAATATAAAATTTGCGTATTTATTATATCATTATTAAAACATTCTTAATCTTATTGTTTTCAAAATCACGAGATCCATCAAATTATAAATTATATCTGTATAATAAAAAATATATTTTTTATTGAATTGGAAATAAATGTAATTATTCTTAATATATTCCTTTCCCGAGCTATAAAATATATTAACTTTTATAATAACGTTTATGATTTCCTATTCAATTAAAAATATGAATTGAATTATTATTATTATTATTATTAGTATTTCTTTAGTTATAGTTTTGGTAAAATTAAATGCTATAATCATATATTAAGTTTAAATTTTTATTATTTAATTAGTTAAATAAATAAATTTATATATTTTACGAAATCCGAAACTCTATAAAACCGATGAAATTGATATGGTCGCATAAGCCCACGGTTATCAGCTATTTTAGAAAAATGGAAACGAACATTAGTGTTGGACAGGGTATCAGATTTGGATGCCACCAATATTCAAAGCGAATATCTTAACGAGTCATATTACTATAAAGGACATGACGGAAGCTGCCTCGGTCATGCTTTTCGTGCCCAAAAACAAATGTTTAGGGTGTCTAATCGTTGTTTTAGTTCTTTTTTGCATTTTTCAATATTTTGTGGATTTCATTAAAATAGCCCAACAAGTCTAACTATGTTCACCTTCGGTTGGGCCGTATTTTATTGTTTTAGGGATATTTCTGTAATTTTAGATTAGGGTTTGGAGCATTTTCTATTTAAGCTCTCAAACCATACTTTTTGAGGCACCTTTTGATAAATTGATTTTTTTTCTCTCAACTTTTGAAGTTTTGTCTATCATAGGGTTAGGGTTTCTCCGCTTTTTCTTCATGTCTGATATTGTTTCTGCCGCTGCTGCCGACACTAATGCTCAGTCCAAAGTTTTGTTAAGAACTTCGGATGGAGTATCATTCCAAATCTCTATGAAGGTTGCTTTGAAATCTTCGGCGATCAAACTTTCAATTGAAGAGGGTGTTACTTCCGAAATTCCACTCCCTAACGTAGTTGGAACTGTGATGGAAAAAGTAATTAAGTACATGACAAAACACAGTGAATCTGATGTTAGTGAAGAAGATCTCAAAAACTTTGATGTTGCTTTCGTCGATGTGGATCGTGAAATGTTGTTTTCTCTAACTATGGTAAATAATTTTATATTTTATTATATTTTGAGAAAGTTTCTTGTCTATTAATTTGTGTAGATTTTAAATTGCATCCATATATGTTATTTAGACATTCATATTTCAAACATTATCACAGTCTAGATTAAATTGTTAAGAGTTTAATTTTCATTTTAGGCGGCTGACTATCTCGAAATCAAGAGCATGCTCGATTTAACTTGTCGAACAATAGCTAAATTGATAGAGAACAAAAGTCCAGAAGAGGTTCGTGAAATTTTCAACATCGAAAATGATTTTACTCCGGAAGAAGAGGCAATGGTTCGAGCTGAGCATCCATGGGCGTTCCAATAACTTAATTTTTTAAGGTTTTATCTAATTTTGTACTTTTAGATTTGGGGTCTGAGTAAAATAATATTTTCATCCTTAGTTTTTATTTTTATATTAAATATTTTGGATATGAAGGTTATGAATTTTATGTTTTAATTGGATGACATTTACTTGATAAGAATATCTTTGGTTATCTTTTTACATTTAGAAGATGCATGATCAAAGTGGTGGCGCTCAGACAGTATACGGGGCTTTCTCCCAATACTATGTCCAGCCGCATCCTATATTGGCCATCAAACTCAAAGTATATTTTCTATTTACAAGATTGGATATATCTATCTCTATCCAAGTCTGACAATAATTATACCAAGCTTTATTAGTTTTAGGTATCCAAATGTCAAGAGGTCTTCCTAGAGTTTTTTTGGTATACTACTAGTAGATTCAGTGTTATATAGGAATTCAGGGATCATAGAAAATGTAACCCATACTAGGGTTACACGAGACTCAATTTTTGGATTTAATTGAGGCTAGAAAACTATGCTATAGACCACACGTTTATTTTCGATAAGATTTTCAATTCATATTTTATTTAATAATTTAATTAGTATATGCCTTTGGTCTAGAAGAAAAGTATTAAAACAATTTTTTGATCTCAAATTTTCTATAAACACTTTAACATTCGTAATATTGGGTGTACCTAAGGTAAACGTTTCTATTAAAGTGAAAGTCGAGTGTGTAGTACTAAATGACTTAACTTGCACAAATAATGAGATTTCCTTGAATCCATCTTTGTTTGAGAGCTTTACTCGTAAAAAATGGTGATCCTTTTTAGGAAATTTTGGTTTGACAACTTTGCACCATGATCTATTATTGTTGTCTTTCACAATATTGAGACCTCCATTAGGGCTGTAAATTCATGCTTATAGCCCTAGTTGACTAGTGGGTCTGACTTCTTTTGTTTCGATAATCTTGCACTTGATTGGCTTCTTTTGGATTCTCTGTCAATTTCATTATTCTTCGAAATCAATGTTTTTCCATCTCTAGTTTTTATTTGGACTAAGATCAAGAGATTTGGTTGAGGTTTATGGTTGGTGGTTTACCATTCCATCGAGAGGTAAATCTTGATTCTTTGAATTCCACTAAGAATTGGGTGTTGTTATGCCATGTTTTCTCTGGAATCAGATGAAGCTTTAATTTACAGTGATTCCTTTTCTCCCAAACTAATGAAAAACCGTAGAAATAGAGTTAGAATTCTTAGGAGAAAGATTATGGACTTCTAGGTGTTGATAGAAAATTTCTTATTTGAAACTGGAAGGAGATTCAATCATCCACTGCTTCTTTTTTCCTCCAAATTGATGTGAAACCCTAGAACTCACAATGAGAGATGAATTGAAGAAGTAAAATTTTGAGGTTAAGAATGAAGAGAACGGGAGGTTCGCAGAAGAGGCTCTTCATGGAACGTTCTTGGCCTTTTATTTTTCAATATTTTCCCGAATTCCAAATACTCTAACTCCCATCATTTATTCTCTCACTAGTTTCTACAGAAGAAGAAAAACACAAAGGGGAAAGGCTAATTAGAGACCCTATTTCGCTATAATGAGACCATTTTATAATGAGACCCCATTTGGCTATAATGATATCCTTTTATAACGAGACCCCATTTGGCTATAATGAGACCCCAAAAGTGACCCATTTACCCTTGATATAAAAGCTGTATTTTCAGCCAAAAATATTCTTTTCTCTCTTCTCTTCACCAAAACCTCTCAAAATCCGCCAAAACAAAACTCAACATTTCTCAAATCCGAACTTACAAAAACGTTAAGGTATGAATCCTATACCTATTCGTGTAATTTTTATTCAATTTACCTAGGTATTTTTAGTGATATTTAGAGTTATAGGTTCTGCCTCAAAAGTCTGATTTTCATGTATATGTTGTTGTTTTTTTGAAAAAATAGTTGTAGATACATGTTAGTCGACTCATTATCAACATTTTGGTACAATTTTTGTTGAATTTGGTTCAGTTTTTTGGTATTTGGGGTCGATTCGAAATCTAGGGTTTGGAGTTGGTGGTTGTGCAAAATCGCGAGCAACCAGTACGCGATTTTACATGGTTCGCGAATAGCCAGTTCGCAATTTGAATATTTTGGCACATTCTCTTGTTTTTATTCCCAAAATTACTTGCTTATTCATAATGATTTTATTTCTTGTATTTCAGCATGCCTCGCATACAACATACACCTCTTCGTAATTAAGGATCGGGCATTGATAGCGAGCATGAGGAGGTTGTTTCACGGTCACGGTCTGTAAGGCGTAGGCCTAGCGCTTCTACTCCAGCCCCTACTATATCCCATATGATTGGGATGCTAGATCGGCTTTTTCGAAAAGTGAATCGCCTTTTTCATACCCTTTCGAATGCAGTGTTGTCCTTAGCTATAATGAGACCCTTCTTCTAAACCACGTGGGTTGTAATAATGATCATGGATATGTGTGTATTTTTCTATATATTATGTGTCACAAAATTAGTCGCATATTCAGGTTACGTTATCCTTACATGTGTGAGTACTTTAAGCTACTTTGAAGTAGTTTTTTTTTACCATTTTTTAGATTTTATTTTTATTTTTTGCACAAATTTCGAATCATTCGAGTCGAATGACTAATGTATAATGTTGGTAAAATAAAAATTGGTTTTGGAATCAAGAACTAAATAAATGTGAAAATGTCAAAATTGTGACCAATTTAAGCTACTTTGAAGTAGTTTTTTTACCATTTTTTAGAATTTTTATTATTATTTTTCGCACAAATTTCGAATCATTCGAGTCAAATAACTAATGTATAATGTTGGTAAAAAAAATTAATTGTGGACTGAAGAACTAAATAAATGTCAAAATGTTAAAATTGTGACCACTTTAAGCTACTTTGAAGTATTTTTTTTTACCATTTTTTAGTTTTTTTCGCACAAATTTCGAATCATTCGAGTCAAATGACTAATGTATAATGTTGGTAAAAAAGAGAGTTTTGGATTTATGAACTAAATAAATGTGAAAATGTCAAAATTGTGACCACTTTAAGCTACTTTGAAATAGTTTTTTGACCATTTTTATTCTTTTTTCCGCACAAATTTCGAATCATTCGACTCAAATGACTAATGTATAATGTTGGTAAAACAAAATGAGTTTTGGACTCTGGAAAGTTACAAAATAGTAAAATTATAAAACTTACAGAGGTCTTTGCGAACACGGAATGTTGTAATTGGCCAGATTCGCGAATGCAGACTTCTGTAAATGGCCAGAATTGCGAACTGCCCATTCGCAATTTCGTGCAATTGTAGCGTTGGGCGTGCACAATTTTTCCACAAAAAAACATTCCATGTTCGCGAATCTGCCACTGTGCTGATTAATTGAATTTTTTGTCACCTTATTTTGCTAAAATGGTAATTTTTACGTGCAAATTGTAATTTAATTTAAGGTGGTTATTTATTTTACAACAATGTTATAAAATGGAATTTTCATAATAAATAAAACGTGGAAGTATCGATTACAAACCGAGGTGAAAGTAAAATAAAGTATTCTTAAGTGCGAAAGTTAAAAACAACTAATGCATAAACAAATCATGAGTCTTCGGCCAAATCGAAGACACGTGGTAGCTTTTCGCGTGCGGTCGATTCTTGGGGCGGGCTTGAATTGGTTATGTTTGTTCAATCGATTTTCGAGCAGTATTGCCCAACCGGTGACGGTTTCTTCCGTGCGACACGGAAAGCAAGTAGGATAGATTTCCGGAAGTGGTCCATTCAACACAACCTACACATATAAAAGTAAGATAAATATTTGGTCACAAAATAATATTATAATATTAAAAGATTCATTGGTATACTTACTTTCACGAAATGGTTACCGTGTACAAAACCTATAACAACTTCCATGTTAGGACACGATCGAGGCGGCACACCGCATAGAGGTAAATAAGTGTATGATTGGTGGAGTGAAAGGTGGTATACGATACATTGGTATCTAGTGGCTATCACTAAGCCTAAATCGGGTAACGTCATCCAATGCCGACTACCGGCCCCATACAATTCAAAAACGTTCAACCTTCTCATTAGGTTATCTACACCTTGCGAACCATCAAACACTCTCTCCCATAGCTCGCGTTCATTTAGCAATTCGTCGATCAAATCTCGTCTAACTTGGTCCCATGAATCGGATTTACCGTATACCGTCAAAGCAACGACCCAGAATCCGCAATTACCGTCGCGAGACACGTCTTTGACGCTGGAAATGTAGTCATGCAAATAGTTAGGAAACCAACTCTCGTAGCGGCTGAAATCTTTTCCCTTCGATGATTTTTTCGATCGAGCCACTCTCTCTTTCTTCGGTTGAGCTTTGGTTTTCGCTTTATCTTTTGCCTCGTCTTTTGGCGCTGAAAATGTTTTATTAGCTACCGGGGCGGCCGTGCTACCTATCGTACCGGGAGTGCTAGCGCCTAGACTACCATCGTATTCTCACTCGCATGGGTCCTATTTAGTTGATTTGTCCCGGCCGGATTTTTTCCTACCTTTAGTGACAACCGGCTCCTTAGGTTCCAAAACATGACTTCTAGCGGGATCTAGGATTTGCATCATCCTATTTATGACGTGATCTTGGACGTGTTTCCCGTAACTGCGGATGGTGCTATCTATTAAGGAGAGTTTTCTCGGGAGCTCGTCTTCGGTACCAAACTCATCATTATGTTTGATCTTTAACGTATTCCAATAAATATCACACTCATCTTTTCTAACCGCCCTTCCTTCTTTATAAATCAAAGCTAATTCGCATGCACATGGTAAATTATGAGTTGTCCTAATAACACACCCACACATTCCGGGAGTGAACCATGTTTTCAAGACCGTTGCAAGATTTGTCTCTATTAATTCTACAACCGTACATGAAAGTTCACATTTGACATCCTTATAGATGGTTTTGTTAGGCCCCCTACTCGAGTTTCTTGGATGATATCTACTACGCTCGAATGATTCAAAAATGTTAGAGTGTTGAGCGGTAAGCAATGCATTAATATTTTTCCAATATTGCTCGAACGTGCATAGACTACTACCAATTTCCCGCTTGAGGCTCGAGTGAGCACTCTCCGCCCTATAACGTGAGATAAAATAAATTAGATTTCTAACACTTGATATTAAAAAGTATTGTGTGGAGATGGAAATATAACTCACCGAACGCTAGTTTGGTTGCCAAAATGTTTAAATTTTTCCGTGTGAATATTGAGAAATTTGTGTCCATAATCCTCAATTCATTGCTTCATAACGTACTCGATAGCCACTGGACAAAATACGTACGTGTGGTGCAATTCGACAAGGTTTTTGTTATAATGTTCGAGTGTGGCCGAATAGGCTACCCTTTGGTAATATTCGCCGAACTCTTCGGCCATGTCCGAATTCGGTAAAACTTTTTTACCATAAGAGGTGATGTTCCTACCAATATGCCAATTGCATAGCAGATGAGTTGCGTCCAGAAATATATCATTGATAGCATTCATTAAAGCCAACTCCCCATCGGTGAAGATAATGTTAGGTAATGCTCACTTGCTATTCGTCAACACCTTCTTTAGAACGCTCAATCCCCAAGTGTAGTTCTCTTGTTTCTCGAAGCTCAAAAAAACAAAAGCAACACAAAATGTCTTCTTGGTCGAAGTTTGGCCAACTATTTCAAGTAAAGGAATCTTATACCTTGTAGTCTTATACGTGCTATCCATTATAAGAACTTGACGAAAAGTGTGAATGAAATCGATGCTTTTAGGGTGTGCAAAAAACAACTCGAGGATCTCGTCAGTTGCTTCACAAGTTCGCTCCCAAACATAGTACTCGTGTTCTTTTAACTTAGAAAACAAGTATTGCATTTGGGTCTTCCCCGATTTATCAACCAAATCATGTTTTTGCCGCATGTTGTATATCGTGCGCATGCTTGATACATTTTGTGGGTCTTTAATCTTCAAACCGCGATATATCTCTCTTGGTCGAGAACCGACTTCTGTTTGACTACAAATGAACAATTGTTCTTCGACTTTTAGTCTAGTGGCTCGTGAATGACCATCCAAGTGCAAAAATGGTTCGTGGTTGGGTTTCCCATTTAGCACTATCAATTTCCAATAACCGGGTAGCTCTAAGACCAGACTTTCTCTTAAATAGAACGGACACCCGCATTTTTTCGATAAACATTCTCGGCACTTCTTAACATACCCCGGTTTGGGGTTAGGTTTGTAAAACCCGTGCCTCTTGCACCTTAAATATATCGTAGGAGTTTTCATACTTTTGCTACCGTCGTCGTTTTTACTACGGAGCAAAATGAATCCTAGTTTTATACTTTCAGACTCGACCCAATCGATCAAATCGGCTTTGGTATACAAGGTGTCTGTACCAAATACTTTCATGTAATCGGCCATCGAACATGGTAGTTGATCCGGCCACTACATATGTGATTGATGCAATTATATGAATACATACTTAATTGTAACCGATCATTTAATTTGCAAAACATGTCATATTAGCGAACAAATAGTTCGACTTTTTTGCCAAATCGCGAACAACCAATACGACTATTTGGCCAAATTGGGAACACCAAATGCGTGTATTTGGAAAAATTGCGTATTGGCCGTTCGTCTACTCGACATAATTGCGAACGGAGTGCTCGCACGGTTGGCAAAATCGCGAACACATTGTTCGTCCTTTTTGGTGTATTCGCAAACAGCCTATTCGCGATTTTGCATATATTTCCATTCAAATCTGTGAATCCTGGGTTCGCAGTTCATCCAATATGTAGCGCTACCAGCGCTATATCCGCACTGAAACTAAAAAACGAAAATCACCTCATCTTGGGTTTCCAGATGGTCCGTCAACGGCTCATCCTCCTCCGACGCAAAATCATCGATATTGCAGCTGAAATCTTCACTCCAATCACTCAAACCCATGGTTTTTTTGGGGCTTTTAGGATTTTTAGAGAGAGAAAGCCTAAGGGAGAAGTAAAAGAAATTGTTTTTTCTTACAAAGTTGGTCTTATAAATGAAGGGCAAAATGGACATTTCACATTGAAGAAAAAAAATCTAATTTTGGAGTCTCATTAAAGCCAAATGAAGTCCCAATATAGCCTAGCCCAAACACAAAATATCTCAAAATCACATAATGTATAAAGCAATATACTATAAAAAAATATAACATTTTTCCTATATATTAGCTAATTATTAAAACCTTCTTAATCTGTTTTCTAAATCACAAGATCCATCAAATTATATAATATAAGTGTATAATAATTTTTTTATTGAATTGAAAATAAATATAATTATTCTTAACATATTCGTTTTCCGAACTTTAAAATACATTAAGTTAAATAATAATGTTCATGTTTTCTCTTTTAATTAATAATATGAATTTAATTATTATTATTATCTCTTTAGTTATAGAATCTCTTTAGTTATAGAATTAGTAAAATTAAATGTGAGAATCATATATTAAGTTTACGGTATTATTATTTAATTAGTTAAATAAATAAATTTATTTATTTTATGTAATCTCAAACTCTATAAATCCAATAAAATTATTGTCGTATAAGCCCACAATTATTAACTATTTTAGAAAAATAGAAACCAACATTAGTGCTGAACCGGATATTGAATATGGGTGCCACAAATATTAAAAACGAAGATCTTAATGAGTCCTATTACTATAAAGGGCACGACGGAATCTGTCTCCGTCATGCTTTTTTACCCCAAGAACCACCGATGTTTAGGATGTCAAATAGTTTTTTTTAGTTTTTTTCATTTTTAATATTTTGTGGATTTTATTAAAATAGCCCACAAATTTAATTGTGTTCACATTGGGTTCGTCCGTATTTTATTGTTTTAGAGATATTTATTTAATTCTAGATTAGCGTTTGGCGCATTTTCTATTTAAACTTTCAAACCATATTTTCTATGGCACCTTTCAAACCATACTTTCTACGGCACCTTTTGATAAATTGATATTTTTTGCTCAACTTTTGAAGTTTTGTCCACCATATAGGGTTAGAGTTTATCCGTTTTTTCTTCATCTCCGATATTGTTTCTGCCACTTCTGTCGACACTAATGTTCACTCCAATTTTTTTTAAGAAATTCAGATGGAGTATTATTCGAAATCTCTATGAAGATTACTTTGAAATCTTCGGCGATCAAACTTTCAATTGAAAAGGTTGCTCCGAAATTTCAGTCCCTAACGTAAATGGAACTATGATGAAAAAAGTAATTTAGTACATGACAAAAGACTCTGAATTTGATTTTAGTGAAGAAGATCTCAAAAACTTTGATGTTGCTTTCGTAGATATCCATCGTGAAGCGCTATTTTCTCTAATGAGTGTAAATAATTTTATATTTTATTACGTGTAACTAAAAATTGTCTATTAATTTGCATTTGATTTTAAATTGATTATATATATATATATATATATTATTTAAACATTCATATTTCAAATATAACTCTCGGAGAGTTTGTAAAATTTTTGACATTGAAATGATTTTACTCCCACAAAAGAAGATAAGTGTTCGAGCTGCGCATCCGTGAGCGGACAAATAATTTAATGTTTAAATTTTTTATCTGATATTGTACTTTTTACATTTTGGGTTTGAGTAAAATAACATTTTTGATCCTCGGCATGATCTATTCACTTGCGTATTATAATGATATTGTGCCTATTAAACAATGCCCGATTTTGATAAGATATACTAAAATTGCTTTCAATTCAACATAATTAGACACAATCATGGAAACCATATTTTACTTGCATGTCTTTTTGAGGAAATTCAGTGAAAGTATAAGCTAAAAAAATAAATAGTGTTGGTTGTTTATAATAATAATAATTATAATAATTATAATAATAAACACAAATTAGAAGAGATATTTTTGCATGTTATAGTTATTTGTTTGTATTGTTATAAAACAGATGAAGAATTTATAAGGACTTTATGGTGCTGTTGTTTGTATAAATTTTATTCAGTTCAAGAGTAATTGGAAGGGGTTTTACCTTATAAATAATTAGAGTTACTCTAATTGAAAGAAAATTAAAAGTATACAATAGGATTTGTAATTTCTTTTCTTTCCCATAGATAAAAATAAGTAGACCGAGAAAGCATATGTCATTAGCTTTTTATTTGGATGCAAAATTCATTTATGAATTAGAAAAGGGGAATGGTTAAATTAGGGTCCAATTAGCTAACCAACTCCAATTTTAACCATACTCGACTTAAATTTAAGTAGCCCCAACCATATATCCAAAAAGCCTTTTCTTTTTTTACTAAGTCAAAATCTTAAACACTAACCATTCCCATTTCTAAAACAGCCCCAACCCAAAATCAGCCCCAAAACCCTAAACACTCTCCAAATTCCAAACTTCTACAATCTTGCAAATTCAGCCCCAAATTCAAATCCGAAGATCTCTACCACATCAACAACAAGGCAAGAACTACAATGGGCAAAGGAAAAGAGTAAGTTTTTACTCTTAAATGTAGTTTGTTTCTATATTTGGTTTTTGTTAAGTTTTTTGATTTTGATGCTAGGGTAGGTTTGTTTTTGGTTGTTTTGGTGTTATATTTGGTTATGAAGTTGTTTATAGTTGTCTAGTGATGCTAGGATAGGTTTGTTTTTGGCTGATTTGGTGTTTTAGGTAGTTTTTTCGAGTTTTCTTCAACTCTTTAATGGCTGTTTCGAGCATCCCCCGCCGGTTCAGTTGTTGGTTACCCGACGGGGATGTTATTTTTTGCAGGTGTTCATCATTCCCCGCCGGGTTTCAGGGGTTTTACCCGGCGGGGGATATTTTTTTTTTCCAGGTGTTCTTCATTCCCCTCCGGGTGGGTCCCGATTCACCTGGCGGGTGAAAACTTATATTTTGAAATTGTATTTTTCACCCGCCGGATAAAAAATATTTAAAATTGAATTTTTCACCCGCCGGGTGAAAACTTATATTTTGAAATTCTATTTTTCACCAGCCGATGAAAAATTGTCACCCGACGGGTGAAAAATTCAATTTTAAATTAAATAGTTTTCACCCGCCGGGTGAAAATTGGTCAACCGGCGGGGAGACTTGTTTTGTAGAAAAACGTAGTTTTTTTTACACAACTTCTAACTTGTATATTTTGTGAATGTTTTTGCAGACACGAGACACCTCGCTTAACAAAGGAGAAGGCGGCCAAAGCGACAAAAAAAGGTGAAGGTAGCCGACGGCCGGTGGTCGCTAGGCCGGAACGTGGGGACCGGACCGAGTGTGTTCGCCCCGAGCGCGAGGACCCGACGGAACGATCGTTGCGGCATCAGAAATACGACGCCACAAGAGAGGCCCCCCGTCGACGATCTTCTCCTCCACGAGAGGTGCTCCCCATCCGACGGTGGTGTGCCCTAGTAGACGAGGAGGAGGTTGAGGAGGATACGGAGGAGGAAACGGAGGTCCCAATGCCACCACCTCGAAGAGAGGTCCGTGCTGAAAGGCGTCCAACCGATGCGGAGGGATGGAAAAATATTTTTCTATCCCAAAATAACGTCCTTCTCTTCCCCGACTATGCCCAGCATGAGGCGTACTACGCCTTCAAGAACGATGTAAGTTATCCAATTTATTATATTTTTGATTAGTTAAATTTTTTGTTTTAACATTGTATATATTTTTGAATTTTTTTACAGGTGCGCTCGGGTATCACAGTGCAGTCGAAATACGGTTTCCTTGGTCAGTGGGACCTTAGCAAACAACTAGGGGTTAGGGCTTACCTCGAGGAGACATCGTTTTGGCCGTTGATGCGGCATCTACCGAGGTTCAACAACCAAGTCCAGTTGGCGGAGGTGTTCGGTGAGAGGTGGCACCAAGAGACCAACACGTTTCAGTTCTCCTTTGGGGAGATGACGTTGACACTGGACGACGTCTACGTGATTACGGGCCTCCCGGTTGAGGGGAGAATTATTGACCTCTATAGGCCGGATCCGATAGAGGCGACGTACGCACACTATGCTGAGTTGTTGGGAGTTTCGGCTGCTGATGTGCAGCAGGAAATGGAGGCACATGACGGGAGTGGATTCGGCCTCCGATGGCTTAGGACCACATTCTCCGGGGACGAGTACTTAGATTCCAATGCCGCCTGTACTACGGAGATGAAGAAGGCAGCAGCTATGGCCGATGCTGCGATGGAGGATTTGATTGATGTTGCGGAGCATCAAACACTTAGAAAACAATCGGCATATTAAGAAGCTTAAGTGTTATTGTTTTTAACATAAAAAACATCCAAACATAAAAACCATCCAGGGTTTACATTCGTTACAATCGTCTAGTCATCAAGCAAAAACGGATAAATCGGTTACTTCGGGGTAATTATTTTTAAGCTCTTCGTATTTCTTGCAACGAGATGCAATCGGCAATGCCCAACCTTCAGCTTCTGGTGAACGCAACTTTAAGCAACAAGGATGTATCCTAGCACATGGGGCCTCCGCCTTAATCCCAAGCTACAAAACGAAAACACGATAAAATAAATTTCTTGATATTAAAATTACCATTAACATACCCCTTGTATGAATACTTACGTTCACGAAATGGTTGGAGTTAACCCATCTCGGGCATGGACATCCAATGGTCCTTAGTTCCCACATCGCTAGAATATTTTACACGCTCCGCAACATCAATCAAATCCTCCATGCTAGTAAAAATCTTTACGTAGACCGATGCTGCGATGGAGGATTTGATTGATGTTGCGGAGCGTGTGAAATGTTCTAGCGATGTGGGAACTAAGGACCATTGGATGTCCATGCCCGAGATGGTGGCAATTACATCTGCGTTTAAATGCATACTCCATTTTGTTGGGCTATTCCGAAATATGGATGTCGGCTTCACTTTTCTTCCGCTAAGAGGTGCACCTCCTCAGATGCCAAACCGGTTGGAAATCGGATTGGGTTGGGTCAACTCCAACCATTTCGTGAACGTAAGTATTCATACAAGGGGTATGTTAATGGTAATTTTAATATCAAGAAATTTATTTTATCGTGTTTTCGTTTTGTAACTTGGGATTAAGGCGGAGGCCCCACGTGCTAGGATACATCCTTGTTGCTTAAAGTTGCGTTCACCAGAAGCTGAAGGTTGGGCATTGCCGATTGCATCTCGTTGCAAGAAATACGAAGAGCTTAAAAATAATTACCCCGAAGTAACCGATTTATCCGCTTTTTATTGATGACTAGACGATTGTAACGAATGTAAACCCTGGATGGTTTTTATGTTTTTATGGTTTTTATGTTTGGATGTTTTTTATGTTAAAAACAATAACACTTAAGCTTCTTAATATGCCGATTGCATTAAAACATTACCCTTTAATTTAAAGCATTGCATAATTAGAAATACATAAGCACATAACATAAACCAAATGATAGATAAGCTAACTCTGAGTTAGCATTGCACGTTTAGTTTTACGGGGTCGGATAGTTCATTCCGAATTCATCCGAGTCACTACTTCCCTCGGGAGTTGAGTACGTTTCAACGGCGCTGGCTATTGCATCGGCTATTTCTAGTTCCACCCGCTGTATCGCTTCCGACACCATCTCCTGCGTAATTTTACTCTGGAATCCCATGTCAAATACCTTTCGGACTTTGGTTCGGTCTTCCCAAGGAAGTGACTCGATATGTATAGTCACTGTTTTAAGATAAGCTAACCTATCGGCGACTTCTTCGAGGGCACGTGGTCGGGGCATTAAACATTCTGGACACGATGCCTCCCTACCATGGTTGAAGAACATTCTGCACAAAACCGCATCGACGAAACCAGGAATCTCCTCTTGCATCGTAGCTTTGCCGAAGTCGAATGCGCATAGGAGGCTTGCATCTTCGTACACATTTCAGTCGTAATCACCCATTGTTATAACTTAAGTGTTTAGTTTCATAGTCGGATTACAGTATTTATCGAGTACATGTATGTGGCTCAATCATAAAAATAGTGAGCGGGAAATGGTGTTGTTTTCCCCGCTTATTATTTGTTTATTGGCGGGAGTCCCATTAGGTTGGTGTTCAAATTTCGCGGGACATCAAATTTGGCGGGAAATTAAAATTGGCGGGACTTATTTTGGTGGGAGTTTATGTGGCAAAGTGTTTGGCGGGAGTTTAATATCTATAAAATAATTGTCATTCCCACACAACAAGAAAAACCCTAAAATAATGTGTCTCTGGAACGAGTTAGAAGATCAATATCTGATTAAAGCATCAATCGAACTTGGTAACACTCACATAGAAGAGGGGCGTAAAGCATATTGGGAGGCATTGCTATGCCAAATGTACTTATTATACGGAATGGATGGGGTCCAACCGCCAAAAATTTCAAGGCGTGTTGATGAGGTGAAGGCTAGGTGGTCAGTCTTACTCACACACCGCCTCCATCCGGTTTCTGGCCTCACCGAATTAGAACGTCGTGTTGCCAGTAACTTGTTCAAATTTCAAGACACGGATTCGATAACAGAGGATCAAGTGGATATGGTTCGTTCTGACATTATCGACATCCGCATACAGGAAATGAATGATTAACTTGATAGTGCCTGTTTGTATCAGTTTATATTTTGGTTTAATTTTCTTTAGATGAATGTATGTTCTATTGTATGAGGTTGAGGTTTAATGAATGAATCTCCTTAGATGAATGTATATTCAACTCGAATACGGTGTTATGTAAAATATATTAACATTGAACAACAACTAGAAACCCAAACATAACAACTTAGCATTATATAAAAAACGAGGACAATACGCAACACATATAATAAAAAACATAACAAGTTATAACAACATTACGAAACATAAATAATAAAAACACGTTCGAATACGACAGATTGCACTATTAGTAGTCGTAACGCAAGCTGTGTAAAACATCGTCGCCATCCTCCCTTGCCATAACCATATCCTCCACATATGCTACCATATCCCTAGTGATATAGTCGCAGACGGTCATGTCCCAGACCTTTACCGCCTCCTCTTTTATTCTTCGCGGTATGAACAACAACTTCGTAAGGGGCTGGACAAAAAGGTACTGTGTCTTGATTTCGTCACGGCTGCGCACAACGACACCTCCAGTTTCTAAATAACCGTAGTTGTAATACATATGACTCAAAACCATTTCAAAAAATGCATGACTCCTATCTTCACCCAACTCGGCCCGGAAATCCTTCACTGCTACAAGCATATAGTAGTCTTCATTAGCGGTAAACTCCATTTGTTTCTAAGTGTTTGATGGATGCCATGTTGCTCGTTAACACTTGTATATTTATAATGGTATTATTTTGTTGGCGGGAGTTTCATTTGGCGGGAGAGTCATATGGCGGGAATTATTTTTTAGTGGGGAAATAATTGTCTCTAGGTCTCCGCCGGTCCAATACTTGTCACCCGCCGGTTGACGAAGCCAACTTTTAAAAAAAGGGAGAAACCTAAATCGACAAACTACCCCGTCGGTTCAGCAATTTTCGACCGGCGGGTGAATACTTCCCCGCCGGGGAGGAAACGTCCCCGCCGGTGCTGAATTTTCACACCAGGGGTGGGGGGGAGTTGGCCCATCCTCAAGAAATTGTGAGGATTGATTGTGGAAGGCTTCCCCGCCGGGCAAGCAATTTTCAACCGCCGGGGATATCGAGTGGAAAAATTGATTTTCCACTCGATATCAACCGGCGGTGTGAGGGACCACCCCCGCCGGGTAGTTTATTCACCCCGGCGGGGGAGCTATTTTGAACCGTCGGGGAAGTATTCACCCGCCGGTCGAAAATTGCAGAACCGGCGGGGGACTGGTTAAGTTGAAAAAAAAAGGGTATGAGCACTAAGTTTTTTATGGAAACTTAGTTTGGAACTTACTTTGGTGGAAACTATATCAGTATCTACTTGTTTAAGACTAGAGTGTGAGTGGCATATTGAATTAGATAACTTAAATTAAACAAACTTAATCGTGTCAAACTTAAATTAAACGCAAACCACAATAACAAACTTAAATTAAACAAACAACAAATGCGATAACTTGAAACTAAAATACAACAACAAACTTACGGTTTATAATAACAAAGCTAAACCAAATGTCAACAATTAAAAACGGCGGTAATGTTCACAACTAGAATAACATACAAATAAAAAATCCAACCATAATAATCAAAAGCCACGGACCGGTAATCTCTATAACCTTCCTCGCAAAAGACACCATCTCGTCAGTCGAGTCGTCTAACGGCCGAACACGATTAATCGTGTTCACCATCGATTAATCGTGTTCACCACATCGATCGCCGACGCCTCCGTAAGAATCCGAGGTGTGATATTAAACCACCCGTACATCTAGTAGTATGCCTTGTACTGGAGGGATGCGGTGTGAGTACTCCCTTCCAAGGGCCTCGAATACCTATCGATCAAGTATAGGTGCTCCCTCCAGTTCGTCCAATACCTAACCTGAATCGCATAACGAAGATGGTCTCCTCTACCAAGACCGGTTCTAGCAATGAGGAGGTCCATCGGTTTTTCTTGGATCCAACCGAACTGGTGCATCACTCGGTCGGGGTGATATGCCTCGCTCAGCATCATTAGGCGAATAGGGTTTCGGTACAACCCTATTGCCTTCTCCGGCCACACCTCACGGACATCCTCGTAAGATCGGAAAATAACCTACAAAAAAAATCATTTACTCGTACTGCATTTTATATAGAGTAGATGTATATTAATAAACATAAAGAAGATAACTTACATCCCTTTCTCCTTGAGCCGCGAGGATGTCACGGTAGAACGGCTTCCCCCGAGCTAATGATACCGGGATCTTTTTGGGCAACCACGCCAGCATCTTCGGATCCGTTGGGCTATAACCACTGTTCACTGGCGTGCGGAAAACGGGGAAGTGGTCATAGACCCAACACTCGAACAAGGCCGAGAAGCCGACCAAGGTCTTCAAGGAGTGCTTCGAAATGCCTCCCAAGCTCTTGTCCAACCACACCAACGCACAAGTCCCCCATGCGTACTCACCAACCTTCGTCAAGTCCTCAAGGTGGTGGAGAAAATCGCACTGGATGTTCTTCTGGCTCGTGTTGGTGAAGATAATACACCCGAGGAAGAACAAGATGTATGCCCTAGCTACTGCCTTCTTCATCTCCGTAGTGCAGGCGGTATTGGAATCTAAGTACTCGTCCCCGGAGAATGTGGTCCTAAGCCATCGGAGGCCGAATCCACTCCCGTCATGTGCCTCCATTTCCTGGTGCACATCAGCAGCCGAAACTCCCAACAACTCAGCATAGCGTGCGTACGTCGCCTCTATCTGATTCGGCCTATAGAGGTCAATAATTCTCCCCTCAACCAGGAGGCCCGTAATCACGTAGATGTCGTCCAGTGTCAACGTCATCTCCCCAAAGGAGAACTGGAACGTGTTGGTCTCTTGGTGCCACCTCTCACCGAACACCTCCGACAACTGGACGTGGTTGTTGAACCTCGGTAGATGCCGGATCAACGGCCAAAACAGTGTCTCCTCGAGGTAAGCCCTAACCCCTAGTTGTTTGCTAAGGTCCCACTGAGCAATTGAACCGTATTTCGACTGCACCGTGATACCCGAGCTCGTTTGTAAAAAAATTCAAAAATATATACAATGTTAAAACAAAAAATTTAACTAATCAAAAATATAATAAATTGGATAACTTACATCGTTCTTGAAGGCGTAGTACGCCTCATGCTGGGCATAATCGGGGAAGAGAAGGAAGCTATTTTGGGATAGAAAAAGATTTTTCCATCCCTCCGCATCGGTTGGACGCCCTTCAGCACGGACCTCTCTTTGAGGTGGTGGCATTGGGACCTCTGTTTCCTCCTCCTCCGTATCCTCCTCCTCCCATCCTCGTCTACTAGGGCACGCCGCCGTCGGATGGGGAGCACCTCTCGTGGAGGAGAAGATTGTCGACGGGGGGGCTCCCTTGTGGCGTCGTATTTCCGATGCCGCAACGATCGTTTCGTCGGGTCCTCGCGCACCTCGCGCTCGGGGCGAACACGCTCGGTCCGGACCCCACGTTCCGGCCTAGCGACCACCAGCCGTCGGCTACTTTCACCCTTTTTTGCCGCTTTGGTCGCCTTCTCCTTTGTTAAGCGAGGTGACTCGTGCCTGCAAAAACATTCACAAAATATACAAGTTAGAAGATGTGTAAAAAAAACTACGCTTTTCTACAAAACAGGTCTCCCCCACCGGTTGACCAATTTTCACCCGGCGGGTGAAAACTATTTAATTTAAAATTGAATTTTTCACCCGTCGGGTGATAATTTTTCATCCGGCGGGTGAAAAATACAATTTCAAAATATAAGTTTTCACCCGTCGGGTGAATCGGGACCCAGCCGGCGGGGAATGAAGAACACCTGCAAAAAAAATATATCTCCCGCCGGGTAAAACCCCTGAAACCCGGTGGGGAATGATGAACACCTGCAAAAAACAACATCCCCCGCCGGGTAACCAACAACTGAACCGGCGGGGGATGCTCGAAACAACCATTAAAAAGTTGAAGAAAACTCGAAAAACTACCTACAACACCAAATCAGCCAAAAACAAACATACCCTAGCATCACTAGACAACTATAAACAACTTCATAACCAAATATAGCACCAAAACAGCCAAAAACAAACCTACCCTAGCATCAAAATAAAAAAACTTAACAAAAACCAAATATAGAAATAAACTACATTTAAGAGTAAAAACTTAGTCTTTTCCTTTGCCCATGGTAGTTCTTGCCTTGTTGTTGATGTGGTAGAGATCTTCGGATTTGAATTTGGAGCTGATTTTGTAAGATTGTAGAAGTTTGGAATTTGGAGAGTGTTTAGGGTTTTGGGGCTGATTTTGGGTTGGGGCTGTTTTAGAAATGGGAATGGTTAGTGTTTAAGGTTTTGACTTAGTAAAAAAAGAAAGGGTTTTTTGGGTATATGGTTGGGGCTACTTAAATTTAAGTTGGGTATGGTTAAAATTGGGGCTGGTTAGTCAATTGGGCCCTAATTTAGCCATACCTTAGTTAATACAAAACATATGATTGTGGTTTAAATTCCAAAAGGTATTCTTAATACGGTATAAGAGGATTTGTGATGTACAATTCATCGTATGTTTTCATCCCTAAATAATCGACCAAAGAGATGTCTAGTGTCATTAGACCGTTTGAATCATAGGTAAAATAACTAATTCACTTCGTATGATATTCCTAGGTTTTAAGATACATATTTTCAAGATTATCCGATAAAAAACCGAGACTTATTTTCCTAGTTTTTTGGATTTTTAAACTCAAATATGCATCCTTATTATTTTTGGTTTATTTTTGGTTTATCTTATCCGTTTTGTACCGTATTTCAGTTTTAAGCGATGGATGAGTTAATAAGCTTTCTTAATTTCACATCCCAGAAGTAGATCATCATCAGTTTCTATTCAATTACTATTTTCTACTAAAAGTTTTTGTTCTCGCAATAATCATACAACTAAACTATTGAACGAATTAACTATTGCCGATATAGTTGGAGGCGATATAGGGACTATTTAGTTCCAACTTTGGTTGAGATTGCGTTGAATCCAACTTTGGTTGAGAGCCTTAGTGGTCAAAGATGGTGATCTAGAAGAGAAATATTAAAACAACTTTTTGGTTGTAAATTTTCTATAAACAGTTTAACATTTTTAATATTGGGTGTGCCTAAGGTAAACATTCTTATTAAAGTGAAGTCGAGTGTTTAGTACTAAATGACTTAACTTGCACAGCTTATCAGTCTTTGGTTAAGAGCTTTATTGGTCAAAGATGGTGATCCTCTTTACGCAATTTTGGTTTGATAACTTTGCACTATGATTTGTTGTTGTCTTTCACAGTATTGAGACCTCCATTTAATGGTGTAAATTCTTGTTTATAGTTGGGTCCGTTTATAATCAAGAGATTTAATTGAGGTTTATGGTTGGTGGTCTACCACACCATCGACAAGAGAATCTTGATTCTTTGAATTCCACTAATATTTTGGTGTTGTGTTTTGTGATGTTTTCTTTGGAACCGGATAAAGCTTTAATCTACAATGATTCTTTTTCTCGCAAATTGATGTAAAACCCTAAAAATAGAGTTAGAATCCTTGAGAGAAGGATTATGGACTTCTGGGTGTTGATAAAAAATTTATTCTTTTAAACTGGAAGGAGTCCACAAATATTCAAAGCGAATATCTTAATGAGTCCTATTATTATCAAGCACATGACAGAACCTGCCTTTGTCATGCAGTTTGTGCCCCAAAACCCGATATTTAGGGTGTCAAATCGTTGTTTTAGTTCTTTTTTGCATTTTTTAATATTCTATGGATTTCATTAAAATAGCCCAACAAATCTAATTGTATTCATATTGGGTGGGCTGTTATTTATTATTTTCGGGATATTTGTGTAATTTTGTATTAGACTTTGGAGTATTTTTAAACTCTCAAACCCTACTTTATGAGGTACTTTTTGATAAATTGATATTTTTCTGAACTTTTGAAGTTTTGTCTACCATATGGTTAGTGTGTATCCGCTTTTTCTTCATGTATGATATTGTTTCTACTGCTGCTTTCGACACTAATGATCAATCCAAAGTTTTGTTAAGATTTCAGATGGAGTATTATTCAAAATCTCTATGAAGGTTGCCTTGAAATCTTCGGTGATCAAAGCTGTAATTAAATAGGGTGTTACTTCCGAAATCAGAGTTCCTAACATAAATGAAACTATGATAGAAAATATAATTCTGTACAAGACAAGACAAAACACACTAAATATGATGTTAGTGAAGAAGATCTCAAATACTTGGATATTACTTTCGTTGATGTCGATCGTAAAACAGTATTTTCTCTAATTATGGTAAAACGTTTTTATATTTTATCATATTTTGAGCAAGTTTTTTAATCTATTAATTTGTGTTTGATTTTAAATTGGTATCCATATATTTTATTTAGACATTCATATTTCAAATATTATCATGATCTAGATTAAATTGTTAAGAGTTTATTATTTTTCATTTTAGGCGGCTCACTATTTGAAAATCAAGAACATGCTAGATTTAACTTGTCCAACAGTTGCAAAATTGATAGAAAATAAAAGTCTAGAAGAGGTTAGTGAAATTTTCAACATCGAAAATTATTTTACGTCGGCAGAAGAGGCAAATGTTCGAGCTGATCAACTGTGGGCGTACGAGTAACTTAATGTTTACTTTTTTATCTAATTTTGTACTTTTAAATTTTGGGTTTGAGTAAAATAATATTTTCACTCTTAGTTTTTTTATATTAAATATTTTGGATATAAAGGTTATGAATTTCGTATTTTATTTTTACTTGATATGAATCTGTCTAGTTATGTTTTTACATTTAGAAAAGGCATGGCAAAAGTGGTGACGCACGAGACAGTATAGAGGGCTTGCTCCCCATACTATATACAGCCACATCCTATATTGGGCCATCAAAGTCTAACCATATTTTTTCTTGACAAGATTAGATACATCTATCTTTATCCAAGCCTGACAATAATTATACCAAGATTTATTAGTTTTAGGTATCCAAATTTCAAGAGGTCTTCCTATAGTTTTTGATATAGTACTAGTAGATTCAGTGTTAAATAGTAATTCAAAATCTTAAAAAATATAACCCATACTAGTGTTACACGAGACTTGAGTTTTGGATTTAATTGAGGTTCCCATTGTAGGAGCCTCATGGAAATTTGTGCTATAGACTACATGTTTATTTTCCATAAGATTTTCAGGTCATCTGTGATTTATAATTAAATTAGTATATGCCTCTGGTCTAGAATAAAAATATTAAAACAACTTTTTAATTTCAAATTTTCTATACACTTTAACATTTTGAATATTGTGTGTACCTAAGGTAAACATTCCTATTAAAGTGAAAGTCGAGTGTGTAGTATTAAATGTCTTTACTTGACAGAGAATGAGACTACGTTAAATCCATATTTGTTTGAGAGCTTTACTGGTCAAAGATGGTGATCCTCTTTAAGAAATTTTGGTTTGACAAATTTTCACCATGATTTGTTATTTTCTTTCACAGTATTGAGACCTCTACTTAGGGTTGTAAATTCCTTTTTATAGCCCTGGTTGACTATAACTTCTCTTGTTTCGATACTCTTGCAATTGACTGGATTCTTTTTATGAGTAAGAGTCTTTGTCCATTTCATTACTCTTCGAACTCAATGATTTTCCATATCTGGTATCGTTTGGACTAAGATCAAGAGATTTGGTTGAGGTTTGTGGTTGGTAGTCTACCATTCCATGGAGAGGTGAATCTTGATTCTTTAAATTCCACTAAGATTTGGGTATTTTTATGCAATGTTTTCTCTGGAACTGAATGAAGCTTTAATGTACAGTGATTCATTTTCTCCCATATTGATGAAAAACTGTAGAAATAGAGTTACAATCCTTGGGAGAAAGATTATGGACTTCTCGGCGTTGATAGAAAATTTCTTATTTGAAACTGGAAGGAGATTCAATCATCCACTGCTTCCTGGTATCAGGAATGTTCTAATTCTTGTCAATCTTCTGGGCCAGAATATCAGGAATACTCCATGGTATCTTAACTGAATTCTTGTTTGTATCAGAAATATGATCCACCCCTCGATGACTTTAAAACATATGTACAGAGACCAAAATGAGGATGCTGACTGGCTTGCCCACTGGTCTCTAAAATGCAAGAGGAATCTTAGCATTAACATCAATATGATTCATGCCAGACTTAAAGCTATTAGTATTCTTGAAGATCTGGGATTAGGTTATATCACTAACTAATAACTTTTCTCATTTGCTAAGCATTATATTGTAGGTTTTAAAACATTCTTACTGAAAATCGAAGTATTCTTGAGATTTTCGTTCATCAAGAAGGATCTTCATTTCTGATGGTTTCAGAGCCTTTCATCCGATACTCTCTGATTCCTAGTTCGTACTCGCCTCAAGCTCTTGAAAGTTCGTGATTACTTCAATTGAAGCTTTTAAAGTTTTTCGGAGTTAGAGCATCAGTTTGAACTTTTGAAGTTCTGCACTAACTTGATTAGCTTTCGATTTGCTTCTAGCCTGCTTGTTGGTAATAAGTATATGTGAATCAATCGAAGATAACCTTTGAGCGCCAATTGTAAAATTTTCAGTATTTAATCAAATATATTATTTTTTTAAAGATCAAATAAAATAAATAAATAAATAAATCATCCACTGCTTCTGCTCCCCTCCTAATTGATATATAATCCTAGGAATGGAGATTGAATCCTTTTGAGAAAGACTACGGTCTTCAAGCAATTTTGTCTTGCTCGGATCTTCAAACTCACAATGAGAGATGAATCAAAGAGGTAAAATTTTGAGGTTAAGAATGAAGAGAATGAGAGGTTCTTAGAAGAGGCTCTTCTTGGAGCGTTCTTGGCCTTTTATTTTTCAATATTGTCTCGAAAGCCTAATAATCTAAATTCCCTCGTGTATTCCCTAACTAGTTTCTACAAAAGAAGAAAAACACAAAATATCTCAAACCACATAATATATAAAACAATATACTATAAAATATAACATTTTTCCTATTTATTCTCTAATTATTAAATATTCTTAATCTTATTGTTTTCTAAATCACGAGATCCATCAAATTATATATTATATTTGCATGATATTTTTTTTTTGAATTGAAAATAAATGTAATTGTTCTTAATATATTTGTTTCCCAAACTATAAAATACATTTAGTTATATAGTAACGTTTATGTTTTCTTATTAAATTTAAAATATGAATTAAATTATTATTATTCCTTTAGTTATAGAATCGGTAAAATTAAATGTCATAATCATATATTAAATTTACTGTCTTATTATTTAATTAGTTAAATAAATAAATTTATATATTTTACGAAATCTGAAACTCTATAAAAGCAATAAAATCGATGTCGTCGTATAAGCCCAACAGTTATCAGCTATTTTAAAAAAACGGAGACGAACATTAGTGCTGAACCGGGTATAAGATTTGGATGCCATAAATATTCAAAGTGAAGATCTTAAAGAGTCCTATTAGTATAAAAGAGATGACAGAAACTGCCTCGGTCATGTTTTTTGTGCCCCAAAAACAGATGTTTACGGTGTCGTATCGTTGTTTTAGTGCTTTTTTTCATTTTTAAATATTTTTTGGATTTCATTAAAATAGCCCAACAAGTCTAATTGTGTTCACGTTGGGTTGGGCCGTATTTTTTTCTTTTAGGGATATTTATATAACTTTAGAATAGGATTTGAAGCATTTTCTATTTAAGCTCTCAAACCATACTTTTTAAGACACCTTTTGATAAATTGATATTTTTTCTCAACTTTTGAAGTTTTATCTACCATTGGGTTAGGGTTTCTCCGCTTTTTCTTCATGTCTGATATTTTTTCCGCCGTTACTTCCGACACTAATGCTCAGTCCAAAGTTTTGTTAAGAACTTCAGATGGAGTATTATTCCAAATCTCTATGAAGGTTGCTTTGAAATCTTCGACGATGAAAATTTCAATTGAAGAGGGTGTTACTATTAAAATTCCACTCCCTAACATAAATGGACATACGATGGAAAAAATAATTCACTGCATGACAAAACACACTGAATCTGATGTTAGTGAAGAAGATCTCAAAAACTTTGATGTTGCTTTGGTCGATGTAGATGGTGAAACGTTGTTTTTTCTAATTATGGTAAAGAATTTTATATTTTATTATATTTTGAGAAATTTTCTTATATATTAATTATACCAAGCTTTATTAGTTTTTGGTATCCAAATGGCAAGAGATCTTCCTCGAGTATTTTTGGTATACTAATAGTATATTCCGTGTTATATAGGAATTCGGGGATCTTAGAAAATGTAACTCATACTAGGGTTACACGAGACTCAATTTTTGATTTAATCGAGGCTCCCATGTCGAGAGCCTCATAAAAAACTGCGCTATAGACGAGACGTTTATTTTCCTTAAGATTTTCAAGTCATATGTTATTTATAATTAAATTAGTATATGTCGTTGGTCTTGAACAAAAGGATTAAAACAAGTTTTTTATTTCAAATTTTCTATAAGCACTTTAACATTTTTAATATTGGGTGTACCTAAGGTAAACGTTCCCATTAAAGTGAAAGTCGAGTGTTTAGTACTAAATGACTTAACTTGCACATAGAATGAGATTGCGTTGAATCCATCTTTGTTTGAGACCTTTACTGGTCAAAGATGGTTATCATTTTTAGGAAAATTTGGTTTGACAACTTGCACCATGATTTGTTGTTGTCTTTCACAGTATTGAAACCTCCATTTAGAGTTGTAAATTACTGCTTATAGCCCTAGTTGACTAGTGGGTGTCACTTTTTTTGTTTCGCTAATCTTGCACTTGATTGGCTAGTAAGAGTCTTTGTCGATTTCATTATTCTTCGAAATCAATGTTTTTCCATCTCTGATTTTTATTTGGAATAAGATCAAGAGATTTGGTTGAGGTTTGTGGTTGGTGGTTTACCATTCTATCGAGAGGTAAGTCTTGATTCTTTGAATTCTACTAAGATTTGGGTGTTATTATGCGATTGTTTCTCTGGAACCGGATGAAGCTTTAATCAACGGTGATTCCTTTTCTCCCAAATTGATGAAAAACCCTAGAAATAGAGTTAGAATCCTTGGGCGAAGGATTATGGACTTCTGGGCGTTAATAGAAAATTTCTTATTTGAAACTGGTAAGAGATTCAATCATCCATTCATTCTCCCCCCAAATTGATGTCGAACCCTAGAAATGGAGATTGAATCCTTCTGAGAAGGATTACAGTCTTCAAACGATTTTGTCTTGATCGGATCTTCGAACTCACAATGAGAGATGAATCGAAGAGGTGACATTTTAAAGTTAAGAATGAAGAGAACAAGAAGTTCTCAGAAGAGGCTCTTTTTGGAGTGTTCTTCACCTTTTATTTTTTCAATATTGTCTCGAAATATTAATACTCTAAATCCCCTCTTTTACTCTCTCGCGTCTTTTACAAAAGACGAAAAACACAAAATATCTCAAAACCACATAATGTATAAGGCAATATACTATAAAAATATAAAATTTGCGTATTTATTATATCATTATTAAAACATTCTTAATCTTATTGTTTTCTAAATCACGAGATCCATCAAATTATAAATTATATCTGTATAATAAAAAATATATTTTTTATTGAATTGGAAATAAATGTAATTATTCTTAATATATTCCTTTCCCGAGCTATAAAATATATTAACTTATATAATAACGTTTATGATTTCCTATTCAATTAAAAATATGAATTGAATTATTATTATTATTATTAGTATTTCTTTAGTTATAGTTTTGGTAAAATTAAATGCTATAATCATATATTAAGTTTAAATTTTTATTATTTAATTAGTTAAATAAATAAATTTATATATTTTACGAAATCCGAAACTCTATAAAACCGATGAAATTGATATGGTCGCATAAGCCCACGGTTATCAGCTATTTTAGAAAAATGGAAACGAACATTAGTGTTGGACAGGGTATCAGATTTGGATGCCACCAATATTCAAAGCGAATATCTTAACGAGTCATATTACTATAAAGGACATGACGGAAGCTGCCTCGGTCATGCTTTTCGTGCCCAAAAACAAATGTTTAGGGTGTCTAATCGTTGTTTTAGTTCTTTTTTGCATTTTTCAATATTTTGTGGATTTCATTAAAATAGCCCAACAAGTCTAACTATGTTCACCTTCGGTTGGGCCGTATTTTATTGTTTTAGGGATATTTCTGTAATTTTAGATTAGGGTTTGGAGCATTTTCTATTTAAGCTCTCAAACCATACTTTTTGAGGCACCTTTTGATAAATTGATTTTTTTTCTCTCAACTTTTGAAGTTTTGTCTATCATAGGGTTAGGGTTTCTCCGCTTTTTCTTCATGTCTGATATTGTTTCTGCCGCTGCTGCCGACACTAATGCTCAGTCCAAAGTTTTGTTAAGAACTTCGGATGGAGTATCATTCCAAATCTCTATGAAGGTTGCTTTGAAATCTTCGGCGATCAAACTTTCAATTGAAGAGGGTGTTACTTCCGAAATTCCACTCCCTAACGTAGTTGGAACTGTGATGGAAAAAGTAATTAAGTACATGACAAAACACAGTGAATCTGATGTTAGTGAAGAAGATCTCAAAAACTTTGATGTTGCTTTCGTCGATGTGGATCGTGAAATGTTGTTTTCTCTAACTATGGTAAATAATTTTATATTTTATTATATTTTGAGAAAGTTTCTTGTCTATTAATTTGTGTAGATTTTAAATTGCATCCATATATGTTATTTAGACATTCATATTTCAAACATTATCACAGTCTAGATTAAATTGTTAAGAGTTTAATTTTCATTTTAGGCGGCTGACTATCTCGAAATCAAGAGCATGCTCGATTTAACTTGTCGAACAATAGCTAAATTGATAGAGAACAAAAGTCCAGAAGAGGTTCGTGAAATTTTCAACATCGAAAATGATTTTACTCCGGAAGAAGAGGCAATGGTTCGAGCTGAGCATCCATGGGCGTTCCAGTAACTTAATTTTTTAAGGTTTTATCTAATTTTGTACTTTTAGATTTGGGGTCTGAGTAAAATAATATTTTCATCCTTAGTTTTTATTTTTATATTAAATATTTTGGATATGAAGGTTATGAATTTTATGTTTTAATTGGATGACATTTACTTGATAAGAATATCTTTGGTTATCTTTTTACATTTAGAAGATGCATGATCAAAGTGGTGGCGCTCAGACAGTATACGGGGCTTTCTCCCAATACTATGTCCAGCCGCATCCTATATTGGCCATCAAACTCAAAGTATATTTTCTATTTACAAGATTGGATATATCTATCTCTATCCAAGTCTGACAATAATTATACCAAGCTTTATTAGTTTTAGGTATCCAAATGTCAAGAGGTCTTCCTAGAGTTTTTTTGGTATACTACTAGTAGATTCAGTGTTATATAGGAATTCAGGGATCATAGAAAATGTAACCCATACTAGGGTTACACGAGACTCAATTTTTGGATTTAATTGAGGCTAGAAAACTATGCTATAGACCACACGTTTATTTTCGATAAGATTTTCAATTCATATTTTATTTAATAATTTAATTAGTATATGCCTTTGGTCTAGAAGAAAAGTATTAAAACAATTTTTTGATCTCAAATTTTCTATAAACACTTTAACATTCGTAATATTGGGTGTACCTAAGGTAAACGTTTCTATTAAAGTGAAAGTCGAGTGTGTAGTACTAAATGACTTAACTTGCACAAATAATGAGATTTCCTTGAATCCATCTTTGTTTGAGAGCTTTACTCGTAAAAAATGGTGATCCTTTTTAGGAAATTTTGGTTTGACAACTTTGCACCATGATCTATTATTGTTGTCTTTCACAATATTGAGACCTCCATTAGGGCTGTAAATTCATGCTTATAGCCCTAGTTGACTAGTGGGTCTGACTTCTTTTGTTTCGATAATCTTGCACTTGATTGGCTTCTTTTGGATTCTCTGTCAATTTCATTATTCTTCGAAATCAATGTTTTTCCATCTCTAGTTTTTATTTGGACTAAGATCAAGAGATTTGGTTGAGGTTTATGGTTGGTGGTTTACCATTCCATCGAGAGGTAAATCTTGATTCTTTGAATTCCACTAAGAATTGGGTGTTGTTATGCCATGTTTTCTCTGGAATCAGATGAAGCTTTAATTTACAGTGATTCCTTTTCTCCCAAACTAATGAAAAACCGTAGAAATAGAGTTAGAATTCTTAGGAGAAAGATTATGGACTTCTAGGTGTTGATAGAAAATTTCTTATTTGAAACTGGAAGGAGATTCAATCATCCACTGCTTCTTTTTTCCTCCAAATTGATGTGAAACCCTAGAACTCACAATGAGAGATGAATTGAAGAAGTAAAATTTTGAGGTTAAGAATGAAGAGAACGGGAGGTTCGCAGAAGAGGCTCTTCATGGAACGTTCTTGGCCTTTTATTTTTCAATATTTTCCCGAATTCCAAATACTCTAACTCCCATCATTTATTCTCTCACTAGTTTCTACAGAAGAAGAAAAACACAAAGGGGAAAGGCTAATTAGAGACCCTATTTCGCTATAATGAGACCATTTTATAATGAGACCCCATTTGGCTATAATGATATCCTTTTATAACGAGACCCCATTTGGCTATAATGAGACCCCAAAAGTGACCCATTTACCCTTGATATAAAAGCTGTATTTTCAGCCAAAAATATTCTTTTCTCTCTTCTCTTCACCAAAACCTCTCAAAATCCGCCAAAACAAAACTCAACATTTCTCAAATCCGAACTTACAAAAACGTTAAGGTATGAATCCTATACCTATTCGTGTAATTTTTATTCAATTTACCTAGGTATTTTTAGTGATATTTAGAGTTATAGGTTCTGCCTCAAAAGTCCGATTTTCATGTATATGTTGTTGTTTTTTTGAAAAAATAGTTGTAGATACATGTTAGTCGACTCATTATCAACATTTTGGTACAATTTTTGTTGAATTTGGTTCAGTTTTTTGGTATTTGGGGTCGATTCGAAATCTAGGGTTTGGAGTTGGTGGTTGTGCAAAATCGCGAGCAACCAGTACGCGATTTTACATGGTTCGCGAATAGCCAGTTCGCAATTTGAATATTTTGGCACATTCTCTTGTTTTTATTCCCAAAATTACTTGCTTATTCATAATGATTTTATTTCTTGTATTTCAGCATGCCTCGCATACAACATACACCTCTTCGTAATTCAGGATCGGGCATTGATAGCGAGCATGAGGAGATTGTTTCACGGTCACGGTCTGTAAGGCGTAGGCCTAGCGCTTCTACTCCAGCCCCTACTATATCCCATATGATTGGGATGCTAGATCGGCTTTTTCGAAAAGTGAATCGCCTTTTTCATACCCTTTCGAATGCAGTGTTGTCCTTAGCTATAATGAGACCCTTCTTCTAAACCACGTGGGTTGTAATAATGATCATGGATATGTGTGTATTTTTCTATATATTATGTGTCACAAAATTAGTCGCATATTCAGGTTACGTTATCCTTACATGTGTGAGTACTTTAAGCTACTTTGAAGTAGTTTTTTTTTACCATTTTTTAGATTTTATTTTTATTTTTTGCACAAATTTCGAATCATTCGAGTCGAATGACTAATGTATAATGTTGGTAAAATAAAAATTGGTTTTGGAATCAAGAACTAAATAAATGTGAAAATGTCAAAATTGTGACCAATTTAAGCTACTTTGAAGTAGTTTTTTTACCATTTTTTAGAATTTTTATTTTTATTTTTCGCACAAATTTCGAATCATTCGAGTCAAATAACTAATGTATAATGTTGGTAAAAAAAATTAATTGTGGACTGAAGAACTAAATAAATGTCAAAATGTTAAAATTGTGACCACTTTAAGCTACTTTGAAGTAGTTTTTTTTACCATTTTTTAGTTTTTTTCGCACAAATTTCGAATCATTCGAGTCAAATGACTAATGTATAATGTTGGTAAAAAAGAGAGTTTTGGATTTATGAACTAAATAAATGTGAAAATGTCAAAATTGTGACCACTTTAAGCTACTTTGAAATAGTTTTTTGACCATTTTTATTCTTTTTTCCGCACAAATTTCGAATCATTCGACTCAAATGACTAATGTATAATGTTGGTAAAACAAAATGAGTTTTGGACTCTGGAAAGTTACAAAATAGTAAAATTATAAAACTTACAGAGGTCTTTGCGAACACGGAATGTTGTAATTGGCCAGATTCGCGAATGCAGACTTCTGTAAATGGCCAGAATTGCGAACTGCCCATTCGCAATTTCGTGCAATTGTAGCGTTGGGCGTGCACAATTTTTCCACAAAAAAACATTCCATGTTCGCGAATCTGCCACTGTGCTGATTAATTGAATTTTTTGTCACCTTATTTTGCTAAAATGGTAATTTTTACGTGCAAATTGTAATTTAATTTAAGGTGGTTATTTATTTTACAACAATGTTATAAAATGGAATTTTCATAATAAATAAAACGTGGAAGTATCGATTACAAACCGAGGTGAAAGTAAAATAAAGTATTCTTAAGTGCGAAAGTTAAAAACAACTAATGCATAAACAAATCATGAGTCTTCGGCCAAATCGAAGACACGTGGTAGCTTTTCGCGTGCGGTCGATTCTTGGGGCGGGCTTGAATTGGTTATGTTTGTTCAATCGATTTTCGAGCAGTATTGCCCAACCGGTGACGGTTTCTTCCGTGCGACACGGAAAGCAAGTAGGATAGATTTCCGGAAGTGGTCCATTCAACACAACCTACACATATAAAAGTAAGATAAATATTTGGTCACAAAATAATATTATAATATTAAAAGATTCATTGGTATACTTACTTTCACGAAATGGTTACCGTGTACAAAACCTATAACAACTTCCATGTTAGGACACGATCGAGGCGGCACACCGCATAGAGGTAAATAAGTGTATGATTGGTGGAGTGAAAGGTGGTATACGATACATTGGTATCTAGTGGCTATCACTAAGCCTAAATCGGGTAACGTCATCCAATGCCGACTACCGGCCCCATACAATTCAAAAACGTTCAACCTTCTCATTAGGTTATCTACACCTTGCGAACCATCAAACACTCTCTCCCATAGCTCGCGTTCATTTAGCAATTCGTCGATCAAATCTCGTCTAACTTGGTCCCATGAATCGGATTTACCGTATACCGTCAAAGCAACGACCCAGAATCCGCAATTACCGTCGCGAGACACGTCTTTGACGCTGGAAATGTAGTCATGCAAATAGTTAGGAAACCAACTCCCGTAGCGGCTGAAATCTTTTCCCTTCGATGATTTTTTCGATCGAGCCACTCTCTCTTTCTTCGGTTGAGCTTTGGTTTTCGCTTTATCTTTTGCCTCGTCTTTTGGCGCTGAAAATGTTTTATTAGCTACCGGGGCGGCCGTGCTACCTATCGTACCGGGAGTGCTAGCGCCTAGACTACCATCGTATTCTCACTCGCATGGGTCCTATTTAGTTGATTTGTCCCGGCCGGATTTTTTCCTACCTTTAGTGACAACCGGCTCCTTAGGTTCCAAAACATGACTTATAGCGGGATCTAGGATTTGCATCATCCTATTTATGACGTGATCTTGGACGTGTTTCCCGTAACTGCGGATGGTGCTATCTATTAAGGAGAGTTTTCTCGGGAGCTCGTCTTCGGTACCAAACTCATCATTATGTTTGATCTTTAACGTATTCCAATAAATATCACACTCATCTTTTCTAACCGCCCTTCCTTCTTTATAAATCAAAGCTAATTCGCATGCACATGGTAAATTATGAGTTGTCCTAATAACACACCCACACATTCCGGGAGTGAACCATGTTTTCAAGACCGTTGCAAGATTTGTCTCTATTAATTCTACAACCGTACATGAAAGTTCACATTTGACATCCTTATAGATGGTTTTGTTAGGCCCCCTACTCGAGTTTCTTGGATGATATCTACTACGCTCGAATGATTCAAAAATGTTAGAGTGTTGAGCGGTAAGCAATGCATTAATATTTTTCCAATATTGCTCGAACGTGCATAGACTACTACCAATTTCCCGCTTGAGGCTCGAGTGAGCACTCTCCGCCCTATAACGTGAGATAAAATAAATTAGATTTCTAACACTTGATATTAAAAAGTATTGTGTGGAGATGGAAATATAACTCACCGAACGCTAGTTTGGTTGCCAAAATGTTTAAATTTTTCCGTGTGAATATTGAGAAATTTGTGTCCATAATCCTCAATTCATTGCTTCATAACGTACTCGATAGCCACTGGACAAAATACGTACGTGTGGTGCAATTCGACAAGGTTTTTGTTATAATGTTCGAGTGTGGCCGAATAGGCTACCCTTTGGTAATATTCGCCGAACTCTTCGGCCATGTCCGAATTCGGTAAAACTTTTTTACCATAAGAGGTGATGTTCCTACCAATATGTCAATTGCATAGCAGATGAGTTGCGTCCAGAAATATATCATCGATAGCATTCATTAAAGCCAACTCCCCATCGGTGAAGATAATGTTAGGTAATGCTCACTTGCTATTCGTCAACACCTTCTTTAGAACGCTCAATCCCCAAGTGTAGTTCTCTTGTTTCTCGAAGCTCAAAAAAACAAAAGCAACACAAAATGTCTTCTTGGTCGAAGTTTGGCCAACTATTTCAAGTAAAGGAATCTTATACCTTGTAGTCTTATACGTGCTATCCATTATAAGAACTTGACGAAAAGTGTGAATGAAATCGATGCTTTTAGGGTGTGCAAAAAACAACTCGAGGATCTCGTCAGTTGCTTCACAAGTTCGCTCCCAAACATAGTACTCGTGTTCTTTTAACTTAGAAAACAAGTATTGCATTTGGGTCTTCCCCGATTTATCAACCAAATCATGTTTTTGCCGCATGTTGTATATCGTGCGCATGCTTGATACATTTTGTGGGTCTTTAATCTTCAAACCGCGATATATCTCTCTTGGTCGAGAACCGACTTCTGTTTGACTACAAATGAACAATTGTTCTTCGACTTTTAGTCTAGCGGCTCGTGAATGACCATCCAAGTGCAAAAATGGTTCGTGGTTGGGTTTCCCATTTAGCACTATCAATTTCCAATAACCGGGTAGCTCTAAGACCAGACTTTCTCTTAAATAGAACGGACACCCGCATTTTTTCGATAAACATTCTCGGCACTTCTTAACATACCCCGGTTTGGGGTTAGGTTTGTAAAACCCGTGCCTCTTGCACCTTAAATATATCGTAGGAGTTTTCATACTTTTGCTGCCGTCGTCGTTTTTACTACGGAGCAAAATGAATCCTAGTTTTATACTTTCAGACTCGACCCAATCGATCAAATCGCTTTAGTATACAAGGTGTATGTACCAAATACTTTCATGTAATCGGCCATCGAACATGGTAGTTGATCCGGCCACTACATATGTGATTGATGCAATTATATGAATACATACTTAATTGTAACCGATCATTTAATTTGCAAAACATGTCATATTAGCGAACAAATAGTTCGACTTTTTTGCCAAATCGCGAACAACCAATACGACTATTTGGCCAAATTGGGAACACCAAATGCGTGTATTTGGAAAAATTGCGTATTGGCCGTTCGTCTACTCGACATAATTGCGAACGGAGTGCTCGCACGGTTGGCAAAATCGCGAACACATTGTTCGTCCTTTTTGGTGTATTCGCAAACAGCCTATTCGCGATTTTGCATATATTTCCATTCAAATCTGTGAATCCTGGGTTCGCAGTTCATCCAATATGTAGCGCTACCAGCGCTATATCCGCACTGAAACTAAAAAACGAAAATCACCTCATCTTGGGTTTCCAGATGGTCCGTCAACGGCTCATCCTCCTCCGACGCAAAATCATCGATATTGCAGCTGAAATCTTCACTCCAATCACTCAAACCCATGGTTTTTTTGGGGCTTTTAGGATTTTTAGAGAGAGAAAGCCTAAGGGAGAAGTAAAAGAAATTGTTTTTTCTTACAAAGTTGGTCTTATAAATGAAGGGCAAAATGGACATTTCACATTGAAGAAAAAAAATCTAATTTTGGAGTCTCATTAAAGCCAAATGAAGTCCCAATATAGCCTAGCCCAAACACAAAATATCTCAAAATCACATAATGTATAAAGCAATATACTATAAAAAAATATAACATTTTTCCTATATATTAGCTAATTATTAAAACCTTCTTAATCTGTTTTCTAAATCACAAGATCCATCAAATTATATAATATAAGTGTATAATAATTTTTTTATTGAATTGAAAATAAATATAATTATTCTTAACATATTCGTTTTCCGAACTTTAAAATACATTAAGTTAAATAATAATGTTCATGTTTTCTCTTTTAATTAATAATATGAATTTAATTATTATTATTATCTCTTTAGTTATAGAATCTCTTTAGTTATAGAATTAGTAAAATTAAATGTGAGAATCATATATTAAGTTTACGGTATTATTATTTAATTAGTTAAATAAATAAATTTATTTATTTTATGTAATCTCAAACTCTATAAATCCAATGAAATTATTGTCGTATAAGCCCACAATTATTAACTATTTTAGAAAAATAGAAACGAACATTAGTGCTGAACCGGATATTGAATATGGGTGCCACAAATATTAAAAACGAAGATTTTAATGAGTCCTATTACTATAAAGGGCACGACGGAATCTGTCTCCGTCATGCTTTTTTACCCCAAGAACCACCGATGTTTAGGATGTCAAATAGTTTTTTTTAGTTTTTTTCATTTTTAATATTTTGTGGATTTTATTAAAATAGCCCACAAATTTAATTGTGTTCACATTGGGTTCGTCCGTATTTTATTGTTTTAGAGATATTTATTTAATTCTAGATTAGCGTTTGGCGCATTTTCTATTTAAACTTTCAAACCATATTTTCTATGGCACCTTTCAAACCATACTTTCTACGGCACCTTTTGATAAATTGATATTTTTTGCTCAACTTTTGAAGTTTTGTCCACCATATAGGGTTAGAGTTTATCCGTTTTTTCTTCATCTCCGATATTGTTTCTGCCACTTCTGTCGACACTAATGTTCACTCCAATTTTTTTTAAGAAATTCAGATGGAGTATTATTCGAAATCTCTATGAAGATTACTTTGAAATCTTCGGCGATCAAACTTTCAATTGAAAAGGTTGCTCCGAAATTTCAGTCCCTAACGTAAATGGAACTATGATGAAAAAAGTAATTTAGTACATGACAAAAGACTCTGAATTTGATTTTAGTGAAGAAGATCTCAAAAACTTTGATGTTGCTTTCGTAGATATCGATCGTGAAGCGCTATTTTCTCTAATGAGTGTAAATAATTTTATATTTTATTACGTGTAACTAAAAATTGTCTATTAATTTGCATTTGATTTTAAATTGATTATATATATATATATATTATTTAAACATTCATATTTCAAATATAACTCTCGGAGAGTTTGTAAAAATTTTGACATTGAAATGATTTTACTCCCACAAAAGAAGATAAGTGTTCGAGCTGCGCATCCGTGAGCGGACAAATAATTTAATGTTTAAATTTTTTATCTGATATTGTACTTTTTACATTTTGGGTTTGAGTAAAATAACATTTTTGATCCTCGGCATGATCTATTCACTTGCGTATTATAATGATATTGTGCCTATTAAACAATGCCCGATTTTGATAAGATATACTAAAATTGCTTTCAATTCAACATAATTAGACACAATCATGGAAACCATATTTTACTTGCATGTCTTTTTGAGGAAATTCAGTGAAAGTATAAGCTAAAAAAATAAATAGTGTTGGTTGTTTATAATAATAATAATTATAATAATTATAATAATAAACACAAATTAGAAGAGATATTTTTGCATGTTATAGTTATTTGTTTGTATTGTTATAAAACAGATGAAGAATTTATAAGGACTTTATGGTGCTGTTGTTTGTATAAATTTTATTCAGTTCAAGAGTAATTGGAAGGGGTTTTACCTTATAAATAATTAGAGTTACTCTAATTGAAAGAAAATTAAAAGTATACAATAGGATTTGTAATTTCTTTTCTTTCCCATAGATAAAAATAAGTAGACCGAGAAAGCATATGTCATTAGCTTTTTATTTGGATGCAAAATTCATTTATGAATTAGAAAAGGGGAATGGTTAAATTAGGGTCCAATTAGCTAACCAACTCCAATTTTAACCATACTCGACTTAAATTTAAGTAGCCCCAACCATATATCCAAAAAGCCTTTTCTTTTTTTACTAAGTCAAAATCTTAAACACTAACCATTCCCATTTCTAAAACAGCCCCAACCCAAAATCAGCCCCAAAACCCTAAACACTCTCCAAATTCCAAACTTCTACAATCTTGCAAATTCAGCCCCAAATTCAAATCCGAAGATCTCTACCACATCAACAACAAGGCAAGAACTACAATGGGCAAAGGAAAAGAGTAAGTTTTTACTCTTAAATGTAGTTTGTTTCTATATTTGGTTTTTGTTAAGTTTTTTGATTTTGATGCTAGGGTAGGTTTGTTTTTGGTTGTTTTGGTGTTATATTTGGTTATGAAGTTGTTTATAGTTGTCTAGTGATGCTAGGATAGGTTTGTTTTTGGCTGATTTGGTGTTTTAGGTAGTTTTTTCGAGTTTTCTTCAACTCTTTAATGGCTGTTTCGAGCATCCCCCGCCGGTTCAGTTGTTGGTTACCCGACGGGGATGTTATTTTTTGCAGGTGTTCATCATTCCCCGCCGGGTTTCAGGGGTTTTACCCGGCGGGGGATATTTTTTTTTTCCAGGTGTTCTTCATTCCCCTCCGGGTGGGTCCCGATTCACCTGGCGGGTGAAAACTTATATTTTGAAATTGTATTTTTCACCCGCCGGATAAAAAATATTTAAAATTGAATTTTTCACCCGCCGGGTGAAAACTTATATTTTGAAATTCTATTTTTCACCAGCCGATGAAAAATTGTCACCCGACGGGTGAAAAATTCAATTTTAAATTAAATAGTTTTCACCCGCCGGGTGAAAATTGGTCAACCGGCGGGGAGACTTGTTTTGTAGAAAAACGTAGTTTTTTTTACACAACTTCTAACTTGTATATTTTGTGAATGTTTTTGCAGACACGAGACACCTCGCTTAACAAAGGAGAAGGCGGCCAAAGCGACAAAAAAAGGTGAAGGTAGCCGACGGCCGGTGGTCGCTAGGCCGGAACGTGGGGACCGGACCGAGTGTGTTCGCCCCGAGCGCGAGGACCCGACGGAACGATCGTTGCGGCATCAGAAATACGACGCCACAAGAGAGGCCCCCCGTCGACGATCTTCTCCTCCACGAGAGGTGCTCCCCATCCGACGGTGGTGTGCCCTAGTAGACGAGGAGGAGGTTGAGGAGGATACGGAGGAGGAAACGGAGGTCCCAATGCCACCACCTCGAAGAGAGGTCCGTGCTGAAAGGCGTCCAACCGATGCGGAGGGATGGAAAAATATTTTTCTATCCCAAAATAACGTCCTTCTCTTCCCCGACTATGCCCAGCATGAGGCGTACTACGCCTTCAAGAACGATGTAAGTTATCCAATTTATTATATTTTTGATTAGTTAAATTTTTTGTTTTAACATTGTATATATTTTTGAATTTTTTTACAGGTGCGCTCGGGTATCACAGTGCAGTCGAAATACGGTTTCCTTGGTCAGTGGGACCTTAGCAAACAACTAGGGGTTAGGGCTTACCTCGAGGAGACATCGTTTTGGCCGTTGATGCGGCATCTACCGAGGTTCAACAACCAAGTCCAGTTGGCGGAGGTGTTCGGTGAGAGGTGGCACCAAGAGACCAACACGTTTCAGTTCTCCTTTGGGGAGATGACGTTGACACTGGACGACGTCTACGTGATTACGGGCCTCCCGGTTGAGGGGAGAATTATTGACCTCTATAGGCCGGATCCGATAGAGGCGACGTACGCACGCTATGCTGAGTTGTTGGGAGTTTCGGCTGCTGATGTGCAGCAGGAAATGGAGGCACATGACGGGAGTGGATTCGGCCTCCGATGGCTTAGGACCACATTCTCCGGGGACGAGTACTTAGATTCCAATGCCGCCTGCACTACGGAGATGAAGAAGGCAGCAGCTATGGCCGATGCTGCGATGGAGGATTTGATTGATGTTGCGGAGCATCAAACACTTAGAAAACAATCGGCATATTAAGAAGCTTAAGTGTTATTGTTTTTAACATAAAAAACATCCAAACATAAAAACCATCCAGGGTTTACATTCGTTACAATCGTCTAGTCATCAAGCAAAAACGGATAAATCGGTTACTTCGGGGTAATTATTTTTAAGCTCTTCGTATTTCTTGCAACGAGATGCAATCGGCAATGCCCAACCTTCAGCTTCTGGTGAACGCAACTTTAAGCAACAAGGATGTATCCTAGCACATGGGGCCTCCGCCTTAATCCCAAGCTACAAAACGAAAACACGATAAAATAAATTTCTTGATATTAAAATTACCATTAACATACCCCTTGTATGAATACTTACGTTCACGAAATGGTTGGAGTTAACCCATCTCGGGCATGGACATCCAATGGTCCTTAGTTCCCACATCGCTAGAATATTTTACACGCTCCGCAACATCAATCAAATCCTCCATGCTAGTAAAAATCTTTACGTAGACCGATGCTGCGATGGAGGATTTGATTGATGTTGCGGAGCGTGTGAAATGTTCTAGCGATGTGGGAACTAAGGACCATTGGATGTCCATGCCCGAGATGGTGGCAATTACATCTGCGTTTAAATGCATACTCCATTTTGTTGGGCTATTCCGAAATATGGATGTCGGCTTCACTTTTCTTCCGCTAAGAGGTGCACCTCCTCAGATGCCAAACCGGTTGGAAATCGGATTGGGTTGGGTCAACTCCAACCATTTCGTGAACGTAAGTATTCATACAAGGGGTATGTTAATGGTAATTTTAATATCAAGAAATTTATTTTATCGTGTTTTCGTTTTGTAACTTGGGATTAAGGCGGAGGCCCCACGTGCTAGGATACATCCTTGTTGCTTAAAGTTGCGTTCACCAGAAGCTGAAGGTTGGGCATTGCCAATTGCATCTCGTTGCAAGAAATACGAAGAGCTTAAAAATAATTACCCCGAAGTAACCGATTTATCCGCTTTTTATTGATGACTAGACGATTGTAACGAATGTAAACCCTGGATGGTTTTTATGTTTTTATGGTTTTTATGTTTGGATGTTTTTTATGTTAAAAACAATAACACTTAAGCTTCTTAATATGCCGATTGCATTAAAACATTACCCTTTAATTTAAAGCATTGCATAATTAGAAATACATAAGCACATAACATAAACCAAATGATAGATAAGCTAACTCTGAGTTAGCATTGCACGTTTAGTTTTACGGGGTCGGATAGTTCATTCCGAATTCATCCGAGTCACTACTTCCCTCGGGAGTTGAGTACGTTTCAACGGCGCTGGCTATTGCATCGGCTATTTCTAGTTCCACCCGCTGTATCGCTTCCGACACCATCTCCTGCGTAATTTTACTCTGGAATCCCATGTCAAATACCTTTTGGACTTTGGTTCGGTCTTCCCAAGGAAGTGACTCGATATGTATAGTCACTGTTTTAAGATAAGCTAACCTATCGGCGACTTCTTCGAGGGCACGTGGTCGGGGCATTAAACATTCTGGACACGATGCCTCCCTACCATGGTTGAAGAACATTCTGCACAAAACCGCATCGACGAAACCAGGAATCTCCTCTTGCATCGTAGCTTTGCCGAAGTCGAATGCGCATAGGAGGCTTGCATCTTCGTACACATTTCAGTCGTAATCACCCATTGTTATAACTTAAGTGTTTAGTTTCATAGTCGGATTACAGTATTTATCGAGTACATGTATGTGGCTCAATCATAAAAATAGTGAGCGGGAAATGGTGTTGTTTTCCCCGCTTATTATTTGTTTATTGGCGGGAGTCCCATTAGGTTGGTGTTCAAATTTCGCGGGACATCAAATTTGGCGGGAAATTAAAATTGGCGGGACTTATTTTGGTGGGAGTTTATGTGACAAAGTGTTTGGCGGGAGTTTAATATCTATAAAATAATTGTCATGCCCACACAACAAGAAAAACCCTAAAATAATGTGTCTCTGGAACGAGTTAGAAGATCAATATCTGATTAAAGCATCAATCGAACTTGGTAACACTCACATAGAAGAGGGGCGTAAAGCATATTGGGAGGCATTGCTATGCCAAATGTACTTATTATACGGAAGGGATGGTGTCCAACCGCCAAAAATTTCAAGGCGTGTTGATGAGGTGAAGGCTAGGTGGTCAGTCTTACTCACACACCGCCTCCATCCGGTTTCTGGCCTCACCGAATTAGAACGTCGTGTTGCCAGTAACTTGTTCAAATTTCAAGACACGGATTCGATAACAGAGGATCAAGTGGATATGGTTCGTTCTGACATTATCGACATCCTCATACAGGAAATGAGTGATTAACTTGATAGTGCCTGTTTGTATCAGTTTGTATTTCGGTTTAATTTTCTTTAGATGAATGTATGTTCTATTGTATGAGGTTGAGGTTTAATGAATGAATCTCCTTAGATGAATGTATGTTCAACTCGAATACGGTGTTATGTAAAATATATTAACATTGAACAACAACTAGAAACCCAAACATAACAACTTAGCATTATATAAAAAACGAGGACAATACGCAACACATATAATAAAAAACATAACAAGTTATAACAACATTACGAAACATAAATAATAAAAACACGTTCGAATACGACAGATTGCACTATTAGTAGTCGTAACGCAAGCTGTGTAAAACATCGTCGCCATCCTCCCTTGCCATAACCATATCCTCCACATATGCTACCATATCCCTAGTGATATAGTCGCAGACGGTCATGTCCCAGACCTTTACCGCCTCCTCTTTTATTCTTTGCGGTATGAACAACAACTTCGTGAGGGGCTGGACAAAAAGGTACCGTGTCTTGATTTCGTCACGGCTGCGCACAACGACACCTCCGGTTTCTAAATAACCGTAGTCGTAATACATATGACTCAAAACCATTTCAAAAAATGCATCACTCCTATCTTCACCCAACTCGGCCCGGAAATCCTTCACTGCTACAAGCATATAGTAGTCTTCATTAGCGGTAAACTCCATTTGTTTCTAAGTGTTTGATGGATGCCATGTTGCTCGTTAACACTTGTATATTTATAATGGTATTATTTTGTTGGCGGGAGTTTCATTTGGCGGGAGAGTCATATGGCGGGAATTATTTTTTAGCGGGGAAATAATTGTCTCTAGGTCTCCGCCGGTCCAATACTTGTCACCCGCCGGTTGACGAAGCCAACTTTTAAAAAAAGGGAGAAACCTAAATCGACAAACTACCCCGTTGGTTCAGCAATTTTCGACCGGCGGGTGAATACTTCCCCGTCGGGGAGGAAACGTCCCCGCCGGTGCTGAATTTTCACACCGGGGGGGGGGGGGGGAGTTGGCCCATCCTCAAGAAATTGTGAGGATTGATTGTGGAAGGCTTCCCCGCTGGGCAAGCAATTTTCAACCGCCGGGGATATCGAGTGGAAAAATTGATTTTCCACTCGATATCAACCGGCGGTGTGAGGGACTACCCCCGCCGGGTAGTTTATTCACCCCGGCGGGGGAGCTATTTTGAACCGCCGGGGAAGTATTCACCCGCCGGTCGAAAATTGCAGAACCGGCGGGGGACTGGTTAAGTTGAAAAAAAAAGGGTATGAGCACTAAGTTTTTTATGGAAACTTAGTTTGGAACTTACTTTGGTGGAAACTATATCAGTATCTACTTGTTTAAGACTAGAGTGTGAGTGGCATATTGAATTAGATAACTTAAATTAAACAAACTTAATCGTGTCAAACTTAAATCAAACGCAAACCACAATAACAAACTTAAATTAAACAAACAACAAATGCGATAACTTGAAACTAAAATACAACAACAAACTTACGGTTTATAATAACAAAGCTAAACCAAATGTCAACAATTAAAAACGGCGGTAATGTTCACAACTAGAATAACATACAAATAAAAAATCCAACCATAATAATCAAAAGCCACGGACCGGTAATCTCTATAACCTTCCTCGCAAAAGACACCATCTCGTCAGTCGAGTCGTCTAACGGCCGAACACGATTAATCGTGTTCACCAGATCGATTAATCGTGTTCACCACATCGATCGCCGACGCCTCCGTAAGAATCCGAGGTGTGATATTAAACCACCCGTACATCTAGTAGTATGCCTTGTACTGGAGGGATGCGGTGTGAGTACTCCCTTCCAAGGGCCTCGAATACCTATCGATCAAGTATAGGTGCTCCCTCCAGTTCGTCAAATGCCTAACCTGAATCGCATAACGAAGATGGTCTCCTCTACCAAGACCGGTTCTAGCAACGAGGGGGTCCATCGGTTTTTCTTGGATCCAACCGAACTGGTGCATCACTCGGTCGGGGTGATATGCCTCGCTCAGCATCATTAGGCGAATAGGGTTTCGGTACAACCCTATTGCCTGCTCCGGCCACACCTCACGGACATCCTCGTAAGATCGGAAAATAACCTACAAAAAAAATCATTTACTCGTACTACATTTTATATAGAGTAGATGTATATTAATAAACATAAAGAAGATAACTTACATCCCTTTCTCCTTGAGCCGCGAGGATGTCACGGTAGAACGGCTTCCCCCGAGCTAATGATACCGGGATCTTTTTGGGCAACCACGCCAGCATCTTCGGATCCGTTGGGCTATAACCACTGTTCACTGGCGTGCGGAAAACGGGGAAGTGGTCATAGACCCAACACTCGAACAAGGCCGAGAAGCCGACCAAGGTCTTCAAGGAGTGCTTCGAAATGCCTCCCAAGCTCTTGTTCAACCACACCAACGCACAAGTCCCCCATGCGTACTCACCAACCTTCGTCAAGTCCTCAAGGTGGTGGAGAAAATCGCACTGGATGTTCTTCTGGCTCGTGTTGGTGAAGATAATACACCCGAGGAAGAACAAGATGTATGCCCTAGCTACTGCCTTCTTCATCTCCGTAGTGCAGGCGGTATTGGAATCTAAGTACTCGTCCCCGGAGAATGTGGTCCTAAGCCATCGGAGGCCGAATCCACTCCCGTCATGCGCCTCCATTTCCTGGTGCACATCAGCAGCCGAAACTCCCAACAACTCAGCATAGCGTGCGTACGTCGCCTCTATCGGATTCGGCCTATAGAGGTCAATAATTCTCCCCTCAACCAGGAGGCCCGTAATCACGTAGACGTCGTCCAGTGTCAACGTCATCTCCCCAAAGGAGAACTGGAACGTGTTGGTCTCTTGGTGCCACCTCTCACCGAACACCTCCGCCAACTGGACGTGGTTGTTGAACCTCGGTAGATGCCGGATCAACGGCCAAAACAGTGTCTCCTCGAGGTAAGCCCTAACCCCTAGTTATTTGCTAAGGTCCCACTGAGCAATTGAACCGTATTTCGACTGCACTGTGATACCCGAGCTCGTTTGTAAAAAAATTCAAAAATATATACAATGTTAAAACAAAAAATTTAACTAATCAAAAATATAATAAATTGGATAACTTACATCGTTCTTGAAGGCGTAGTACGCCTCATGCTGGGCATAGTCGGGGAAGAGAAGGAAGCTATTTTGGGATAGAAAAAGATTTTTCCATCCCTCCGCATCGGTTGGACGCCCTTCAGCACGGACCTCTCTTTGAGGTGGTGGCATTGGGACCTCCGTTTCCTCCTCCTCCGTATCCTCCTCCTCCCCATCCTCGTCTACTAGGGCACACCGCCGTCGGATGGGGAGCACCTCTCGTGGAGGAGAAGATTGTCGACGGGGGGCCTCCCTTGTGGCGTCGTATTTCCGATGCCGCAACGATCGTTCCGTCGGGTCCTTGCGCACCTCGCGCTCGGGGCGAACACGCTCGGTCCGGTCCCCACGTTCCGGCCTAGCGACCACCAGCCGTTGGCTACCTTCACCCTTTTTTGCCGCTTTGGTCACCTTCTCCTTTGTTAAGCGAGGTGCCTCGTGCCTGCAAAAACATTCACAAAATATACAAGTTAGAAGCTGTGTAAAAAAAACTACGTGTTTCTACAAAACAGGTCTCCCCCGCCGGTTGACCAATTTTCACCCGGCGGGTGAAAACTATTTAATTTAAAATTGAATTTTTCACCCGTCGGGTGATAATTTTTCATCCGGCGGGTGAAAAATACAATTTCAAAATATAAGTTTTCACCCGTCGGGTGAATCGGGACCCAGCCGGCGGGGAATGAAGAACACCTGCAAAAAAAATATATCTCCCACCGGGTAAAACCCCTGAAACCCGGTGGGGAATGATGAACACCTGCAAAAAACATCCCCCGCCGGGTAACCAACAACTGAACCGGCGGGGGATGCTCGAAACAACCATTAAAGAGTTAAAGAAAAATCGAAAAACTACCTACAACACCAAATCAGCCAAAAACAAACATACCCTAGCATCACTAGACAACTATAAACAACTTCATAACCAAATATAGCACCAAAACAGCCAAAAACAAACCTACCCTAGCATCAAAATAAAAAAACTTAACAAAAACCAAATATAGAAACAAACTACATTTAAGAGTAAAAACTTAGTCTTTTCCTTTGGCCATGGTAGTTCTTGCCTTGTTGTTGATGTGGTAGAGATCTTCGGATTTGAATTTGGAGCTGATTTTGCAAGATTGTAGAAGTTTGGAATTTGGAGAGTGTTTAGGGTTTTGGGGCTGATTTTGGGTTGGGGCTGTTTTAGAAATGGGAATGGTTAGTGTTTAGGGTTTTGACTTAGTAAAAAAAGAAAGGGCTCTTTGGGTATATGGTTGGGGCTACTTAAATTTAAGTTGGGTATGGTTAAAATTGGGGCTGGTTAGTCAATTGGGCCCTAATTTAGCCATACCTTAGTTAATACAAAACATATGATTGTGGTTTAAATTCCAAAAGGTATTCTTAATACGGTATAAGAGGATTTGTGATGTACAATTCATCGTATGTTTTCATACCTAAACAATCGACCAAAGAGATGTCTAGTGTCATTAGACCGTTTGAATCATAGGTAAAATAACTAATTCACTTCGTATGATATTCCTAGGTTTTAAAATACATATTTTCAAGATTATCCGATAAAAAACCGAGACTTATTTTCCTAGTTTTTTGGATTTTTAAACTCAAATATGCATCCTTATTATTTTTGGTTTATTTTTGGTTTATCTTATCCGTTTTGTACCGTATTTCATTTTTAAGCGATGGATGAGTTAATAAGCTTTCTTAATTTCACATCCCAGAAGTAGATCATCATCAGTTTCTATTCAATTACTATTTTCTACTAAAAGTTTTTGTTCTCGCAATAATCATACAACTAAACTATTGAACGAATTAACTATTGCCGATATAGTTGGAGGCGATATAGGGACTATTTAGTTCCAACTTTGGTTGAGATTGCGTTGAATCCAACTTTGGTTGAGAGCTTTAGTGGTCAAAGATGGTGATCTAGAAGAGAAATATTAAAACAACTTTTTGGTTGTAAATTTTCTATAAACAGTTTAACATTTTTAATATTGGGTGTGCCTAAGGTAAACATTCTTATTAAAGTGAAGTCGAGTGTTTAGTACTAAATGACTTAACTTGCACAGCTTATCAGTCTTTGGTTAAGAGCTTTATTGGTCAAATATGGTGATCCTCTTTACGCAATTTTGGTTTGATAACTTTGCACTATGATTTGTTGTTGTCTTTCACAGTATTGAGACCTCCATTTAATGGTGTAAATTCTTGTTTATAGCTGGGTCCGTTTATGATCAAGAGATTTAATTGAGGTTTATGGTTGGTGGTCTACCACACCATCGACAAGAGAATCTTGATTCTTTGAATTCCACTAATATTTTGGTGTTGTGTTTTGTGATGTTTTCTTTGGAACCGGATAAAGCTTTAATCTACAATGATTCTTTTTCTCACAAATTGATGTAAAACCCTAAAAATAGAGTTAGAATCCTTGAGAGAAGGATTATGGACTTCTGGGTGTTGATAAAAAATTTATTCTTTAAAACTGGAAGGAGTCCACAAATATTCAAAGCGAATATCTTAATGAGTCCTATTATTATCAAGCACATGACAGAACCTGCCTTTGTCATGCAGTTTGTGCCCCAAAACCCGATATTTAGGGTGTCAAATCGTTGTTTTAGTTCTTTTTTGCATTTTTTAATATTCTATGGATTTCATTAAAATAGCCCAACAAATCTAATTGTATTCATATTGGGTGGGCTGTTATTTATTATTTTCGGGATATTTGTGTAATTTTGGATTAGACTTTGGAGTATTTTTAAACTCTCAAACCTTACTTTATGAGGTACTTTTTGATAAATTGATATTTTTCTGAACTTTTGAAGTTTTGTCTACCATATGGTTAGTGTGTATCCGCTTTTTCTTCATGTATGATATTGTTTCTACTGCTGCTTTCGACACTAATGATCAATCCAAAGTTTTGTTAAGATTTCAGATGGAGTATTATTCAAAATCTCTATGAAGGTTGCCTTGAAATCTTCGGTGATCAAACTTGTAATTAAATAGGCTGTTACTTCCGAAATCAGAGTTCCTAGCATAAATGAAACTATGATAGAAAATATAATTCTGTACAAGAGAAGACAAAACACACTAAATATGATGTTAGTGAAGAAGATCTCAAATACTTGGATATTACTTTCGTTGATGTCGATCGTAAACCAGTATTTTCTCTAATTATGGTAAAACGTTTTTTATATTTTATCATATTTTGAGCAAGTTTTTTAATCTATTAATTTGTGTTTGATTTTAAATTGGTATCCATATATTTTATTTAGACATTCATATTTCAAATATTATCATGATCTAGATTAAATTTTTAAGAGTTTATTATTTTTCATTTTAGGCGGCTCACTATTTGAAAATCAAGAACATGCTAGATTTAACTTGTCCAACAGTTGCAAAATTGATAGAAAACAAAAGTCTAGAAGAGGTTAGTGAAATTTCCAACATCGAAAATTATTTTACGTCGGCAGAAGAGGCAAATGTTCGAGCTGATCAACTGTGGGCGTACGAGTAACTTAATGTTTACTTTTTTATCTAATTTTGTACTTTTAAATTTTGGGTTTGAGTAAAATAATATTTTCACTCTTAGTTTTTTTTATATTAAATATTTTGGATATAAAGGTTATGAATTTCGTATTTTATTTAGTTGACATTTACTTGATATGAATCTGTCTAGTTATGTTTTTACATTTAGAAAAGGCATGGCAAAAGTGGTGACGCACGAGACAGTATAGAGGGCTTGCTCCCTATACTATATACAGCCACATCCTATATTGGGCCATCAAAGTCTAACCATATTTTTTCTTGACAAGATTAGATACATCTATCTTTATCCAAGCATGACAATAATTATACCAAGATTTATAAGTTTTAGGTATCCAAATTTCAAGAGGTCTTCCTATAATTTTTGATATAGTACTAGTAGATTCAGTGTTAAATAGTAATTCAAAATCTTAAAAAATATAACTCATACTAGTGTTACACGAGACTTGAGTTTTGGATTTAATCGAGGTTCCCATTTTAGGAGCCTCATGGAAATTTGTGTTATAGACTACATGTTTATTTTCCATAAGATTTCCAGGTCATCTGTGATTTATAATTAAATTACTATATGCCTCTGGTCTAGAACAAAAATATTAAAACAACTTTTTAATTTCAAATTTTCTATACACTTTAACATTTTGAATATTGTGTGTACCTAAGGTAAACATTCCTATTAAAGTGAAAGTCGAGTGTGTAGTATTAAATGTCTTTACTTGCACAGAGAATGAGACTACGTTGAATCCATCTTTGTTTGAGAGCTTTACTGGTCAAAAATGGTGATCCTCTTTAAGAAATTTTGGTTTGACAAATTTTCACCATGATTTGTTATTTTCTTTCACAGTATTGAGACCTCTACTTAGGGTTGTAAATTCCTATTTATAGCCCTGGTTGACTATAACTTCTCTTGTTTCAATACTCTTGCAATTGACTGGCTTCTTTTTATGAGTAAGAGTCTTTGTCCATTTCATTACTCTTCGAACTCAATGATTTTCCACATATGGTATCGTTTGGACTAAGATCAAGAGATTTGGTTGAGGTTTGTGGTTGGTAGTCTACCATTCCATGGAGAGGTGAATCTTGATTCTTTGAATTCCACTAAGATTTGGGTATTTTTATGCAATGTTTTCTCTGGAACCGAATGAAGCTTTAATCTACAGTGATTTATTTTCTCCCAAATTGATGAAAAACTGTAGAAATAGAGTTACAATCCTTGGGAGAAGGATTATGGACTTCTCGGTGTTGATAGAAAATTTCTTATTTGAAACTGGAAGGAGATTTAATCATCCACTGCTTCCTGGTATCAAGAATGTTCTAATTCTTGTCAATCTTCTGGGCCAGAATATCAGGAATGCTCCATGGTATCTTAACTGAATTCTTGTTTGTATCAAAAATATGATCCACCCCTCGATGACTTTAAAACATATGTACATAGACCAAAATGAGGATGCTGACTGGCTTGCCCACTGGTCTCTAAAATGCAAGAGGAATGTTAGCATTAACATCAATATGATTCCTGCCAGACTTAAAGCTATTATTATTCTTGAAGATATGGGATTAGGTTATATCACTAAATAATAACTTTTCTCATTTGCTAAGCACTACATTGTAGGTTTTAAAACATTCTTACTGAAAATCGAAGTATTCTTGAGATTTTCGTTCATCAAGAAGGATCTTCATTTCTGATGGTTTGAGAGCCTTTCATCCGATACTCTCTGATTCCCAGTTCGTGCTCGCCTCAAGCTCTTGAAAGTTCGTGATTACTTCAATTGAAGCTTTTAAAGTTTTTCGGAGTTGGAGCATCAGTTTGAACTTTTGAAGTTCTGCACTAACTTGATTAGCTTTCGATTTGCTTCTAGCCTGCTTGTTGGTAATAAGTATCTGTGAATCAATCGAAGATAACCTTTGAGCGCCAATTGTAAAATTTTCAGTATTTAATCAAATATATTATTTTTTTAAAGATCAAATAAATAAATAAATAAATCATCCACTGCTTCTGCTCCCTCCCTAATTGATATATAATCCTAGGAATGGAGATTGAATCCTTTTGAGAAAGATTACGGTCTTCAAGCAATTTTGCCTTGCTCGGATCTTCAAACTCACAATGAGAGATGAATCAAAGAGGTAAAATTTTGAGGTTAAGAATGAAGAGAATGAGAGGTTCTTAGAAGAGGCTCTTCTTGGAGCGTTCTTGACCTTTTATTTTTCAATATTGTCTCGAAAGCCTAATAATCTAAATTCCCTCGTGTATTCCCTAACTAGTTTCTACAAAAGAAGAAAAACACAAAATATCTCAAAACCACATAATATATAAAGCAATATACTATAAAATATAACATTTTTCCTATTTATTCTCTAATTATTAAATATTCTTAATCTTATTGTTTTCTAAATCACGAGATCCATCAAATTATATATTATATTTGCATGATGATTTTTTTTTGAATTGAAAATAAATGTAATTGTTCTTAATATATTCGTTTCCCAAACTATAAAATACATTTAGTTATATAGTAACGTTTATGTTTTCTTATTAAATTTAAAATAAGAATTAAATTATTATTATTCCTTTAGTTATAGAATCGGTAAAATTAAATGTCATAATCATATATTAAATTTACTGTCTTATTATTTAATTAGTTAAATAAATAAATTTATATATTTTACGAAATCTGAAACTCTATAAAAGCAATGAAATCGATGTCGTCGTATAAGCCCAACAGTTATCAGCTATTTTAAAAAAACGGAGACGAACATTAGTGTTGAACCGGGTATCAGATTTGGATGCCACAAATATTCAAAGTGAAGATCTTAAAGAGTCCTATTAGTATAAAAGAGATGACAGAAGTCATGTTTTTTGTGCCCCAAAAACAGATGTTTAGGGTGTCGTATCGTTATTTTAGTTCTTTTTTTCATTTTTAAATATTTTTTGGATTTCATTAAAATAGCCCAACAAGTCTAATTGTGTTCACGTTGGGTTGGGCCGTATTTTTTTGTCTTAAGGATATATATATATATATATATATATATATATATATATATATATATATATATATATATATAAAACTTTAGAATAGGATTTGGAGCATTTTCTATTTAAGCTCTCAAACCATACTTTTTAAGACACCTTTTGATAAATTGATATTTTTTTCTCAACTTTTGAAGTTTTGTCTACCATTGGGTTAGGGTTTCTCCGCTTTTTCTTCATGTCTGATATTGTTTCCGCCATTACTTCCTACACTAATGCTCAGTCCAAAGTTTTGTTAAGAACTTCAGATGGAGTATTATTCCAAATCTCTATGAAGGTTGCTTTGAAATCTTCGACGATGAAAATTTCAATTGAAGAGATTGTTACTTCTAAAATTCCACTCCCTAACATAAATGGACATACGATGGAAAAAATAATTCACTGCATGACAAAACACACTGAATCTGATGTTAGTGAAGAAGATCTAAAAAACTTTGATGTTGCTTTGGTCGATGTAGATGGTGAAACGTTGTTTTTCCTAATTATGGTAAAGAATTTTATATTTTATAATATTTTGAGAAATTTTCTTATATATTAATTTGTGTTTGATTTTAAGTTAGCATCAATGTATGTTATTTAGACATTATATTACAAATATTATCATGGTCTAGATTAAATTGTTAAATAATTTATTACTTTTGCATTTTAAGTCGCGGTCTATCTGAAAATCAAGATCATGCTCGATTTAACTTGTCGAACAGTTACTGAATTGATAGGGAACAAAAGTCCAGAAGAGGTGTGTGAAATTTTCAACATCGAAAATGATTTTACTTCGACATAAGAGGAAAATGTTCGAGCTGAGCATCCGTGGGCGTACGAGTAACTTAATGTTTTAAGTCTTTATCTAATTTTTTACTTTTAGATTATGAGTTTGAGTAAAATAATATTTTCATCCTTAGTTTTTTATTTTTATATTAAATATTTTGGATAGGAAGGTTATGAATTTCATGTTTTAATTAGATGACATTTACTTCATAGGAATTTGTTTGGTTATCTTTTTACATTTAGAAGAGGCATGGTAAAAGTGGTTGCGTTCCAGACAGTCTACAAGGATTGCTCCCAATACTATGTCCAACCGCATCTCATATTAACCATAAATTGACAAAATTGGATACATCTATCTCTATTCAAGTCTGACAATAATTATACCAAGCTTTATTAGTTTTAGATATCCAAATGGCAAGAGGTCTTCCTCGAGTGTTTTTGGTATACTAATAGTATATTCCGTGTTATATAGGAATTCGGGGATCTTAAAAAATGTAACTCATACTAGGGTTACACGAGACTCAATTTTTGATTTACTCGAGGCTCCCATATCGAGAGCCTCATAAAAAACTGCGCTATAGACGAGACGTTTATTTTCCTTAAGATTTTCAAGTCATATGTTATTTATAATTAAATTAGTATATGTCTTTGGTCTCGAACAAAAGGATTAAAACAAGTTTTTTATTTCAAATTTTCTATAAGCACTTTAACATTTTTAATATTGGGTGTACCTAAGGTAAACGTTCCCATTAAAGTGAAAGTCGAGTGTTTAGTACTAAATGACTTAACTTGCACATAGAATGAGATTGCGTTGAATCCATATTTGTTTGAGACCTTTACTGGTCAAAGATGGTGATCATTTTTAGGAAAATTTGGTTTGACAACTTGCACCAAGATTTGTTGTTGTCTTTCATAGTATTGAAACTTCCATTTAGAGTTGTAAATTACTGCTTATAGCCCTAGTTGACTAGTGGGTGTCACTTTTTTTGTTTCGCTAATCTTGCACTTGATTGGCTAGTAAGAGTCTTTGTCGATTTCATTATTCTTCGAAATCAATGTTTTTCCATCTCTGATTTTTATTTGGAATAAGATCAAGAGATTTGGTTGAGGTTTGTGGTTGGTGGTTTACCATTCTATCGAGAGGTAAGTCTTGATTCTTTGAATTTTACTAAGATTTGGGTGTTATTATGCGATTGTTTCTCTGGAACCGGATGGAGCTTTAATCAACAATGATTCCTTTTCTCCCAAATTGATGAAAAACCCTAGAAATAGAGTTAGAATCCTTGGGTGAAGGATTATCGACTTCTGGGCGTTAATAGAAAATTTCTTATTTGAAACTGGTAGGAGATTCAATCATCCATTCATTCTCCCCCCAAATTGATGTCGAACCCTAGAAATGGAGATTGAATCCTTCTGAGAAGGATTACAGTCTTCAAACGATTTTGTCTTGATCGGGTCTTCGAACTCACAATGAGAGATGAATCGAAGAGGTGACATTTTAAAGTTAAGAATGAAGAGAACAAGAAGTTCTCAGAAGAGGCTCTTTTTGGAGTGTTCTTCACCTTTTATTTTTTCAATATTGTCCTGAAATATTAATACTCTAAATTCCCTCTTTTACTCTCTCGCTAGTTTTTACAAAAGACGAAAAACACAAAATATCTCAAAACCACATAATGTATAAGGCAATATACTATAAAAATATAAAATTTGCGTATTTATTATATCATTATTAAAACATTCTTAATCTTATTGTTTTCTAAATCACGAGATCCATCAAATTATAAATTATATCTGTATAATAAAAAATATATTTTTTATTGAATTAGAAATAAATGTAATTATTCTTAATATATTCCTTTCCCGAGCTATAAAATATATTAACTTATATAATAACGTTTATGATTTCCTATTCAATTAAAAATATGAATTGAATTATTATTATTATTATTATTATTATTAGTATTTCTTTAGTTATAGTTTTGGTAAAATTAAATGCTATAATCATATATTAAGTTTAAATTTTTATTATTTAATTAGTTAAATAAATAAATTTATATATTTTACGAAATCCGAAACTCTATAAAACCGATGAAATTGATATGGTCGCATAAGCCCACGGTTATCAGCTATTTTAGAAAAATGGAAACGAACATTAGTGTTGGGCAGGGTATCAGATTTGGATGCCACCAATATTCAAAGCGAAGATCTTAACGAGTCATATTACTATAAAGGACATGACGGAAGCTACCTCGGCCATGCTTTTTGTGCCCCAGAAACAAATGTTTAGGGTGTCCAATCGTTGTTTTAGTTCTTTTTTGCATTTTTCAATATTTTGTGGATTTCATTAAAATAGCCCAACAAGTCTAACTATGTTCACCTTCGGTTGGGCCGTATTTTATTTTTTTAGGGATATTTCTGTAATTTTAGATTAGGGTTTGGAGCATTTTCTATTTAAGCTCTCAAAACATACTTTTTGAGGCACCTTTTGATAAATTGATTTTTTTTTCTCTCAACTTTTGAAGTTTTGTCTATCATAGGGTTAGGGTTTCTCCGTTTTTTCTTCATGTCTGATATTGTTTCTGCCGCTGCTGCCGACACTAATGCTCAGTCCAAAGTTTTGTTAAGAACTTCGGATGGAGTATCATTCCAAATCTCTATGAAGGTTGCTTTGAAATCTTCGGCGATCAAACTTTCAATTGAAGATGGTGTTACTTCCGAAATTCCACTCCCTAACGTAATTGGAAATGTGATGGAAAAAGTAATTAAGTACATGACAAAACATAGTGAATCTGATGTTAGTGAAGAAGATCTCAAAAACTTTGATGTTGCTTTCGTTGATGTGGATCGTGAAATGTTGTTTTCTCTAACTATGGTAAATAATTTTATATTTTATTATATTTTGAGAAAGTTTCTTATCTATTAATTTGTGTAGATTTTAAACTGCATCCATATATGTTATTTAGACATTCATATTTCAAACATTATCACAGTCTAGATTAAATTGTTAAGAGTTTAATTTTCATTTTAGGCGGCTGACTATCTGGAAATCAAGAGCATGCTCGATTTAACTTGTCGAATAATAGCTAAATTGATAGAGAACAAAAGTCCAGAAGAGGTTCGTGAAATTTTCAACATCGAAAATGATTTTACTCCGGAAGAAGAGGCAATGGTTCGAGCTGAGCATCCATGGGCGTACCAGTAACTTAATTTTTTAAGGTTTTATCTAATTTTGTACTTTTAGATTTGGGGTTTGAGTAAAATAATATTTTCATCCTTAGTTTTTATTTTTATATTAAATATTTTAGATATGAAGGTTATGAATTTTATGTTTTAATTGGATGACATTTACTTGATAAGAATATCTTTGGTTATCTTTTTACATTTAGAAGATGCATGATCAAAGTGGTGGCGCTCAGACAGTATACAGGGCTTTCTCCCAATACTATGTCCAGCCGCATCCTATATTGGCAATCAAACTCAAACTATATTTTCTATTTACAAGATTGGATACATCTATCTCTATCCAAGTCTGACAATAATTATACCAAGCTTTATTAGTTTTAGGTATTCAAATGTCAATAGGTCTTCCTAGAGTTTTTTTGGTATACTACTAGTAGATTCAGTGTTATATAGGAATTCAGGGATCATAGAAAATGTAACCCATACTAGGGTTACACGAGACTCAATTTTTGGATTTAATTGAGGCTAGAAAACTATGCAATAGACCACACGTTTATTTTCGATAAGATTTTCAATTCATATGTTATTTATAATTTAATTAGTATATGCCTTTGGTCTAGAATAAAAGTATTAAAACAATTTTTTGATCTCAAATTTTCTATAAACACTTTAACATTCGTAATATTGGGTGTACCTAAGGTAAACGTTTCTATTAAAGCGGAAGTCGAGTGTGTAGTACTAAATGACTTAACTTGCACAAAGAATGAGATTTCCTTGAATCCATCTTTGTTTGAGAGCTTTACTGGTAAAAAATGGTGATCCTTTTTAGGAAATTTTGGTTTGACAACTTTGCACCATGATCTGTTGTTGTCTTTCACAATATTGAGACCTCCATTAGGGCTGTAAATTCATGCTTATAGCCCTAGTTGACTAGTGGGTCTGACTTCTTTTGTTTCGATAATCTTGCACTTGATTGGCTTCTTTTGGTGAGTAAGATTCTTTGTCAATTTCATTATTCTTCGAAATCAATGTTTTTCCATCTCTAGTTTTTATTTGGACTAAGTTCAAGAGATTTGGTTGAGGTTTGTGGTTGGTGGTTTACCATTCCATCGAGAGGTAAATCTTGATTCTTTGAATTCCACTAAGAATTGGGTGTTGTTATGCCATGTTTTCTCTGGAATCAGATGAAGCTTTAATTTACAGTGATTCCTTTTCTCCCAAACTAATGAAAAACCGTAGAAATAGAGTTAGAATTCTTAGGAGAAAGATTATGGACTTCTGGGTGTTGATAGAAAATTTCTTATTTGAAACTGGAAGGAGATTCAATCATCCACTGCTTCTTTTTTCCTCCAAATTGATGTGAAACCCGAGAATTCACAATGAGAGATGAATTGAAGAAGTAAAATTTTGAGGTTAAGAATGAAGAGAACGGGAGGTTCGCAGAAGAGGCTCTTCATGGAACGTTCTTGGCCTTTTATTTTTCAATATTTTCCCCAAATCCAAATACTCTAACTCCCATCATTTATTCTCTCACTAGTTTCTACAGAAGAAGAAAAACACAAAGGGGAAAGGCTAATTAGAGACCCTATTTCGCTATAATGAGACCCTTTTATAATGAGACCCCATTTGGCTATAATGAGATCCTTTTATAATGAGACCCCATTTGGCTATAATGAGACCCCAAAAGTGACCCATATACCCTTGATATAAAAGCTGTATTTTCAGCCAAAAATATTCTTTTCTCTCTTCTCTTCACCAAAACCTCTCAAAATCCGCCAAAATAAAACTCAACATTTCTCAAATACGAACTTACAAAAACGTTAAGGTATGAATCCTATACCTATTCATGTAATTTTTATTCAATTTACCTAGGTATTTTTAGTGATATTTAGAGTTATAGGTTATGCCTCAAAAGTCCGATTTTTATGTATATGTTGTTGTTTTTTTGAAAATATAGTTGTAGATACATGTTAGTCGACTCATTATCAACATTTTGGTACCATTTTTGTTGAATTTGGTTCAGTTTTTTGGTATTTGGGGTCGATTCGAAATCTAGGGTTTGGAGTTGGTGGTTGTGCAAAATCGCGAGCAACCAATACGCGATTTTACATGGTTCGCGAATAGCCAGTTCGCAATTTGAATATTTTGGCACATTCTCTTGTTTTTATTCCCAAAATTACTTGCCTATTCACAATGATTTTATTTCTTGTATTTCAGCATGCCTCGCATACAACATACACCTCTTCGTAATTCAGGATCGGGCAGTGATAGCGAGCATGAGGAGGTTGTTTCACGGTCACGGTCTGTAAGGCGTAGGCCTAGCGCTTCCACTCCAGTCCCTACTATATCCCATACGATTGGGATGCTAGATCGGTTTTTTCGAAAAGTGAATCGCCTTTTTCATACCCTTTCGAATGCAGTGTTGTCCTTAGCTATAATGAGACCCTTCTTCTAAACCACGTGGGTTGTAATAATGATCATGGATATGTGTGTATTTTTGTATATATTATGTGTCACAAAATTAGTCGCCTATTCAGGTTACGTTATCCTTACATGTGTCAGTACTTTAAGCTACTCTGAAGTAGTTTTTTTTACCATTTTTTAGATTTTATTTTTATTTTTTGCACAAATTCCGAATCATTCGAGTCGAATGACTAATGTATAATGTTGGTAAAATAAAAATTGGTTTTGGAATCAAGAACTAAATAATTGTGAAAATGTCATAATTGTGACCAATTTAAGCTACTTTGAAGTAGTTTTTTTACCATTTTTTAGAATTTTTATTTTTATTTTTCGCACAAATTTCGAATCATTCGAGTCAAATAACTAATGTATAATGTTGGTAAAAAAAATTAATTGTGGACTGAAGAACTAAATAAATGTCAAAATGTTAAAATTGTGACCACTTTAAGCTACTTTGAAGTAGTTTTTTTACCATTTTTTAGTTTTTTTTTCGCACAAATTTCGAATCATTCGAGTAAAATGACTAATGTATAATGTTGGTAAAAAATAGAGTTTTGGATTTATGAACTAAATAAATGTGAAAATGTCAAAATTGTGACCACTTTAAGCTACTTTGAAATAGTTTTTTGACCATTTTTTATTCTTTTTCCCGCACAAATTTCGAATCATTCGACTCAAATGACTAATGTATAATGTTGGTAAAACAAAATGAGTTTTGGACTCTGGAAAGTTACAAAATAGTAAAATTATAAAATTTACAGAGGTCTTTGCGAACACGGAATGTTGTAATTGGCCAGATTCGCGAATGCAGGCGGCTGTAAATGGCCAGAATTGCGAACTGCCCATTCGCAATTTCGTGCAATTGTAGCGTTGGGCGTGCACAATTTTTCCACAAACAAACATTCCCTGTTCGCGAATCTGCCACTGTGCCGATTAATTGAATTTTTTGTCACCTTATTTTGCTAAAATGGTAATTTTTACGTGCAAATTGTAATTTAATTTAAGGTGGTTATTTATTTTACAACAATGTTATGAAATAGAATTTTCATAATAAATAAAACGTGGAAGTATCGATTATAAACCGAGGTGAAAGTAAAATAAAGTATTCTTAAGTGCGAAAGTTAAAAACAACTAATGCATAAACAAATCATGAGTCTTCGGCCAAATCGAAGACACGTGGTAGCTTTTCGCGTGCGGTCGATGCTTGGGGCGGGCTTGATTTGGTTATGTTTGTTCAATCGATTTTCGAGCAGTATTGCCCAACCGGTGACGGTTTCTTCCGTGCGACACGGAAAGCAAGTAGGATAGATTTTCGGAAGTGGTCCATTCAACACAACCTACACATATAAAAGTAAGATAGATATTTGGTCACAAAATAATATATAATATTAAAAGATTCATTGGTATACTTACTTTCACGAAATGGTTACCGTGTACAAAACCTATAACAGCTTCCATGTTAGGACATGATCGAGGCGGCACACCGCATAGAGGTAAATAAGTGTATGATTGGTGGAGTGAAAGGTGGTATACGATACATTGGTATCTAGTGGCTATCACTAAGCCTAAATCGGGTAACGTCATCCAATGCCGACTACCGGCCCCATACAATTCAAAAACGTTCAACCTTCTCACTAGGTTATCTACACCTTGCGAACCATCAAACACTCTCTCCCATAGCTCGCGTTCATTTAGCAATTCGTCGATCAAATCTCGTCTAACTTGGTCCCATGAACCGGATTTACCGTATACCGTCAAAGGAACGGCCCAGAATCCGCAATTACCGTCGCGAGACACGTCTTTGACGCTGGAAATGTAGTCATGCAAATAGTTAGGAAACCAACTCCCGTAGCGGCTAAAATCTTTTCCCTTCGATGATTTTTTAGATCGAGCCACTCTCTCTTTCTTCAGTTGAGCTTTGGTTTTCGCTTTATCTTTTGCCTCATCTTTTGGCGCTAAAAATGTTTTATTAGCTACCGGGGCGGCCGTGCTACCTATCATACCGGTGCTAACGCCTAGACTACCATCGTATTCTCACTCGCGTGGGTCCCATTTAGTTGATTTTTCCCGGCCGAATTTTTTCCTACCTTTAGTGACAACCGGCTCCTTAGGTTCCAAAACATGACTTCTAGCGGGATCTAGGATTTGCATCATCCTATTTATGACGTGATCTTGGACGTGTTTCCCGTAACTGCGGATGGTGCTATCTATTAAGGAGAGTTTTCTCGTGAGCTCGTCTTCGGTACCAAACTCATCATTATGTTTGATCTTTAACGTATTCCAATAAATATCACACTCATCTTTTCTAACCGCCCTTCCTTCTTTATAAATCAAAGCTAATTCGCATGCACATGGTAAATTATGAGTTGTCCTAATAACACACCCACACATTCCGGGAGTGAACTATATTTTCAAGGCCGTTGCAAGATTTGTCTCTATTAATTCTACAACCGTAGATGAAAGGTCACATTTGAGATCCTTATAGATGGTTTTGTTAGGCCCCCATACTCGAGTTTCTTGGACGATACCTACTACGCTCGAATGATTCGAAAATGTTAGAGTGTTGAGCGGTAAGCAATGCATTAACATTTTTCCAATATTGGTCGAACGTGCATAAACTACTACCAATTTCCCGCTTGAGGCTCGAGTGAGCACTCTCCGCCCTATAACGTGAGATAAAATAAATTAGATTTCTAACACTTGATATTAAAAAGTATTGTGTGGAGATGGAAATATAACTCACCGAACGCTAGTTTGGTTGCCAAAATGTTTAAATTTTTTCGTGTGAATATTGAGAAATTTGTGTCCATAATCCTCAATTCATTGCTTCATAACGTACTCGATAGCCACTGGACAAAATACGTACGTGTGGTGCAATTCGACAAGGTTTTTGTTATAATGTTCGAGTGTGGCCGAATAGGCTACCCTTTGGTAATATTCGCCGAACTCTTCGGCCATGTCCGAATTCGGTAAAACTTTTTTAGCGTAAGAGGTGATGTTCCTACCAATATGCCAATTGCATAGCAGATGAGTTGCGTCCGGAAATATATCATCGATAGCATTCATTAAAGCCAACTCCCCATCGGTGAAGATAATGTTAGGTAATGCTCACTTGTTATTCGTCAACACCTTCTTTAGAACGCTCAATCCCCAAGTGTAGTTCTCTTGTTTCTCGAAGCTCAAAAAAACAAAAGCAACACAAAATGTCTTCTTGGTCGAAGTTTGGCCAACTATTTCAAGTAAAGGAATCTTATACCTTGTAGTCTTATACGTGCTATCCATTATAAGAACTTGACGAAAAGTGTGCATGAAATCGATGCTTTTAGGGTGTGCAGAAAACAACTCGAGGATCTCGTCAGTTGCTTCACAAGTTCGCTCCCAAACATAGTACTCGTGTTCTTTTAACTTAGAAAACAAGTATTGCATTTGGGTCTTGCCCGATTTATCAACCAAATCATGTTTTTGCCGCATGTTGTATATCGTGCGCATGCTTGATACATTTTGTGGGTCTTTAATCTTCAAACCGCGATATATCTCTCTTGGTCGAGAACCGACTTCTGTTTGACTACAAATGAACAATTTTTCTTCGACTTTTAGTCTAGCGGCTCGTGAATGACCATCCAAGTGCAAAAATGGTTCGTGGTTGGGTTTCCCATTTAGCACTATCAATTTCCAATAACCGGGTAGCTCTAAGACCAGACTTTCTCTTAAATAGAACGGACACCCGCATTTTTTCGATAAACATTCTCGGCACTTCTTAACATACCCCAGTTTGGGGTTAGGTTTGTAAACCCCGTGCCTCTTGCACCTAAAATATATCGTAGGAGTTTTCATACTTTTGCTACCGTCGTCGTTTTTACTACGGAGCAAAATGAATCCTAGTTTTATGCTTTCAGACTCGACCCAATCGATCAAATCGGCTTTGGTATACAAGGTGTCTGTACCAAATACTTTCGTGTAATCGGCCATCAAACATGGTAGTTGATCCGGCCGCTACATATGTGATTGATGCAATTATATGAATACATACTTAATTGTAACCGATCATTTAATTTGCAAAACATGTCATATTAGCGAACAAATAGTTCGACTTTTTTGCCAAATCGCGAACAACCAATACGACTATTTTGCCAAATTGGGAACACCAAATGCGTGTATTTGGAAAAATTGTGTATTGGCCGTTCGTCTACTCGGCATAATTGCGAACGGAGAGCTCGCACGGTTGGCAAAATCGCGAACACATTGTTCGTCCATTTGGTGTATTCGCGAACAGCCTGTTCGCGATTTTGCATATATTTCCATTAAAATCTGTGAATCCTGGGTTCGCAGTTCATCCAATATGTAGCGCTACCAGCGCTATATCCGCACTAAAACTAAAAAAACGAAAAATCACCTCATCTTGGGTTTCCAGATGGTCCGTCAACGGTTCATCCTCCTCCGACGCAAAATCATCGATATTGCAGCTGAAATCTTCAGTCCAATCACTCAAATCCATGGTTTTTTGGGGTTTTTAGGATTTTTAGAGAGAGAAAGCCTAAGGGAGAAGTAAAAGAAATTGTTTTTTCTTACAAAGTTGGTCTTATAAATGAAGGGCAAAATGAACATTTCACATTGAAAAAAAAAATCTAATTTTGGAGTCTCATTAAAGCCAAATGAGGTCCCAATATAGCCTAGCCCAAACACAAAATATCTCAAAATCACATAATGTATAAAGCAATATACTATAAAAAAAATATAACATTTTTCCTATATATTATCTAATTATTAAAACCTTGTTTTCTAAATCACGAGATCCATCAAATTATATAATATAAGTGTATAATAATTTTTTTATTGAATTGAAAATAAATACAATTATTCTTAACATATTCGTTTTCCGAACTTTAAAATACATTAAGTTAAATAATAATGTTCATGTTTTCTCTTTTAATTAATAATATGAATTTAATTATTATTATTATTATCTCTTTAGTTATAGAATCTCTTTAGTTATAGAATCAGTAAAATTAAATGTAAGAATTATATATTAAGTTACGGTATTATTATTTAATTAGTTAAATAAATAAATTTATATATTTTATGAAATCCGAAATTCTATAAAACCAATGAAATTATTGTCGTCGTATAAATCCACAATTATTAACTATTTTACCGGATATCGAATATGGGTGCCACAAATATTAAAAGCGAAGATCTTAATGAGTCCTATTACTATAAAGGGCACGACGGAATCTGTCTCCGTCATGTCTTTTTGCCCCAAGAACCGATGTTTAGGATGTCAAATAGTTTATTTAGTTTTTTTTATTTTTAATATTTTGTGGATTTTATTAAAATAGCCTACAAATTTAATTTTGTTCACATTGGGTTCGGCCGTATTTTATTGTTTTAGAGATATTTATTTAATTCTAGACTAGCGATTGGAGCATTTTCTATTTAAGCTTTCAAACCATACTTTCTATGACACCTTTCAAACCATACTTTCTATGGTACCTTTTGATAAATTGATATTTTTTGCTCAACTTTTGAAGTTCTGTCCACCATATAGGGTTAGAGTTTATCCGTTTTTTCTTCATCTCCAATATTGTTTCTGCCACTTCTGTCGACACTAATGCTCACTCCAATTTTTTTTAAAGAAATTCAGATGGAGTATTATTCGAAATCTCTATGAAGATTACTTTGAAATCTTCGGCGATCAAACTTTCAATTGAAAAAGTTGTTCCGAAATCTCAGTCCCTAACGTAAATGGAACTATGATGGAAAAAGTAATTTAGTACATGACAAAAGACTCTGATGTTAGTGAAGAAAATCTCAAAAACTTTGATGTTACTTTCGTAGATATCGATCGTGAAGCGCTATTTTCTCTAATGAGTGTAAATAATTTTATATTTTATTACGTTTAACTAAAAATTGCCTATTAATTTGCATTTGATTTTAAATTGATTATTTATATATATATATATTATTTAAACATTCATATTTCAAATATAACTCTCGGAGAGTTTGAAAAAGTTTTGACATTGGAAATGATTTTACTCCCACAAAAGAAGATAAGTGTTCGAGCTGCGCATCCGTGAGCGGACAAATAATTTAATGTTTAAATTTTTTATCTGATATTGTACTTTTACATTTTGGGTTTGAGTAAAATAACATTTTTGATCCTCGGCATGATCTATTCACTTGCGTATTATAATGATATAGTGCCTATTAAACAATGCCCGATTTTGATAAGATATACTAAAATTGCTTTCAATTCAACATAATTAGACACAATCATGGAAACCATATTTTACTTGCATGCCTTTTTGAGGAAATTCAGTGAAAGTATAAGCTAAAAAAATAAATAGTGTTGGTTGTTTATAATAATAATAATAATAATAATAATAATAATAATAATAATAATAATAAACACAAACTACAAGAGATATTTTTGCATGTTATAGTTATTTGTTTGTATTGTTATAACACAGATGAAGAATTTATAAGGACTTTATGGTGCTGTTGTTTGTATAAATTTTATTCAGTTCAAGAGTAATTGGAAGGGGTTTTACCTTATAAATAATTAGAGTTACTCTAATTGAAAGAAAATTAAAAGTATACAATAGGATTTTGTCATTAGCTTTTTATTTGGATGCAAAATTCATTTATGAATTAGATAGGGGAATGGTTAAATTAGGGTCTAATTAGCTAACCAGCCCCAATTTTAACCATATCCAACTTAAATTTAAGTAGCCCCAACCATATATCCAAAAAGCCTTTTTTTTTACTAAGTCAAAACCCTAAACACTAACCATTCCCATTTCTAAAACAGCCCCAACCCAAAATAAGCCCCAAAAGTCTAAACACTCTCCAAATTCCAAACTTCTACAATCTTGCAAAATCAGCCCCAAATTCAAATCCGAAGATCTCTACCACATCAACAACAAGGCAAGAACTACAATGGACAAAGGAAAAAAGTAAGTTTTTACTCTTAAATGTAGTTTGTTTCTATATTTGGTTTTTGTTAAGTTTTTTGATTTTGATGCTAAGGTAGGTTTGTTTTTGGTTGTTTTGGTGTTATATTTGGTTATGAAGTTGTTTATAGTTGTCTAGTGATGCTAGGGTAGGTTTGTTTTTGGCTGATTTGGTGTTGTAGGTAGTTTTTCGAGTTTTCTTCAGCTCTTTAATGGTTGTTTCGAGCATCCCCCGCCGGTTCAGTTGTTGGTTACCCAGCGGGGATGTTATTTTTTGCAGGTGTTCATCATTCTCCGCAGGGTTTCAGGGGTTTTACCCGGCGGAGGATATTTTTTTTTTCAAGTGTTCTTCATTCCCCGCCGGCTGGGTCCCGATTCACCCGGCGGGTGAAAACTTATATTTTGAAATTGTATTTTTCACCCGCCGGATGAAAAATATTTAAAATTGAATTTTTCACCCGCTGGGTGAAAACTTATATTTTGAAATTGTATTTTTCACCCGGCGGGTGAAAAATTCAATTTTAAATTAAATAGTTTTCACCCGCCGGGTGAAAATTGGTCAACCGGTGGGGAGACCTGTTTTGTAGAAAAACGTAGTTTTTTTTACACATCTTCTAACTTGTATATTTTGTGAATGTTTTTGCAGACACGAGACACCTCGCTTAACAAAGGAGAAGGCGGCCAAAGCGGCAAAAAAAGGTGAAGGTAGCCGACGGCCGGTGGTCGCTAGGCCGAAACGTGGGGACCGGACCGAGCGTGTTCGCCCCGAGCGCGAGGACCCGGCGGAACGATCGTTGCGGCATCGGAAATACGATGCCATAAGGGAGCCCCCCGTCGACGATCTTCTCCTCCACGAGAGGTGCTCCCCATCCGAAGACGGTGTGCCCTAGTAGATGAGGAGGAGGAGGAGGATACGGAGGAGGAGGAAACGGAGTTCCCAATGCCACCACCTCGAAGAGAGGTCCGTGCTAAAAGGCGTCCAACCGATGCGGAGGGATGGAAAAATATTTTTCTATTCCAAAATAGCGTCCTTCTCTTCCCCGACTATGCCCAGCATGAGGCGTACTACGCCTTCAAGAACGATGTAAGTTATCCAATTTATTATAATTTTGATTAGTTAAATTTATTGTTTTAACATTGTATATACTTTTGAATTTTTTTACAGGCGCGCTTGGGTATCACGGTGCAGTCGAAATACGGTTTGCTTGGTCAGTGGGACCTTAGCAAACAACTAGGGGTTAGGGCTTACCTCGAGGAGACACCGTTTTGGCCGTTGATGCGGCATCTACCGAGGTTCAACAACCACGTCCAGTTGGCGGAGGTGTTCGGTGAGAGGTGGCACCAAGAGACCAACACGTTCCAGTTCTCCTTTGGGGAGATGACGTTGAGACTGGACGACGTCTACGTGATTACGGGCCTCTCGGTTAAGGGGAGAATTATTGACCTCTATAGGCCGGATCCGATAGAGGCGACGTACGCACGCTATGCTGAGTTGTTGGGCGTTTCGGCTGCTGATGTGCAGCAGGAAATGGAGGCGCATGACGGGAGTGGATTCGGCCTCTGATGGCTTAGGACCACATTCTCCGGGGACGAGTACTTAGATTCCAATGCCGCCTGCACTACGGAGATGAAGAAGGCAGCAGCTATGACATACATCTTGTTCTTCCTCGGGTGTACTATCTTCACCAACACGAGCCAGAAGAACATCCAGTGCGATTTTCTCCACCACCTTGAGGACTTGACGAAGGTTGGTGAGTACGCATGGGGGACTTGTGCGTTGGTGTGGTTGTACAAGAGCTTGGGAGGCATTTCGAAGCACTCCTTGAAGACCTTGGTCGGCTTCTCGACCTTATTCGAGTGTTGGGTCTATGACCACTTCCCCGTTTTCCGGGCGCCAGTGAACAGTGTTTATAGCCCAACGGATCCGAAGATGCTGGCGTGGTTGCCCAAAAAGATCCCGGTATCATTAGCTTGGGGGAAGCCGTACTACCGTGACATCCTCGCGGCTCAAGGAGAAAGGGATGTAAATTATCTTCTTTACGTTTATTAATATACATCTCCTCTATATAAAATGTAGTACGAGTAAATGATTTTTTTTGTAGGTTATTTTCCGACCTTACGAGGATGTCTGTGAGATGTGGCCGGAGTAGGCAATAGGGTTGTACCAAAACTCTATTCGCCTAATGACGGTCAGCGAGGCATATCACCCCGACCGAGTGATGCGCCAGTAGAACCGGTCTTGGTAGAGGAGACCATCTTCGCTATGCGCTTCAGGTTAGGCATTGGACGAACTGGATGGAGCACCTATACGTGATCGATAGGTATTCGAGGCCCTTGGAAGGGAGTACTCACACCGCATCCCCCCAGTACAAGGCATACGTGAAGATGTACGGGTGGTTTAATATCACACCTTGGATTCTTACGGAGGCGTCGACGATCGATGTGGTGAACACGATTAATCGTGTTCGGCCGTTAGACGACTCGATTGACGAGATGGTGTCTTTTGCGAGGAAGGTTATGGAGATTACCGGCCCGTGGCTTTTGATTATTATGGTTGGATTTTTGATTTGCATGTTATTCTAGTTGTGAACATTACCGCCGTTTTTAATTGTTGACATTTGGTTTAGCTTTGTTATTATAAACCGTAAGTTTGTTGTTGTATTTTAGTTTCAAGTTATCGTATTTGTTGTTTGCTTAATTTAAGTTTGTTCTTGTGGTTTGCGTTTAATTTAAGTTTGACACGATTAAGTTTGTTTGATTTAATTTATCTAATTCAATATGCCACTCACACTCTAGTCTTAAACAAGTAGAACCTGATATAGTTTTCACCAAAGTAAGTTCCAAACTAAGTTCCCATAAAACACTTAGTGCTCATACCCTTTTTTTTCAACTTAACCCGTCCCCCGCCGATTCAGCAATTTTCGACCGGCGGGTGAATACTTCCCCGGCGGTTGAAAATAGCTCCCCCGCCGGGGTGAATAAACTACCCGGCGGGGGTGGTCCCTCACACCGCCGGTTGATATCGAGTAGAAAATCAATTTTTCCACTCGATATCCCCGCCGGTTGACAAATACTCCACCGCCAGGGACATTGTCAACCGGCAGGGACAATAGTTTTAAGCGCTTCGTATTTCTTGCAACGAGATGCAATCGGCGATGCCCAACCTACAGCTTCTGGTGAATGCAACTTTAAGAAACAAGGATGTATCCTAGCACATGGGGCCTCCGCCTTAATCCCAAGCTACAAAACGAAAACACGATAAAATAAATTTCTTGATATTAAAATTACCATTAACATACCCCTTGTATGAATACTTACGTTCACGAAATGGTTGGAGTATTTGTCAACCGGTGGGGATATCGAGTGGAAAAATTGATTTTCCACTCGATATCAACCGGCGGTGTGAGGGACCACCCCCGCCGGGTAGTTTATTCACCCCAGCGGGGGAGCTATTTTCAACCGCCGGGGAAGTATTCACCCGCCGGTCGAAAATTGCTGAACCGGGGGGAGGGGACTGGTTAAGTTGAAAAAAAGGGTATGAGCACTAAGTTTTTTATGGGAACTTAGTTTGGAACTTACTTTGGTGGAAACTATATCAGGTTCTACTTGTTTAAGACTAGAGTGTGAGTGGCATATTGAATTAGATAACTTAAATTAAACAAACTTAATCGTGCCAAACTTAAATTAAACGCAAACCACAATAACAAACTTAAATTAAACAAACAACAAATGCGATAACTTGAAACTAAAATACAACAACAAACTTACGGTTTATAATAACAAAGCTAAACCAAATGTCAACAATTAAAAACGGCGGTAATGTTCACAACTAGAATAACATTAAAATCAAAAATCCAACCATAATAATCAAAAGCCACGGACCGGTAATCTCCATAACCTTCCTCGCAAAAGACACCATCTCGTCAGTCGAGTCGTCTAACGGCCGAACACGATTAATCGTGTTCACCACATCGATTAATCGTGTTCACCACATCGATCGCCGACGCCTCCGTAAGAATCCGAGGTGTGATATTAAACCACCCGTACATCTTCACGTATGCCTTGTATTGGGGGGATACGGTGTGAGTACTCCCTTCCAAGGGCCTCGAATACCTATCGATCAAGTATAGGTGCTCCCTCCAGTTCGTCCAATGCCTAACCTGAATCGCATAGCGAAGACGATCTCCTCTACCAAGACCGGTTCTACCAACGAGGGGGTCCAGTGGTTTTTCTTGGATCCAACCGAACTGGCGCATCACTCTGTCAGGGTGATATGCCTCGCTCACCATCATTAGGCGAATAGGGTTTCGGTACAACCCTATTGCCTGCTCCGGCCACACCTCACGGACATCCTCGTAAGATCGGAAAATAACCTACAAAAAAAATCATTTACTCGTACTACATTTTATATAGAGTAGTTGTATATTAATAAACGTAAAGAAGATAACTTACATCCCTTTCTCCTTGAGCCGCGAGGATGTCATGGTAGTACGGCCTCCCCCGAGCTAATGATATCGGGATCTTTTTGGGAAACCACGCCAGCATCTTCGGATCCGTTGGGCTATAACCATTGTTCACTGGCGCGCGGAAAACGGGGAAGTGGTCATAGACCCAACACTCGAACAAGGCCGAGAAGCCGACAAAGGTCTTCAAGGAGTGCTTCGAAATTCCTCCCAAGCTCTTGTACAACCACACCAACGCACAAGTCCCCCATGCGTACTCACCAACCTTCGTCAAGTCCTCAAGGTAGTGGAGAAAATCACATTGGATGTTCTTCTGGCTCGTGTTGGTGAAGATAGTACACCCGAGGAAGAACAAGATGTATGCCCTAGCTGATGCCTTCTTCATCTCCGTAGTGCAGGCGGTATTGGAATCTAAGTACTCGTCCCCGGAGAATGTGGTCCTAAGCCATCGGAGGCCGAATCCACTCCCGTCATGCGCCTCTATTTACTGCTGCACATCAGCAGCCGAAACTCCCAACAACTCAGCAGAGCGTGCGTACGACACCTCTATCGGATCCGGCCTATAGAGGTCAATAATTCTCCCCTCAACCGGGAGGCCCGTAATCACGTAGACGTCGTCTAGTGTCAACGTCATCTCCCCAAAGGAGAACTGGAACGTGTTGGTCTCTTGGTTCCACCTCTCACCTCTCACCTCCGCCAACTGGACGTGGTTGTTGAACCTCGGTAGATGTCGCATCAACGTCCAAAACGGTGTCTCCTCGAGGTAAGCCCTAACCCCTAGTTGTTTGCTAAGGTCCCACTGACCAAGCGAACCGTATTTCGACTGCACCGTGATACCCGAGCTCGTCTGTAAAAAAATTCAAAAATATATACAATGTTAAAACAAAAAATTTAACTAATCAAAAATATAATAAATTGGATAACTTACATCGTTCTTGAAGGCGTAGTACGCCTCATGCTGGGCATAGTCGGGGAAGAGAAGGACGCTATTTTGGGATAGAAAAAGATTTTTCCATCCCTCCGCATCGGTTGGACGCCCTTCAGCACGGACCTCTCTTCGAGGTGGTGGCATTGGGACCTCCGTTTCCTCCTCCTTCGTATCCTCCTCCTCCCCATCCTCGTCTACTAGGGCACGCCGCCGTCGGATGGGGAGCACCCCTCGTGGAGGAGAAGATCGTCGACGGGGGGCCTCCCTTGTGGCGTCGTATTTCCGATGCCGCAACGATCGTTCCGTCGGGTCCTCGCGCACCTCGCGCTCGAGGCGAACACGCTCGGTCCGGTCCCCACGTTCCGGCCTAGCGACCACCGGCCGTCGGCTACCTTCACCCTTTGTTAAGCGAGGTGCCTCGTGTCTGCAAAAACATTCACAAAATATACAAGTTAGAAGCTAGGTCAATTTTCACCCGGCGGGTGAAAACTATTTAATTTAAAATTGAATATTTCACCGGTCGGGTGACAATTTTTCATCCGGCGGGTGAAAAATACAATTTCAAAATATAAGTTTTCACCCGCCGGGTGAATCGGGACCCAGCCGGCGGGGAATGAAGAACACCTGCAAAAAAAATATATCCACCACCGGGTAAAACCCCTGAAACCCGGCGGGGAATGATGAACACCTGCAAAAAACAACATCCCCCGCCGGGTAACCAACAACTGAACCGACGGGGGATGCTCGAAACAGTCATTAAAGAGTTGAAGAAAACTCGAAAAACTACCTACAGCACCAAATCAGCCAAAAACAAACATACCATAGCATCACTAGACAACTATAAACAACTTCATAACCAAATATAACACCAAAACAACAAAAAACAAACCTACCCTAGCATCAAAATAAAAAAACTTAACAAAAACCAAATATAGAAACAAACTACATTTAAGAGTAAAAACTTACTCTTTTCCTTTGCCCATGGTAGTTCTTGCCTTGTTGTTGATGTGGTAGAGATCTTCGGATTTGAATTTGGGGCTGATTTTGCAAGATTGTAAAAGTTTGGAATTTGGAGAGTGTTTAGGGTTTTGGGGCTGATTTTGGGTTGGGACTGTTTTAGAAATGGGAATGGTTAGTGTTTAGGGTTTTGACTTAGTAAAAAAAGAAAGGGCTTTTTGGGTATATGGTTTGGGCTACTTAAATTTAAGTTGGGTATGGTTAAAATTGGGGCTGGTTAGTCAATTGGGCCCTAATTTAGCCATACCCTAGTTAATACAAAACATATGATTGTGGTTTAAATTCCAAAAGGTATTCTTAATACGGTATAAGAGGATTTGTGATGTACAATTCATCGTATGTTTTCATCCCTAAACAATCGACCAAAGAGATGTCTAGTGTCATTAGACCGTTTGAATCATAGGTAAAATAACTAATTCACTCCGTATGATATTCCTTGGTTTTAAGATACATATTTTCAAGATTATCCGATAAAAAACCGAGACTTATTTTCCTAGTTTTTTGGATTTTTAAATTCAAATATGCATCCTTATTATTTTTGGTTTATTTTTGGTTTATCTTATCCGTTTTGTACCGTATTTCAGTTTTAAGCGATCGATGAGTTAATAAGCTTTTTTAATTTCACATCCCAAAAATATTTTCTACTAAAAGTTTTTGTTCTCGCAATAATCATACAACTAAACTATTGAACGAATTAACTATTGCCGATATAGTTGGAGGCGATATAGGGACTATTTAGTTCCTAAATTCTATACCTAGATAATAAATTTTGCACTGATTTCCATGGGAGAGAGGGCTAAATTTCGTTGTTGATTTTCTTTTGGAGAGAAGAAATGATTAACTAGGTTTCTTAGGGAAAATGAAGTAAAAAATAAATTAATTTCTTTTTTTAAATTATCAAATAAATCTCGAACTCATAACCTATAATATATTAGTAGAAGCTTTTGCCAAAATATTAATTTTCCTTTGGTAGTTTAAGATGATCCTAAATATAAACATATGTATTTTAAGTTTCCCTATCTATATTATTTAAATTAATTTTAAATTCCTAACATATTAAACGTGAGAAATTATATCTTTAAGTGGAGAACAATGAGACAACATCAACAACACTTTAATATAAGTTAGCAATAAATCAAGCATGCTCACTTATCATAGTTTTTTAACCTTTAATATTTTTCATATCATTCTAGTAATAATATACTTAGCCTACTAAGGGTTTAAAATTTTGTTAAATGAGCTAATCAGTACCGTTTTAATTTTAAAAAGAATTCGAGAAGACAATCCAGAATTCCACACGAGCAAGGATAACATGGACTTCAAGAAACAATCCAACTAATGATATAGAAATACGGTATTATGGGACCAAGCTTCAATCTTTTCTGCAAGTACTAAAACAAATTTTGAAGAGGCAATTGAATTGCCTAAATTCGAGCTAAGTTTAGAATAGCTAAATCAGATTAAGCCATGAGGTTTGATGGATTAAACTGAGTCAAGATTCTTCAAGAACTACAAACCAAATTGAAACATCTGCAGGGATGGAGCATAAAAGAAAAAGAAAGCTTGAAAACTATAATGTTAGGTATACAGACGAGGTAAACTGAAATCATGGACACGAATGATGCTGGACTGAAATATGATAGAGGAGCATGAAAGGATCGAACAAAATACCATCAAAATCAGAGGTAATCCATGAGAAAATATGCATGCCAAAATTTATCATATATGATAAGAGCCAAATACTTGATTTACTAAAGATTATCCTTCTAATGCTTATATTGATTTAGAGCTCCAAATATTTCCTAAAAACTAGAACTGAATCCAATTTTAAAACCTGAATAAAATATGAAAATTTATACAATTTGCTTGTTAGGAATCCTCTAGCAGCTATAAACTTGTTAGTAGAGAGTATGATACAATAAGTTGATTAAATGTTATCTCTAATATAGCCCATGTCAATATACTTTTGAGCTGATATGAAGCTAGTTATTTGTTGAATTCAAGTTTCATTTTTCATTTACGGTCCATTTAACTAGCCAATCAGCAGCATTATTTTGAACCCTATTAATATAAGATTTGACCATATAGGATGATATTAAAACTCTGCAACATTTTAAGATATGATCTAGATGCTTAGGATATTTACCCGTATATTAAAGACTAACAAGAATTTCAGAGTCGGTCTCAATATCTACATTGACAAAACCTTTGTGTTTGCGGATTTGAAGATCGTCAAGGAGGGGCCTTGCTTCAACCATTAGAGGAGTAATTTTCCTGTAAAGATTTCCAAAACAACTAATAATGTCACCTTTATTGTCTCATATGATAATCCCGCCACTGCCTTTTCCATTTTCTTGGGAAAAGCCATGAATATTGAGTTTGACTCTATTAAGGATAAGATGAGTCCATGAAAGAGAGATAGATTGCTTATTTTTCAGAAGATGGTTGTAGCAACCTAACTCTGAAGCACCATATTTATAAGGGATCCAATGCTTATTTTTTAGAATTCTAGCATGATCGAGGCCTGTAATTATGAGCTTGATATAGTTGATAACTGATGAAGAATCATAGGAATGGCCTTTTATTTTAGCCTTGTTCCTATATTGCCAAATCACACAGAAAATAATTGTAGACAAAATAGAGTAGATATGAACTTTTTTATTTGATGCCCAGACCCAGGATCTCAACAAGTAAGAAATAATCATGAATCTTCCAGTTTTAATCTTGAATATAATAAAGAAGTAGTACCATATCATCCAAGAGAATTTGCATTAGATAAAAATATGATTTGTAGTTTCAATACTGTCACAGAATTGACATTTGGAGACCAATATCACGGGTCTCTTCTGTATTAGTGTATCATTAAGGATCCAAAAGCCAGTTAGGAACATTTCCTTGGAGTAATGTTATTCTAGAGTTTGCAAAATAAACTGGATTTATTATGATGATTCGTGATAAAATTCCACGTATGTTTAGTATTGTGAATCCCATCCTTATAAGCCAACCAACATAGATAATCTTTAGCATTTTATCTTATTGAGATCGTGTGAATGTTAGCCATGTCATTAAGAGAGATGATGTTGATAAGTTTAGATTTTCTCCAGCAGCCATGATCCTAATTTTTTGAAACTTTATATAGTCTGTACCATATATTATCGGTGTCATCATCAAATTTGAAAAAAGGAGAGTGTCTAAACCAATTATCAATCCAAAATTAAATGTATCCTCTACCAATTTTTCACTTTATTTTAGGTTCATGGATGTTCTTAATATTAGATAGTTTTCTCTAAACCTAAGAGAAAGTGTTTGTGTCGTAGTTAGCCTGCAGGGGTGGATATTTTTGCAGTAGATACTGTGAATATATCTAGCCCATAGACTTCTATTTTGTCTAAATCTCATCCATAAGTTTCAATACAATATGTCATGGATATTATTTAGAGATTAAAATTTAAACCACCTTCAATGAATGGTTTGCAGCCTTTAGTCCAGTCGCACCAATGAATTCTAGAAGTCTCCCTCCATAGGATAGACTCTGAATCCAGTATGTCGGGATAGTAATCAAAACTTGGTTAATAAAAGTGAGTCTTCCTCCATGGGATAGACTCTTACCTTCCCATTATGTAATCTCAATCCTGGTTTTGTTGAGAAGAGAATCATAGTTGCTAGACTTGTTATTAGTAATAAGGCCGGTACCCAACTAAGTAGTAGGAAGGTATCCATTATTGAAACCGTGGCAGTAGAAAGGTTAGAGACTTTAGTGCTAGGGAAACTGGTATTAGTAATAATTTTTGTCTTTTATTTGTCTATAAGCTTCCAAGAAGCATCTTGGTATTCCTGCAAGAAATTATTAAGCAAAGAGATAGTAGAGGTTAAACTGTTAGTAAATATTAGCAGGTCATATGCAAAGGAAAAACTATGAACTAATATAGAGCTTCTAGAGTTGTATTTCATAATTTTATAATGTTCAAACAAATTGCTTAAGCCTCTTATTTGAACATCCTCCGCAATTATGAAAATACTAGGAGAGAAAGGGTCTCCTTGTCTTAAGACTTTTTTAGTTTCGAAATAGCCTACAGCCTCATCATTGATCAGAATAGTTACATGAATGTTCCTAATTATTTTGTCAATATTATTGATGCAATATGCAGAAGATCCTATATGCTCATCAGTAGAAGTAATAGTGTTGAAATCTCAAATAACAAGACACTCCTTAACATATGTAGAGATATTTTTTAGAGTGGACCAAAGATCGAATCTATTTAGTCTTTGAAACTTACCATAAACTGTGGTAAGATGAAAGAATTTTTCAGATATATTTAGGTGACTTCAAAGTGCAAGAGCTGAGGGTGATAAAAATGATATTAATGTTGAATGATCCTGCCAAAGACGCCAAATTTTGTTAGTAGATAATTTCATAAAGTTATTGAATCCAAGTTTATTGGCAATAGATAACAATTAATCAGCTTTAACTAAAGGATCTTGAATTATAAGGATATTAATATTCTCTAATTTTTATAATGGACTTAAGTCTTCTTAAAGAGGTTTTGTTTCCGATTCCACGAATATTCTTGAGTAGATTTTGGGATTTACCAGGTCCTAAATAGGGACTTGTAAACAACATTTTTCCTCTTGTGTTTAGCCTCTTTAAGCATTTGACTGAGTAAGGTTTGAAAACTTTTATCCAATTCCTTCTTCTTAAATATATGTGTTGTTGGTATGCTTCCAATATTCTGTTGGTTAGGAGTGTGGTTATTGGTGTCAAGATTTCCATGCTCCTGATTTGACACTATGATGTATACTTCATTCAGATCCCTGATAGCTTATATGATCTCTTTATTCTGAGGGGTGCTACTTCTACATAGGTGAATCTTATTGCAACTGATTGGTTGATTTGTTGAAAGAATCTGCTCCTCTCTTTGTTTACTATCTTCCAATTTTTTAGTTTGGTAAGGTTTAACTATTATAGATTTCACTATGGGTTTTATTATTATTGATGTTTTCTTGTGTAGAGTTTGCAGATGAATCATGATTAAGGTCAATAGTCTTGATTTTTTGTCTTTAATAGAGAATTTCTTGCACATGTCTTTGTTATGTCCTATATGATAACAATGATTGCAATATTTATGGATATATTTATAACTGATATTGAGTAAAAAACCATCATTGGCTCCAAAACCCACCAAAACATTATGCTGCAACTGTTTAGTAATATCAACTTCAATCCAACCGTAGCAAGCGTTAAACATGACTTTGTTTATGGATGAAACCTAATATTTTAATGGTTAACTAATTGATGCTACTATTGATTGAATGTTTCCATCATCATACAGGTATTTCGGCACGTTTTCTATTCTAATCCAAATTTGGAACAACACGACATTCATACTTAGGGTTGAAAGTAGTGGTCCATTTGAAAATCTTCGCGGATTTCTCACCAACTATCCACACGTTACGAGACCACAATTTAGACATATCGGATTTGATAAAAAAACTAAATCAAAATATGTTTGGTATCCCAATTACAGATATTGAATTCTCATGAGAAATTCTTTTACTCGAAAAACTGATTGAGTATATGTTTATTTGGCAAATTTGAATTTTTTTTCATATTAGCGTGAATTTACTGGATGCCAGAAGCTTGTCTTTTTTATTTTGGTTAAATTGAAGGGATACGTGTTCCTTCAATTCTTGTGTTCTTAAAGGTTTGACAGTAACAAAATGTTTTGATGGTCTAGTAATCTCAGCATAAATTATTCAAGGTAGGAACTTTTCTTGTTGATATTTGTTAATGTCATTTTTAAAACATAGACGGCTTGGACTCAGATCAAGAAGCAATGTACAACATCAATATAAAAAGAGCATATGGAAAAAAAGGAGGTGAACGACGCATCAGGCTTGAGGCAAGACAATGATTTGTATAACAGAGAGAAAAAACTTAGAATATTAGCCAATAAAAAAACAGAGAAGCTTTTTAAAACTAAAAAAACCCTCATCCTCAAGTGCCTCCTTTTATTTGGGTTAAATGCCCATTCTCCAAAATTATCTTTCACTAAAATAATGAAATTCTTGGCTTTTGATATCGTATAAGATATATTAGATTTAGCACATGCCTCGAGTATAAGATATATTAGATTTTGCAACCAAATTACATAATTCCATAATTTGAACACGTTTTTTTTCTAAACTTATTTTACAACCAAACAATATGTATTTTCGTATTTGGAAGACATGTACTACTTGGTTATAAAGATGCGAGACCAGAGTTATTGAGTCTGACGAAAAAAAAATCATCAATGGATCTAGTTTTGTCCGTCTTCAAATAACAATGATTTATTACACGTTATCTCACATTTTTATTATGTTCGGTCTCACATGATTTATTATATCTAGTCGTGCATATTTTGTATACCTAGTATCGCATGTTTATTTATGTATGGCATCGCATGTCAAAAAATATCATCAATGTATTTAATTTTGTTCGTATTAGAAAAACAAAGTAGATAATACTTTTAAAAAAATTCCGATCTCCGGTTTGAAAGATACGAACCTTTCAAAAAATAAAATAAGAACAAAAAAATAAGAACAAAAATATTTGGTTCAATAATAAGAAGTGGTTACATGTAAATACTCATTTACACCAAGTGGTAATTCGTACTTTACCAAAACGTTTTTTTAGTTGAAATAATATATTATATAAAAATAAAAATGTATTTTAATATTAGATGGGGTATACCTTAAAGAGTCACATAAGATTCATGAAAGAAAACAGTATCATGGTAAATATATCCGAACTTGGAAAATCCAGAAAGAGAAAAAATAATCAAAAAAACCAACAAGGTCAAACAAGACTAAACCACGGAGTGGAAAAGTAAGTGAGCAAAAACTCGTGTAACATCATCTTTCATCGATGACATGACATAAATGGTTTGTTAACAATGCAAAGTCCAACAGTTGCATAAATTGATAGAAAACAAAAGTCCAGAAAAGGTTAGTGAAATTTTCAACATCTAAAATTAGTTTACTCCGGCAGAAAAGGCAAATGTTCGAGCTGATCATCCGTGGGCGTACGAGTAACTTAATGTTTAAGTTTTTATCTAATTTTGTACTTTTAGATTTTGGGTTTGAGTAAAATAATATTTTCACTCTTAGTTTTTTTATTTTTATATTCAATATTTTGCATATGAAGGTTATGAATTTCGTGTTTTAATTGGTTGACATTTACTTGATAGGAATCTGTCTGGTTATCTTGTTACATTTAAAAGACGCATGGAAAAAGTGGTGACGCACGAGAAAGTATAGAGGGCTTGCTCCCAATACTATGTCCAGCCATATCCTATATTGGCCATCAAAATCTAACCATATTTTTTATTGACAAGATTAGATACATCTATCTTTATCCAAACCTGACAATAATTATGCCAAGATTTATTAGTTTTAGGTATCCAAATGTCAAGAGGTCTTCCTATAGGTTTTGATATAGTACTAGTAGATTCGGTGTTAAATATGAATTCAAAATCTTAGAAAATGTAACCCATACTAGTGTTACACGAGACTTAACTTTTGGATTTAATTGAGGTTCCCATTTTAGGAGCCTCATGGAAATTTATGCTATAGACCACACATTTATTTTCCATAAGATTTTCAGCTCATATGTGATTTATAATTAAATTAGTATATGCCTCTGGTCTAGAACAAAAATATTAAAACAACTTTTTAATTTCAAATTTTCTATAAAAACTTTAACATTTTAAATATTGTGTGTACCTAAGGTAAACATTCCTATTAAAGTGAAAGTCGAGTGTTTGGTACTAAATGTCTTTACTTACACAGAGAATGAGACTGCGTTGAATCCATCTTTGTTTGAGAGCTTTAATGGTCAAAGATGGTGATCCTCTTTAGCAAATTTTTGTTTGACAACTTTGCACTATGATCTAGTGTTTTCTTTCATAGTATTGAGACCTTTATTTAGGGTTGTAAATTCTTATTTATAGCCCTGGTTGACTAATTGGGTATGGCTTCTCTTGTTTCGATACTCTTTCACTTGACTGGCTTCTTTTTATGAGTAAGAGTGTTTGTCTTTTTCATTACTCTTCGAACTCAATATTTTTCCATATCTGGTATCGTTTGGACTAAGATAAAGAGATTTGGTTGAGGTTTGTGGTTGGTAGTCTACCATTCAATGGAGAGGTGAATCTTGATACTTTGAATTCCACTAAGATTTGGGTATTGTTATGCAATGTTTTCTCTAGAACCGAATGAAGCTTTAATCTACAATGATTCATTTTCTCCCATATTGATGAAAAACTGTAGAAATAGAGTTAGAATCCTTGAGAGAAGGATTATGGACTTCTGGTGTTGATAGAAAATTTCTTATTTGAAACTGGAAGGAGATTCAATCATCCGTTGCTTCCTGGTATCAGGAATGTTCTGATTCTTGTAAATCTTCTGGGCTAGAATATCAGGAATGCTCCATGGTATCTTAACCGAATTCTTGTTTGTATCAAAAATATAATCCACCCCTCGATGACTTTAAAGCATATTTACAGAGACCAAAATGAGGATGCTGACTGGCTTGCCTATTGGTCTCTAAAACGCAAGAGGAATGTTAGCATTAACGTCAATATGATTCCTGCCAGACTTAAAGCTATAATTATTCTTGAAGATATGGGATTAGGTTATATCACTAACTAATAACTTTTCTCTGTTGCTAAGCATTACATTGTAGGTTTCAAAACATTCTTCCTGAAAATCGAAGTATTCTGGAGATTTTTGTTCATCAAGAAGGATCTTCATTTCTGATGGTTTGAGAGCCTTTCATTCGATACTCTCTGATTCCCAATTCGTACTCGCCTCAAGCTCTTGAAAGTTCATGATTACTTCAATTGAAGCTTTTAAAGTTTTTTGGAGTTGGAGCTGGTGTGGATAAAAATGGCCTAAGGGTAGGCAAGTAATTTCAATTGGAGTTTTAAGGCGGTGTAAGGGTGTTTCAAGGAGGTGTGAGGGTGTTTCAGGGTGTTTCAAGGTGTTTCAATGTGGAGAGAGAATTAAGCAGCTTGGCAGCAGTTATTTTTTCTTACCCATAGTTAATGCTGGTGGTTGGGTATTTATAGTATGATATTTGGGCCCTTATGGGCTTTCGGGTCAAGTTTAATGGACCCGGGTCATGTTTAAAGACCCATGAGTTCTAAGCAGGAGGACAGGTAGCTTAGTCAGGAAGTGTTTAGGTTTTTTAGTACTTTTGTCATAGTTCGAACAGCCTTAGGCTCACATTGGTTCGAAGTGATCTGTCCGGTCCAAAAGTTCTGTCCGGTTTTCGGAGAGAGTTACACTGATCTGCCCTTCCGGGGAGTATTCTGAATTCGGACTCATCGGGAGCCCCTTTTTTAGATGTTTGAACAAGTGTCCTTGTCAAAGAACTGAAAACAGTCTGATTATAGGAAGTGGTTATTCAATCCGGAGAGAGTTGTGGACAAACCCGGACAGACCGAACGTTACGAATTCTAAACGGTTCTCGCCAGAGTTAATGGGACACGTGTCATTCTCTGATTGGTCACTTTAGCCGTTTTTTCACCTTGAACTTCGCACCACTTTCTCGAATAAGTTACCTCTTTTAAATGCCATTAATGACATCATCGCCGTCTTTTAATCATTGCCCAACTTTTCGGATTCTCCTAGGAATCAACTCCTTTTTTCACATTTACTATAAATTCTAATTCACTTTTTACTGTCTCATTATCTCTTTCAACTTTCACTCTGCAATTTTACTCAGAGCTTTATCTCTCTAGACCTTCAAAACTTCCTTGGCTGTTTATGTTTACAACAAGAACATCACTGATCAAGGGCGGCTGGCTTAATCTCTCGGAATTGGAGAAAGCTCAAAGAGTTGAGAAGGAAAAACGACTTGCTGCAGGGCTACCATCGTCGCCTATTGAGAAACCAGCCTCTTCTGTCGCAGAATCTGATAGAGGTTCATCTTCTTCCAAAGGTACAAAACCTAAAAAACTCTTTCAATCAACGCTCTCCCCCATAGTATCTGGCTCCTCAGTTCAGGAGTCGATCCCTGCTGTTGAACCAGGAGTTACTGTCACAAGTGTTAGGAAAAAATCTTCTTTCATTGCTATGGGGTCTGACTCTGACCATTCCCCGAACAAGCTAATCATGAAAAGACCAAGTAGGTTGGTCAAAGGGTTTTCTTCTAAAAACACACCCTCGAAATCGGGGGCAAAAGATAGTGTATCAGGGTCTGGGGCAACTATAAGGGATCCCCGGGAGAGGCTGTCAGGACTAGAGGCCAGCAGCCCACTACCCCCCAAGGAATCTTCTACCTCAGAAATTCAAATTGAGGTGAGAAGTCGGGTAAATACGGACAGCCAACAGTCCGGAGGATCAGCTCTGCCAAGCCTCAATCCTCCCCGGACTATTTCTACTGAAGCTCCCCCAACGATTATGGAGGAGAAGATGGAGGACTCCACTGAGGAGGTTCGATTTGAGTCCGAGTCCTCCGGACAGGCTGATACTGCTATCGTTGTTGCCAAGAAGGGAAAAGAGGACTTGTATCTGAGGCGTCCGGACCTGCCGGAGAGCCTTGAAGGGAGAGTGGGGCCATGCTTTCATAAAGTGGAGTTCAAGTATCTTTTGGCCTTGCTGAAGACCAAGTATGCGTTCATCCATACTTCAGATCTGGGTCGGTTGCGCACTAAGTGGGGGATCCTTGAGAATGTAAAGATACGAATTCCCATCGATCCGGAGACCCCGATGGACTGCAAAAGGAATGAGATAGTCTTCTTCACGGAGCTATTCAACTGGGGACTCAGGTTCCCACTGGACCCGGAGATAGTGCGCTATTTTCACTTGGTCAAACTCTGCCATCACAGTTAAGCCCCAATGGTTGGTTCACCTTGATGTCATGTATTATGGCGTCTAGGTTATCTGGAATCCCTCTTCCTATGGAAGAGTTTGCAGCTGTGGCCAACTTGTGCAAACATCATCAGTTCCCCTTCTACCATTTCAACATGGGGAACGATCTTAAAGCTGTCGATGATCTCCTGGAGTCGGAGAGCAAATGGAGGAGCCAATTCTTATTTGTCAGTGGCTCATGGGAGAATGGCAAGAAAATCAAGACCGGAGAGAATCCAAGCCTCCTCAGGAGTAGATGGAGGAGTGACCGTAAGCTTCTCATCTTAAGTCTCTGTCCGATTTTCCCTTTTCTTTGAGTTTATGCTAATCAGTTTCTTTTCGTTTTAACAGAGCTGCCAAAGCAGTTCGGGGACTACCTAAATGTCGGACAGACTACCTGTGACAAAATTAACGCTTGGGCTGCAGAGAACTGGGAGAACCGGTTCCATAAAGCCTTCACTTCTGGGAACTTAGCAAGGTCTCACATGTGGAATACCACAGGTCGAAGAGACCTAACTTGGGAGGAGTTCTCCACCCAACCTGATGAAGACATCGTGCTGAGAAGGTCTCATGAACTGGATGGGACCCTCTTCCTGCCTGCCCGGGCCAGAGCCCCAAGTAAAATGAAGGGCAAGAAGAAGAAAGGCAAGAGGGTGGCAGGTGACGATGAGAAGGAGGCCCCAACAGACACAGAGGGACTGGCACAGGTTCAAATTGATGCAGCCCTTTTACAAGTGGTGGAACAGGAGAGCGAGAAGCAGGAAGTGAACCTCCCTAAGCCCTCAAGGGCTTCTAAGAGGACTCGCAAGCAAACAAGTGAGAGTGCTGATAGGGAGGCCAAGAAGAAGAAAACTTCCCAAGGAGATGAGGTTGCTCTCCGGGACCCGGAGCCTTCTTTCCATACTGACCCTACACTGGCCGAAGAGATCCCAAGAGACTTTCAAGAAGAGATCCCAAGGGAATTCCACACAGATGAAGTTGAGGGGGGAGAGCTTAACTTAGACGAAATGGACATCACCGGTCTGGGTGGACTTGGTGAATATTTTCTTGGGCTGCCCAGAGACGAGTTCGCAGGGCCCTATGTCCCTCCAAGCAGCTCCAACACAGTTAACTTCAACGGTAAGACTTTTATGGTTTCCAGTGAGAGGGATGTTATAGCCCATTCTATCCTTAGCAACGTGCAGCCAATACTTACTTTGGAAAGGCAAGTCCGAAGTCAGGCAGATACCATCAAAGACCTCAAGTCGGAGAAGGAAAAACTGTCCGAGGACCTCCGCACTGCTGCTAATAAGGTTGATTTGCTCAAGGAGGCAAATGATCAGCTAAAGAAGAACCAAGATGAAAGCAACACAAAAGCTGCTTCCTTGGAAGAGACCGTAAAAGATCTCCGGGCTAAGCTGTCCGGACTGGAGAAGGACCTGACAATCTCAAGGGGAGAAACTGCAGCAAAAGAGAAGCTCGTCACCAACCTGACCACTGACAAAATTTCTTTAGAGAATGCAGTGACTCAGGCTTCTGAAGAGAAAGCTGCTTTGGTAAGGGATCAAGAGGCCATGATCAAGGCCAGGATCAACGCCTATGCCAGGGAGATGATCCAAAGCGAGGAGCTAATGATCCAAAAAGTGAAGTCTGATATGGTCCTCCTGTTTCACGAGAAATTCCCGAAGAGGAGACTAGGGGAATTATGGCGCTATGTGGATGATGATGATCTCCCATACTGGACCATGGTTGATGAGGGGTACTCCGGTGAGTCTTCGTCCGGTGAAGAAGAGGAAACCGGAGAGAGCCCAGGTGAGGAAGAGATTGACCCCAAGGGTAAGAAGATATTCGAAGAGAAAAGCGACATCAAGGGCAAGAAAGCAAATGAGGGTGAGCCATCTTCGAAGGCTCAACCTTAACTTATAATTTGTTTTGTTTATCTTTTATTCGAACTAAAGTCCTTGGAAGGCCAATGCACTCTTTTTGTGATGGTGTCCGTATTATTTGGACAGATTTTTGTACTGTGCCCAAACTTGTTTAAAAAGTCCTTGGAAGGCCAAGGCAGCTTTAAGTTGTTGAATGAATATTTTATTTTGCTCAACCATCCTCTTTTTTCATTATTTGTTTAAATAGCTGGAGTTTAAGTAGTTTTATTGTATTGTGAGAGTATTAAGACTCTCCGGCTAGAATTTAAATACCCCTTAAATCTTTTAACCCGGGTAGTATGATAAGAGACAAAATTTTGAAAATACTTAGAGAATTTTGAAGAAGGCACCAAGTTTTATTGAAAGCTCTCCGTGCCACCGAAGAGGGGAAGGTATGCCCCCAAATATTTACATGGATGTTTAAACAAGTAAATATTTACACAAGTTTTATTCCAAGTACATTCGAAGGTGTTCAATATTCCAAGGGTGAGTTAAAACCCTGCCATCTTTGTCTTCCAACCAGTATGTCCCAGGCTTGATTCTTTCAACCACAGTATATGGACCCTCCCAAGTTGGGGCCAGCTTTCCGAAGAGCTTTTCCTTAGTATGCAAGAAAACTTTCCTTAATACTTTATCTCCTGGTTGAAAATCTCTTCTTTTAACTTTAGAAGCAAACCTGCTTCTCATCAAGCCCTGATAGTGTGCCATTCTAAGATGAGCTTTCACCTGTCTTTCTTCGATCAAATCAAGCTGATTTCTAATTGCCATCTCATTAGCCTGTCCGGAGAAGTTATGAACACGAAAGGAGGGGAGTGTCTTCTCTATGGGGGGCTACTGCATCCATTCCATAGACCAAGGCAAAAGGGGATTCTTGTGTTGCAGCCCCAGGTGTTGTTCGGTAGGCCTACAAGACTTCTTGTAGATAACTAGGCCACTTCCCAGCAGCCCCTTCTAAATTCTTCTTTAAACCGGACAGTATCGTTCTATTAGCCACTTCAACTTGCCCATTGGCTTGAGGGTGGAAAGGTGAAGAAAAGTAGTGCTGAATACCCATTGAGGCACAGAAGCTTTCCATTTCTCTGTTGTCAAACTGTGGCCCATTGTCTGTTGTTATTTTCTGGGGGACACCAAATCTGCAACATATGTTGGATAGAATGAATTTTATAACAGCTTTTGAGGTTGTCCCTGCCAAGGGGGCTGCTTCTATCCACTTCGAGAAGTAGTCAATGGCTACAATTATGGTTTTACGCCCTCCGGACGCCACAGGGAGAGGCCCAACTAAGTCCAATCCCCATCGAGCAAAATGGATGGGCTCAGAAATTGATTCCAAAGGAATGGCTGGTACATGAATTTCATTGCTGTACCTTTGGCATGGGTCACACCTTCTTACCAGCTCCTTAGCATCTTTCATAATCGATGGCCAATAGTATCCGGAGAGTAACACTCTTCTTATCAAAGCTCTAAATCCACAATGGGCTGATCCCTCACCATCATGCAATTCGGAGAGAACCGTCTGTGATTCATGATCCCCTAAACAACGTAGGAGAGGTTTGCTATAGGATTTTTTGTACAACACTTCTCTTATCATCAGGAAACCACGAGCCCTGTGTTTCAACGTTCTGGCTTGTGATTTATCCAAGGGCACGATGCCATCGGACAGATATTGTATAAGAGGAGACCTCCAGTCTTGAGGCCGATTTACTTGTACTTCAAAGACTTCCTCTTTTATACCTTCATTGAGTTGAATAGAAGGACTTTCAAGCACATGGATCCAGGGGTAAGACTCCGTATATGCTATCGTTGCTAGTGAGTCTGCTAGCTCATTTTCTGCCCGGGGGATGTGCTCATAGATAACAGCTTTAAACTTCAACGCTTCATTTTTGAGGAGGAGTAAATACTTGACCAACTGTTCTTTTCTAGCTTCTGATAGGCCCAAGGCCTGGTGGACTAGCAACTGGGAGTCACTTAGTAGCTTGACTCTTTTAGCTCCACAAATGTAGGCCAATTTTAACCCAGTTATAGCTGCTTCGTATTCGGACTCATTATTGGATGCCCTGAAAGAAAAACAAATAGCTTGGAACATGTTGTCCCCGTATGGGGAAGTGAGACATATTCCTGCCCCAGATCCCATGGAACTGGATCCTCCGTCTGTTCGGACAATCCACACTTTCTTGTTTTTTGAATCAGTAGGTTGCTCCGAATCCCTGTCAGAGTGGAATTCAACCAGAAAATCAGCCACAACTTGGGCTTTTACCGCTGTCCGGGGAGCAAAGTCTATGTCGAAGTCCCCCAACTCTATTGACCACTTGGTCATTCTGCTTGAAATGTCTGCTTTTTGAAGGACATTCTTTAAAGGGAAGGACGTTCGGACAATGATAGGATGAGCCTGGAAGTAGGGCCTCATTTTCCTTGCAGCTATCACCAAGGTTAATGCCAGTTTTTCAAGTTTCAAGTAACGCCTCTCAGCATCAATCAAGCTTTTGTTGATGTAGTACACTGGGTGAGGATGCCCATCAACCTCCCTTACTAGCACAGCACTGATGGCACAACTTGAAACAGCCAGATATACAAAGAGAGTCTCCCCATCAACCGGTTTGAACAAAGTCTTGGGAGAGGAAAGATGTTTCTTGATTTCATTAAATGCTTCATTACACTGTGGTGTCCATTCGAACCCCTTTGCACCCTTCAAGGTTTGAAAGAATGGAGCACACCTGTCCGAAGACCTGGAGATGAATCTGTTCAAGGCAGCCAATCTCCCTGTTAATCGCTGCACTTCTTTAATGTTTCGAGGAGGCTCCATCTGGAACAAAGCATTGAGTTGGTCCAGGTCGGGCTGTATTCCATGCTCACTTATGATATACCCTAAGAACTTCCCGGACTGCACTCCGAACACACACTTTTCAGGGTTTAGCTTCAAATTTACTTTGGCCAAGTTGGCGAAAGTCTCTTGGAGGTCGGACAAGTGCAACTGCTCATCCACGCTTTTCACCATCATATCATCAATGTAAACCTCCATGTTTCTTCCAATTTGATCAGCAAATGCCTTGTTGACTAACCTTTGATAAGTAGCCCCAGCGTTTTTCAAGCCAAAGGGCATCACCTTGTAGCAATGTAGACCCCTATCAGTGAAAAACGTAGTATGCTCTTGATCTTTTGGATCTACTTGGATCTGATTGTACCCGGAGAAGGCATCCATGAAGGAGAGTAGCTTGTTCCCAAAAGTAGAGTCTACTAACTGATCTATCCGGGGGACCGGATACAAATCTTTTGGACAAGCTCGATTGAGGTCTGTGAAGTCAATGCACATACGCCATTTGCCATTCTTCTTTTTTACTAAGACAGGATTGGCAGTCCACAAAGGGTATTGAGATTCTTTAATGTGCCCCATCTTTGTGAGCCTGTCAACCTCTTGTACAATGACATCAGCCTTTTCTTTTGAGAAAGCTCTCCTCTTTTGTACCACTGGTGCCACATCCCTCCGGACAGATAGGTGATGGGAAATCACCTCTGATGGAACTCCAGTTACATCAGCATTGCACCAAGCAAAAACGTGCTGATGGTCTTTCAAGAACTTCAACATTCCTTCTTTCAGCATTGGTGTCATTTTGGATCCTATCTTGACGCTTTTTCCTTCTTCCAAGCAGTGTGTTTCAACCTCTTCAATCGGAATCAATACTCCGGGGGTCTCTCTGGGGTCATCAATTTCACCCTCACCCCCAGAAAGGCCCTCAAACTGCTATTGATCATTTATTCGGACTGCCCCCAACGTTCGTGGAGCCAAGGCAGTGGAATAACATTCTCTTGCAATCTTTTGGCTGCTCCGGACAACCCCAACCTGCCCCTGAACAGCATACTTTAGACACTGATGGACTATCAAAGCCACTGCATGCATCCTAGAGAGCCAAGATCTCCCTAGAATAGCATTATAGCAGGTGGGACAATCCACCACAATGAAGAGTATTCTAACCATTTTCTTGAAAGGGCCCCTGCCCAACAATACTTCTTCTTCAAACTCCCCGATCACATCGGCTGAGCTGCCCGTAAAACCCACAATCGACCTGTCCGACTTCTCAATCACAGCTGGATTTTTCATTTTCTTGTAAGTGTCTAGAAAAAGGATATTGGCAGAGCTTCCAGTATCTATCAGAATTCGCCTTATCTCATTGCCCCCTATAGATACTCCTATAACAACAGCATCCTCATGAGGGCCAGCAATGTCTCTTAAATCATCCCCATCAAAGACAATGAATGGGAATGAATTTGGTGATTGATAAGAGGTCATGCCTCCTTCTAGCTGGGAGGCCAAATTATGAACATGCCTTTTTCTTGAAGAAGTAGTAGGAGCTGTCACAGTGTCCCCTCCGAAAATTGTCAGTGACTCGAAGAATTTAATGAGCCCGGAGACCGATCTAAAACGCTCCTCTATAGCACCCACTCTGTTTCTTGTTGGATCAGGATCCAAATATTCAGATTCCACATCAAACCTTTCAACTATTACCATAGCCCCCTCCGGGGCAGCATTAACCGGACCAGCCCGGTGAGTGTTGTCAGGCTTGTTGCCTCCTTTTCTTTTAACGTATGCACCCAACTTCCCCCTTTCAATCAAATTTTGTACCTCTTGTTTCAACGCTATGCAATCATCAGTGGTATGGCCAATATCATTGCGGTATTGGCAAAAGGAGTTGTTACGATGCTCTCTGGGAGACTGCAAGGTTGCCGGTCTCCGGTAGTGCACCTCATCTTTTGTTTTATCAAAAATGGTGGCCACGCTTTCTTTAAGTTCTGCGAACCACTCTGGTTGGACCCATGGCCCTCTTTTGTTTCTGGATTGCTGACTTTGAGCAGGAGCAGCTGGCTGGGACTGAGCTTTTCCCCTACCATGCCCCTGTCCGGTTTCTCTTGCTCTATTCCCGGACTGGTTTTGATTTGGAGTTGGTGCCACCGGGGTGGATCTCACCTGTCTGTGCACCCTGGTCTTTTTTGTTTCATCAACGTTTATTTGCTTGCCAACTTGATTTAGCAACCCTCCCCAGGTCATGGCTTTCTTCCTGGTCACCGAATGAGCCAGGTTGCCTGGGTTCAAACCTTGTCTTAGGGATGCTATTGCCACCTGTTCGAAGCAATCAGCCAACCCATTCTTTGTGTTTACAAAACGACTTATGTACTCCTTTAACGACTCATTTGGCTCTTGGGCACAATGGATTATTGTGTCTCCATTGCCCTTCAGCTCCTTACTCCCCACAAACTGCCTTCGAAAGGCCACCCAAAAAGTATCAAAGTCTTTAATACAACCCTGAGGAAGGCTGTTGTACCATTTCAGAGCACTCCCCGTAAAAGATTGGGAGAATGCCCTACATAGTAGTTTATCATCATCATCAAAGTTCATCATGAAGTTCTTGAATTGCTCCAGATGATTGTCCGGATCAGTACTGCCATCATACTTCTCCATCTTAGTACTGTCAAACCTCTTAGGGAGGTTTCCGGACAGGATTTTAGAAGACAGTGGGGACTGCCTCCAATTCCTTCCACGACTGAACACGGTATCCTCATTAGGAGTTGCAAAGATACCTGGCTCATCGTGGAAAGCAAAAGGATCCATCAACATCTTGTCCGTATACCTCCGGTGGTGAGATGACCCCTTTCCAATATGCCTTTTCATTCTTCCATGGTGATCTCTTTTTCTCGAATACTTCTTAACTTGCTTTTGTTTCTTCTTAGTTCGACCCTCATCACTGCTAGAGGACAAGGATTTTTCATTTCCCTCACTGTCCGAAGAGCTGCCCGAAGATTCTGAACTTGAGTCAGAGCTCTCCACAGGCTTGTACCGGTGAGACTTTTTAGAGCTGCCATGTGTCTTTTTAGTGCTCACACGAGTTTTCGAAGCCTCAGGCTCTCGAGGGTTGTCAGTGTGATGAGCAGCTGACGCTTTGGATTTATCTTTCATGCCCATATTGGCCTTTTCAGCCCTCAGAGCTTCTATCTCAAGCTTTAACCTGTCGCGCTCTTGGACAGTATACTCATCGTTCTCCTCCACCACTTCGAGCAAAGCTGGTGGAAGCTCTGGATTATCCGAATTCATTCGGACAAAAATTCTTTGCTTGGTTTCGAATACTTTATTCAGGCACCGTCGCCTCCCATTGTGGTCGCCAATTTGGTGTGGATAAAAATGGCCTAAGGGTAGGCAAGTAATTTCAAGTGGAGTTTTAAGGCAGTGTAAGGGTGTTTCAAGGAGGTGTGAGGGTGTTTCAGGGTGTTTCAAGGTGTTTCAATGTGAGAGAGAATTAAGCAGCTTGGCAGCAGTTAATTTTTCTTACCCATAGTTAATGCTGGTGGTTGGGTATTTATAGTATGATATTTGGACCCTTATGGGCTTTCGGGTCAAGTTTAATGGACCCGGGTCATGTTTAAAGACCCATGAGTTCTAAGCAGGAGGACAGGTAGCTTAGTCAGGAAGTGTTTAGGTTTTTTAGTACTTTTGTCATAGTTCGAACAGCCTTAGGCTCACATTGGTTCGAAGTGATCTGTCCGGTCCAAAAGTTCTGTCCGGTTTTCGGAGAGAGTTACACTGATCTGCCCTTCCGGAGAGTATTTTGAATTCGGACTCATCAGGAGCATCAGTTTGCACTTTTAAAGTTCTGCACTAACTTGATTAGCTTTCGATTTGCTTCTAGCCTGCTGGCTGGTAATAAGTATCTGTGAAACAATTGAAGATAACCTTTGAACGCCAATTGTAAAATTTTCAGTATTTAATCAAATATATTATTTTTAAAAAGATCTAATAAAATCAAAAATAAATAAATCATCCACTGCATCCTCTTCCCCCCTAATTGATATATAATCATAGGAATAGAGATTGAATCGTTTTGAGAAAGATTACAATCTTCAAGCAATTTTGTCTTGATTGGATCTTCGAACTCACAATGAGAGATGAATCAAAGAGGTAAAATTTTGAGGTTAAGAATGAGGAGAATGAGAGGTTCTCAGAAGAGGCTCTTCATGGAGCGTTCTTGGCCTTTTATTTTTCAATATTGTCCAGAAACCCTAATAATCTAAATTCCCTCGTGTATTCCCTCACTAGTTTCTACAAAAGAAGACAATGTACTATAAAAATATAACATTTTTCCTATTTATTATCTAATTATTAAAACATTCTTAATCTTATTGTTTTCTAAATCATGAGATCCATCAAATTATATATTATATCTGCATAATGATTTTTTTAATTGAAAATAAATGTAATTATTCTTAATATATTCGTTTCCGAACTATAAAATACATTTAGATATATAGTAACGTGCATGTTTTCTTATTAAATTAAAAATATGAATTAAATTATTATTATTCCTTTAGTTATAGAATCAGTAAAATTAAATGTCATAATCATATATTAAGTTTACTGTCTTATTATTTAATTATTTAAATAAATAAATTTATATATTTTTCGAAATCCAAAACTCTATGATTTCGTCGTATAAGCTCACAATTATCAACTATTTTATAAAACGGAGACGAATATTAGTGCTGAAGTGGATATCAGATTTGGGTGCCACAAATACTCAAAGCGAAGATCTTAAAAGAGTCCTACAACTATAAAGGACATGACAGAACCTTCCTCGGTCCTGCTTTTTGTGCCCCAAAAACAGATGTTTAGGGTGTCATATCGTTGTTTTAGTTCTTTTTTTTATTTCTAAATATTTAGTGGATTTCATTAAAACATTCCAACAAGTCTGATTGTGTTTACATTGGGTTGAGCCGTATTTTTTTGTTTTAGGAATATTTATGTAACTTTGGATTAGGAATTGGAGCATTTTATATTTAAGCTCTCAAACCATACTTTCTATGACACCTTTCGATAAATAGATATTTTTTCTCAACTTTTGAAGTTTTGTCTACCATAGGGTTAGGGTTTATCCATTTTTTCTTCATTTATGTTACTATTTTTGTCGCTGCTGTCGACACTACTGCGTAGTCCAAAGTTTTGTTAAGAACTTTGGATGGAGTATTATTCAAAATCTCTATGAAGGTTGCTTTGAAATCTTCGGTTGGTCAAACTTTCAATTAAAGATGGTGTTACTTATAAAATCCAAGTCCCTAACATAAATGGAAGTATGATAGAAAAAGTAATTATGTACATGACAAAACACACTGATGTTAGTGAATAAGATCTCAAAAACTCTGATGTTGGTTTTGTCGATGTCGATTGTGAAACGTTGTTTTTTTATTTCTAATTATGGTAAATAATTTTATATTTTATTTTATTTTGAGAAAGTTTCTTATCTATTAATTTGTGTTTGATTTTTAATTAGCATCCATGTATGTTATTTAGACATTATAATTCAAATATTATCATGGTCTAGATTAAATTGTTAAAAAGTTTATTACTTTTCATTTTAGGCGGTTGTCTATTTGAAAATCAAGAGCATGCTCGATTTAACTTGTCGAACTATTGCTGAATTGATAGAGAACAAAATTCCAAAAGAGGTGCGAGAAAGTTTCAACATCAAAAATGATTTTACTTCGGCAGAAGAGGCAAATGTTCAAGCTGAGCATCCGTGGGCGTACGAGTAACTTCATGTTTTAAGTTTTTATTTAATTTTTTACTTTTAGATTTTGGGTTTGATTAAAATAATATTTTCATCCTTAATTTTTTATTTTTATATTAAATATTTTGGATATGAAGGTTATAACTTTCATGTTTTAATTGGATGAGATTTACTTCATAGGAATCTGTTTAGTTATCTTTTTACATTTAGAAGAGGCATGGTCAAAGTGGTTACGCTCCGGACAGTATAGAAGGATTGCTCCCAATACTATGTCATACCGCATCTCATATTGACCATCAAAGTCTAATCATATTTTCTATTAACAAGATTGGATAAATCTATCTTTATCCAAGTTTGACAATAATTATACCCAGCTTTATTAGTTTTAAATTATTAAATGCCAAGAGGTCTTCCTAGAGTTTTTTGGTATACTACTAGTATATTCCGTGTTATATACGAATTCAAGGATCCCATATCAGGAGCCTCATAGAAAACGGCACTATAGACCTGACGTTTATTTTCCTTAAGATTTTCAAGTCATATGTTATTTATAATTAAATTAGTATATGCCTTTGGTCTCCAACAAAAGTATTAAAACAACTTTTTGATTTCAAATTTTCTATAAACACTTTAACATTTTAAATATTGGGTGTACCTAAGGTAAACGTTCCCATTAAAGTGAAATTCGAGTGTTTAGTACTAAATGACTTAACTCGCACAGAGAATAAGATTGCGTTGAATCCATCTTTGTTTGAGAGCTTTATTGGTCAAAGATTGTGATCCTTTTTAGGAAATTTTGGTTTGACAACTTGCACCATGATTTGTTGTTGTCTTTCACAGTATTGAGACCTCCATTTAGAGTTGCAAATTACTGCTTATAGCCTTAGTTGACTAGTGGGTCTTGCTTTTTTGTTTCGATAATCTTGCACTTGATTGGCTTTTTTTGTGAGTAAGAGTCTCTGTCGATTTCATTATTCTTCGAAATCTATGTTTTTCCATCTCTAATTTTTATTTGGACTAAGTTCAAGATATTTGTATGAGGTTTGTGTTTGGTGGTTTACCATTTTATCGAGAGGTAAATCTTGATTCTTTGAATTCCACTAAGATTTGGGTGTTGTTATGCGATTATTTCTCTGGAATCGGATGGAGCTTTAATCGACAGTGATTCATTTTCTCCTAAATTGATGAAAAACCCTAGAAATAGAGTTAGAACTCTTGGGTGAAGGATTATGGACTCCTGGGCATTGATAAAAAATTTCTTATTTGAAACTCGTAGGAGATTCAATCATCTATTCCTATAAAATCAGGCCTATAAAATATGATATAGGTTCACATGTAAATACAGATTATGTGTGGAATCTACAATGGTTAAAAATTCTTATAACCGTAGAAAGATATATGAAACTAATAGACTTGATATATATATATATATATATATATATATATATATATGTAAATTAAACAATATCTTGATACGTGGGTTTAAGAGATACATTATAATTACATAGATAACTACTCTAGAATTATTTACATTTTTTCCTTTAACACAATGAATACGATTTGAACATGTTTAAGATATTCAGAGTAGAATTGAAACTTAATTAGACATAAAATTGAAATCATATGTGGTGATAGAGATGGAGAATACTTATTATGACAATTGTTTTGATTCTCTAAAGAGTATGAGATCATTCATTAATCTTCGATTCGTTATACAAATAAAAAAATGGAATGGTTGGACATATGTACAAACTATTATTTGTGATAACTAATATTATGGTGCTTAATTCTAAATTACATATTAATCTATTATTATATATGATATTTTTGTTAGATTTGGTAGTTATTCATAATTAGATCTAATTGTTACAGTCAAAATTTTGAATTGGAATGTTAGGGGTGTATGAAACAATAGAACATTTAGGAAGTTAAAATTAGTTGTCAAAGTTGAGAATATTAAATTAATGGAAATCCAGTAATTAATGATACCTGAAACCAGACTGAACCCAGTTTTTGAAAACTATTGGTTTTCACCATGATATCTCAAACATGAATAACAAAATTTGGATCATTTGGAATGATCGATTTGGTGTGGATGTGATCTGTGATACATAGCAGCTCATCCACTTAAATGTCACACACTAAAACCAATAAATCCTTCAATAAATTGTAATGTATGCCAAATACTCCATAATTAACAACCTTCCCATTTGGGAAAACTTGAGACAGTTCTCCAACAATCCACTTGAGTGGATTTTTATGGGTGACTTCAACCGTATAACAAATTCTTCAGAAAATTTATCTTGCTCAACTTTGGACTATTCTTTAGAAGATGTAGGTTTTACAAGATCATCATTTACATGGACCAATAATAGGAATTGGAAACACTTACATAGAATTCTAATAAATTCCTAAATGAGAAATTACTTTGATGATTTTAGTGTTAATACTAAAATCATTATAGATAAGATTAATCATATAATTGCATACCTCGATAACATGAATACTTCTAAAACGAAACTTCGGTTTGGAAATATAAATTTAGTTGGAAAATTTGCTTGTCTTTTTCAGAACAATAAATCTATGAGGATAAATGTAATTAAATAGATTGCTTCCACATAAAATAGAATTAAACTAAACTGTGATGGTGCTTGTTTATTAGTCGGCGAGTCTAGTGGAGTTGTGATATTTAGATATTATTAGGGTGATACAATAATTACATATTGAAGAATATATAGAAAATTAAACCCTTTGATTGCTGAAATCTTGGCCTTATTAGATGATTTTATTTTTTATAATCTCAATTATTATGTTGATATTGAGTCGGAATCTGAAATTTTAATTGATATGTTAGAAAAGGTAAGGCTCTTTGGTTTCTCAACCATGTGAACTTCTACTGTTGAACTTAATTAAATCACCCATGACTATTAAATATATACTAAAAATCCAAAATCAATTAGTTGATTGGGTGGCTCAATGGACCCTTAGCTGTAAAATGAGAGCTGATGTTGATAAGAATAATATACCTGATCGTATTAGGGTTATAGTCAGATTAGAAAGCTTAGGTTTGAGCCACTTGAGCTCAAATGAATCTGATACATAACTTATTCATGTCTTAATTGTATTCTTATTTATTCAAATTAGTGCTTTTACTACTTTTAATTTCAGGATCAATGAACGAGAAGGGTTGGATACATATGATCAATGATTGTGTAAGGCGGGCAGTAGTTCTTGGACATCATCTATGGAATCTCAATTCAATCACAAAAGAAGGAAAAGACTATTTATTATTTCATCAAACCAAAATGGAAGTTACTTGCTTTAGAAGAAAGAGAAGATTTTATATATAATCAAATTCTTGATGATAACTAAGTCCATCAAAATTGTGTAAACAATTTTCTCGATTTAATAAAATTATATATATATATATATATATATATATATATATATATTAAATTTTAATAGCTTATATATATCTTTTAAGAATTATTTAAATCTTGAGTATAGTCTTTTGTTTGATTTATTTTTCATACTATTTGGAAAATCTCTAAAAGATATTATATTTACCTCTACAATTAACAAATTTATGAAATAACTATGAATATCAAATAGTTTGTTGGATATTGATGTTTTAAGTAATCTCGAGAAATGATTCATTGAACAAAAATATCAAAATTTTAAACTAAAAAAATCTTACAAGACATAATTATTTTTGGATATTTATTGACAAGTTTTGATATATTATTTTTATATTTTAGTTAAAAAAATGAATTCAATTTATTATAATTTTTTCATTCCCAAAACCATATAATTCTTTTTTCTAACAAAAACATTTTAATTAGATGACAAAATTGTTACAAAAGACCTTGAAGAGAGGAGAAGATGTTGGCGCAAGGAATACTTGATGAGTCTTGCCTTAAAATGTTTCAAGGTTTATCTTGAAATGTACTTTTTTATTAAACTTGATACTACTTGATGAAACATTTTTTTGAATCCACAAAATTCATAAGGATTAGAATGGATCAATTTAAATGTTTCCAGGCTTTAGGTAACATGCACCAAGACGTTTTAGGAGGGTTATTGTCATAAGGGAATGGGGAAGCTCATTTGTACTATAAACTATCTTCATTTTACATATATTGGTCCACCTCGCAAGCCATTCACCTGCCTGGTTTTGGTATCTAGAACTAAGCTTGATAAACATTGAAGAGTAGATTAATTTCTTACAGCATCTAAAGGTAGGCTCTATGTACCATGGAAAATACCAGATGCTAACATGTCAACAAGAATAGAAGAATCAATTTCAATACCAATGTGACTATAACATTTTTTAAAACAAATGATGAGGTCATCTAATAAGGCCATACATTGAGCCACCAGAGGAGCTCACTATTATAAAGTGATGCAGATAGATTAGTGCTAGAATTTATGAAGACAGGCGATCACCCGAAGAATGCAGCGAATTGACAGTTTCGGAGCTCCCGGTGTCCGATTTTGACCCACAACACCTTATTTCCAAGGGAACGACGTTACGATTTTATTAAACGGAGTCGTTTACTATGTTATTTCGAACTTTTATTACTTTTGGGCATTTTTTGTAATTTTTTTATTAGGGTTTTCATTCAAACCCTTATTTAAACAGACTTTGTTTACAACGTAAGGGAGTTGAATTTTGATAAAGAAAATTAGGGTTTCCCCTATATTGGCTTCTCTGCGTTTACTCTGTATCATAAAGTCTACCATATGCAGTTAATACATTACTATTAGAGTTTCTAATCAAGCTAGTACTGCTAGAGTCACCATTGAACATGCATGATCCATCAAAATTTAACTTAAGTCTGTCTACATCAGGGTGAATCCACTTAAGAAAATTGACAAAATAGTGGTTCACAGATTCTGAATTTTGGCAGAATTGACATTCGGACACCAATGAAAAGTTTTTTTTTTTGAAGTTATGATTGATAAGGGAATAATCCACCGATATTGATAATAAGGAGTAAATTGTAAATAGGAGGAAACTAATATGTGTATGACTGTATTTATCTTTTGTTAGAGGATAATTTGTAAACAAAGTATTTTATGAAGGAATAAAATAGAAATAAAACAAACCCACCAAGGACATTAATGGGTCCACCCATCTCCACTATAAAAGGAGACCCATTATTCTTGGTAGGTGGGACATTCTTAATATAATATTCTCTTTCTACGTTCTCTCTCTATATTTGTGCTCTAGTCACATCAGGTCCAAGATCCAATATATTTCTTAGTCATTTATTCTCTCATCATTGGCGCCGTCTGTGGGAATCTATGATACCAAAAAGGAATCTTTTTCTTTGAAAATCGCGATCTGATCTTAAAGAATGAATGATGAAATTGTCGGAGAGAGGGTCGGGAGAGAAGTGGCCCGAGCCGTTTCACTATTTGAAGGCGAAGAAGCCCCGGGTCGGAAGTATAACGCCCAGGGTCGGGACAAGCGTTCGACCCTTATCATGACCAGGAGACAGCTGCTGGAAGACATTGCCGAATTAAACGCTGAGAAAGAACGGGCGTTAGACGAGAAAAGAGTACGGGAAGGAAAAGGCAAAGAACCACTCAGAGATAACCGCGGCGAAGGCAACCCGACTGCGGGACATCGCCTCGAGGCCCGACCTGTTAGATATTATCGGGAGCTTCGCCCGGAAGGCCGGCAGAATGCCAAAGAGGAGCGATATCCGGAGGATAACCGCGACGTTTCCACGGACTACACTTCGGACAACTCGTCGGGAATGGAGTACAGACGCTAGGAAAGGATAAACAAGCGCGAACAGAAAAACCGTTCCCAACGGGATAGGGCACCCCGTTCAGATTCTCCTAAGTACAAGAAGGGTAGCTCCATAAAAAGAGCACCAGCGTCGTTTGAGAAAGAAGAAATGCAACCAGAAGCAGAGAAGAGCGGGTAGCTCTACCTCAGGTCCAGTGGCAATCTTCGAACAGCCAGAACCAGGGGTACCGAACTAGTAGCCAATTCATCAACCCCGGGGATGAAAGCCTCTACGGGATTCAGACCGAAGGGCCCGGAGGCAGAACGTTCAGATTCAGAATGAATTGGAGAGCTTCACCGTTGTCCGACAAAATATTATCAGGGCATCTCCCGAAGAGGTTTGATATTTCCAAGTTAGAAAAGTATGACGGAAAGAGGGACCCGGATAATCACTTGGAAGCCTTCAAAAACTTTATGTTGAGTTTTGACAATGAAAATAAACTTTTATGTCGAGTGTTTTCGAGGACCTTCAGGGATCGAGCGTCCAAGTGGTACAACCAGTTGCCACAGGGTTGTATTAAAAGCTTCGGGATGTTCTGGACGATGTTCCGACAGCACTTCGTCGGAAGCAAGAGTTTCCGAGCTAATGGAGATACCATCATAAATTGTAAGCAGAGGTTAGGAGAGAGCCTCAGGGATTACACTAGGTGTTTTATTGACGCCAAGACCAACCTGGACCATTGCGAGGAAAACGTGGCACTAACCGCGTATAGTTTGGGCTTGCTCCCGGGACCGATGAAGCAAGCAGTTACTAAAAAACAAGCGTTTACTTTTTCCGCTCTTCTGGCCCAAATAGAAAAACAGATACTGATAGAAGAAACCAAGGCGTCCGAACTGGCAGCGCAAATTCATCAGAGCGCGCAAGCATCGATCGTTATAAAACAAGGGGCTCAATTCAGCTACGCTCAGCAAGCCCAGCCGGTCAGCATAATACCACCGACCCAATCCTTACTGATCAAGCCTTCGGCTCCCCCGAGCCAAAAAGCAAAGCAGACGAATCAAGTGGTTTCGCGACCCATGTCTAACAAATGGATCCGACCCGCTTACTTCGCTGACTTGACGGAATCTGTGTCTTCGATCTACGAAAAGACTAAGAAAAGCGGGATGTATCGGAGGCCTTTCCCCATACCGACGCCTCAGGAACAGAGGAACAACCGGTATTGTCGCTACCATGAAGACGTGGGGCACGATACTGAGGATTGCATTGCCCTAAAAAAGGAGATACAGATGTTGATAGAGCACGAGAACCTCCTAGAGTACGTAAAAAAGAAAGCTCAGCAGGGTACCACTTCGAGAGAAGTCGTAACGATACCGAAGTCCGAAACCACCATGACCATTTTCGAATTCACCGACCCGTTTGATGTTTCAATCGAATACCTCGACCCAGAGGCGAATCGCCACGTCATCAGGATGATTGAAGAAGGAGCTCCGGGAAGTACTGAGAATGTAAGAAACCTTTGTAAAATTTTCGAATCATTGACTATTTTCGGTGGAGACTCTATGGCAGGTACCACACACTCCTCCAGAAAATGACATATCGTGAATCTGGCTACCCAGTTGGAAGAAAGTACCCGCGCCCGATCGTTTAATAAAGCCTGGAGAGTCTGACGTCAGTTGGAAGAAAGGATGCGCGCCCGACCACTTAATAAAAATAAGAAGGGTCGGATATCGGTCGAAGGAAAAGTGCTGACTCGGGTAAACCAGTCCATCAATCCAGAAGCTAAAAGATAGAGGCGCTCCAAGTTGATTCTTTTACAAGTATTTGTTCCCGTCGCTCTCAAAGACTGGGGGCTACTGATAAGGGAATAATCCACCGATATTGATAATAAAGAGTAAATTTTAAATAGGAGGAAACTCATATGTCTATGACTGTATTTATCTTTTGTTAGAGGATAATTTGTAAACAAGGTATTTTATGAAGGACTAAAATAGAAATAAAACAAGCCCACCAAGGACATTAATGGGTCCACCCATCTCCACTATAAAAGGAGACCCATTATTCTTGGTAGGTGGGACATTCTTAGTATAATATTCTCTTTCTACTTTCTCTCTCTACATTTGTGCTCTAGTCACATCAGGTCCAAAATCCAATATCTTTCTTAGTCATTTATTCTCTCATCAATGATCAACTCATATCTAGCCTTTCATAACCATCCTAAGAAAGAAGGAGTATTTAGTTGGGATTTAATTGAGGTTCCCATTTTAGGAGTCTCATGGAAATTTGTGTTATAGTCCACACGTTTATTTTCTATAATATTTTCAGGTCATCTGTGATTTATAATTAAATTAGTACATGCCTCTGGTCTAGAACAAAAATATTAATACAACTTTTTAATTTCAAATTTTCTATAAACACTTTAACATTTTGAATATTGTGTGTACCTAAAGTAAACATTCTTATTAAAGTGAAAGTCGAGTGTTTGGTACTAAATGTCTTTACTTGCACAGAGAATGAGATTGCGTTGAATCTATCTTTGTTTAAGAGCTTTACTAGACAAAGATGGTGATCCTCTTTAGGAAATTTTGGTCTGAAAACTTTGCACCATGATCTGTGTTTTGTTTCACAGTATTGAGACGTCTATTTAGGGTTGTAAATTCATGTTTATAGCCCTGGTTGACTAATTGGGTCTGACTTCTCTTGTTTCGGTACTCTTGCACTTGACTGGCTTCTTTTTATGAGTAAGAGTCTTTGTCCATTTCATTAATCTTCGAACTCAATGTTTTTCCATATCTGGTATCATTTGGACTAAGATCAAGAGATTTTGTTGAGGTTTGTGTTTGGTAGTCTACAATTCCATGGAGAGGTGAATCTTGATTCTTTGAATTCCACTAAGATTTGGGTATTGTTATGCAATATTTTCTCTGGAACCGAATGAATCTTTAATCTACAATGATTCATTTTCTCCCAAATTGGTGAAAAACTGTAGAAATAGAGTTTGAATCCTTAGGAGAAGGATTATGGACGTCTGGGTGTTGATAGAAAATTTCTTATTTGAAACTGGAAGGAGATCCAATCATCCGTTGCTTTCTGGTATCAGGAATGTTCTGATTCTTGTCAATCTTTCGGGCCAGAATATCAGGAATGCTCCCTGGTATCTGAAGGAGAGTGAAACGTAGCAGAAGCTTAAAAGGGATAACCCTAATTTTTATTAAACAAAAACAATTCCCCTAACAATGAATAGAAGATAGGTTTATATAGAGTTCAAGCAAAACCTTAAAATTAAAAATATGAAAATTACAAAAATAACCTAAAGTATTAAAAGTGCGAAAAAGAGGATAGATGAGCCCGGATGCCTACAAAAGCCCATAGCTCACGAGCAAAGCTGGTGACTTGCGTTCGTGACGTCGTTTCCTTCGAAACAAGGTGTTGTGGGTAAAAAACTGACACTAGAGCTCCAAACTACTAATTCACCGAACTGTCTGCATCAGTATCTTAACCAAATTCTTGTTTGTATCAGAAATATGATCCACCCCTCGATGAATTTAAAGCATATTTACAGAGACCAAAATGAGGATGCTGACTAGCTTGCCCACTGGTCTCTAAAGTGCAAGAGGAATGTTAGCATTAACATCAATATGATTCCTGCCAGACTTAAAGCTATTATTCTTCTTGAAGATCTAGGATTAGGTTATATCACTAACTAATAACTTTGCTCTGTTGCTAAGCATTACATTGTAGGTTTTTAAAAATTCTTACTGAAAATCAAAGTATTTTGGAGATTTCCGTTCATCAAGAAGGATCTTCATTTCTGATAGTTTGAGAGCCTTTCTCTGATTCCCAGTTCGTACACCTCAACCTCTTGAAAGTTCATGATTATTTCAATTAAAGTTTTTCGGAGTTGGAGCATCAGTTTGTACTTTTGAAGTTCTACGCTAATTTGATTAGCTATTGCATCCTCTTTCCCCCTAATTGATATATGATCCTAACAATAGAGATTGAATGTTTTTTAGAAAGATTACAGTCTTCAAGCAATTTTGTCTTGATCGGATCTTCGAACTCACAATGAGAGATGAATCAAAGAGGTAAAATTTTGAGGTTAAGAATGAAGAGAATTATAGGTTCTCAGAAGAGGCTATTTTTGGAGCGTTCTTGGCCTTTTATTTTTTAATATTGTCCCGAAAGCCCAATAATCTAAATTCCCTCATGTATTCCCTCACTAGTTTCTACAAAAGAAGAAAAACACAAAATATCTCAAAACCACATAATGTATAAGGCAATATACTATAAAAATATAACATTTTTCCTATTTATTATCTAATTATTAAAACATTTTTAATATTATTGTTTTCTAAATCACAAAATCCATTAAATTATATATTATATCTGCGTAATGATTTTTTTGAATTGAAAATAAATGTAATTATTCTTAATATATTCGTTTCCGAACTATAAAATACATTTAGTTATATAGTAACGTTCATGTTTTCCTATTAAATTAAAAATATGAATTAAATTATTATTATTCCTTTTGTTATAGAATCGGTAAAATTAAATGTCATAATCATATATTAATTTACTGTCTTATTATTTAATAATTTAAATAAATAAATTTATATATTTTATGAAATCCGAAACTCTATAAAACCAATCAAATCGATGTCGTATAAGCCCACATTTATCAATTATTTTATAAAAACGGAGACGAATATTAGTGTTGAACCGGGTATCAGATTTGGGTGCTACAAATACTCACAGCAAATATTAGTGTTTAAATATTTAGTGGATTTCATTAAAACAGCCCAACAAATCTAATTTTGTTTACATTGGGTTAGGCCATATTTTTTTGTTTTAAGGATATTTATGTAAATTTAGATTAGGATTGGTAGCATTTTCTATTTAAGCTCTCAAACTTTACTTTCTAAGACACTTTTTGATAAATTGATATTTTTTCTCAACCTTTGAAGTTTTGTCTACCATAGGGTTAGGGTTTATCCGCTTTTTCTTTAGTTATGTTATTATTTTTATCGCTGCTATCGACACTAATGCGTATCCCAAAGTTTTGTTAAGAACTCTAGATGGAGTATTATTCAAAATCTCTATGAAGTTTGCATTGAAATCTTCGGCTGGTCAAACATTCAATTGAAGAGGGTGTTACTTATAAAATCCAAGTCCCTAACATAAATGGAACTATGATGGAAAAAGTAATTCTGTACATGACAAAACACAGTGATGTTAGTGAAGAAAATCTCAAAAACTTTGATGTTGCTTCAGTCGATGTCGATTGTGAAACGTTGTTTTTTTCTAATTATGGTAAATAATTTTATATTTTATTATATTTTGAGAAAGTTTATTATCTATTAATTTGTGTTTGATTTTAAATTAGCATCCATGTATGTTATTTAGACATTATATTTCAAATATTATCATGGTCTAGATTAAATTGTTAAAGAGTTTATTACTTTTCATTTTAGGCGGCGGTCTATCTGAAAATCAAGAGCATGCTCGATTTAACTTGTCGAACGGTTGCTGAATTGATAGAGAACAAAAGTCCATAAGAGGTGCGTGAAATTTTCAACATCGAAAATGATTTTACTTCGGCCGATTTACTTCAGCCGAAGAGGCAAATGTTCAAGCTGAGCATCCGTGGGCGTACGAGTAACTTAATGTTTTAAGTTTTTATCTAATTTTGTACTTTTAGATTTTTGGTTTGATTAAAATAATATTTTCATCCTTAGTTTTTTATTTTTATATTAAATATTTTGGATATGAAGGTTATGACTTTCATGTTTTAATTAGACGACATCTACGTCATATGAATTTATTTGATTATCTTTTTACATTTAGAAGAGGCATAGTCAAAGTGGTTGCGCTCCGGACAGTATACAAGGATTGCTCTTAATACTATGTCCAACCGCATCTTATATTGACCATCAAAGTCTAACCATAACTTATATTGACAAGATTGGATACATCTATCTTTATCCAAGTTTGACAATAATTATACCAAGCTTTATTAGTTTTAAATTACCAAATTCCAAGAGGTCTTCCTAGAGTGTTTTTGGTATACTACTAGTATATTCCGTGTTATATAGGAATTCAAGGATCCCATACTAGCGTTACACGAGACTCAATTTTTAGATTTAACCGAGGCTCCCATATCAGGAGCCTTATAGAAAACTGCACTATAGACCAGACGTTTATTTATTTAAGATTTTCAAGTCATATGTGATTTATAATTAAATTAGTATATGCCTTTGGTCTCCAACAAAAGTATTAAAACAACATTTTTATTTTAAATTTTCTATAAACACTTTCAGATTTTTAATATTGGGTGTACCTAAGGTAAACGTTCCTATTAAAGTGAAAATCGAGTGTTTAGTACTAAATGACTTAACTCGCACAGATAATTAGATTGCGTTGAATCCATCTTTGTTTGAGAGCTTTATTGGTCAAAGATGGTGATCCTTTTTTGGAAATTTTGGTTTGACAACTTGTACCATGATTTGTTGTTGTCTTTCACAGTATTGAGACCTCCATTCAGAATTTCAAATTACTGCTTATAGACTTAGTTGACTAGTGGGTCTGACTTCTTTTGTTTCGATAATCTTGCACTTGATTGGCTTCTTTTTGTGAGTAAGAGTTTCTGTCGATTTCATTATTCTTCGAAATCAATATTTTTCCATCTCTAATTTTTATTTGGACTAAGATCAAGAGATTTGGTTGAGGTTTGTGGTTGGTGGTTTACCATTCTATCGACAGTATACAAGGATTGCTCTTAATACTATGTCCAACCGCATCTTATATTGACCATCAAAGTCTAACCATAACTTATATTGACAAGATTGGATACATCTATCTTTATCCAAGTTTGACAATAATTATACCAAACTTATTTGTGGTTGGTGGTTTACCAAATTCCAAGAGGTCTTCCTAGAGTGTTTTTGGTATACTACTAGTATATTCCGTGTTATATAGGAATTCAAGGATCACATACTAGAGTTACACGAGACTCAATTTTTAGATTTAACCGAGGCTCCCATATCAGGAGCCTTATAGAAAACTGCACTATAGACCAGACGTTTATTTATTTAAAATTTTCAAGTCATATGTGATTTATAATTAAATTAGTATATGCCTTTGGTCTCCAACAAAAGTATTAAAACAACATTTTTATTTAAAATTTTCTATAAACACTTTAAGATTTTTAATATTGGGTGTACCTAAGGTAAACGTTCCTATTAAAGTGAAAGTCGAGTGTTTAGTACTAAATGACTTAACTCGCACAGAGAATAAGATTGCGTTGAATCCATCTTTGTTTGAGAGCTTTATTGGTCAAAGATTGTGATCCTTTTTAGGAAATTTTGGTTTGAGAACTTGCACCATGATTTGTTGTTGTCTTTCACAGTATTGAGACCTCCATTTAGAGTTTCAAATTACTGCTTATAGCCTTAGTTGACTAGTGGGTCTTGCTTTTTTGTTTCGATAATCTTGCACTTGATTGGCTTTTTTTGTGAGTAAGAGTCTCTGTCGATTTCATTATTCTTCGAAATCTATGTTTTTTCATCTCTAATTTTTATTTGGACTAAGTTCAAGATATTTGTATGAGGTTTGTGTTTGGTGGTTTACCATTTTATCGAGAGGTAAATCTTGATTCTTTGAATTCCACTAAGATTTGGGTGTTGTTATGCGATTATTTTTCTGGAACCGGATGGAGCTTTAGTCGACAGCGATTCATTTTCTCCCAAATTGATGAAAAACCCTAGAAATAGAGTTAGAATACTTGGGTGGAGGATTATGGACTTCTGGGCATTGATAGAAAATTTCTTGTTTGAAACTGGAAGGAGATTCAATCATCCATTCCTTCTCCCCCCCCCCCCCCACCAAATTGATGTCGAACTCTAGAAATGCAGATTGAATCCTTCTGAGAAGGATTACAGTCTTCAAACGATTTTATCTTGATCGGGTCTTCGAACTCACAATGAGAGATGAATCGAAGAGGTGACATTTTAAAGTTAAGAATGAAGAGAACGAGAAGTTCTCAAGAAGAGGCTCTTTTTGAAGCGTTTTTTGCCTTTTATTTTCAATATTGTCCCGAAATATTAATACTCTAAATCCCCTCGTGTATTCTCTCACTAGTTTTTACAGATTACGAAAAACACAAAATATCTCAACCACATAATGTATAAGACAATATACTATAAAAATATAAAATTTGCCTATTTATTATATAATTATTAAAACATTCTTAATCTTATTGTTTTCTAAATCACGAGATCCGTCAAATTATAAATTATATCTGTATGATAAAAAAATATTTTTTAATTGAATTGAAAATAAATGTAATTATTTTTAATATATTTGTTTCCCCAACTATAAAATATATTAACTTATATAATAACGTTCATGTTTTCTTATTTAATTAAAAATATGAATTTATTTACTATTATTTGTTTAGTTATAGTTTCAGTAAAATTAAATGTTATAATCACATATTAAGTTTAAAGTTTTATTATTTAATTAGTTAAATAAATAACTTTATATATTTTACGAAATCCAAAACTCTATAAAACCAATGAAATTGATATCGTCGCATAAGACCACGGTTATCAGCTATTTAAAAAAAATGGAAACGAACATTAGTGTTGGACCGGCTATCAGATTTGGGTGCCACCAATATTTAAAGTGAAGATCTTAATGAGTCATATTACTATAAAGGACATGACAGAACTTGCTTTGGTCATGCTTTTTGCGCCCCAAAAGCAGATGTTTAAGGTGTCAAAATCGTTGTTTTAGTTTATTTTTAAATTTTAAATAATTTTTTGGATTTCATTAAAATAACCCAACAAGTCTAACTGTGTTCACCTTCTGTTGGGCCGTATTTTATTGTTTTAGGGATATTTATGTAATTTTAGATTAGGGTTTCTGAGCATTTTCTATTTAATCTCTCAAACCATACTTTCTGAGACACCTTCTAATGTTAGTGAAAAAGATCTCAAAAACTTTGATGTTGTTTTTGTGGATGTGGATCGTGAAATGTTGTTTTCTCTAATTACGGTAAATAATTTTATATTTTATTATATTTTGAGAAAGTTTTTTATCTATTAATTTATATTTGATTTTAAATTGCATCCATATATGTTATTTAGACATTCATATTTCAAATGTTATCATGGTCTAGATTAAATTGTTAAGAGTTTATTTTTCATTTTAGGCGGCTGACTATCTGGAAATCAAGAGTATGCTCGATTTAACTAAATTGATAGAGAACAAAAGTCCAGAAGAGGTTCGTGAAATTTCCAACATCGAAAATGATTTTACTCCGCCAGAAGAGGCAATTGTTCGAGCTGAGCATCCATGGGCGTACCAGTAACTTAATGTTTTAAGGTTTTATCTAATTTTGTACTTTTAGATTTTGGGTTTGAGTAAAATAATATTTTCATCCATAGTTTTTTAATTTTATATTAAATATTTTGGATAGGAAGGTTATGAATTTCATGTTTTAATTGGATGACATTTACTTGATAAGAATATGTTTGGTTATCTTTTGACATTTAGAAGAGGCATGACCAAAGTGGTGGCTCTTAGACAGTATACAAGGCTTACTCTCAATACTATGTCCAGCCGCATCCCATATTGGCCATCAAATTCAAACCATATTTTCTATTTACAAGATTGGATACATCTATCTCTATCCAAGTCTGAAAATAATTATACCAAGCTTTATTAGTTAGGTATCCAAATATCAATGGGTCTTCCTAGAGTTTTTTTGATATACTACTAGTATATTCAGTGTTATATAGGAATTCAGGGATCTTAGAAAATGTAACCCATACTAGGGTTACACGAGACTCAATTTTTGGATTTAATTGAGGCTCTCATATCAGGAGGCTAGAAAACTATGATATAGACCACACGTTTATTTTCGATAAGATTTTCAAGTCATATGTTATTTATAATTAAATTAATATATGCCTTATGTCTAGAACAAAAGTATTAAAACAACTTTTTGATTTCAAATTTTCTATAAACACTTTAACATTCGTAATATTGGGTGTCCCTAAGGTTAACAATCCTATTAAAGTGAAAGTCGAGTGTTTAGTACTAAATGACTTAACTTGCACAAAGAATGAGATTGCCTTGATTCCATCTTTGTTTGAGAGCTTTACTCATAAAAAATGGTGATCCTTTTTAGGAAATTTTGGTTTGACAACTTTGCACTATGATCTATTATTGTCTTTCACAATATCGAGACCTCCATTAAGGCTGTAAATTCATGTTTATAGCCCTAGTTGACTAGTGGGCCTGACTTCTTTTGTTTCGATAATCTTGCACTTGATTGGCTTCCTTTTGTGAGTAAGAGTCCCTGTCGATTTCATTATTCTTCGAAATCAATGTTTTTCCATCTCTCGTTTTTATTTGGACTCAGATCAAGAGATTTGGTTGAGGTTGGTGGTTGGTGGTTTACCATTCCATCGAGAGGTAAATCTTGATTCTTTGAATTCCACTAAGATTTGGGTGTTGTTATGCCATATTTTCTCTGGAATCAGATGAAGCTTTAATTTACAGTGATTCCTTTTCTCCCAAGCTTATGAAAAACCTTAGAAATAGAGTTAGATACTTTGGGAGAAAGATTATGGACTTCTGGATGTTGATAGAAAATTTCTTATTTGAAACTGGAAGGAGATTCAATCATCCACTACTTCTTTTTCCTCCAAATTGATGTAGAACCCTAGAAATTAAGATTGAATTCTTCTGAGAAGGATTACAGTCTTCAAGCGATTTTGTCTAAATCGGATCTTCGAAGTAAAATTTTGAGGTTAAGAATGAAGAGAACGAGAAATTCTCAGAAGAGGCTCTTCGTGGAACGTTCTTGGCCTTTTATTTTTCAATATTGTCCCGAAACCCAAATACTCTAAATCCCATTATGTCTTCTCTCACTAGTTTCTAGTGAAGAAGAATAACACAAAATATCTCAAAATCACATAATGTATAAGGCCATATACTATAATAATATAACATTTTCCCTATTTATTATCTAATTATTAAAACATTCTTAATCTATTTTCTAAATCACGAGATCCATCAAATTATATATCATATGTGTATAATAATAAAATATTTTTTGATTGAATTGAAAATAAATGTAATTATTCTTCATTTCCCAAACTATAAAATACATTAAGTTATATAATAATGTTCATGTTTTCTCTTTTAATTAATAATATGAATTTAATTGTTATTATTTCTTTAGTTATAGAATCGCTAAAATTGAATGTGAGAATCATATATTAAATTTACTGTATTATTATTTAATTAGTTAAATAAATAAATTTATATATTTTATGAAATCCGAAACTCTATAAAACCAATGAAATTGATGTCGTCGTATAAGTCCACAGTTATCAGCTATTTTTGAAAAACGGAAACGAACATTAGTGCTGAACTGGATATCGGATATGGGTGCCACAAATATTCAAAGCGAAAATCTTAACGAGGTCATGACAGAATCTACATTTATCATGCTTTTTTGCGCCTAAAACCCGATGTTTAGGGTGCCGAATCGATGTTTTAGTTCTTTTTGCATTTTTGAATATTTTGTGGATTTCATCGAAATAGCCCACAAGTCTAATTGCGTTAACATTGGGTTGGTCTGTATTTTATTGTTTTAGGGATATTTATGTAATTTTAGACTGGGGTTTGGAGCATTTTCTATATTTAAGCTATCAAACCATACTTTCTATGGCACCTTTTTAAAAATTGATATTTTTTTCTCAACTTCTGAAGTTTTATCCACCATAGGTTTAGGGTTTATTCATTTTTTCTTCATCTCCAATATTGTTTCTGCCACTTCTGTCGACACTCATGCTTAGTCCAATTTTTTTTCAAGAAGTTGAGATGGAGTATTATTCGAAATCTCTATGAAGGTTACTTTAAAATCTTCGGTCATTAAACTTTCAATTGAAAAGGATGTTCCGAAATCTCAGTCGCTAACGTAAACTGAGCTATGATAGAAAAAGTAATTCAGTACATGACAAAACACTCTGAATCTGATTTTAGTGAAGAAGATCTCAAAATTTTTGATGTTGCTTTCGTCGATACCGATCGTGAAACGCTATTTTCTCTAATGTGTGTAAATAATTTTATATTTTATTACATTTAAAAATAATAATTATATATTAATTTGCCTTTGATTTTAAATTAGCATCTATATATGTTATTTAAACATTCATATTTTAAATATAACTTTGGCGAGTTCGTAAATTTTTTTTGACATCGTAAATGATTTTACCTCCACAGAGAAGATAAATGTTCGAGCTGCGCACCCGTGCTCACAAACGAATAATTTAATGTTTTAATTTTTTATTTGATTTTGTAGTTTTAGATTTTGGATTTGAGTAAAATATCATTTTCATCCTCGGCATGATCTATTCACTTGCGTATTGTAATGATATTGTGCCTATTAAACAATGCCTGATTTTGATAAGATATACTAAAATTGCTTTCAATTCAGCATAATTAGACACAATCATGGAAACCATATTTTACTTGCATGCCTTTTTGAGGAAATTCGGTGAAAGTATAAGTTAAAAAAATAAATAGTGTTGGTTTTTTATTATAATAATAATAATAATAATAATAATAATAATAATAATAATAAAACACAAATTCGAAGAGATATTTTTGCATGTTATAGTTATTTGTTTGTATTGTTATAAATACAGATGAAGAATTTATTAGGACTTTATGGTGCTGTGGTTTGTATAATTTTTATTCAGTTCAGGAGTAATTAGAAGGGGTTATACCTTTTAAATAATTAGAGTTACTCTACTTGAAAGAAAATTAAAAGTATAAAATAGGATTTGTAATTTCTTTTCTTTTCAATAGATAAAAATAAGTAGACATGTCATTAGCTTTTTATTTGGATGCAAAATTCATCTAATATTAAAAATTTTGTAATGTAAAATAAGGTTTTAGTTTTTTTTTTCTTTTAAATGAAATATTTATTGAGATAACGAAGAGTTTACAAACGCGGGAAATTAAAAGTAAAGACCAAGGGCGCGAAACAAAACCCTAAAGTCCAAATTAAGACAAAAAGAAACCCTAATTGCAAAACAAGCCAAACTATACTATAAAAGCTAGACTCAACTCCATCAGCAGCCCCAAAACCAATAAGCACTATAAACAACAGCCACCCACAATGCTTGAAACCAACGAAGGAGCTTAACAAGCTTCAACAGCAGAGTTATACAACAAGGAAATGACCTAGCCTCATAGCCAGCAGCGAGCTTCGACCAAACTTAAACAGCTGAAGAGGAAGAACAACACCTTCAAGGCTCTTCAACAGCGAACAATCCCTCAATCAAACATCAGCAAGATCAGCCACCTAGCCTCAAAGTCAGCAGCAAGCTTCGACCAAACTTCAACAGCAGAAGAGGAAGAACAACACCAAATCCAACTTCAGCCACAATGACTCATATCCATCCAGCAGAATAACAAGCGAAGAACAGCCATGGATAAGGAGAAGCAACACCAAATTACACAAAGAGAGACTCAAATCAGATTTACTCAAACTTTCACAATGTAAAGTATAGCAAGGTATTTAATCAAACAGTTATGTATCCTATATTGAGAGCTTCTAAAATCATAATAGCTTTTAATTCATTAGGAATAGAATTAACAGATATGTTATAGATTGATTTCTGCTTAATAGAGTAATGAGAAAGCCAATCAGCAGCATGATTTTCCTCCCTAAAAACATGAGCAATAGTCATGCTGCTGTGAAACAAGCTACCAATGCAATGAATGACATGCTTTATAAACCCAGCTAAGACTAAAGCCTTATTAGTAATCCAATTAATAGCAGTTAAAGAGTCAGACTCTATATCAACAAGGGACCAGTTATTAACTTTACAAATCAGAAGCCCATCTAAAATAGCCTGAACTTCAGCAAAAAGAGGAGAAGTCTTACCATACAAAAAACTCTGCCCTTTGACCAAACTACCAGAGCTATCACGAATAATGACAGAACCACTGGCCTCCCCATTCTTTAAACAAGACGCATCAACATTCATCTTAATTCTACCAGAAGGAGGCAAAACCCACTTGACATACATAGGTCTATTAGAAGCTCTAAACTGATTAGTACAACCAAAACTGATAGCAGCCTTAGGACAGGAAGACCAATTAGTTTTACTAATAACCTTATTCTTATCAAGATTATGAATGATGGTATTAATATGATTAATGGTAGCAATACTAGATGTCCTAATACCTTTATTCTTTAACTGATTTCTAGCTTTCCAAATACTATGCAGAATAAGAGAAGGAATAATACTTCTAACCTGAACTTTAGGTGCATAAGAACCTTGCCATAACTTTGATATAAACTTGATGTTCATCTGCCTATTAATATAAATTCTAAAAATAACAGCAAAGTGGATCCATATTGACCAGGCAAAATCACAAGAGATAAACAGATGATCAATAGACTCACAACAATCACAGAACTGGCACTTAGAAGCCATGATAACACCCCTCTTTTGAAGCACAGAATCAACAGCAACATAACTTTTAAGAATCTTCCAATGAATGAATAAGCATTTACTAAGAGTTAAGGAATTCCAGATGTTTTTAAAAACAGAGTCAGTATTATACCTACTTCTAACACCCTCCCAAGTATCTTTAAGGTTATATTTACCATTCTTAGCAAGAGACCAGATCATTAAATCATGCCTACTATCATCAATATGAATGCAGTTTATATAAGCAATAACATCAGGGTTAATGAAGTTATAAACAGAAGACAAATCCCAAGAATTGTTAGACCAATAAGATCTAACCTTCTCAAGAGTGAACCAAAGATTATTATCACGTATGTTAAAAGAAATAAAAGGACCAGAATCAGTCCAATTATCTAATCAAAAATCAACAAAACTATTGCCTACTTTCCACTTAATAAAACTTTCAGCTTTATTACGAACACTAAGCATTCTTTTCCAAACTAACAAACCAGCTTTCATAGAACTAACTTGTAAAGGATGATGCTTAATGCAATAAATACTATGCATAATACTAGCCCATAATGAATGATTCTCCCTAAAAGCAGCCCAAAGATTGAAAGAAATAGCAGTTTGAATATCTACCATATTCCTAACATTAAGACCACTTTCACTATAAGTTTTACATAAACTGAACCATCTAGACCAGTGCACCTTCCTATAAGAATGAGAAGAACCTCAAATGAACTTATTCAGAATGATTTCAAGTTTAGAAATTACCCCTTTAGGAATGACATTAGATTGAATCCAGTAGAGAATAATATTAGACAGAACAGGCTTCACAAGTGTAAGCCTACCTGCAAAAGAAAGCTTAGAGATGTTCCATTCATTAATCTTATTACTGACCTTGCAAATGAGCTTATTGTAATTGCTGCTTCTATTATTAGTGCTGATGGTAACTCCAAGATAATCTGTAGGTAAACTACTAGAAGAGAAACCATAGTGGTTAACAACAATGTCAATCTTACTGACCTCAATACCTTTAGCCATTAAGACCTTAGTTTTATCCGTGTTCACCACCTGACCAGAAAGAAGCTGATACTTATCCAAGAAACTACAAAGCTTGTCAATAGTTGATTCTTTAGAGTTCAAGAATAGCAAAATATCATCAGCAAACGCTAAGCTATTAACATTTATCCTACTTATACTTCTACATTTATATTTCATATCTTTATTATTATGGATTACAGCATTTAAACCCCTAGTGAACAACTCCTCAGCTATAATAAACAGAAAAGGAGAGATAGGATCACCTTGACGCAGACCTTTCTTAGAGTTAAAGTAACCAAAACTTTCACCATTCACAAGGATAGAAATATTAACAAACTGAATCATTTTCTTAATAAGACACATGAACCTAGAAGAGAAGCCAAACTTATCAAGAACCTTGAAAATAAAATCATGCTTAAGCTTATCAAAAGCTTTAGACATGTCAAGCTGAACCACAATATTATTATATTTCACTTTTCTATTCAAGTCACAAATGAGCTCTTTGCAAATCAGGATATTTTCATTAATATTCCTACCAGGCACAAACCCACCCTGATTAGGAGAGATTAAACTAGGCAAAGTCAAAGACATCCTAGAAACAATGGTCTTTGACATAATTCTATTAAGCACAAAACAAAGGCTTATCGGCCTATAATCTTTCCAAGTAATAAGGTTTGAAACTTGAGGCAACAAACAAACACCAGTAGAAAAAATACTTTTAGGGATACACCTACCATTTAAGAAGTCATTCATAGCATTTATTATGTCTATTTTAATAATGTTCCGACAATGATTAAAAAAATTAACACTAAAGCCATCCATACCAGGGGAACTTGAAGGATTCATAGACTTGATAACATTTCTCAACTCACTTTCATCAGTAGGCTTAAGAATACTCCTGTTAATGTCAGTAGTAACAAGGCTAGGAATATTGTTAAAAATATCACCATTAAATCTATTAGCATCATCATAAGAATCAGTAAGAGCATTTTGAAAGAAGGACACAGCAGATAAACCAATTTCAGAAGAATCAGAAAGCCAAACCTCACCACATTTGAAACCTTTAATATTATTACGCCTTCTTTTCTTTTGAACAAAACTATGGTAGAATCGAGTGTTGCTGTCCCCTTCAATCAACCATTTACTATTGCATTGTTGCTTCCAATAGAGCTCCTCCATTCTATGAGCTTTAATTAGCAATGCATTAACCTTAACTAGCTCAGCCTTGGACTCAGCAGACTGACAATTCTGGTGATGTAAGTCTTTAAGCAAAACCATGTCCTCCATACTTTGCACTTTACTAAATATATTACCAACTACCTCCCTATTCCACACTTTTAGACCCTTCTTCAATCTTTTAAGATTGTTCCAGAACATAAACAGAGGATCACCACCCAGATCACATCTTCAATCATCCTCAACAAAAGGAAGAAAAGACTCCTCTAAGAACCACATTTCCTGAAACTTAAAACAAGATTTGCCTTTCATAGCATTGTTAGCAAAAGATATAATCATAGACATATGATCAGACCCCGTTCTAGCAAGATGATGAACTTTAGTAATGTTAAACTTGCTTATCCAATTATTATTAGTAAACACACGATCCAATCTCTTCCATTTAGCACAATTGGACCAAGTAAACTTGGAACCAATATAACCAGCATCCTCAATATTAAAGGAACTAATCATATCATTAAAATCATTAGTGCTATTCAAACAGAAAGATCTACAACCCAACTGATCATCAATAGAACAGATAGCATTGAAGTCTCCACAAATTAACCAGCTTAAATCAGTAACAGCAATACTCTTAAGAAAGTTCCAAAGATCAATTCTATTAACTCTTTGGCACTTAGCATAAACAATAGAAATCATAACATGTTGATTATCATTTAACAAACTAGCTTTTATATTAAAACACTGATTCATATCATTAAGAATCTCAACAGATACATCATAATGCCAGAAGATCCAGATTTTGTTATTGACATTAAAAGCAAAGTTATCATAACCAAGTTTAGCAGCAACACTAGCAATACTATTACAATTTACTAAGGGTTCTTGGATATCAATTAACTTAGATTTATTCTTAATAGCAAGAAACTTGAGCCTATGAACAGAAGCTTTATCCTTAATGCCATGAATATTCCAATTTATAATACTAACCATTTAAAAAGTTTGAGGATTTAGATTTACTTGAATTATTGAATTGTAATGTCTTAATGATCTTGCTCCTAGTATTCTTCTTGCCTTTAGCTATCTTGATTTTCTTATCAAAGATTTCTTTAAAGCTAGATTCACCTTCCTCTTCACTCCTATTCTGAGCACTGAACCAACTCCTTTGCTTATCCTCCTCTTCTATAACATTCTTCTTCTGATCAACTTCAATCTGTTTATTCTTGTCTTTTTTAGTATTGGTTCTAAGTTGATCAACTTGGACATTATCTCCCTTATTCTGAACTGCCTCATTAATCCTCTGAACCTTAGCACTAATTTTCTTACTACTTTCCTGGTCATTCTGACTATTTTCACGATAGAACTCAGGAGAATTAGACACCCATTTCTTAGTAGGAGAATGTTGAAGACTTCTCAGCCTACCATTAGGAGACTCTTCATCTTCAGAAACCATATTAACATAACCATTATTATCCGTTAACCCCAAATTTAACGTTTCAATTGCCTCAATTATCTCTCCTTGCTCAGGAGTTTTGCACCCTTCAACATCATTCCCTAGTCCTATTTTTTCATCTTTCTTCACCCATTGCTTAGTTATGATTGATTTGATCTTGTTATTTGTAAAAACTTCCTCAATTTCTTGATTCTTGGGAACTTTCTTGCAACCCTCAATACTATGACCAAGATGATAACACTTATCACAATAAAATGGCATATTTGTGTATATTATCTTGACCCAGAATCCATAATTATCACCAAACCCAATCCAGACATCCAATGGTGGTTTAGTAGTGACATCAATGTCCACTAAAGCTGAGCAATATGAAAACAGTCTGTTTTCATCAGGAATTTTCACAACTAAAACCTCACCTAACATGGAAGCAGCAGATCTAACCACACTATCATCATAAAGAACTTCTGGCAATACAAACTTAACCCAAACAGGCGCCACTGAAGATTCTTTTGACATATCACCAGACCATTTTAAAAGACGCATAACAGCATTACCAATAGTCCAAACAGCTCTCTGAAATAACTTTGCATATTCTTGTTTGGCATTAAACTCAAATATCACATGCCTTGAATCCCATAACCTGAATCTAAACGGTTCTTTAAATTTGAACGTATCAAGAAACTGACTTAAAACAGCTCTCTTAGGCACTCCCTGAGAGAACTTTCCAACAAGAGAATGCTTTGATTTTTCTTTCAACTTTTCAAATGTTCCTTCATCGAATTGAATAGACAGATGATCATTTTTGAACTCCTTCAACTCTGGTTCGAATTGAACCTTCTCCTGCTTCCCTAAACTTTTCTTTAAAACTTCAACATAAGAGTTTGAATTATTCACCATATGATCATTGTTGACTGAATGATCCATAGATAAAACGAAATTACGAGAATTCAAAAGACATAGCAAATCTGAAACTTAAACAGATAGATAGAAGAATCTATCAAGAACAATGAATCAGGTTATAGAAGGAAGATTAATTCATGAGAGATGATGAATTAATCACGAGAAAATTCAAACCAGAAAACTTGAATTTAGGCGCCTAGGTTCTTGGAGCATCTCTTATCTTGGAGCTTTTCTTATCTTGTTGTCAAAAAACTCATAAAATTCGCTCATAAGGTCTTAGTTAATGCAAAACATATGATTGTGGTTTAAATTCCAAAAGGTCTTAATACGGTATAAGATGATTTGTGATGTACAATTCATAGTATGTTTTCATCCCTAAACAATCGACCAAAGAGATGTCTAGTGTCATTAGACCGTTTGAATCATAGGTAAAATAACTAATTCACTCATTGTGATATTCTTAGGTTTTAAGATTCTAGATTTTCAAGATTATCCGGTAGAAAACCAAAAGATTTATTTTCCTAGTTTTTTTAGATTTTTAAACTCAAATATACATTCTTATTATTTTGGTTTAGCTTATCAATTTTATACCGTATTTCAGTTTTTAGCGATAGATGAGTTAATAAGCTTTCCTAATTTTGTATCAGAAAAGTCATGATTCTATTCCTTGCTATTTTCTAATAGTAGAAGTTTTTGTTCTCGCAATAATGATACAAGTTTTCAGAGTTTTACTTGTTCTATTGAACTATGGAAAGAACTAACTACGACTGGTTACGACTGTTATCGGTCCGGTTCGGTCTAGGTTTTGAAGGAACCGGACCGGACCGCTAAGCTTTCGGTTCTAATTTTTGGAACCGGACCGAACCGTTAAGCTTTCGGTTCGGTCCGGTCCGGTCCGATTCGGTTCCGGTTTCGGTTCGGTCCGGTTCCGTTTCGGTTCGGTTTCGGTCCGGTTCGGTCCACTTAAAAAAAATAAAATCAATTAAAAATTGATTTTTAATTTTTTTTATTAAAATAAATGATATAAAAACTAAAGTTTATAAGTTGATCTTTAATTTTCTTAAAAAATTGATAATTAACTATTAATTTTGGTACTATAATTTATAAAAGAATATATAATAATAATAAATAATCGGTTTTATTAGTCCGATTTCTTATCGGTTCTATCGGTTTATCGGTTTCATCGGTTTGATTCCGTATCGGTTCCTTCGGTCCTATCGGTTTTATCGGTTTGGTTCCTTGTCGGTTCTATCGGTTCGGTTTCTAACGGGCTTTTTGTTTCGGTTCCTTATTGGTTTTCGGTTTTTAGAATGGAACTGCGAACCGGACCGTTATCGGTCCTTATCGGTTCATTCCCGGTCCGGTTCTCGGTTCCGGAGAACCGTTGACAGCCCTACTACTACTACTACTGGTATAGTCGGAAGCAATATAATAGCTATTTAGTTTCTAAATTATATGCCTAGTAAGTCAAGAAAAAATAAAAAAAAACAGACATAATTTAGATCATTTTATATTGGATCGAAGTTAAAATTAAATTGGAAAATAAATAACTCATGAAAGAGGTTAGCTAGACTTCGTTGTCGTTGTCGATTTTATTTTGGAGAGAAATCGGGAATGGCTAGCTAGGGTTCTAGAGGAAAAATGAAGTAAAAAAATAAATAAATAAATTATCAAATGAATCTCATGACCTACAATATATTAGGAGAGGTCTTTACGAAAATATTAATTTTACTTTGGCAATTTAAGATGATGCTAGATGTACGCATACTTATTTTAAGTCGCCCCTAACTATTGAATGTATTTAAGTTAGTTAAAAAATTTCAACAAAAATAAAATATATTAGGGGCATAAAAGACATCTTCGAATATCAAAACATTAAGGTATAAATTATATTCTTAAATTGAGAAGGACCGGATAACATCAACAACACGTTGAATATAAGTTAGCAATAAATCAAGCTTCTCACCTACTATAGCATCTTAATCTTTGTTTTAATCTAAAAATCATTATATTAATAAAATACTTAGCACACTGAAGATTTAAAATTTTGGTAAACAAGCTAATTAGTCGCTCTTTAATTTTGAAGGGAATTTGAAAAACAATTCAAAATTTAACACGAGCAAATGACAAAAAGGACTTCAAGAAGCAATCCAACTCAGGATATAGAAATGCGGTATTTGGGGACCAAGCTTCAATCGTTTCTGCAAGTACTCAAACAAATTTTGAAAATGTCACTGATTTCCCTAAATTCGAGCTAAAATTAGAAGAGCTGAATCAGATTAAGATATGAGGTTTGACGGATTAAACTTGATGAGTCCGGATTCTGTCACCATATTTTATGGGAACCGGACATGGTCAATTTGGACAATGTCCATCTTACGGGACAAGGGCAGTTCGGACACCATCATCCATTGAACTGTCCGAATAGAACTAAAGTACTTAAAACATTAATCACTTTTTGACTAAGCTCCCTATTTACTTACTTAGAACTAATGGGTCTTTAAACTCGACCCGAATCTATTAAACACGACTTGAAAGCCCATAAGGCCCAAATGTGAGGGTATAAATACCCAACCACCAACATTAAATGGGAGTAATGAAAATTAAATACAACCAGGCAGCTTAATTCTCTCTCTACATTCTACCCAAACATTAAATACTCTCAAAACTCCACAAAACTCGAAACAAAAATTACAAACTTACCCTCAGACAAAAATAAACCACACCAAATTGGCGACCACAGTGGGAGCGCGACGGTACCTGAATCTAGCATTCAAAACCATCAGAAAAATCAGTCCGAATGAATCCGGACGCACCAGAAGTACGACCAGCTTTGCTTGAAGTGGTGGGTGAAAATGATGAATACACCATCGAGGAGCGTGATAGATTAAAGGGTGAGATAGAAGCTCTGAGGGAAAAGAAGGCAAAGATGAGAAAAAAAGAGAGGTCAAAGGCATCAGTTGCTCATCATACCGAAAATCCTAGAGAGCATGAGCCTCCGAAGACCCATGTGAGTACGAAGAAGACTCATGTTAGCTCCAAAAAGTCTCACCGATCCAAGCCGGTGGAGAGTTCTGATTCAGACTCATAATCTTCTAGTAGCTCCTTGGGCGAGGATGGAGTTGAAGAGTCCTTATCCTCCAGCAGTGATGAGGGCCGATCTAAAAGAAAACAAAATTTGGTTAAAAAGTATTCAAGAAAAAGGGATAGACATGGAAAGTTAAACAGGAATATAGGCAAAGGGTCATCTCATAGCCGGAGACACGTAGATCGGATGCTGGTCGATCCTTTTGCCTTCCATGATGAACCAGGTATCTTTACGACTCCCAATGAGGATACCGTTTTCAGTCGTGGCCGGAATTGGAGACAATCTCCATTGTCATCCAAGATCATGTCTGGAAACCTCCCTAAGAGGTTTGATAGTACGAAAATGGAGAAATACGATGGCAGTAAAGATCCGGACAACCACTTGGAACAATTCAAAAATTTCATGATGAATTTCGATGATGACGACAATTTGCTTTGTAGAGCATTCTCCCAATCCTTTACGGGGAGTGCTTTGAAGTGGTATAACAGCTTACCACATGGGTGCATCAGAAATTTTGATACCTTTTGGGTGGCCTTCCGGAGGCAGTTTGTTGGAAGTAAGGAGTTGAAGGGCAATGGGGACACAATTATCCATTGTGCCCAAGAGCTAAACGAATCACTGAAAGAATACATAAGTCGTTTTGTAAATACCAAAAATGGGTTGGCTGATTGCTTTGAGCAAGTAGCAATAGCATCTTTGAGGCAGGGCTTAAACCCTGGAAATTTGGCTGATTCACTGACTAGAAAAAAGGCCATGACATGGGGAGGTTTACTGAATCAGGTTGGAAAGAAAATTAACGTGGATGAAACAAAGAAAACTAGGGTGCACAGGCAGGCAAGGGAGGCCGGGCAGGGTCATAACAGAGCTAAAGCTCAGTCTCAGCCAGCTGCGCCTGCACAGAGTCAACAATCTAGAAATAAGAGAGGGCCTTGGGTTCAACCAGAGTGGTTTGTTGAGTTAAGGGAAAGTGTAGCCACCATTTATGACAAAACAAAGGAAAAAGTACACTATAGAAGGCCGGCTACACTACAATCTCCTAGGGAGCATCGTAACAATTCCATCTGTAAGTACCATAATGATACTGGCCATACCACTAATGATTGTATTTCTTTAAAGCAAGAAGTCCAGAATTTAATTGAAAGAGGAAAGCTGGGAGCATATGTTAAAAGAAAATGAGGAAATAGGCCTGATAATGCTCATCGGGCTGGTCCGAACAATGCAGGCACATCTGCTCCGGAGGGTGCTATGGTGATAATCGAGAGGTTCGATGTAGAGTCAGAGTACTTTGACCCTGATCCAACTCGAAACAGAGTGGGTGCCATTGAGGAGCATGGTAAAACAGTGTCCGGGCTTATTAACTTTTTTGAGTCACTCACAATTTTTGGAGGGGATACTATGACAGCACCCACTGCTTCTTCGAGAAAGAGGCATGTTCATACTTTAGCTACCCACCTGGAGGGAAGCATGACTTCCTATCAATCGTATTCCCCTTCATTGTGTTCGATGAAAATGACTTGAGGGATATAGCAGGTCCTCATGAAGATGTTGTTGTCATAGGAGCATCCATTGGGGGCAATGACGTAAGGCGAATTTTGGTGGATACTGGGAGTTCAGCCAATATCCTCTTTTTAACTTCCTACAAAAAGATGAAAAATCCTGTGGTAATACAGCGTTCGAACAGGTCAATTGTGGGTTTTACTGGAAGCTCAGCAGATGTGATCGGGGAGTTCGGAGAAGAAGTCTTGTTGGGCAAGGGCCCTTTTAAGAAGATGGTTAGAATACTGTTTGTTGTAGTGGATTGTCCCACTTGTTATAATGCTATTCTAGGGAGGTCTTGGCTCTCTAGGATGCATGCAGTGGCCTCAACAGTCCACCAATGTTTAAAATATGACGTGCAAGGACAAGTGGGAGTTGTTCGGAGCAGCCAAAATATTGCAAGAGAGTGTTATGTAACAGCAATGGCTCCTCGGACGTTGGAGGCAATTCGTATCAACAAAGAATAACAGTTTGAGTGGCTTTCAGGGGGGTCATGGTGAAATTGATGACCCCAGAGAGACCCCTGGAGTTTTAATACCAGTTGAGGAAGTCGAAACACATTTTTTGGAAGAGGGAAAAAATGTTAAGATAGGGTCCAAAATGGCATCCGAACTAAAGGGTAAGATGTTGAAGTTCTTAAAAGACCATCAGCATGTTTTTGCTTGGTGCAATGCTGATGTTACCGGGGTACCAGAAGATATTATATCACATCACCTATCCATCCGAAGAGATATAGCACCTGTGGTACAAAAGAGAAGAGCTTTTTCCAAGGAAAAGGATAATGTCATCGTTCAAGGAGTCTCAATATCCTTTGTTGACAGCCAATCCGGTCATGGTAAAAAATAAAAATGGCAAATGGCGTATGTGCATTGACTTTACAGATCTCAATAGGGCTTGCCCAAACGATTTATACCCGGTCCCCCGGATTGATTAGCTAGTGGATTCCACATCTTGGAATAAGCTACTATCTTTCATGGATGCCTTCTCCGAGTATAACCAGATTCAAGTAGATCCAAAGGATCAGGAGCATACTACGTTTGTCACTGATAGGGGCATTCATTGTTACAAGGTGATGCCATTTGGGTTAAAAAATGCTGGGGCTACCTATCAGAGGTTAGTAAACAAAGCTTTTGCTGATCAAATTGGAAGAAATATGGAAGTATACATCGATGACACGATGGTTAAAAGTGTGGACGAAGAGCTACACTTGGCAGATCTCTAAGAAACTTTTACCAACTTAGCAAAAGTAAATTTGAAACTAAATCCAGAAAAGTCTGTGCTCGGAGTACAGCCCGGAAAATTCCTAGGGTACATATTAAGTGAGCAAGGGATACAGCCCGATCCAGACCAGCTTAATGCTTTATCCCAAATAGAGCCACCTCGGAATGTTAAAGAAGTACAAAGATTGACTGGGAGGTTGGCTGCGTTAAATCGATTCATTTCAAGGTCTTCGGACAAGTGTGCCCCGTTTTTTCAAACTTTAAAAGGTGCAAAGGGATTTGACTGGACTTCGCAATGTGATGAGGCTTTTAATGAAATTAAAAAACATCTGTCCTCCCCCAAGACTTTATATAAATCCGTTGACGGAGAGACTCTATTCATATACTTGGCAGTTTCCAGTTGTGCCATAAGTGCTGTATTGGTGAGGGAGGTGGATAATTATCCCCGACCAGTGTATTACATCAGCAAGAGCTTGATAGATGCAGAGAAACACTATCAAAAGCTTGAAAAGTTAGCATTAGCCTTGGTGATTGCTGCAAGGAAGATGAGGCCTTATTTTCAGGCTCATCCTATTATTGTTCGGACATCCTATCCCCTGAAAAACGTTCTTCAAAAGACAGATATTTCGAGTAGAATGACTAAGTGGTCAGTAGAACTGGGGGACTTCGATATTGATTTTGCTCCTCGGACAGCAATCAAAGCCCAAATTGTGGCTGATTTCTTAGTTGAGTTCCATTCAGACAGGGATACAGAGCAAACAACTGATGTGAAAGATAAAAAGGTCTGGGTCGTCCGGACTGATGGTGGATCGAATACTATGGGATGTGGTGCAGGGGTATGCTTGACCTCTCCGTATGGTGACAAAATGTACCAAGCTATATGTTTTGCTTTTAGGGCTTCTAATAATGAGTCTGAATATGAAGCTGCCATAGCTGGTTTAAAGTTAGCTCTTATTTGTGGAGCCAAAAGGGTCAAGCTGATGAGTAATTCCCAGCTTCTTATCCATCATGCACAAGGTCAGTCTGAAGCCAAAAAGGAGCAACTAATAAAATACTTACTTCTTCTCAAAGATGTCGCACTTAAGTTCAAGAGCATTGTTTATAAGCACATACCCCGAACAGAAAATGAATTAGCATACTCCTTTGCAACCATAGCCTATACTGAATCATACCCTTGGATCCATGTGCTGGAGTCCCCTTCCATTCAAATCAGTATGGGTAAGGAGGAAGAAATCTTCGATATACAGATGAAACAGCCTCAAGATTGGAGGTTTCGTCTCCTTCAATATCTCTCCGATGGCATCTTGCCTCCGGATAAGTCAATAGCAAGAAAAGTAAAGTACAAAGCTCGTGTGTTTATCATACTAAGAGATGTTTTTTATAAGAAGTCTTATAGTAAACCCCTTTTACGATGTTTGGGGGTTGATGAATCTCAAATAGTAAACCCCTTTTACGATGTTTGGGGGTTGATGAATCTCAAATGGTCCTCTCCGAATTACATGACGGAGAGGGATTAGCTCATTGTGGATTCACGGCTCTAACAAGGAGAGTTTTATTGGGTGGTTATTACTGGCCTACTATAATGCAAGATGCTAAGGAGCTGGTTAGAAGGTCTGACCCATGCCAGATATATAGCAATGGAATTCATGTCCCAACCATCCCTTTAGAGTCAATTTCTGAGCCTATACCTTTTGCTTGATGAGGGTTGGATTTGGTGGGACCTCTACCTATGGCGTCCAGAGGAAGCAGGACAATAATTGTTGCTATTGATTATTTTTCGAAGTGGATCGAAGCAGCCCCATTGGCAGGTACAACATCAAAAGCTGTCATAAAATTCATTTTATCTAATATCTGTTGCAGATTTGGAAATCCACAAAAGATAACAACAGACAATGAGCCACAGTTCGACAACAAGGAAATGGAGAGTTTCTGTGCCTATAGAGGTATACAGCATTGTTTCTCTTCACCTTTCCACCCACAAGAAAATGGTCAGGTTGAAGTAGCTAACCGAACTATACTGTCCGGTTTGAAGAAAAATTTAGAAGGGGCTGCTGGAAAATGGCCTAGTTATTTACAAAAGGTTATGTGGGCTTACCGGACTACACCTAGGGCTGCAACACAAGAGTCACCTTTTGCCTTGGTCTATGGGATGGATGCCATAGCTCCCATTGAGGCAACTCTCCCTTCATTTCGAGTTCATAACTTCTCCGAACAAGCTAACGGGGGGGCTATCCGAGGTCAACTTGATTTGATAGAGGAAAGAAGAGTTAAGGCACACCTTAGAGCTGTGCACTATCAAGGTTTGATGAGAAGCAGGTTTGCTTCCAAAGTTAAAAGAAGAGATTTTCAGCCGGGGGATAAGGTGTTAAGGAAAGTCTTCTTACACACTAAAGAGAAGCTGCTCGGCAAACTAGCCCCAACTTGGGAAGGACCCTATATGGTCATTGAAAGGCTTAAACCTGGGACATACTGGCTGGAAGACAAGGATGGAAGAGTTTTGAATCACCCTTGGAATATTGAGCACCTCCGGACATACTTGTTTAAAAATCCATGTAAATATTTGGGGGCATACTCATTCCTACCTTGGTGGCGCGGGGAGGTTTTAATGAGGTGTCCAGGCTCTTTTATAAAATTGGATGCCTTCTTAAAAATTCAGAGTGTTCTTACTTTGTTTCTTGTTAAATTTTTGTTTAAACACCGGCCGGATTGAGTTAAAGGTGTGATGACTACTTAAACATTTGTCATCGGAGAATTTAAACACTCTCACTTTAAAATGTTTATGAAATAACTAAGGGTTGTTTAAACATTAGCCACCAGAATTGAAAAACTATGAAAGAATGCAAGAAGTGTGCAAAGTAAATATATCCATTGAAACAACCGAAATGCCTTGGCCTTCCAAGGACGTTAGTTCAATCAAAACAAAAAGCAAAAAAACAATTGATACTCTAAGACTGAGCCTTTGAAGATGGCTCAGCTTCGCTTGTTTTCTTCTTGAGGTCATCATTTCCTTCATCTGGACTCTCTCTGGTGTTCCCCTCTTCATCGGATGAGTCGGCACTAGAACCATGTCCGACTTCACCTTGGCATACATTTCCTCCTGAGTGTCTATCACATTGTTGGCATATGCATCAATCTTGGCTTGGATTTTTGCCTCTTGCTCCCTTAGCAGATTAGCTTTCTCTTCTGTGGCCTTGGACACCGAATCCTCGAGTGCGATCTTGTCATTAGTCAAAATATGAATGACTTGATCCTTGGCCTTCACTTCCTCTTTCGAAGAGGAGAGATATTTCTCTAACCCGGACAACTTTTCCCGGAGGTCTTTGATAGTATCTTCTAAGGTAGCCACCTTTTTAGTCCAACCCTCCTGGCTCTTCTTTAACTCCTCGTTTTCTCTCTTCAAGACATCAGTGTTTTTGTTGGCAACAAGGAGGTCTCCGAACAATCTCTCTTTGTCAGAATTAAGGGCAGTGATGATAGCTGATTGACCTCGCACTTGCTTCTCCAGGATCAACACTGGTTGAATGGTACTAAGTATAGAGTGAGTTATAACATCCCTTTCACTTGAAACGGTAAAGGATTTACCATTGAAGGTAACAGTGTTCGAAGTGCTTGGAGAGAGGTAGGGCCCAGCAAAGTCGTCTCTGGGGAGGTTTTCAAAATAGTCGCCAAGTCCCTCAAGCCCTGTGATGTCGACACCGTCGATACTAATGTCTCCTCCTCCGACCTCATCGGTTTGAAAGTCGCCGGGGATCTCTTCTGCCCTTGTTGGATCAGTAGGGTCAACAAGAGGGAGGGGCTCCGGAGGCCGGACAGAAAGTTCATCACCCCTGGAGGTCTTTTTCTTCTTGGCTTTCCTGTCCTTACTTTCTGCTCCCCGTTTCCTGTCTCTCTTAGGAACCCATAAAGGCTTTGGAGATCCTGCCTCTTCTCTAGTACTCTCGTGCTCCACAACTTCTAGAAGAGCAGCATCAATCTGACTTGGGACTGGCCCCTCTTGGTTTGTTGGAGCAGTTTCCTCCGCTTCGGTGGGGTTAGCTTCAGCCACATTCTTCTTGCCTTTCCCTTTTTTGCCTTTCATCTTACTTGGGGCCTTGGCTCGACCTGAAAAGTACAGTGACCCGTCTGGTGCGTGTGTTCTTTTAAGAACTACATCCGGAGGGGGTAGAGTGGTAAGTTGCTCCCAAGTTAAGTCCCTCCGGTCAGTAGTATTCCAGAGTTGAGACCTTGCAAGATTGCCTCTAGTAAAGGCGTTGTGGAAGCGATTATCCCACTTTTCAGTAGCCCAAGTGTTTATCTTGGTGCAAGTAGTCTGCCCGGCCTTTAAGTAATCATTGAAGTCTTTAGGCAGCACTGTAAAAGAGTAAAAAGAGACAAGATAAGCCAGTTAAACAAATTTGATAAAAATAAAAATGAGAATGTAAGGTGGGATTCTTACTGTCACTTCGCCACCTGCTGGTGAGGAGACTCGGGTTGACTCCGGATTTGATCTTCCTCCCATTCTCCCAAACGCCACTTATGAACAAGAAGCTAGTCCTCCAATTTCTCTCCGACTCGAGCAGGTCATCTACTGCTTTGTAGTTATCACCCATGTTGAAGTGATATAAGGGAATATGGGGATTTCTGCAGAGGCTGGCCACAGCTGCGAATTCCTCCATTGGAAGAGGAATTCCGAAGAGCCTGGAAGCCATGATACAGGCTATGAGAGTGTACCAGGCATTAGGGCTCAGTTGACTTGGGCAGAGCTTAATGATGTGGAAATACTTGACTATCTCCGGATCTAAGGGAAACCTTAGTCCCCAGTTAAAAAGTTCAGTGAAGATGACCAGTTCGCTCAGCTTGCAGTCCATCGGGTTTTCAGGGTCTATTGGGATCCTAATTTTTACATTCTTCGGAATCCCCCACTTCGTTCGCATCCGACCCAATTCGGCTGTGTGGATGAATGCATAGTTAATTTTTTGCAAAGCGAGTAGATACTTAACAGTCACCTTGTGGAAACAAGGTCCAACGTTTCCCTGAAGGATCTCCGGCAGATCCGGATGCCTTAGGCATAGCTTTTCTTTGCCTTTATCCTTCTTGGTAGCACCAGTATCACTCGTTTGTCCGGAGACTTTGGACTCAAACGGAGCCTCTTCGATAGAATCCTCCATTACTTCTTCCATTACCGAGGAGGGGTTTTTGGTTATTTTTAGGAGAGGTGAGTTAGAGATTGGCTCCGTATGACCTCCGGACTGTTGGGCTTCAGTGCTTTCCTGAACTCTGACCTCCGGCTGGGGCTCAGGTACGATGTTTTCTTTTTGGAGGCTTGAGCTAGAGGCCTCCGGTCCGGACAGCTTGTCCTTAGGAACTTTAATAGGTTCATTTGACCCCGTGTTGCTGTCTTTGGCCCCTGATTTTGAAGGAGTACCTTTTGAAGCCTGCCCTTTTACCAGGCGACCTCTTCTCCGATCGACCAGCTTGTTGAGAGAGACGTCTGCATCTGACCTCATGACGATAAATGGGGAAGGCCTCTTGAAACTGGTAACTGCTTGCCCTGGTTCAACAGTGGGCTCTGATTCTTGAACCGATGAGCCTGAAACAATAGGAGAAAGGTTGGTTTGAAACAATCTCTTCGGTTTAACACTTCTGGTTGAAGAAGAACCCTGGTCAGACTCTGTGTTTGGGATTTCTGGTTTGTCGACGGGGGAAGTAGGTAGGCCTGCAGCAATGTGCCTTTCCCGTTCAACTTTTTGTGCCTTTTCTAGCTTTGATAGATTAAGCCACCCGCCTTTGATTAAAGCGTTCCTAGCTGTGAACATAAACTCACAACCAAAAAGAAGTGTTTGTTTTTGAGGGAGAAGGCTCTGAAATTTAGCAAAGTGAGAATGAAGAAGATAGTAAAACAGTGTTGAAGTGATTAATTTATAGTAAACACACAAAAAGGTGCTTTGATACCTAAGAGAATTTGAAAGGATTGCAATGATTAGGGAACGACGCTGATGTCATCTTCATTAAATGAAGAGGTTACTTTTTGGAGAAGGTGGGAGCAAAATTCTAGGTGAAAAAACGGCTGAAGTAACGAACCAGAGAGAGACACATGTCCCACGAACTCTGACAAGAAACCGTTTAGTTTTCAAGAACTTTTTTCAGTCCGGATAAAGCTATAACACAGTTCGAAAGACCTGGCCGGATGTAACTGTCACCAGCAACAGGTTGTTTTATAGGTCTTGCCAAATATTTTTGAACACCACCTAAAAAAGGGGCTACTGATGAGTCCGGATTCTGTGACCACATTTTATGGGAACCGGACAGGGTCAATTCGGACAATGTCCATCTTACCGGACATGGGCAGTTCGGACACCATCATCCATTGAACTGTCCGAATAGAACTAAAGTACTTAAAACATTAATCACTTTTTGACTAAGCTGCCTATTTACTTACTTAGAACTAATGGGTCTTTAAACTCGACCCGAATCTATTAAACACGACCCGAAAGCCCATAAGGCCCAAATGTGAGGGTATAAATACCCAACCACCAACATTAAATGGGGGTAATGAAAATTAAATACAACCAGACAGCTCAATTCTCCCTCTACATTCTAGACAAACATTAAATACTCTCAAAACTCCACAAAACTCTAAACAAAAATTACAAACTTACCCTCAGACAAAAATAAACCACACCAAAACTGAGTCAAGATTCTTCAAGAGCTACAAACCAAATGGAAACATCTGTAGGGATTGAGCAGAAAAGAAAAACAAAGCTTGAAACTATATGATGGAATATAAGAGGCCAAACCTAGAAGGTGCTCAATAAAATGTTAATGATAAAGACGAGGTAGCCTGTTATCATGGACGCGGATGATGTTGGACTCAAATGTCATAGAGGAGTAGAGAGGGATCGAGCAGAAATCCAACAAAATCAAAGGTAATCCATGAGAAAATATGCATACCAAATTTATTATATAGGATAAAAACCAAATACTTGATTTACTGAAGATTATCCTTCTAATGCTAATATTGATCTAGAGCTCCAAAGATTTTCTAAAACTAGAATTGAATCCAATTTAAAAACCTGAATAAAATATGAAAATCTATACAATTTACTTGTCAGGAATCTTGTAACAACTATAAACTTGTTAGTAGAGAGAGTATGTTATAATAGGTTGATTAACTTTTATCTCTAATATAGCCCATGCCAATAATTTTAAGGAAATTTATAGCTTTGAGCTGATATGGAGCTAGTTGTTTGTTGAATTAAAGTGTCATTTTGCATTTTAGGGTCCATTTAGCTAGCCAATTGGCAGCATTATTTTGGACCCTATTAATATAATATTTAACCATGGACGATGATATTGAAACTCTGCAAGAGTTTAAGATATACTATCAGGATTCATTAACAACTTTGAAAATTTATGAATATTTATTGAAGCAACTTCATCCGCAATAAACTTGGTAGGGAATTTCAAATTGATCATGTACCAAACATGGGATGAGACTCTCTGAGCTTACATACAATGGTTCTTACAAGATAAAAATAGTTTTGACGAATGCAAGGAAAGTGTAACCATCGTAACCTTAAAAACGATCTTTGTAACGAAAACAAACTTCTTAAAAACGTAATTATATTTATGGTAAATTCTATGTGATATCAACTACGTCGACCTAAGATGTCCATCGTGCTCAAGGAAACTAAACGGGGGTGTTTCGCCAATATGTATAATAAAGCTACATTTTGATACATATGATAAGAGACACACTATTATAGTGGCGAAGGGTTTTAGATTCAGTCATAACATAGTTAATAGAGCATGGTCAGATTAAATCGATAACCCCTCTAGGAGATTTTCACCTCTTACAATACATTGCTAAAATATATGATAAAATCAGGAATAACTAGAATTATAAAAAGACACGAGAAATGACGACTAATAATAACGACATGTTTAAATTGTCTTAAGGTGCCTACAAATGCGATCGTAGTCATGCAACGGGCGACTACTATCAGATAAAAGATAATATAAACCGTCTGATTTATATTGGAGAGCTAGTCAAGTTTGTGAGAGATACAAAAAATAAACTGTAAGAAGAGAAAGATGATGAAAATTTTTTGAAATAAAAAAAAAATCAGAACAATCACACGAGAATGTACTTTAGCCGTGACATCTTAAACATAAAATAAGCATTATAAGAAATACCAAAGGATACACCTCGTAAACAATGTATCATTATATCTAAATCAGATACCCCTCTCTAGGATTACATTTATTGGAGATGTCTTACAATATATTGTAAGTTCTCATTTGTCAGAATCGATATAGATGAGATTGATATCAAGAGATTGATACATGAAGTTTGGCTAACATACTCCACCAAACGAGTAAAAAATAATAATTAATATTACCTCGTATAAGAAGATAAATCACAACTTATTAGGATTGACATGTCGTTTTACCCATTATCTAGGAAAATAGAGTTATCTTTCATATTCAGAATTAACAAAAATTAAGAAAGCATGCGGCTTTATAAAATGGAGTTTATGATATATTATTTCCACTAACACGTCAAGTATATCATATGAGACCGACACAGGGTCGTTCAGATTAGTTAGAGGTATGTAAAAGAATGTGTCCATAGACCTAGAAAGTATCATATTAAATCAATTTTAGAGCTCATTGTAGGAATACTTATAGATAAATACGACCTCCAATGGAAACTAAAGAAAGGGAAATTAAAAACCTCAAGAAACCACATTAGATCACCTAACCTTTTGATGATAATTTTTGAGTTAAAGATACACAAAAAAACATTCAAATACAGAAAATCACCTAGAATTGAGTTCAAAGAGAGGTTATGTAGATTTTTTAAGTTGAGTTGTGATATTTTTCTAGAATATCTATCACGTTAAAAGTATTGATAAGTTTATGATTTTCTACCATCTTGTGATTGAAAATGAACTTTGGCCGATACAAAAATAACGAAGTGCATTTTCACCAGACTAAACGAATGTTATCGTTAAAGAGATGGACATGCTACTGAAGTGGATGACATACGTGTATCTAAGTACGAAACTTGGCTGGCCAACCCACTATTGGTAAAAATAATGGAAAATGAAGAATATGTGTAGATTTTAATAATCTAAAAAACGTGTGACCAAAAGATATCTTCCTTCTCTCGTGGATTGATCAGATGGTTGATGCAAAACCCAAAAGCTAATCATCTAGTTTATGAATATATATTCAAGATACGACTAGATTTTTAGTTAGAATTGAAAAATGTCGCGATTACTTATCAGGGCATCGTTAACCATATTTTTACCAATCATTTATAGAAGAATTTGAAAACATACATTTTCACATAATTATTAAAAAATTGACGACGACCTACATATCTCATCATTACCCAATATTTCTACTAATTTACAAAGGTACACCTTAATGCTAAATCCTTTAAAATATCATTCAGCATACGTCATGAAAATTTTAGGGTATATGGTCAATAAACATGGATTATAACATTTTGACCTTATTTCTAAGATCATACTATTATGCTAAAAATATTTTATTCGTTACGTAGTGTACTATAAAACTCAGATATATAAGGCCACTTGACACTATGGTTTATTGGGCTTGGGAAATATGAAATTCAGTAAAAGCCTCACACAACAATTAAAAGGAAACAAAATTTATGTTTTATAAAAAAATTCCAAGCAAAACAACCAATATTAAATAACGAATTAACAAAAAATGATATATATAAAGAACATGAATGGGCACTTTGTATGGATGTGACATTGTGTTCAAATAACAGAGGCAAGTGAATAGTTCTAACTACCACAGTGGGTGAAGAGATTAAACAAGGTATATAATTAGTTTCCCACCATAAGTATTAAAGTAGAATACGAAACGTTACTAGTAGGAATGCGTCTGACGTAAATGTACAGAGCACAAATAAGACTCATATATGATAATGGACTAATTTTTAATCATGCACAAGAGGAGTACGAAGCAAAGAAATAAAAAAAATTACAGGATACTCAGAAACAGAAAAAAGTAATAAAAAAATTAGACAACATTGTTAAAGGACAAGTACCACACGAGGATAATGTAATGCATATTCCTTAGCCAAGTTGGGATGTATAGACAAAAACTCCTTTGTTATTGTACATGACACTCCAACAATCTTAGAAAAACCACAATATTCAAAATTCTTGTGAAGAAGGACTCAAAATATTGACACTCAGAATACTTATCTTACCTACAATATTCGAAAGAACCATATGATAAAGCTCACGTATGAGCGTTGTTGCGTTTACAAATTACAAAATACATACTACTAGTTGATACATTTTTTAGGGAAAATGCTATAATACAATTGTTAGATGTCTCAGTCATGAAGAATCTTCAATAATTTTATGATACTTACATGATGGTATCACGAGAGCACATTGTAGGTAGAAGGGATGATTGTATATCGAGAGCTATTGTAGATATAAGAGATTGATCTAAAAAATACTCTTGGTAGAAACCATAGTTTAGCATTATGATCTTTAATAACACTTTACTAAAATGACACACTTACGAGGTGCACCTCTTGGGTTGTTTGCCGTTATTTTCATATTTAACAAGTTAGGAATTGATTTGGTAGGTCTATACCGACTACGAGGTGACACCATTTATAAATTGTTGTAGTTGACTATTTCATAAAATGGTTAGGAACAACACGTTTGGCCCGAGTTCATTCTTAAATATTATGTGATTTCCTACAAACAAGAATTTTCAACATATATAAAATACCAATGATAATCACCACTGATAATGGACTCCAGTTCGAAAATGATAAGCATGCAATTGTATGTCTTAAGTTTAGTATTGAACAAAATTTATGCAATTTATACCATCCGCAAGACAATTATCAAGTGGAAGTCATGAACCATACTATTCTTAGTGCTATTAAACACAAACTTAAAACTGTCCAAGATTAATGGTTTGACTTTCTCCACAATGTGTTATGGAAATACATGACAACCCCTCGGGTATTAATAAAGTTTTATTATTTATAGTTCAGCAGCAGGTGGAAGTTGTTATCCAACTTGTAATTTACTTGAGTCATCAAATGTTATTTTACTCCAAGGAGAAAAAAGAGAACGAAAAATCATTTGATATTAATTTAATAAAAGAATTCATTAGCAAACTCATGCACAAGAAAAACATTAAATGGGACTAATGATGAGCAAACTCAAATTTGTAAGTTTTAACACAGATGATCTCATCTTAAGGAAGGTATTTCAAAGTAAAAGAGATATAAATGCAAGAAAAACTCACACCAAACTGATAGGGCTTATAAATTCGTGGGAAATATACATTAGATGGCTTATCAAGCCGACATGAGCAACAATTTCATAAGGGTTGAATTCCCCAAAGCGCAAGTCGGACCAATACGTTACTGAACCCGAATTTATTTTATAAATGTTGATGTAATAAGGTGTACTAACTAGAGGTGTTTTACATAGTAATGAGCTTGGATTATACGAGTTTGGGTTATCTAGATTTAGCCCATGGACTATATAAGACGATTGGGCCCATTTGTCTATATATAACCTTGTTTAGGTTTTATAAAATTTAAGAAACATATGCTGCTAAAACTACTTGTTCAGAGCTTCTCTCTCATAATATTTATACAAAGCTTCTCAATTATCTCTCTTAAGATTATGCAAAGTTTAAATAATTCATTCTCTTATTATAAAAATACATTTTAAAAATCTTTGACACCATCAATGACGACCATAGCGGGAGCTTGAATAGGTTCCCAGATACCAATATCTGAAAATTTAGATGTTTTATGTCTTTCAAATATAGTGAATGATGGAATTGGAGGTGTAGGTGGATCATGTCTAAATGACTGAGAGGGTCATGATCAGAGAAAGGTCAAGATAATTTGTTTGGGGAGCTCAACTATCACAAGTGAGTGATAAAAAAACATGAGCGATTAGTCATAGAATAAGAATGTGACGCATTGCGCAAGGAAATTGAGGCGTTCAGATAAAAAAAGAAGTCATAATAGTTCTATTAAGTAAGATCCACTTGGAGGTTCAAAGGATTAGAGAACAAGAGAACTCCAAGGAAGAAGCTGTAAAATCAGGTACTCAACACAACCAAGAAAAGTGCCAAAGAGGTCGATCACACAACCAAGTATCATTACAATCCTATAGAGCCTAGTGAATATTATGTATATGACTCTAAGGATTTTTCATTTTCCCCGAATAGGAATCACCAGTATAAACAGAAAATAAATTATAGTGGTAAACATTAGTTAAAGAGACATACGCGTCATCATCAAAACCGGTAACGACTACAAAGGTCGAAAAACCAACGTACTTCATTAGATAAACAAGAACCTCAAAATGACAAATAAACAATACAAATTCAGGGACGGTTGGAGGTTCACAGAAACTGAGCGTTGATTAACAAACAAATAATCAATTTGTGATTCAGTATGAGCAAATTATTTGTGTAACAACCAACGAGGGTCACCAACATAGTCAAAGAGATAATTGGAGGCAATATTTGATCTCTTTAGGATGAAAAATCCAAGATGGAGAACTTCGATAAGAGTAAATAACTGGATAATATGCTAGAGTAGTTAAAAAAATTTATAATGAATTATGACGACGATGATAAGGTGTTGTGTCAAGATTTCTCCCAAACTTTCAAAGATAACACCTTTAAAATGGTACAAACGGCTTCCAAAGGTATCTATGAAGAATTTTGATACATTATAGACCATTTTTGGAAGATAGTTTGTGGGAAGAAATGATATAAGAGGATACAATGACACAATAATTTAGTGCCGTCAGTTGATTGGGGAGAGTTTGAAATATTATAGTAAACACTTTGCACAAACTAAGAATAGCTTAGATGATTGCTATGAGCAAGTAGCTATAGCTTCTTTCAGAAAAGGGCTTCACCCCATGGAATTAGATGAGAACGTGACTATGAATTTTTTTTTATCTTTTGAAGGTTTGTTATTGCAAGTTGAGAAACAAATAAAAGTGGAGGAGTTGAAGAGATAGAAATTGATCATTTGCAAAGAAATAATCTGCAACCATCTGCCACAAGCCATCAGTAGCAACAAACATAAAATTTTAGCATCAAATATTCACTAATTTATGTCAGAACAACACAAATCGACCTAAAGTAAATCAATACCCACAAGTTCAACAATACGGATCGAAAGAAAATTGATGGGTCTGAATCGATACATATGCTGAGTTAACCTCGATATAACCGGTTTTACTAGCATAATAATGACATTGGCTATGATATAAAGGATTGCATCTCTTTGAAAAAAAAAGATCCAAACCTTAATTTAAAAATGAAAAGCTAACTACTTTTGTCAAAACACGATCAAAGGTTTGTTCACAGACTTCAGTTTACAATCAAGCTATAGTTCGAAGGAAGGCAATAAAAGCTCCCCCAAGCAATAAAACAAAATGGTTATAACTTGACCATACAATGAATTTGATGTGGATTCAGAGTATCTTGATCTTGATCCTAACCGAATCAATATTATGATGATTGAGGAATTTACGGATGGAAAGGTAAAAGGTTTGTGTGAATTTGTTTGAATAACTAATTATTTTTGGTAGAGATACGGTATCAGGTCCTTCTTTTTATTCGTGAAAAAAGAAAATTATAAGTTTTACAACTAAACTCAATTATAAGGAAAAATGTCTACCTATCTATACCAATATCTGATGCCATTTATTGTGTTTGATGGTGATGATTTAAGAGATGTTGTACGACCAAATGAGGTTGTTGCGGTAATTAGAGTGACCATTGAGGGAACTGTAATCCGAAAATTCTTGATTGATATAGGTAGCACAACACATATCATTCATGTCTACTTTAAAGCAAATGAAAACCCTCATATCATACTCCGATCGAATAGGGCAATCGCAGGATTTATAAACTGCAGATGTAGCTGATGTATAGAGGATGTAACATGTGTCCTTGCAAGTGTTATTTACTGTAGGCTAGCGTTATGGCCCAATGTATGCCTTATTATTCATAATTGTACAATTTTTTCTGCCAAAAATCCAAAGTAATTATGGTTGAGGTGGATCGATTAACAAAAGTGGGGCATATTCAAGAGTCTCTATACCCTTTATGGACAACCAACCATGTACTTTTCAAAACAAAAAATGGAAAATGCATGTGTGTCGACTTCATAGATTTAAATAAGGCTTATCTAAAGGATCATTTCCATGTCTCTCTAATTTAGCAACTGATATACTCAACTTCGGATAATAAATTATTGTTGTTTATGGGAGTTTATGTGGGATATAACGAAATACATATAACCATTAACTTAAAATTAAACCCGTAAAAGTGTTGGGTCTGGAATTTGTTTTGGGCTATATAATAAGTCAAATGAGAATTTAGGTCGATCTTGTACATTTGAACACTCTAATAGCCATGGATCCCCGAAGTCTATCAAAGAGGTATAATATTTTAACTGGAAGGTTAGTAGCTTTAAATAGATTTATATTTAGGTTTTCGGATACATAAGCACCATTTTTCCAAGTACTCATAGAGGTGGATAAGTTTAATTGGACTACAGAGTATGATAAAGTCTTTGTTATAATAAAAGAACACTTATCCTTTCCAGAGATTTTGACCAAACCGGTTGTGGGAGAAAATCTATTTGTTTTTATAGTAGTATTAGATTATGAATTGAGTGCGGTTTTGGTCAGAGAAGTTGATGGTTGCCACACCCAGTTTATCATATAAGAAAAAGCTTATTATATGTTGAAAATATATACTTACAGCTGGAAAATTTAGTTTTAGTCTTAGTAGTTGCAGCACGAAAAATGAGGTTGTATTTCCAAACCCATTTCAATATGTTCAGATTTATTTTCCACTTAAAAATATGTTGTAAAAACCAAATGTATCAGGTCATATGACTAAATGATCAGTAGATTTGGGTGATTATAACATTGAATTTTCTCCTTGAACAACGATTAAGGAACAAGCTTTGGCAGACTTTCTAGTTGAGTTTCATTAAGAGTGACTAGAGCCTAAGTTAGATATTGATAAACCTCTGAATGAATATTAATTGAAAATTATGGAGGTTTGAATGTGTCGGGCTGTGAAGCATGGGTTCACTTGGTATCCCCCTCTGGAGATTCAATGCGTCAAGAAATACATTTTAATTTTAAATCATTAAATAATGAGGTAGAGTACGAGCCTATCTTAACAGGTTTAAGGCTTGCACAAATCATTGGTGCTAAAAAGTTTGTTGAATAAGTGATTCAAAAATTCAGATTAATCATGCCTCGAATCAATTCGAATCAAGAAAAGATCACTTAATAAAATAACTAAATGCACTAAAATATATAGCAACTTTTCTTTAACATGTCGAGTACAAACACCTTTGTCGGGCTAAAGCTTACGTGCTTGATTCCGTGGAAACTGTTCATACACTGAAAGATATCCATGGATACAGGTACACAAAAACCCTTTGATAATGACGAGTTCTGAGCAAGAGTTAGGCTCTAAAGAGACATTCCATATTTAGACGAGCGTAGAGAAAGATTTGAGGTATAAGATTAAGGAATTTATAAGTAAACGGACTATTCCTGTTGATAAAACATTGAATAAAAGACTAAGGGTAAAAGTAAATATTTCAAAGTACTTGTGCACATACTTTATAACAAGACTATAAGTATACTATTATTATGATGCCTCATATTTAATAATCACAATTTATGTTATCTGAATTGTATAATGGGGAATGATATGTCCATTGTGGCTATAAGAAATGAACAAGAATATTTTTGTTGGTTATGTACTATTCACCTTCTATTATGGTAGATACCAAAGAATTAGTACAATAATGTGATCCTTGTAAACTGTTCTTCTTACCCCAAATAATTGTGTGTAGAAGAAAGGGGACTTGGCTAATTTTGCCACATCAACTACATCAAGTAGGTCTGTCAAACATACGAGAATGACTAATAATCAGGAACTTAATATTATAGTAAGAAATACCCTCCACCTATTGCTAGTTAATGGTATGGGGTATATACTTAGGAAGCTAAAGAAATCACAAATCAAAGAAGGCAACGGTAATCGCAACCCAGTAAAAGACGGTGGCATATAAGCATGTCTCATTTTATTTCACCTGATAAGGCTGTTCTCCGTGCACCGAAACCCTCACTATCACATCGCTACGAATACCCTATCTAACCCTCAATTCCTGGAGGTCATCCTCCATTAGGTATCCATATTTAGGTGTTAATCGTAAGAAGTAGTCCTCCAAGAAGGTGGGGCTCTCATACTCCAATTATGTGCAGTCATCGGTAACAACTCCCACCTTCTATTTCTTCTTACCACCTTCTTTGGCGTTATCAGGATCACTAAAACGATTGTAGTGACCCAATATGACTTGTCAGAGCAAGAAAATATCTGGGATAACTCGTCTCGACTAGTGCTACTAAGAAGGGGTTTTCTATGCACCCAAGTCGATTAGGGCAAACATATCCAAATCAGACCAAGGATAGCCCCAATACAAAAGGACTACAACTATAACCTCACAAGATTAACGCAAGTTAAGTTTTGAGCATGTATGTTATCTACTGGCAAAATTTGTGACGAATAGCGGTGGCTAAAACTCTGGCTCCCAAAAATCCCAACAATGGTTTTCTTCTCTCTGAGAATAAAATGTTACCAAGATTAGTGATCTTCTCTTTGAGAATAAAATGTTACCAAGATTAGTGAATTGAAAGAGTAAGAAAAGAGGTTTACACCAAAATTGGTTCTCTAACTCACGCGTGATGGGAAACCATTTGTCATACATATTAATAAAAGTATCACATTTCCTCATATTCGAAGCGCTATAATCTATCGAAACAGCTTCATGTGTCAGAACCGTCATATCGCACACGCCACCGTACGACCTCCACGTGTCACTCTACCATTGAAAAACACTCAATTTTTTGTTTTAATTAATCAATTACATGGCCCACGTGATAAAATGGTGATTCAATTATTTTACCATCTACTAATTCTCATCAACTATCATTCCATGGATTATATTTTTTTTAAATATAATCTATGGACTACGGCGGAAGCCCTAACGAGGACGCCATCGCCAAGTGATAGATCAAGTAAAGTCTGAACCGATTGAAATAATACAGAGACATAAGCAAGACCAAATCTAGGTGTTTCGTATGCGAAACCAAGATGACCCATAAACAGTACACCTACAAAACACTAAGTAGCAAAAGACCGAGGCCAAATCGAGGTGTATCAACTTCATAATAAGACAACATGCAAATCATCAAACAAGATCATCACTAGCAACTGTGTTGAGGTCCAACCGAGGGACGTCGATACCCTCTTATTAAAAGAAACCGAATAGAAGTCATATAAAAATATCAACATAGCTTGATTAAGGTTCGCCTAACCAATAAAGAAACTAAAGAGAGGTATCTCCGAGCATATGCCACTTCAAGAAAAACACGCATTTACCGACACCTGAAAAATTAAGCCATCGACAACGACTATTAAAGATATCATAAAAGAAGGTAATATTTATTAAAGAAATTATTGACTATAATACTCACGTAACATACTAGGACTAGAGTAATGACTATGATTAAAGGTCCACTATCACAAATACTAGTCCACAGTCGAGATTAAGAGAATTATGTACTTATTGGAAAAATGAAACCGCTTTGTAAACAGGTTTGCGGTAAACCGTTATTCTAATAATTAAACGTATGTTATTAGATCGAATAGTTCAATACATCTTTTTAGACCGGATATCCACACTCTGGCTAATATTCTCTTATTAAAAAATTCAATTATTTTTATCTAAAAATATAGATGTTAAACTTTATTAATTCAATTTACAAGTAAAACTATTTTTATACTACAAAATTAATTAATTTTGGTTCAAAGGTCTTTTGGTTTTGATATTTTTGGATGCAAAAACATTCTGAAAATCAAAATTTTATGAAAATTTGATAATTAACTCTAATAACCATTAAAAAATAATTGATGACTTATCTATTTGGTTTGATTTAATAACAACAATCTCAAATTCATCTTAGATAGTAAAAATAGTGAATCGAAATATTGAGTCGTCGTAAATTCTCGAATCTTTTCTTAAACCATAAATCTGAAACTATTGGAATGGATAACATGGAAAGGAGGAATAGTTTTTAGATTCAAATAAATTGTAAGACAGTCGCATATAATATATTTGATGGGTTTTTAAGTGAATTTATTTATATATATATCTATAAATTTTAAAATTATATATATATACCTTTAAAATTTAGAGTGTGTATATCAATTGTGGGAGAACATAAAAAAAAAATCCTTATGAAATGCTTTAATTACTGTAATGATTAGTAATTATCTTCGTCAATCCAATGTATTACTGTGCAGGGTTAATATACCATACTTTTTGTTAAAGCGAAAGCGCAACACTTTAATCGTTAACATAATAGAGTTATATATCATAATATTAAATATATCAACCTAGTATATATATGATTTAAAACCATGATATTATCATATTATTACGATGTTAATGTAAAAGTAACCTTTAAAATGTTTATTGTCAATCAACTACTTACTTACAAGAGCTAATTTATACCGAATTAACATTCAGTAAAAGAATTTAAATAAGAAAATTTTGTAATCTTTCGTTCGGATCATCGTTTGTACTAAAATGATTTATCAACTGAAGAATGTTTTGAAAAATACTAGTGTATTAATAAATAATTTAAAATTGTATTTTTTTATTTTAGGAAATAATTTACAAATAAACAAAATATTTATGTTGCTTACCAATTTCGTACAATATTTCTCACGGTGATAACAATATAACAATCATTTTTCATGACGTATAATATAAAAATTGCTTGACCATCTGATCATAACATGGTTTGACCATCTGATCATAACATGGTACAACTAAATTTTTTTTACTAATCATAACTAAGAGCACTAAAATTAAATTTATAAAATAGAATAGAAAAATCATAAAAATAAAACTAAAAGTTATATTAATTAATTGAACATATTGAAACTAAATATAATAAAATCTTAAGCTAAGTATAAAGCTAAAATATAAACAAACTTTAACTAAAATCGAATATCTCCCATCTAAGAATGTCCACATGAATGATGTGTTTGTAAAAGAGTTTGGAAATCAAAAAAATTAGTAAAAAAGAAAAAAAAGAAATAAATATTTATCTTTTTCAGAATATGAAAATTATATGGTATATTCTTATTTGTTATATCTTGATTTTTTTAATGGCAGAGAACTGTATATCTTTTTATTAGTAGATGTTTTTTTTTAATATGCTCCAATTTTTATGTTCATAAAAATATATAACTTTAAATCATATAAACTATTGTAACATTTATTGACTCTGAAAATCCTAATATGTAGATAATCTCCTAAATCGTTTCACTTTTATTCATGTCAACATGAGATATTTTAATTTTGCTAAATACTAGAGGATCCTATCGAGTTATATAATGGTAATTATTTTGAATATTTAAATTATCTAACTAGAATTTTTATTATGAACATTATATCATATCATGAACAATCATAATATACATAACACTCCAAGTACCGAAGGGTGTGAATATTTTTAATTTCTAAACTAATCTTGAAAGAGTAAATGAGAGATACAAGCGTATTTCAGGCATACTAATGTAGCTTAAGATTTAATAAAATAGCTAGTGTATGACCATAGTTAGCTTCAAATTATGTGAGAGGAACATGTTCTAAATTCCAAATTATACGGTTTAATAAGTCATATTTCAATGTAGTATTTTTTTTATATGCTATTTAAAATTATCTAATATCGATGCCTTGGTGGGTCATAGTTCAATGCATCTAAGATCATTCGTGAGGTCAATGTTTATAGATATGAACCTTTCGTTTCCATGACATGATCTATCTCTGTTATTAAAATCACTATGCAATTATCACAAGATGGCTCAAGCACAGATCATATATGAAGGAAAGATTGAAATAAACACATGATTTAACGTGGTTAGACAATTGTCTACGTCCACGTGTGCCGCCAGAGAAAAGAGTTTCATTATGATAGAAAAGGGTTACAAATTTCAGATTGTATTTTGTGTAGTCCTAGTAGTCTATTTATATGGAATAAATAGGCTTACTAGAAAATGAGCCTAATGGGATCATATACACTAATAAGAAAACCATCCCTTGTATTACAGCATACTGTCAATGACACAAAACCGTACCGTCGAGCATGGTATACTGTCAAGGCACTCTTCGACTCATTCACAATAAATCTTCCACTTGAGGTGAATATCCTTTCTTCACTATCAACAAATAAACTTCTCTTCTTCTGACTCACCAAATGCAAGGCATTCACTGTATATTGCGAACACCAATCCATTTTAGGCACTCCCTACACTTTTGAACTGATTCTACCTTGGTTATTATATCTGCTGGATTATCGTGTGTAGACTCTTTTTTCACATCAACAATTCCCTTTGATATTATATCACAAATAAAATGATACGTGACATCTATGTGCTTTGTACGATCATGGTACATCCAGTTCTCTGTAAGGTGTATGACACTTTGACTATCACAAAACACTTCTGTAGTAGTCCTATCCAAGCCCAAGTTTGCCACCAAACCTTGCAACCATATTGCCTCTTCAACGGCTTCTGTTACCCCCATGTACTCTGCCTCTATTGTAGACAAAGCTACAGTAGCTTGCAACTGTGCTTTCCAACTGATCGCACTTCGAGTAAATACATATCCTGTTAGAGATCTGCTTTTATCCATATCACCTGTAAAATCAGAATAAATAAAACCAACCAATGATCCTGCAACATCATTCAGCGATTCACCAATATCGGTCTTGTTAAAAGTTAAGCCAATGTTCATAGTATTCTTAAGATATCAAAGTATCCATTTCACTGCCTACTAGTGTTCTTTCCCAAGACATCCCATGTACCTGTTTACTACACTAAACGCATGTGAAATATCAGGTTGTGTGCATACCATAGCATACACGATGCTACCAACTGCACTTGCATATGGAACCTTCGACATTTGTTCAAACTCAACATCGTCCTTGACCGCTCCTATTGCAGACAATTTGAAATGAGTAGCAAACAGAATGCTAACAACCTTAGCATACAAAAATTTGAATCGTTGTAAAAATTTCTTAATATAGCTTCGTTGAGACAAGTTTAATGACCCTACACTTTTGTTCCTGATAATCTCTATACCAAGAATTTTCTTTCCTCTACCCAGATCCTTCATCTCAAACTCGGCACTGAGCTACTTCTTTATCTGCATAATACGTGACATACTACAAGCAGCAATAAGCATATCATTTACATACAATAACAAGTAAACATAAGAATCATCTGACTTCTTTTGATGATGCACACAACTATCATATGGACTCCTCGTGAACCCTTTTGACACCATGAATGTATCAAAACGTTTGTACCATTGCCTAGGTGACTGTTTCAAACCATGCTCCTCTAATTCATCATGTAGAAATACAGTCTCCACATCTAACTTCTCAAGCTCTAAATCTTGCAAAACTACTATGGCTAACAAACCTCGAATCAAACTATGTTTCACCACTAAAGAAAACACTTCATTAAAGTAGATTCTCCTTTGAGTAAAACCCTTAGTGACCAGTCTTGCCTTGAATCGAGATGCCTTAACTCCTAGATTACCTTCCTTTTTCTTGAACACCCATTTACTTCCTACTATCTTCTGTCCTTTAGGCAAGTCTACAATCTTCCATGTTTAATTCTTATGAAGAGATTCAATCTCTTCTCCCATATCACTAATCCATCTATCTGCCTCTGAACTCACTATAGCTTCTCTGTAGCTACTAGGTTTCTGCATCTCAACTTCTTCTGCAACTAATAGAGCATATGCAACTAGATTCGCATACCTTTATGGGATTCTAATATCTCTTCTTTCTCTGCCTAATGCTATGCTAGATTCACCTCCTGATTCTCGATCCACCTCATAACCACTTAAATTATTGGATCTGCTATGAACTGATTCTACGTTAAGCACATCTGTTTACTCACAATCGATCATGATTCAACCATTTCTCCTACTTCCTTCTGATTGTCTATCAAAGCAAACTTATTAAAAGTAACGTCCCTACTTATGAGAAAACCTTGAGACTTTAGAGAGGTACACCATAACCTATATCCCTTCACTCCAATAGTATATCCTAGAAATATGCCCCTTTTTGCCCTCGTCTCAAGCTTACCATCTCTCATATGAGCATATGAAGAACAACCGAACACCCTCAAATGTTCATAATCAGCCGACGATCCATACCAGATCTCAAAAGAATTTTTACAATCAATAGCCATTGATGGAGATCCATTCACCAAGTAACACGCTGTATTAATAGCTTCAGCCCAAAAATCCTTTCCTACACCGGAATACGAGAGCATACTTCGTGCATTGTCACAAAGCGTTCTGTTCATTATTTTTGCGACTCCATTCTGTTGTGGTGTTCTAGAAAAAGTGTGATGGCGCACTATTCCCTCTGCTTCACTGAACTCGTTGAACTCGTGATTGCAATATTCTAACCCATTATCTATCCTAAGACGTTTGATTTTTCTTCTTGTTTGCTTCTCAATCATCGTCTTGCATTTGACAAAGGTTGAATACGCCTCATCTTTCGTTTTCAGAAATTAAACCCACACCATCCTTGAATAATCATCAATCAAACTCATGTAGTATCTGGCTCCGCTCTTAGATGAAATTTTGTTTGGACCCCAAAGATCTGAGTGAATGTAGTCCACTGTCCCTTTAGTCTTTCTTACAACCGATTTGCTAAATTTGACTCTAGTTTGTTTACCAAACACATAGTGCTCACAAAATACTATTGATTATGCTTTATACCATTTCAAAAAATCTCTCTTTCTCAAAACAACTAATTCTCTGTCACTCATGTAACTAAGACGCCAATGCGACAACTTATTTTGATCCTGCCTACTTTGGCTATAAATCCATGATGATGCTACTACAACATCGCCCATAACAACACTCCTTTGGAGAATGTAAAAACCATTCTGCAAACTTCCCTTCATGCATACCATTGAGCCTTTTTTTTCATTTTGATTACACCGTCTTCTACATGGTACTTGTAACCCCGAGAGTCTAGTGTCCCAAGAGAAATCAGGTTTCTCTTTAAACCAGAAACATGTCGGCACGTCAAGATTCTAACAACCCCATCAAACATTCTGATTCTGACGTTACCGATACTACCAATAGTCAACGAATGATTGTTCCCCAAATAGACAGTTTCTTGCATTAGCTTGTAAGTATCGAACCACTGCTTGAACTGACACATGTGATATATAGCGCCAGTATCGAGTACCCAAGAGTTTTGCCCAAAGTCTGAACTTACGGATAATACATCTCCTCTACCACTGTTTTCACTATCATCGAAATCGTTCACATCTTCAATAATGTTTGCTGCATTTTCCTTTTGATTTCCCTTCTTACCATTCAGTTTCGGACAATCTTTCCTATAATGACCCTGCTCACCGTATTCAAAACAGTTTGAGTGCTTTACCTTTGACTTGGACCTCCAGTTCTTCCTTCTTAAAGAACTTGCTTTGCTTCTAGATCTTCCCCTAGTCATAAGACCTTCCCCTTCAGCTTGATTGTCTGGTTGCAATTATCTCATCTCATTTGATTTCAGTGCCCCTTTGACATCTGCTAGCGATAACTTATCCTTACCATACATAATGGTGTCTACGGAGTTTTCATAGGGAGATGGTAACGATCTCAATACAAACAAAGCTTGATCCTCATCCTCAATATTGATATCTATGTTCTCCAAGTCCATTATAATTGATTTAAAATTATCTAAGTGCTCTGTTATGAACATACCTTCTTTCAATCTAAAATCATACAAATAATTCTTCAAATATAATCGGTTTACTACTGATTTCTCGGAGTAAAGATCTCCTAGCTTCTTCCATGCACAGGCAGTAGTCTTCTCACCACTAATCTCGCGAAGCACATTTTCTTTCACACTCATTAAAATCCAGCACAAAGCTCTTTCTTGAAGATCTTGCTTCTCCCCTTCTTTCAACTCTTCTGGTAACTTATTCTCCACAACCTTCCACAACCCTTGCAATACCAATGAAGATTTAAGTTTAATCTTATACAACGCAAAGCTGGATCCCCCATCAAGTTTTTAAATCATGTATTTTGTTGCTGTAGACGCCATTTTGAAACCCTAATTGTAAAATCCCTAATTTCACCATGTGGCTATGATACCAATTTTGTTATTAAAATCACTATGCAATTACCACAAAATTTCTCAAGCACAGATCATATGTGAAGGAAAGATTGAAATAAACTGGGGATTTAATGTGGTTCGATAATTGTCTACGTCTACGGGCGCCGCTAGAGAAAAGAGTTTCACTATGATAAAAAAGGATCACAGATTTCAGATTGTGTTTTGTGTAGTCCTAATAGTCTATTTATAGGGAATACATAGACTTACTAGACAATGGGCCTAATGGGCTCATATACACTAATAAGAAAACCATCCATTGTATTACAGCATACTGCCAATAATACAAAACTGTACCACCGAGCATGGTACATTGTCAAGGCACTATTCCACTCAGTCACAAGAATCTGTATTATTATTTTTTGTGAGTTTTAAAATTTTGGCTTGTGATTTTGGTAAATAATGTATCTAAAATATTAATTGATCGATGAATTTAGATTTATAGTAGTTAGGTGAATATTTAATATTCTAAATTTGCATTAGAATAATTTCTAAATCAACGTTGGTAAGAGTAAAAGTTGAATAGAGAATACTAGTTTTCACAGAGAGAATTCTAAGTAGTGAAAGTTATATTCCGCTTCTGATTATTTCATAAGTCACAACTAACTTCTTCAGCCTCTTTAAATAGACTGAGTGAGTTAGTTAGAAAAACGGTTACATAAAGGATTATTTACAATTCAGCCCCTATATTTCTTCGAAAGCCTAATTTAACTCTATCTTCACAGAACTTATCAGTTTAGTCCTTATCAATTGCATTTAGATCCCTGAAGAATATCTTTCCTTATCAGTAGCCCCCCTAGTTCTTATACATACAATTTATAAGAACTATTCACTCTTCGAAGATTACTCCAAGTGAATCCATCCTCTTTATTACGATTAGGCCTAATGACTTGCAATCTTTCTTCGAATCAAAGAATAAGTGCAAATAGACTTCTCTATTCACTTCAAATCTACCAATTTGAGATATAACTATTCTTTCACTTCGAATTTTGTTACTAGAGACATAATTTTGCTCATGCTTCGAATTTTCTGATCCCTATTTGATAGACTGACTAGACCCTACTTGATAGATCTATGACACTGCACATTTCCTCTACGTTTCACATTCCACCCAATGAGAGCAACTCACTGGTTTTGCCTCTTCAAATTCTCAACGTCTTTCCTTTTAACTATAAATACCCAGCTCTTCCTTCATTGATAACTTTTTAGAGAAATCACTTCTAAACCATCTTCATCCTGTTCTTCATCTTCATCCTGTTCTTTATCTACCTTCAAGCCATCTTCATCCTGTTCTTCATAAACCTTCAAATCATCTTTATCCTGTTCATCCACTAAAGCAACTTCTCAGATCAATACCTATTGTATGAGAAGATATCCTAAATACAAAAGATCTAAACCCAGAAAACCAGTAAAATCAAAGAAACCTCTCTTCCCTGGTTCTAGCAATCAAGTATTTGGTGCCTACGATTATCTTTGTATTTCACAAAGAGCTAAAGAATACAAGGCTGCTGGGTTAATCTACAACGGTCCTCATTCTTCTTCTACCACTTTCAAATACGGTAACTTCGACCCCAATCTTGCCACTTCGTCTTCACCCCTAGCTTCAAACCCAGAATCTAACCCAGAACCTTTTCCTCCTCGAAATCAACCTACTTCTCCACCACTAAAACCTCATCGAAAATCTAAGGGTGTCACTTCTGACAAACCACCAACTGATAAAAAACCACAACCCAAATCACCTGTCCTACAATTCGAAGCAACTAAAAATCTTCAACCCAAATCACTTCCTCCTCAATTCGAAGCTGTTAAAGTTAAACGGACCAAAAAATCAACCTTTCTAGCAATGGGTGATGAAGCAGAAGCCTTTTCTCCTCCCCCACAAGAAGTGGTTGACACTACACCAGAAAGTAGTCAACCAATTCTTGTGACTCAAACTGAAACTCAAATCCGAAGTCGTCTCGATGAAACCACCGATGAGGACAACAATAAAGAAAATGATTCTGAAGCTACTGAATCTGATGCCGAAGAGGAGTCTGAGGCTGACGGGGTGATCCCTCCGAAGAAAATTCGAGGAAAGAAACCTCTCATTACACTTCCCGAGGATGTTGCTGCTTTGGTTCAAGAAAATCTTCAATCACTTTCTCCTTGGTACATTCTTGCCCTAAAGAATGTACCCTATACTTACTACCTCGAATCAGAGAAAGAGGAACTCAGAAAACTATGGGGATTAACAGATAACATGACTCTTCGACTACCAGTGGAAGGAGAAACACCTCTGAGCTGTCAGAAGGACGAACTGGTAGTCTATCCTAAGCTCTTCAACTGGGGACTTCGATTTCCCCTCGATCCAATGATTGTAAGGTACTTCGAAATTCTCAAGTTGTGCCCAACACAGGTTACCCCAAACCAACTATTCACTTTATTCTCCGCCATTATGGTGTCGAGGCTAGGAGGCATCCCCCTCGAAATTGAGGACTTCATCTCACTGACCAAGATCTCAAATGGGCCAGTCTTACCATTCTACTACCTAACACTGGAGGATGATCTGAAGATTATCGATGACCTCCTCGAAGCTGACAAATTTTGGAAACAAAGGTTTGTCTTTCTATCAGGCGCTTGGGAAAATGGGAAAGAGATTTCCGATGACAACCCCTCAAAGCTTACTCTCACCTGGAGAGATAGCAGTAAGTCAATCATTACTGTATTGTTAACATTTCTAACTTATTAAACCTAGCCAGATTAATCAAGTCCTCTTATCTAACTGCTTGTTCTCTTTTCAGAAATTCCGAGGCGATTCAAAGGTCGTCGAGCAGCTGTAAAGGATATCTTCCAGAAAATGGCTGAATGGGCAGAGAAGGCCTGGGGAAATGGCTTTCACTCAGCCTTTTTACCAATCAACTTCGTCAACAGCCATCTGTGGCGCATCACCTTGGGAGCTGACTTCCCTGAAGATCCGATGACCCCCCCAGATCCCATCATAGCAGTCCAAAGAATACTCGCACCAGATGGGAAAACCTATCTTCCCACCAGGAATCGAAGTGACAGTCACCTGCCACTAAAGAATAAAGGAAAGCTAACCCTCAAGAAAGCCGATACAAGCAAGGCTAACCCTTCCAAAACTTCGAAGCGTGCAGTGAAACAAAAAATGCCTGCATCTCAACTTCCCCCAATATCCGAGGAAGATGAACCTGTTCTGAAAAAGAATAAGAAGAAAGACAATTCTCCAAAAAAGAAAAAGAGCAAGTCCGGCACGCCAAAGAAAAAGAACGAGGCTGACATACTCGAGGAGGTACTGGCTTCCGAGGTGCACGGGAAAACTTTTATTGAAGAAAATCCTGAAGGAGGACTGACACTAGGAGATAACCAAGTAGACGATTACCTTAACCTCGAAGATTTCAACTCCAACGGGGATTTTGCATTTACTGGTGAAGGCTCCCAACCTACCAATATTATTCCACCAACTTCTACTGGGGCTGCCATGGCTTTGACATCTAACGCAATTGTTCATGTTGATCACCACCCATCAAACTTTCCCAATTCAGACAAATCCGATGAGGTAACTTCAATCCTTCGACCTTTTGATAACTTAAGTGCTGCAGCCAAAAAATTATGTGAAGAAGTAAAAAATTCACACACACAATTGGAGCTCCTTGCACAAGAATTAATCAAAAGCAAAAAAGAAACAGAATCTGAAAAGGCTTCGAAAAATGAAGCACTTCAGAAATTCGAAGCTGAGAAAGGAAAGTTTCTTAAAGAATACAAAGAAAAAATCGAAGCTCTGGAGGCTTGTCATCGACTAGCTCTTGAAGACCTAAATTCTCAACATTCCACTGCTATCTCCGAGGCAAAGAAAAAATCTATCGATGTTGAGAAACTTGTTAAAGAATTCCAAGAAAAATTGGATAACTGTCAAACTCAAATGACGACGCTTCGAACAGGGTTCGAGGAAGAAAAGAAGGCTGCCGTCAAGAAAGCCGAAGCTGCTGTTGGTTCTGTGATGCTTAAAGGTATCAAAAAGGCTGAAATTGATACAGCTAACAATCTTCTTCGAGAAATCCATGCTGCCTATCCAAGGCTAAACTTAACAGAATTTTGGAAACAAGTCCCAGAGAAAGATCGTCCAAAAGAGGCATTCGAAGTACCATCAAGTTCTTCGGAAGAAAGTGATGCTTCTGACGGATCATCGGAAGAAGAAGGTGCCTAATAGATTAGGCATGTCGTGCTTGTTTTTGTGTATTTGGTTAAGTGGTTTTCTCCCTTTTTTTAAGCTTCATGTTTTATCCGACGAACAAGCAACTTTTTTTTTTAATATTTTAAACTTCTGGTGTACTTATTTAAACTTGTCGTTTCGAAAATTAGATGCATTTATAAATCGTGGCACCTCGAAAATTAGATGCACTCATAAGACGTGGCACCTCGAAAATTAGATGCACTCATAAGACGTGGCACCTCGAAAAGTAGATGCACTCATAAGACGTGGCACCTCAAAAATTAGATGCACTCATAAGACGTGGCACCTCGAAAATTTGGTTGTTTCTTCAAAGCTATTGCTTCGGAAAATTATTCTTGGTCAACTTTCAAAGATGATCAATCTTTGCCAAGTCACCAAAATAATAAATCACCCATCATAGTAAACAACCAATGGCCAAAAGAAATTTTATTAAAAAATTCAATATTAACCAGACACCTCGTTAAAACCTTTCTGGGCCAACAGATAAGGAAAGAGTATGTCTGTTTTACAAAAATTCGAAGTTCGGTTTTACTCACAGTACAATTTCAAATGCTCTATATTCCAAGGATGTTTGAGCATCCTCCCCTCTTCATCAGACAACCTGTAGGAACCTGGCTTGACCTTCATTTTAACTTCGTAAGGAACCTCCCAATTCGGAGCCAATTTTCCGAGGTGCTTGTCCCTAGTATAAAGAAATACTTTTCGTAACACTCGATCGCCAATTTTGAATTCTCTCCTCTTAACTTTAGCATCGTACCTGCTTCTCATTAATGTTTGATAATGGACCACATTCAAATGCGCTTTGACCCTTTTTTCCTCTAACAAATCAAGCTCAACCCTTCTAGCTTCATCGTTATCCACATCGGAATATCGTAGTAATCTGTAGGAAGGCAATGTAGATTCAGCAAGGCACACAGCGTCCATTCCATATACCAAAGAAAAAGGAGTCTCTTTTGTAGCCTCTCTAAGGGTTGTTCGATATGCCCACAACACTTCTTGAAGATAATTTGGCCATTTCCCTGCTGCTCCTGCCAAATTTTTCTTCAAACCATCCAAAATAGATCTATTTGTAACTTCCACCTGCCCATTTGCTTGGGGGTGGAAAGGAGTAGAAATTTTTTTTTGTATTCCTTTCGAAGAGCAAAAAGAGTCCATTTCCTTGTTATTAAATTGGGGACCGTTGTCCGTCGTTATTTTTCGAGGAACTCCAAAACGGTAGCAGATGCTACTTTGAATAAACTTGATTACATCCTTAGCTTTTGTCCCAGCTAAAGGTTCTGCTTCTGCCCACTTCGAAAAATAATCAACCGCAACAATAATCATCTGTCTTCCACCAGAAGCCATAGGTAATGGTCCTACTAAATCAATCCCCCACCTATCGAAAGGAACCGCCTCTGAGATTGTCATTAGGGGTACTGCTGGTTTATGTATTAAATTTGCATACCTTTGGCAAGTATCACAGCTTCGAACTAACAACTTGGCATCCTGCAATATGGTAGGCCAATAATACCCTGCAAACAATACCCTACGCGTTAAAGCTTTGAATCCACAATGAGCTGATTCATCCCCATCATGCAATTCAGATAGAATGTTTTGAGACTCTTGCTTACTTAAACATCGTAACAAAGGTTTCGACGCAGATCTTTTGTACAATACCCCATCCAATGCTACATAACCAAGAGCTTTATACTTTATTTTCTTGAGCAAGTGTTTATTAAGAGATAGTATTCCCTTCGAAATAAAGTTTAACAAGTCAAACCTCCAATCACCTCGAGTGCACATCGGATCACTTACTACCTCATCAACAAATTCACACTACTCAGAATTCGATATGATCGAGGGCGATGGTTGTGTCATGATCCATGGATATTCCTCAGAGTAAGCCATTGTTGCTAAAGAATCAGCCATTGTGTTGTTACCTCTTCGAATATGCTCCACTTCGACATTTTCAAATTGTGCCATCATTCCTCGTAGCTCTTGCAAGTACAAAACCAAACGTTCCTTTTTAGCTTCTGATACCCCTTTTAACATGGTTAACTACCAACTGTGAATCTGTTTCCAAACGCACGAATATTGCTCCACAAATCTTTGCTAACCGTAATCCCGCTAGCACAGCTTCATATTCAGCTTCATTGTTCAAAGCATGAAATCCAAATTTTATAGCTTGAAACATAAACTCCCCTGTTGGTGCCACCAATTCAACTCCTGCACTTGACCCTTTATTACTGGATCCCCCATCAGTTCGTATCGTCCACGTCGGATTCATGTTCACTTTTTCACCATCTTTCTCTTCGGATCTGCTCGAATGGAACTCAACCAAGAAGTCTGCTAAGGCTTGAGCTTTGATAGCTGTTCGAGGAGAAAATAACACATCAAAATCTCCTAATTTTACAGACCACTTAGTCATCCTTCCTGAAATGTCTAGCTTTTGCAACACATTTTTTAATGGATATGAAGTTCGAACCACAATCGTATGTGCCTGGAAGTAAGGGCGCATTTTTCTCGCTGCCACTACTATACACAGTTCCAATTTTTCGAGCTTCAAATAACGTTTCTCAGCATCAACCAGACTTTTACTGACATAGTAGACAGGCTTCGAAATTCTCGTATCTTCACTGACCAGAACTGCACTCACTGCATAATCCGATACTGCTATATACAAAAATAATTGCTCACCCTTTCGAGGCTTTGATAATATTTCAGGAGAGGACAAAAGATTTTTTATCTTCACAAAAGCTTCTTCACAATCCGAAGTCCACTCAAAATTATTAGGGCGACGCAGCACCTGGAAAAAAGGCAAGCACTTATCTGAAAAACGAGAAATGAATCTGTTCAAAGCTGCTAACCTGCCCGTTAACATTTGCACTTCTTTGATATTCCGAGGTGAAGACATTGATATCAGACCCTTCAACTGTTCTGGGTCCACTTCGATTCCTCTTTCACTAATCATGTACCCCAAAAACTTACCAGATCGGACTCCAAATGTACATTTTTCTGGGTTCAACTTCAATTGTATGGCTCTGAGATTCAAAAACGTCTCTTCTAAATCATCAATGTGTTCATCATCACTTTTGCTCTTAACAAGCATATCATCGATGTACACTTCGATATTTCTCCCTATTTGTGAAGCAAACGCCTTATTCATCAGCCTCTGATATGTTGACCCAGCATTTTTTAATCCGAACGGCATCACTCTATAGCAGTGCAAACCTCGATCAGTGATAAAAGTTGTGCTCTCTTCATCATCTGGATTCATTTGAATCTGATTATACCCTGAAAATGCATCCATAAATGTCAAGATTTTATTTCCAGAAGTGGAATCCACTAACTGGTCAATTCGAGGCACTGGAAAAGGATCTTTTGGACAAGCTCTATTTAGATCTGTAAAGTCTACACACATTCGCCATTTTCCGCTCTTCTTTTTCACCACCACGGGATTAGCCGTCCACCTCGGATAATTGGATTCCCTGATATGCCCCATCTTATACAATCGATCTACCTCAGCAACTATGGCCTCGGATTTTTCCAACGAAAAAGCTCTTCTTTTTTAAATTATCGGCTTGATCTTCGGATCCACCGCCAAGCTATGACATATGATATCACTTGGGACCCCCACTACGTCCTCGGACCTCCAAGCAAATACATCCAATTTCTCAGACAAAAAATTCAACAATTTTTCTCGCAATGATAAAGACAACAGAGTCCCGATTCGAAGTACCCTGCCATTATTGAAAACATATTCTTCTATTTCTTCATTTACCACCACAGAACTCGGGGTTGACCTCAGATCATCAATTCCCTCATCTGTGCCACCAGAAGACAACCCCCCAAACTACTAATTCTCCATCGGATCATCAGTACTTTTGCCTCGTAGTCTAAACGCAGCAGCGTAACACTCTCTTGCCACCTTTTGATCACTTCGAACTACGCCGACTCGATCCTCGATCACATACTTCAAACACTGGTGAACCGTAGAGACTATAGCATACATTTTAGCCAGCCACGACCTTCCAAAAATAGCGTTGTAGCTCGATGAACAATCCACCACCATAAAAAGTACTTGTACTTTCTTTTTGAAAGGCCCCTTTCCCAAAGAAATCTCACCTTCGAACTCTCCTATCACATTTGCTGTTGCGCCAGTAAACCCAATGATAGTTCTCTCTGATCTTTCTATTCGAGGTGGAGCGGTGAATCTATCATATGTTGACTTGAACAACACATTAGCAGAGCTACCAGTATCTATTAACACTCGTCGAATCTCCACCCCGCACACTTCTGCTCCTATGACCACTGCATCTTCATGTGGCCCAGAAATTCCTCTCAGATCATCCCCATCAAAAATTATAAAGGGGACATCCTTCTTGTTGCTTAAGCGTGTCGATGCTCCTCCCTCAATTTGATGTGTTAAATTCACTATATGTCTCTTCCTCGAATTATTAGTGTTGTTAGTCATTGAATCTCCCCCAAATATCGTCAGTGACTCAAAGAAGGCACACAAATCTCGAACACGTCCCTGACGCGTCGGCTCATCTACTGACAATAATAATAATCGACTAGGGTCTGGGTCGACATATTCCGAAGCCACATCAAAATCATCACCTGCAGCATCTAAAATCATCAGTGCAGTTTCCTGCTTAGAATTAGGATTACCAATTTTCTGAGCTACAGCTTTAGCATTCTTTTTGACATATTCCAGCAACTTTCCATTTTCTATCAGAACCTGCATCTCCTTCTTTAGAGCAATGCAATCATTTGTATCATGGAAAATATCATCATGATACCTGCAGAACTTATTATTGCGCTCCTCTCTTGGCCTATTAATCGCTGGTGGCTTTCTAAAATTTATTGTTCCCCTGGTTTTCTCATATATCAAAGCCACACTTTCAGTCAAATCCGCATAATAGTCTGGTCTTACCCACACATTCGATCTGGATCTGAACTGTTGCTGATTATTAGAATTGTGTTGATTATATCCCCCTTGATACGAGCTCGAAGCTCCTCGGTTAGAAACATTTTGATTACTCCTCGGGCGCGATGAGTTGTTATTCGAAGTGTTAGCTTGACCATTCCCTTTCTGAATAGTACTGCCTCCTCCTCGAACCCACGTCGATTCTTCGACCTTGATCTGATCCTCAACCTGAGCCATGAGAGCGCCAAATGTTAACGCCCTACGCCTTGTAGTCTCATCTGCTAAATCTCCAGGCAACAATCTTTGTCTAAACGCCGCCATAGCCACACTTTCTTCACAATCATCTAATCCAGCTTTTGTTGACACAAATCTCTTAGTATAATCCTTTAGCTTCTCTCCCACAGCCTACTTGCATTGTATTATTGTATCTCCATTAGCTCTCATTTCTTTGCTTCCCACAAACTGTCTTCGGAAAGCTGTGTAGAAGCCTCTAAAATTTGCAATTGACTCCTTAGGAATCTCGTTGTACCATTTTAGTGCAGTTCCCTTGAATGTCTGAGAGAACGCTCTACACACCAATTTATCGTCGTCTTCGAAATTAGTCATATAGTTTTTGAATTGTTCTATATGATCATCGGGATCTTGAGTCCCATCAAACTTGTCAATTTTGGAAATGTCAAACCGCCTCGGAAGCGGCACTGATCTAATCTCCCTGATCAATGGTGAGTCCCTCCAGTCGACTCCTTGAACATATTGGTCTTCGTTTCTCATCCCCACAGTAGCATATAAACACCTTCATATTTTCGAGGCGAATATTTCCGAGGTGAATATACTCGCATTTCCTTCTTTTGCCTTCCTTCCTTATACACCTTAGCTGGCCGTAGTTCATATTCTGCTCCTCTTGAATGGCCTCGAGAATGCTCGTTCCTCGGTGTTTCATCTGACTCCGAATTTTCGAAATCCTCTTCATCACTAGAGTTCACATACTGTCGCTTCTGTAACTTTTCTTTCCTTTTTATTCCACTATACTCTTTTTTCCGCTCAAAACGTGCTTTACGCTGTTCATATCGAACGTCGCCATCGTCCATCGACTGATCCGACTGATCATCTTGATCGCCTCTTGCTATTTTAGACCTAAGTCTAGCGCTATCATTATTTTCCTTCTTTTTTACCAATTCATCAAGCTCTTCCACCTTCCTTATCATCTCATTCATTTTACCTTCGAAATCGAATTGGTTTGATTGAGTTGGAATCGATTTACCTGCCTCTTGCAGATCGAATTTCAATGTTTCCATAGCCTTTCGAACAGATTGATTGTCACCTTCTTCTGAATTCATCTCCAATCAGCGAAAAACTAAACAAAATACTTCAGAAAAACTCGAACGAAAAACTTCAGAAAACGAAAAACTCGAGACTCGATTTTTGATCTGTTGATCAAGGTATCTTCGCCCCCTTTTTCTAGTGCCAATTTGGTAAGAGTAAAAGTTGAATAGAGAATACTAGTTTTCATAGAGAGAATTCTAAGTAGTGAAAGTTATATTCCGCTTCTGATTATTTCATAGGTCACAACTAACTTCTTCAGCCTCTTTAAATAGACTGAGTGAGTTAGTTAGAAAAACGGTTACATAAAGTATTATTTACAATTCAGCCCCTATATTTCTTCGAAAGCCTAATTTAACTCTATCTTCACAGAACTTATCAGTTTAGTCCTTATCAATTGCATTTAGGTCCCTGAAGAATATCTTTCCTTATCAAACGTGAGAGTATATTTGTATTGTTTATTTTCTAGACTATAGATTAATTTTGTGTAGGTTACGGTTTGATCACCATGGTGCAAAATATTATTTATTTGTTTTAGAACAATGAATAATATGACTATTCATTTTATAATGTAATGAATAACATATATATCCATGTTATACGATCATGTATCAAATAAGTATTTATGTTACAGAATATGAATAATATGGCTATCCATATTATACAAACATTACAACAATAAAACAATCATATTTGATACTACATATCACAATCTTAACCTTTTTATTTATGTTACACAAATGTTACACCAATATAATATTTCAAAGACGAGGTTGGATTAACGATATTTTTTAGAATAGTATGAGGAAAACTAATGGGCGGTTTTAGATATATCCAAAACTTTAGAGGCAAAGAATAGGCATCCATCATGGAAATAAACAAGGCTATCCATAACGCTCTTTGAGAAAAAACCCTAGAAAATAAAGTTTATACTTTAACCGCTACAAAGAGATTAATTGTCCCAGAAATCTAGGTTTGGCTACCTTTTGAGAATTCGAGATTATTGGTTGCCACAAATATAGATTGATTGTTGTAGCAATGGAACATGTTGTCACGATAGTAAACTATGTTTTCACGATAAACATTATTCTTACCACGAAACGAATGTTACATACCAATGCAACGAACAAGCTTTTTTTTGTTTCTCGCACCAAGAACAAAAAGTACTCGTATGTTACATACTTTTTATTTCTTGTTGTTTTGTATCAAAAGTAAAAGGCTTGTTATATCTTGAAAGAGCTATCATGAGATTTCTGAGCAATGGTCATACGAAAATAATTGTTTTTAGAAAGTGTATTCAATATTGTATCAAGTTTGTATCTTTTTTAAATACCTTCCGATAATAATTTGTGATATCATTTTAAGTTATTATTTATGTTTAGTAATTTTCCAACAATAAAAAAAATAAAAGTATATAGCAAGAACAAATATTATAATGAATACCATCAAAGCAAATACTTAATATTTAGCACGATTGAATATGCATGATGGAGCAACCCATTCAAGGTGGAAGGATAATGTGATGTTTTTAATTTATGAGCTAAGGCCTTAAACATGATTACAAGAAACTTGGTAAAACTAAATGTCTTATTTTTCAATATGGAAATTATAATTTTTTAGGAGAAAAATATATTCACCCCCCCTCAATATTTGAATTTAGAAATATAGTTAAAATATGCATGCTTAAAAAAATAGAAAAAATATTTTGATACCATAAATTCCACGAACATCAATGTGGTTGAACCTAGAAATAAGAAACATAAATTTTCAAAAATAATATTTTGAACAAAAAATATAACAAAATTCTAAAGTAGTTGAATTATGTATTGTGTTTGTGGTAGGCTTCGTCATTTGGAAAAAGATTGCAATCCTTAAAAAAAGACTAAGAACATAAATATAATGGAAGAGGAAATTATAGCAATGATGAATGAATTTAGTGTAGTGGAAACATAATCATATTGTTGGTGGTATGCTATATGTGCATTAGTGCACGTTGACGATGACCAAACCTTTTCAATCAATTGAATAAAATAGCGATGCGTGATAGGTGAAATGAGTAGCACTAACAAATCAAAAATGAGAAAAAACCTCATGTACAGTAATCCTTACAATTGTTTTTATAATGACCAAACCTTAGTATATACAATTATTTTTATAAATTTAAGTGGTGTTTTGTATGTTCCAAAAATGAGAAAAAACTTCATGTATGGTGATCCTTTTAGCTAATAGATGAATTCATCTAGAGTGTGAATCTGGCAAACTCATTCTGGCCAAATGAGGTACTTTGTTAGAAATGGATACTCCTATAACATAATGGTACTACAAATTTGAAGCTCGAAGAAGTAGAATAAACAATACAATTTATTTTTTTCTCTTGTAATAATTATTTATTATGGTCTGATATACCTGCACATATAGTCATAGCACGATTAGTAAAACTGTTAAAATCAGGCCTATAAAATATGATATAGGTTCACATGTAAATACAAATTATGTGTGGAATCTACAATGGTTAAAAATTCTTATAACCGTAGAAAGATATATGAAACTAATAGACTTGATATATATATATATATATATATATATATATATATATATATATATATATATATATATAAATATAGATATATGTAAATATATAGATATATGTAAATTAAACAATATCTTGATGCGTGGGTTTAAGAGTTACATTATAATTACATAGATGACTACTCTAGAATTATTTACATTTTTTCCTTTAACACAATGAATATGATTTGAACATGTTTAAGATATTCAGAGTAGAATTGAAACTTAATTAGACATAAAATTAAAATCATATGTGGTGATAGAGATGGAGAATACTTATTATGATAATTTTTTTAATTTTCTAAAGAGTATGAGATCATTCATTAATCTTCGATTCGTTATACAAATAAAAAAATAGATTGGTTGGACATATGTACAAAATATTATTTGTGATAACTAATATTATGCTTGTTAATTCTAAATTACATATTAATTTATTATTATATATGATATTTTTGTTAGATTTGGTAGTTATTCATAATTAGATCTAATTGTTACCGTTAAAATTTTGAATTGGAATGTTAGGGGTGTATGAAACAATAGAACATTTAGGAAGTTAAAATTAGTTGTCAAAGTTGAGAATATTAAATTAATGGAAATCCAGTAATTAATGATACATGAAACCAGACTAAACCCATTTTTTGAAAACTATTGGTTTTCACCATGATATCTCAAACATGAATAACAAAATTTGGATCATTTGGAATGATCGATTTGGTGTGGATGTGATATGTGACACATAGCAGGTCATCCACTTAAATGTCACACACTAAAACCAATAAATCCTTCAATAAATTGTAATGTATGCCAAATACTCCATAATTAACAACCTTCCCATTTGGGAAAACTTGAGACAGTTCTCCAACAATCCACTTGAGTGGATTTTTATGGGTGACTTCAACCGTATAACAAATTCTTCAGAAAATTTATCTTGCTCAACTTTGGACTATTCTTTAGAAGATGTAGGTTTTACAAGATCATCATTTACATGGACCAATAATAGGAATTGGAAACACTTACATAGAATTCTAATAAATTCTCAAATGAGAAATTACTTTGATGGTTTTAGTGTTAATACTAAAATCATTATAGATAAGATTAATCATATAATTGCATACCTCGATAACATGAATACTTTTAAAAAGAAACTTTGGTTTGGAAATATAAATTTAGTTGGAAACTTTGGTTGTCTTTTTCAGAACAATAAACCTATCTGGATAAATGTAATTAAATGGATTGTTTCCACATAAAATAGAATTAAACTAAACTGTGATGGTGCTTGTTTATTAGTCGGCGAGTCTAGTGGAGCTGTGATATTTAGATATTATTAGGGTGATACAATAAGTACATATGGAAGAATATATGGAAAATTAAACCCTTTGATTGCTGAAATCTTGGCCTTATTAGATGATTTTATTTTTTATAATCTAAATTATTATGTTGATATTGAGTCGGAATCTGAAATTTTAATTGATATTTTAGCAAAGGTAAGGCTCTTTGGTTTCTCAACCATGTGAACTTCTACTGTAGAACTTAATTAAATCACCCATAACTATTAAATATATACTATAAATCCAAAATCAAGTAGTTGATTGGATGGCTCAATGGACCCTTAGGTGTAAAATGAGAACTGATGTTGATAAGAATAATATACCTGATCGTATTAGGGCTATAGTCATATTAGAGAGCTTAGGTTTGAGCCACTTGTGCTCAAATGAATCTGATACATAACTTGTTCATGTCTTAATTGTATTCTTATTTATTAAAATTAGTGCTTTTAGTACTTTTAAGTTCAGGATCAATGAACGAGAAGGGTTGGATACATATGATCAATGATTGTGTAAGTCAGACAGTAGCGGTTGGACATCATCTATGGAATCTCAAGTCAATCACAAAAGAAGGAAAAGACTATTCATTATTTCATCAAACCAAAATGGAAGTTACTTGCTTTAGAAGAAAAAGAAAATTTTATATATAATCAAATTCTTGATGATAACTAAGTCAGTCAAAATTGTGTAAACAATTTTCTCGATTTAATAAAATTATATATATTATATTTTAATAGCTTATATATATCTTTTAAGAATTATTTAAATCTTGAACATAGTCTTTTGTTCGATTTATTTTTCATACTATTTGGAAAATCTCTAAAAGATATTATATTTACCTCTACCATTAACAGCTTCATGAAATAACTATGAATATCAAATAGTTGGTTGGATATTGATGTTTTAAGTAATCTCGAGAAATGATTCATAAAACAAAAATATCAAAATTTTAAACTAAAAAAATCTTATAAGACATAATTATTTTTGGATATTTATTGACAAGTTTTGATATATTATTTTTATATTTTAGTTAAAAAATGAATTCAATTTATTATAATATTTTCATTCCCAAAACCATATAATTCTTTTTTCTAACAAAAACATTTTAATTGGATGAAAAAAATTGTTACAAAAGACCTTGAAGAGAGGAGAAGATGTTGCCGCAAGGAATACTTGATGAGTCTTCCCTTAAAATGTTTCAGGGTTTCTCTTGAAATGTACTTTTTTTTATTAAACTTGATACTACTTGATGAAACATTTTTTTGAATCCACAAAATCATAAGGATTAGAATGGATCAATTTAAATGTTTCCAGACGTTAGGTAACATGCACCAAGACTTTCTAGGAGGGTTATTGTCATAAGGGAATTGGGAAGCTGATTTATACTATAAACTATCTTCATTTTACATATATTGGTCCACCTCGCAAGCCATTCAGCTGCCTGGTTTTGGTATCTAGAACTAAGCTTGATAAACATTGAAGAGTAGATTAATTTCTTACAGCATCTAAAGGTAGGCTCTATGTACCATGGAAAATACCAGATGTTAACATGTCAACAAGAATAGAAGAATCAATTTCAATACCAATGTGACTATAACATTTTTTTAAACAAATGATGAGGTCATCTAATAAGGCCATACATTGAGCCACCAGAGGAGTTCACTATTATAAAGTGATGCAGATAGATTAACACTAGAATTTATGAAGGCAGGCGATCACTCGAAGAATGCAGCGAATTGACAGTTTCGGAGCTCCCGGTGTCCGATTTTGACCCACAGCGCCTTATTTCGAAGGGAACGACGTGACGATTTTATTCAACGGAGTCGTTTACTATGTTATTTCTAACTTTTATTACTTTTGGGAATTTTTGTAATTTTTTTATTAGGGTTTTCATTCGAACCCTTATTTAAACAGACTTTGTTTACAATGTAAGGGAGTTGAATTTTGATAAAGAAAATTAGGATTTCACCTATATTGGCTTCTCTGCGTTTACTCTGTATCATAAAGTCTACCATATGCAGTTAATACATCACTATTAGAGTTTCTAATCAAGCTAGTACTGCTAGAGTCACCATTGAACATGCATGATCCATCAACATTTAACTTAAGTCTATCTACTTCAGGGTGAATCCACTTAAGAAAATTGACAAAACAGTGCTTCACAGATTCTGAATTTTGGCAGAATTGACATTCGGACACCAATGAAAAGTTTTGTTTTTTTAAGGTTATGATTGATAAGGGAATAATCCACCGATATTGATAATAAGGAGTAAATTGTAAATAGGAGGAAACTAATATGTCTATGACTGTATTTATCTTTTGTTATAGGATAATTTGTAAACAAGGTATTTTATGAAGGAGTAAAATAGAAATAAAACAAGCCCACCAAGGACATTAATGGGTCCACCCATCTCCACTATAAAAGGAGACCCATTATTCTTGGTAGGTGGGACATTCTTAATATAATATTCTCTTTCTACGTTCTCTCTCTACATTTGTGCTCTAGTCACATCAGGTCCAAGATCCAATATCTTTCTTAGTCATTTATCCTCTCATCATTGGCGCCGTCTATGGGAATCCGTGATACCAAAAAGGAATACTTTTCTTTGAAAATCGCGATCTAATCTTAAAGAATGAATGACAAAATTGTCGGAGAGAGGGTCGGGAGAGAAATGGCCCGAGTCGTTTCACTATCTGAAGGCGAAGAAGCCCCGGGTCGGAAGTATAACGCCCAAGGTCGGGAGTATAACGCCCAAGGTCGGGAGTATAACGCCCAAGGTCGGGAGTATAACGCCCAAGGTCGGGAGTATAACGCCCAAGGTCGGGAGTATAACGCCCAAGGTCGGGACAAGCGTTCGACCCTTATCATGACCATGAGATAGCTGCTGGAAGACATTTCCATATTAAATGCTGAGAAAGAACGGGCGTTAGACGAGAAAAGAGTACGGGAAGGAAAAGGGAAAGAACCACTCATAGATAACCGCGACGAAGGCAACCCGACTGCGGGACATCGCCTCGAGGCCCGACCTGTTAGATATTATTGGGAGCTTCGCCCGGAGGGGCGGCAAAATGCGAGAGAGGAGCGATATCCGGAGGATAACCGCGGCGTTTCCGCCGACTACACTTCGGACGACTCGTCGGGAAGGGAGTACAGACGCAAGGAAAGGCTAAACAAGTGCGCGCAGAAAAACCGTTCCCGACGGGATAGGGCACCCCGTTCAGATTCTCCTAAGTACAAGAAGGGTAGCTCCGAAAAAAGAGCAACAGCGTTGTTTGAGAAAGAAGAAATGGAAGCAGGAGCAGAGAAGAGCGGGTAACTCTATCTTAGGTCCCGTGGCAACCTTCGAACAGCCGGAACCAGGGGTACCGAACTAGTAGCCAATTCATCAACCCCGGGGATGAAGGCCTCTACGGGATTCAGACCGAAGGGCTCGGAGGCGGAACGTTCAGATTCAGAATGAATTGGAGAGCTTCACCGTTGTCCGACGAAATATTATCAGGGCATCTCCCGAAGAGGTTTGATATTTCCAAGTTGGAAAAGTATGACGGAAAGAGGGACCCGGATAATCACTTGGAAGCCTTCAAAAACTTTATGTTGAGTTTCGACAACGACAATAAAATTTTATGTCTAGTGTTTTCGAGGACCTTCAGGGATCAAGCATCCAAGCGGTACAACCGGTTGCCACAGGGTTGTATTAAGAGCTTCGGGATGTTCTGGACGATGTTCCGACAGCACTTCGTCGGAAGCAAGAGTTTCCGAGGTAATGGAGATACCATCATGAATTTTAAGCAGAGGTTACGAGAGAGCCTCAGGGATTACACTAGGCATTTTATTGACGCCAAGACCGACCTAGACCATTGCGAGGAAAATGTGGCATTAACCGCGTATCGTTTGGGCTTGCTCACGGGACCGATAAAGCAAGCAGTTACTAAAAAACAAGCGTTTACTTTTTTCGCTCTTCTGGCCCAAATAGAAAAATAGATATTGATAGAAGAAACCGAGGCGTCCAAACTGGGGGAACAAATTCAGCAGAGCGCGCAAGCATCGGTCGTTATAAAACAAGGGGCTCAATTCAGCTACGCTCAGCAAGCCCAGCCGGTCAGCAAAATACCACCGACCCAATCCTTATTGATCAAGCCTTCGGCTCCCCCGAGCCAAAAAGCAAAGCAGACGAATCAAGTGGTTTCGCGACCCATGTCTAACAAATGGATCCGACCCGCTTACTTCACTGACTTGACGGAATGCTTGTCTTCGATCTACGAAAAGACTAAGAAAAGCAGGATGTATCGGAGGCCTTTCCCCATACCTACGCCTCAGGAACAGAGGAACAACCGGTATTGTCGCTACCATGAAGACGTGGGGCATGATACTAAGGATTGCATTGTCCTAAAAAAGGAGATACAGATGTTGATAGAGCAAGGGAACCTCCTAGAGTACGTGAAAAAGAAAGCTCCGCACGGTACCACTTCGAGAGAAGTCGTAACGATACCGAAGTCCGAAACTACCATGACTATTTTCGAAGTCACCGACCCGTTTGATGTTTCGATCGAATACCTCGACCCAGAGGAAAATCGCCACATCATCGGGATGATTGAAGAAGGAGCCGCGGGAAGTACTAGGAATGTAAGAAACCTTTGTAAAATTTTCGAATCATTGACTATTTTCAGTGGAGACTCTATGACAGGTACAACACACTCCTCCAGAAAACGAAATATTGTGAATCTGGCTACCCAGTTGGAAGAAAGTACCTGCGCCCGTTCGTTTAATAAAGCTTGGAGAGTCTAACGTCAGTTAGAAGAAAGGATGCGCGCCCGACCACTTAATAAAAATAAGAAGGGTCGGACATCGGTCAAAGGAAAAGTTCTGACTCGGGTAAACCAGTCCATCAATCCAGAAGCTAAGAGACAGAGACGCTCCGAGTTGATTCTTTTACAAGTCTTTATTCCCGTCGCTCTCAAAGACTGGGGGCTACTGATTAGGGAATAATCCACCGATACTGATAATAAAGAGTAAATTGTAAATAGGAGGAAACTAATATGTCTATGACTATATTTATCTTTTGTTAGAGGATAATTTGTAAACAGGGTATTTTATGAAGGACTAAAATAGAAATAAAACAAGCCCACCAAGGACATTAATGGGTCCACCCATCTCTACTATAAAAGGAGACCCATTATTCTTGGTAGGTTAGACATTCTTAATATAATATTCTCTTTCTACTTTCTCTCTCTACATTTGTGCTCTAGTCACATCAGGTCCAAGATCCAATATCTTTCTTAGTCATTTATTCTCTCATCAATGATCAACTCATATCTAGCATTTCATAACCATCCTAAGAAAGAAGGAGTATTTAGTTGGGATTTAATTGAGGTTCCCATTTTAGGAGTCTCATGGAAATTTGTGCTATAGACCACACGTTTATTTTCCATAATATTTTCAGGTCATCTGTGATTTATAATTAAATTTGTACATGCCTCTGGTCTAGAACAAAAATATTAAAAGAACTTTTTAATTTCAAATTTTCTATAAACACTTTAACATTTTGAATATTGTGTGCACCTAAGGTAAACATTCCTATTAAAGTGAAAGTCGAGTGTTTGGTACTAAATGTCTTTACTTGCACATAGAATGAGATTGCGTTGAATCCATCTTTGTTTAAGAGCTTTACTAGTCAAAGATGGTGATCCTCTTTAGGAAATTTTGGTCTTAAAATTTTGCACCATGATCTGTTGTTTTGTTTCACAGTATTGAGACCTCTATTTAGGGTTGTAAATTCCTGTTTATAGCCCTGGTTGACTAACTGGGTCTGACTTCTCTTCTTTCGGTACTCTTGCACTTGACTGGCTTCTTTTTATGAGTAAGAGTCTTTGTCCATTTCATTAATCTTCGAACTCAATGTTTTTCCATATCTGGTATCGTTTGGACTAAGATCAAGAGATTTGGTTGAGGTTTGTGTTTGGTAGTGTACAATTCCATGGAGAGGTGAATCTTGATTCTTTGAATTCCACTAAGATTTGGGTATTGTTATGCAATATTTTCTCTGGAACCGAATGAATCTTTAATCTACAATGATTCATTTTCTCCCAAATTGGTGAAAACTGTAGAAATAGAGTTAGAATCCTTGGGAGAAGGATTATGGACGTCTGGGTGTTGATAGAAAATTTCTTATTTGAAACTGGAAGGAGATCCAATCATCCGTTGCTTCCTGGTATCAGGAATGTTCTGATTCTTGTCAATCTTCCGGGCCAGAATATCAGGAATGCTCCATGGTATCTTAACTGAATTCTTGTTTGTATCAGAAATATGATCCACCCCTCGATAACTTTAAATCATGTTTACAGAGACCAAAATGAGGATGCTGACTAGCTTGCCCACTGGTCTCTAAAATGCAAGAGGAATGTTAGCATTAACATCAATATAATTCCTGCCAGACTTAAAGGTATTATTATTCTTGAAGATCTAGGATTAGGTTATATCACTAACTAATAACATTATAGGTTTTAAAACATTCTTATTGAAAATCAAAGTATTTTGGAGATTTCCGTTCATCAAGAAGGATCTTCATTTCTGATAGTTTGAGAGCCTTTCCTTCGATACTCCCTGATTCCCAGTTCGTACACACCTCAAGCTCTTGAAAGTTCATGATTATTTCAATTAAAGTTTTTCGGATTTGGAGCATCAGTTTGCACTTTTGAAGTTATACGCTAATTTGATTAGCATTCGATTTACTTCTAGCCTGCTTGTTGGTAATAAGTATCTGTGAATAAATCGAAGATAACTTTTGAGCGCCAATTGTAAAATTTTCAGTATTTAATTGAATATATTATTTTTTTAAAGATCAAATAAGATAATAAATAAATAAATCATCCATTGCATCCTCTTTCCCCCTAATTGATATATGATCCTAAGAATTGAGATTAAATATTTTTTAGAAAGATTACGGTCTTCAAGCAATTTTGTCTTGATCGGATCTTCGAACTCACAATGAGAGATGGATCAAAGAGGTAAAATTTTGAGGTTAAGAATGAAGATAATTAGAGGTTCTCAGAAGAGGCTCTTCTTGGAGCGTTCTTGGCCTTTTATTTTTCAATATTGTCCCGAAACCCTAATAATCTAAATTCCCTCGTGTATTCCCTCACTAGTTTCTACAAAAGAAGAAAAACACAAAATATCTCAAAACCACATAATGTATAAGGCAATTTACTATAAAAATATAACATTTTTCCTATTTATTATCTAATTATTAAAACATTTTTAATATTATTGTTTTCTAAATCACAAGATCCATTAAATTATATATTATATATGCATAATGATTTTTTTGAATTGAAAGTAAATGTAATTATTCTTAATATATTCGTTCCCGAACTATAAAATACATTTAGTTATATAGTAACGTTTATATTTTCTTATTAAATTAAAAATATGAATTAAATTATTATTATTATTCCTTTAGTATAGAATCGGTAAAATTAAATGTCATAATCATATATTAAGTTTACTGTCTTATTATTTAATGATTTAAATAAATAAATTTATATATTTTATGAAATCTGAAAGTCTATAAAACCAATGAAATCAATGTCGTATAAGCCCCCAGTTATCGGTTATTTTAGAAAAACGGAGACGAATATTAGTGTTAAACGGGGTATCAGATTTGGGTGCCACAAATACTCACAGCGAAGATCTTAAAGAGTCCTATTACTATAAAGGACATGACAATACCTTCCTCGGTCCTGCTTTTTGTGCCCCAAAAACAGATGTTTAGGGTGTCATATAGTTGTTTTAGTTCTTTTTTTCATTTTTAAATATTTAGTGGTTTTCATTAAAACAACCCAACAAGTCTAATTGTGTTTACATTGGGTTGGGCCGTATTTTTTTGTTTTAAGGATATTTATGTAACTTTAGATTAGGATTTGTAGTATTTTCTATTTAAGCTCTCAAACTTTACTTTCTAATACACTTTTTGATAAATTGATATTTTTTCTCAACCTTTGAAGTTTTGTCTACCATAGGGTTAGGGTTTATCCGTTTTTTCTTCATTTATGTTATTATTTTTGTTGCTGCTATCGACACTAATGCGTATCCCAAAGTTTTGTTAAGAACTCCAGATGGAGTATTATTCAAAATCTCAATAAAGATTGCATTGAAATTTTCGGCTGGTCAAACTTTCAATTCAAGTCCCTAACATAAATAGAACTATGATGGAAAAAGTAATTATGTACATGACAAAACACACTAATGTTAGTGAAGAAGATCTCAAAAACTTTGATGTTGCTTTAGTCGATGTGGATTGTGAAACGTTGTTTTTTTTCTAATTATGGTAAATAATTTTATATTTTATTATATTTTGAGAAATTTTATTATCTATTAATTTGTGTTTGATTTTAAATTAGCATCCATGTATGTTATTTAGACATTATATTTCAAATATTATCATGGTCTAGATTAAATTGTTAAAGAGTTTATTACTTTTCATTTTAGGTGGCTGTCTATATGAAAATCAAGAGCATGCTCGATTTAACTTGTCGAACGGTTGCTGAATTGATAGAGAACAAAAAGTCCAGAAGAGGTGCGTGAAATTTTCAACATCGAAAATGATTTTACTTCGGCCGATTTTACTTCAGCCGAAGAGACAAATGTTCAAACTGAGCATCCGTGGGTGTACGAGTAACTTAATGTTTTAAGTTTTTATCTAATTTTGTACTTTTAGATTTTTGGTTTGATTAAAATAATATTTTCATCCTTAGTTTTTTATTTTTATATTAAATATTTTGGATATGAAGGTTATGACTTTCATGTTTTAATTAGATGACATTTACGTCATAGGAATCTGTTTGATTATCTTTTTACATTTAGAAGAGGCATAGTTAAAGTGGCTGCGCTCCGGACAGTATACAAGGATTGCTCTTAATACTATGTCCAACCGCATCTTATATTGACCATCAAAGTCTAACCATATTTTCTATTGACAAGATTGGATACATCTATCTTTATCCAAGTTTGACAATAATTATACCAAGCTTTATTAGTTTTAAATTACGAAATGCCAAGAGGTCTTCCTAGAGTGTTTTTGGTATACTACTTGTATATTTCGTGTTATATAGGAATTCAAGGATCCCATATTAGAGTTACACGTGACTCAATTTTTGGATTTAATCGAGGCTCCCATATCAGGAGCCTCATAGAAAACTGCACTATAGACTAGACGTTTATTTTCCTTAAGATTTTCAAGTCATATGTGATTTAGAATTAAATTAGTATATGCCTTTTGTCTCCAACAAAAGTATTAAAACAACGTTTTTATTTTAAATTTTCTATAAACACTTTAAGATTTTTAATATTGAGTGTACCTAAGGTAAACATTCCTATTAAAGTGAAAGTCGAGTGTTTAGTACTAAATGACTTAACTCGCACAGATAATTAGATTGCATTGAATCTATCTTTGTTTGAGAGCTTTATTGGTCAAAGATGGTGATCCTTTTTTGGAAATTTTGGTTTGACAACTTGTACCATGATTTGTCGTTGTCTTTCACAGTATTGAGACCTCCATTCAGAGTTTCAAATTGCTGCTTATAGCCTTAGTTGACTAGTGGGTCTGACTTCTTTTGTTTCGATAATCTTGCACTTGATTGGCTTCTTTTTATGAGTAAGAGTTCTGTCGATTTCATTATTCTTTGAAATCAATGTTTTTCCATCTCTAATTTGTATTTGGACTAAGATCAAGAGATTTGGTTGAGGTTAGTGGTTGGTGGTTTACCATTCTATCGAGAGGTAAATCTTTATTTTTTGAATTCCACTAAGATTTGGGTGTTGTTATGCGATCATTTTTCTGGAACCGGATGGAGCTTTAGTCGACAGCGATTCATTTTGTCCAAATTGATGAAAAACCCTAGAAATAGAGTTAGAATATTTGGGTGAATGATTATGGACTTCTGGGCGTTGATAGAAAATTTCTTATTTGAAACTCGTAGGAGATTCAATCATCCATTCCTTCTCCCCCAAATTGATGTCGAACTCTAGAAATGCAGATTGAATCCTTCTGAGAAGGATTACAGTCTTCAAACGATTTTATCTTGATCGGGTCTTCGAACTCACAATGACAGATGAATCGAAGAGGTGACGTTTTAAAGTTAAGAATAAAGAGAACGAGAAGTTCTCAAGAAGAGGCTCTTTTTGAAGCATTTTTGGCCTTTTATTTTCAATATTGTCCCGAAATATTAATACTCTAAATCCCTTCGTGTATTCTCTCACTAGTTTTTACAGAAGACGAAAAACACAAAATATCTCAAAACCACATAATGTATAAGACAATATACTATAAAAATATAAAATTTACCTATTTATTATATAATTATTAAAACATTCTTAATCTTATTGTTTTCTAAATCACGACATCCGTCAAATTATAAATTATATCTGTATGATATAAAAATATTTTTTAATAGAATTGAAAATATATGTAATTATTTTTAATATATATGTTTCCCTAACAATAAAATATATTAACTTATATAATAACGTTCATGTTTTCTTATTTAATTAAAAATATGAATTTAATTACTATTATTTGTTTAGTTATAGTTTCGGTAAAATTAAATGTTATAATTACATATTAAGTTTAAAGTTTTATTATTTAATTAGTTAAATAAATAACTCTATATATTTTACGAAATCCGAAACTCTATAAAACCAATGATATTGATATCGTCGCATAAGCCACGGTTATCAACTATTTTAGAAAAATGGAAACGAACATTAGCGTTGGACCGGCTATCAAATTTGGGTGCCACCAATATTTAAAGTGAAGATCTTAATGAGTCATATTACTATAAAGGACATGACATAACTTGCTTTGGTCATGCTTTTTGCGCCCCAAAAACAGATGCCCAAAAACAGATGTTTAGGGTGTCAAAATCGTTGTTTTAGTTTATTTTTAAATTTTAAATAATTTTTTGGATTTCATTAAAATAATCCAACAAGTCTAACTGTGTTCACCTTCGGTTGGGCCGTATTTTATTGTTTTAGGGATATTTATATAATTTTAGATTAGGGTTTCTGAGCATTTTCTAATTTAAGCTCTCAAACCATACTTTCTAAGACACCTTCTGATGTTAGGGAAGAAGATCTCAAAAACTTTGATGTTGCTTTCGTGGATGTGGATCGTGAAATGTTGTTTTCTCTAATTATGGTAATTAATTTTATATTTTATTATATTTTGAGAAAGTTTTTTATCTATTAATTTGTATTTGATTTTAAATTGCATCCATGTATGTTATTTAGTCATTCATATTTCAAATATTATCATGGTCTAGATTAAATTGTTAAGAGTTTATTTTTCATTTTAGGCAGCTGACTATCTGGAAATCAAGAGCATGCTCGATTTATCTTGTCGAACAGTAGCTAAATTGATAGAGAACAAAAGTCCAGAAGAGGTTCGTGAAATTTTCAACATCGAAAATGATTTTACTCCGGCAGAAGAGGCAATTGTTCGAGCTGAGCATCCATGGGCGTACCAGTAACTTAATGTTTTAAGATTTTATCTAATTTTGTACTTTTAGATTTTGGGTTTGAGTAAAAGAATATTTTCATCCATAGTTTTTTAATTTTATATTAAATATTTTGGATAGGAAAGTTATGAATTTCATGTTTTAATTGGATGACATTTACTTGATAAGAATATGTTTGGTTATCTTTTTACATTTAGAAAAGACATGATCAAAGTGGTGGCTCTCAGACAGTAGACAGGGCTTGCTCCCAATACTATGTCCAGCCGCATCCCATATTGGCCATCAAATTCAAACCATATTTTCTATTTACAAGATTAGATACATCTATCTCTATCCAAGTCTGACAATAATTATACCAAGCTTTATTAGTTTTAGGTATCCAAATATCAATGGGTCTTCCTAGAGTTTTTTTGGTATACTACTAGTATATTCAGTGTTATATAGGAATTCAGGGGTCTTAGAAAATGTAACCCATACTAGAGTTACACGAGACTCAATTTTTGGATTTAATTGAGGCTCCATGTTAGGAGGCTAGAAAACTATGCTATAGACCACACGTTTATTTTCGATAAGATTTTCAAGTCATATGTTGTTTATAATTAAATTAGTATATGCCTTTGGTCTAGAACAAAAGTATTAAAACAACTTTTTGATTTCAAATTTTCTATAAACACTTTAACATTCGTAATATTGGGTGTCCCTAAGGTTAAAATTCCTATTAAAGTCAAAGTCGAGTGTTTAGTACTAAATGACTTAACTTGCACAAAAATGAGATTGCCTTGAATCCATCTTTGTTTGAGAGCTTTACTCGTAAAAAATGGTGATCCTTTTTAAGAAATTTTGGTTTGACAACTTTGCACCATGATCTATTATTGTCTTTCACAATATCGAGACCTCCATTAGGGCTGTAAATTCATGTTTATAGCCCTAGTTGACTAGTGGGTCTGACTTCTTTTGTTTCGATAATCTTGCACTTGATTGGCTTCCTTTTGTAAGTAAGAGTCTCTGTCGATTTCATTATTCTTCGAAATCAATATTTTTCCATCTCTGGTTTTTATTTGGACTAAGATCAAGAGATCTGGTTGAGGTTGGTGGTTGGTGGTTTAGCATTCCATCGAGAGGTAAATCTTGATTCTTTGAATTCCAGTAAGATTTGGGTGTTGTTATGCCATGTTTTCTCTGGAATCAGATGAAGCTTTAATTTACAGTGATTCCTTTTCTCCCAAACTTATGAAAAACCGTAGAAATAGAGTTAGATACTTTGAGAGAAAGATTATGGACTTCTCGGTGTTGATAGCAAATTTCTTATTTGAAACTGGAAGGAGATTCAATCATCCACTACTTCTTTTTCCTCCAAATTGATGTAGAACCCTAGAAATTGAGATTAAATCCTTCTGAGAAGGATTACAGTCTTCAAGCGATTTTGTCTCGATCGGATTTTCGAACTCATAATGAGAGATGAATTGAAGAAGTAAAATTTTGAGGTTAAGAATGAAGAGAACGAGAGGTTCTGAGAAGAGGCTCTTCCTGGAACGTTCTTGGCCTTTTATTTTTCAATATTGTCCCGAAATCCAAATACTCTAAATCCCATAATGTATTCTCTCACTAGTTTCAATATTTTTTTTATTGAATTGAAGATTCCGGAACTATAAAATATATTAAGTTATATAATAATATTCATGTTTTCTCTTCTAATTGATAATATGAATTTTATTATTATTATTTCTTTAGTTATAGAATCGGTAAAATTAAATGTCAGAATAATATATTAAGTTTACTGTATCATTATTTAATTAGTTAAATAAATAAATTTATATATTTTATGATATCCGAAACTCTATAAAAACCAAAGAAATTGATGTCGTCCTATAAGCCCACAGTTATCAGCTATTTTTGAAAAACGGAAACGAACATTAGTGCTGAACTGGATATCGGATATGAGTGCCACAAATATTCAAAGCGAAGATCTTAACGAGTCCTATTACTATAAAGGTCATGACAGAATCTACCTCTGTCATGCTTTTTGTGCCTAAAAACCGATGTTTAGGGTGTCAAATCGTTGTTTTAGTTCTTTTTGCATTTTTGAATATTTTGTAGATTTCAGCAAAATAGCCCACAAGTCTAATTACGTTAACATCGGGTTGGTCTGTATTTTATTGTTTTAGGGATATTTATGTAATTTTAGACTGGGGTTTGGAGCATTTTCTATTCTTAAGCGGTCAAACCATACTTTCTATGGCACATTTTTAAAAATTGATATTTTTTTCTCAACTTTTGAAGTTTTGTCCATCATAGGTTTAGGGTTTATTCATTTTTTCTTCATCTCCAATATTGTTTCTGCTTAGACCAATTTTTTTCAAGAAGTTGAGATGGAGTATTATTCAAAATCTTTATGAAGGTTACTTTAAAATCTTCGGTCATCACACTTTCAATTGAAAAGGGTATTCCGAAATCTTAGTCCCTAACGTAAATTGAACTATGATGGAAAAGTAATTCAGTACATGACAAAGGATATAGGATGCTTTATATATTACTACCCAAAAATAGGATATATGATGCTTTATATAGTACTACCCAAAAATATAATTCCAAATAAAGAAAATTATATAAATATCTAAAAAATAGAACAACGAAATAAAAATAACATCTAAATATAAAACCTGGCTTTCAAAGGCTTTAAGGATCGAATTTGGGTATCAAACTTTGGAAAGAGATCACACTTTTTGACATCTAACAGTCTCGTCAAAATCTTCGATTTGAGTACTTGTTTCACCCAATTCCAATACCCGAGCAAGAAACCATGGATAAAATGAGACCCATAATTTATAATGAAACCCCGCTATAATGAGACCTGTTTTGGTTATAACAAGACTCCAATATATACAGAAATATCATTGATATAAATACATATATTTACCAAATTTATCTATTTTCTTTCTTTTAAACCCTAAAAGCTCTCAAATTAACCATTCTAAAAACGTTAAATTTCTCAAATCCAAGTTTGCAAATACATTAAGGTATGTTTTCTCTACGTATTGGTGTAATCTTATCTAAATTTACTTTGTTGTTTTTAGTGATTTTTAGAGTTTGTAGTTTTGGTTTAAGAAATAGATTTTCCTATGATTGTTGTTGTTGTTTTGAACGGTGGTTGTAGGTATATGTTTAGTTAGGTGTTTATCTACGTTTTGGTATGGTAGTTGGTAGATATGGTTGAGATTTAAAAGTTTTAGGGTCCATGGGTATAACTTCTGGATCGTGCATTTTTACGAATGTTGGGTGCCCAGAAATTCCGAATTTGTGCATACTGGGTTCGGGAGTCCGACATATATAAGCACACAGTATTCGCAAACACTGTATGCACAATTTTGCGTACTTTGAGCATTATGTGCTCGCGATTTGTACTGTTTTATTAAATTAACATGTTTAACATCTAACTGAATTGAACATTTTTTAGCATTTTTTATGTCTCAGAGAGAGCGTACTCATACCAGATCAGACAACAATGCTACGGACACCAATCATCGCTTAGTAGCGCATAGATGGACTACCCTATACAATATTAAAGTAAATTAAACAATAGATAAGATATAATTTACTACACTGTGAGGTAAGGCTATGCCAGATGTATTTTCTATACGACAAGAATGACGTCCAGCCACGAAAGATTTCAAGACGTTTGGATGAGGTAAAAACTAGGTGGACCTATCTAGTGAAATTTCGTATGCACCTAATTTCTAAGCTCGACGAAGATAAACGTCATGTTGCGTTTAAGTTGTTCAACTGTCAAGTCATCGCTAATTTAACGTAAGAGAATCTGGATATTGTCCATGCCTACATATCTACCATATGGGAAAAGGAAATGTGTGATACTGCAGTAGACTATTAGATTGTGAAAGATGAAATGAAGTTGATGAAATAGAATTGGCCTGAAAAATAAACTTTATTAAGTAAGAGTTATTGATTATTATTTCCTTATTTTTTGTTTAAGTTTATGTCTTGTTTGATTTTTTATGTGTTCCTTGGTTGTTGTTTGAGTTTTTATGATTTCCTGAGTTGTCATTTCAGTTTAATGATTTCCTAAGTTGTTTTTCCCCGATTTTTAATCAATTTTTAATTTTTCTTTTTTTGCGTGCATTTTTTCAATAATAATGTTAAATTATTAAAGTATAAGATTCATAAAAAAGAAAATTAAGTTTAGAAACCTGGAAAATACAAAAAATTGAAAATGGAAATATTTGCAATAAGCTTTGCGAACAGAGCATTCGCGTGAAACCCAGATTCGCGCATACTCAGCCAGCAATTTGAACACAATCACGAGCTCAAGCTTCATGATTTGAACAAGATAGCAACTTGGAATTCGCGATTTGAAAAAAATCGCGAACTCTGCGTTTGAATTTGTGACTAGACAGTATGTTTCTACCATTTTTTAATAACATTTGTAAGAATTTTGCCAAATTGTTTTTTAAAAATAACTACAAAAAGTAATACTTATAATAATAATTTACAATAAACTTTAAAGTCCAAATGAAAATTAAATAAAATTAAAGTATTCATCCATGCTATACAAAAACAAAACAAGCAATCCGTGTACTTAATCATTGTTCTCCGCTCAAATCGAAGAAGTGTGGTGGGTTTTTATGTACGGTTGATGGTTGAGTGGGCTTGATTTGATGATATTCTTTGAATCGTATGTCGAGTGGTATTGTCCAACCAGCTACGGTATTATTAGTGCGAAACGGAAACCAAGTAAGATAGATTTCCGGCAACAGTCCATTCAAAACAACATATTCAAACAAAATTTGGATAAACATTACGTCACAAAATAAAATACTATACTATATGATTCATTGGTATACTTACTTGCACGAAATGGCTACCATGTACGAACTCTAGACCAACTTCTGTGGTAGGACACGATCGAGGAGGCACACCACTTAGAGGTTCATACATATAAGATTGTTGGAGCGGTACATAATATACGATACACTAATATCTAGTGGCTATCACTAAGTCGTAGTCGGGAAACGTTATCCAATGCCTATTACCATTCACATACACTTCAAAGACGTCCACACTTTTTACTATGTTATCTACATGTTGTGCACCATCAAACACTTTCTCCCATAGATCGCGTTGATCTTGCAATTCGGCGATCAAATATTGTCTAACTTATTGCCATGAATCAATATTACCATATACAATTAAGACTACGGCCCAAAATCCGCAATTACCATAATGAGATACATCATCGACACTAGAAATGTACTCATGTAAATAGTTGGGAAATCAACTCTCATAACCGCTAAAATCTTTTCCCTTGATCGATTTTTTCAATCGAGTCACTTTCTCCTTCTTTGGTTGAGGTTGAGCCTTGGATTTGGCTTTCGCTTTGGCTTTAGTTACCGAGGAAGTCGTCTTAGCTATCGTACCAGGAGTGCTAGAGCCTAGACTACCATTGTATTCAAAATCAGATGGAATCTTTTTGGTTCATTTGTCAGGACCGACTTTTTTCCTACCTTTAGTGATAATCGGCTCCTTAGATTCCAAAACTTGACTTCTCATGGGATCTAGAATTTTCATCATTCTATTTATGATTTGATCGTGCACGTGTGGACCATAAGAGAGTGTGGTACTATCTATTATGGAGATTTTTCTTGTAAGGTAATCTATGGTACCAATGTAATCCCTAGGTTTGATCTTAAAGTACTCCAATAAACATCACATTCATTCTTCTGAATCACCTTACCTTCTTTCTCGATCATAAATAACTCGCATGCACACGTTAAATTATGTGTTTTCCTAATAACACAACCACGCATGACGGGAGTGAACCATATTTCCTCAACCATTTTAAGATTTTCTTTATTAACTTTATGTTTGTACATGAAAGTTTACGTTTTATGCCGTTATAAATATCCCCCCTAGTCGAGTATCTTTGTACGAAATCTATTTCGTTCAAATGATTCAAAAAAATTAGAGTGTTGAGCGTGAAGTAACGAATGAACATTTTCCCAAAATTGTAGAAATGTCCATAGATTTTCGCCCATTGCACATTGCATAGTTGATCTGCGTTTGGACTGGATCGAGACTGACTCGGTAAGTTACCAGACGGGTCCATCCCGGACCGCTAAGAGAAATGAGCCAAATATTATAGACCGGGACCGACTCGTTAAGAGTCGGTCAGGTTCGGTCCTACTCTTATAAAGCCAATTTGTAAGTTTATCATAAATTTCTTAGGGTTTTAGTTAAAATTATCGATAGACTAGGAAAACAATTATGTATTTCCCTTACCGGGTTGGTTACCAGATGAACCGGTGCAAACCGGTAAGAGAGTCGATCTAGGATTTCAACTCCCAACTCGCTTAAGCTAGTCGAACCGGTCTCAGATGAGCCTTACCGGACCGGTCTCAAGTGGGTTAACAGGTTTGGAGGTCTAATAATAACTCTACGAGTGATCATTCTCCGCCCTATAATATAAGATTAAATTAATTAGAAGTCTAATACTTAATATTAAAAACTAATGTATAAATATGATAATATAACTTACTGATTCCTAGTCTGATTGCCCAAATGTTTAAATTTGTTCGTGTAGATATAAAAAAACATTGGGTCTGTAATTGTTACCTATTGTTTCATGACATAATCGAAAACCATCGGACAAAAGGCGTAGACGTAGTGTAAATTGGTAAGGTTTTTGTTATAAATTTTGATCGTCGCCGAATAGGAAACCGATTGATAAAATTTGAAGAACTCATCGGCCATGTTCTCTTTGGGAAAAACTTTCCAAGCATAGGAGAAAATGTTCCTATCAATATGCATAATGCATAACATATGAGTGGAATCTAGAAGTATATCCTCGATAGCGATACAAAAGCGATACAAAAAGTGATACAAAAAGTCTTATTCGTCGAAGTTTGGTCAACTATTTCTATCAAATGCATCTTATACCATGTAGTCTTATACGTGTTATCCATTATAAGAACTTGAGGAAACGTGCGCAATTAATCGATGTTTGTAGGATGCGCGAAAAACAACTCGAGGATCTCTTTCTTTGTTTTGGTAGTTCGCTCTCAAACAAAGTACTCATGTTGTTTCAAATTACCGAACAAATATTGCATTTGGGTCTTGCATGCTTTATCAACCAAAATGTATTTTCGACGCATGTTGTAGATCATATGCATATTGGATACATCTTTCGAGTCTCTAAGCTTCAAATCGCGGTCTATATGTCTTGGTCGAGAACCGACTGTCGTTTGACTACAAAGAAACGCCTCTTATTCCACTTTTAGTCTATCGGATCGTGAATGACAATCAAAGTTTCAAACGGTTGGTGGTTGTGTTTCCTGTTTACCACTATCAATTTAAAATAACTGGGTAGTTCTAAGACCGTTTTCCCCCTTAACAAGGACGGACAACCGCATTTTTTGGATGAACATTGTTGGCGCTTCTTAACATACCCCGGTTTGAGGTTAGGTTTGTAAACACCTTGCTTCCCGCACGTGAAATACATCCTTGAAGTTTTCCCATTTTTTCTGTCGTCGTCTTTATTTAAAACCAAAATAAATCCTAACTTTTTTACTTTCGGAACCAAGCCATGAGACCAAATTAGATTTTGTATATAAGGTTTCCGTAGTAAACATTTTCGCGTAATCTACCATCGAACATGACGGTTGGTCCGGTCCCTACAAAACGTATGAAATTATATCAAAATCTACTTAATTTAATTATATATCAAAATCTACTTAATTTAATTATTTATATCAAAATTTGCTTAAATCGGACATAATAGTGTACGTAATTGACCAAAATCACGTATACAAGACAACCAATTTGTGCAAAATCACAAACTTAAACTACACAAATAATTAACCAAATTGGGAACAAAGGCTTCGTGATTGTGACTAAATCGTGCATTCATCGTTCACAATTTGGTCAAAATCATGAAGCCTGTATTCGCGATTTATCCAAGAACACCTAGCATAAATTTATGCATTCTCGCACGCTCCGGGTTCACGGTTCGTCCATCCTAACGCGCGATTCGTGCAATATTTGTACTGAACGTACAAAACTTAGAAGTCTACCTCTACTTGTGTATCCAGATGGTCCATCAAAGGCTCATCCTCCTCTGACAAAATCATCCACATTGTAAAAAAAATCGCCATTCAAATCACTCAAATCCATATTGTAAGATGTATTTAGGGTTTTTTTAGTTTTAGGTTAGTGTTTAGCAAATGTTTGATCAACGATTGGAATTGTGTTTTTAGCTAAAAAATTGGTTTTTATATTTAAAGGACACTTGATTTAGAAATCTTATTCTAAGAAATTTGGATCTCATTACAGTTGTACCATTTTTAAAGGAAATCATTAAAAATAATAGCAAGACATTACCTAACAAAAAACGTACTATGGGTTCGTTAAAAAAAATAAAACTTAAGTTATACGCAATCTGGAATGGCTTTTCAATATATATATATATCAAGGTTTGAAATTAAAAACAAAGTTGCTTTGGTGTCCCTAATTTCGTCTGTCATTGATATTTTGGGCATCATCACGAGGGAGATCTTCCTCTTTATGTTCTTCTATTTCGTTGTTTCCGGCATCATTCGTATTCTATTGGTTTCTCGTCCACACGTCTTAGTTGAGACTTTTGTCCAAAATAATTTAGAACCAATAAGTTTCGAAATTCAGTTTGAAAGAACCTTAAAGAGTTTACAACTGTCTTCCGCCTATTATTGCGATAATTGTATGCCAACTTTAATGTTTTATTGGTCAACTGGATCTCCAGATACCTTTTATCTCCTTATATAGCCGTTGTTAAATTCTTCCAAGCTTCGGTCAACTCGCATAACCGTTTTTCAAAATGGTAATCTTCTCTTACAAGATTGTCTTCGATGTCTTGGCATTAGTTTCCGAAGTTTAAACATTTCCTAGGATTGCTTTAATATACAGAATCACATATTTTTCAACTCTTTTTGTAACGGACCTACTACTCCTTTACCAAGCTCAAAAAGTGATGCGAGATGCCCTCAATGCGTGGATATCTTCAGCAAACTTCGTCATTCCAAATAGCAGGACGGTATAGAAAGTATGCATTTAATCATCAAATAAATTATAAAAGTATGGACTTGTGTGCAGATTGAGGCGACTACCAGTATCTTTTAAATATTGATAGCGTGGTTCGGGAAATAAAGGCATGAAATTGTCCGTGAATATTCCAAACCCACGATCTGTGGATTGGTCTGATCCATATAACATGGGTTGGGGAAATCTAGATAATGCAATTTTAGATATTTAGTTCTGTTTTTATTTCCGATGAATTGTGTTACAATGTATTTTTTATTCCACATCGACCATTTCACAATTTTTTTAATTCATAGTAAATCCGTTTTAGTAAATTATGCTTGTTTAACGGAAAATATTGATTAAATCGTTTGTTTTCCGTGATTGTAGGATGCCTCCACGCCCCGTTCTCCCAATATGATGGAACGAGAAACCACTAGTAATCCCAAAAAAATTGTTAATAGGCTAGACATCTCGAAGTGTACGTCATCGTGCTAGAGGATACTGGAATGTCTCCCTTGTTCTCCGGGATCGAACTACGGACCAACAATTCCGTAGATATAACCGACGCGTTATTGAGCTTAATTATGGGTTAGAAAAATAAGAAGATTCAAATAAATAATTTCCAAAATTGAATTAATCAAAATCAACTACAAATATGATTTGAAGCGCCTTAAATATAGAACGTCCAAATTCCTAATACTAATACAAATATATGGGAAAAAATCAACGGAATAAAATAATATCTTATTAAATCAGAATGGAGTCGTATCTAAAATACTATTTTAAATAAATTTTTAATATAAAAAGTAAATTAAATAAAACTAAAACATTTAAATAAATTTTTGTAAAGACCTTCCGCCTACATTATTCTCTTTCGTGGTTGAAAAAAATTCAACCCCGAATTCCAAAAATCATCCTCATTAGCTGGGTCTTCCAAGTTGGCTTCGTAAAAGGATTTATAAGGTCACAGTATAGTTGGCTTCGTAAAAAGATTTATAAGGTCCCATATATTGTGACGTTGTAGTTGAATGTTAAGATCAGTATATCTTAACTACATTTAATATCAGAATTGGGGTCAACATGTTGTTGAACAAAAGCCATATAACCGATTCGATAAAGATGAACCCTGAACAAGATCAATATATCCTCGATGTTCATGGACTTTGCATCCTCAAATACCCTAACGCGATCATCAGCCCCACAAGAAGCAAGTTGCAATGTCTTGCTGGTTTCACTAGTCTCAAGCATCAGCATTTCTCCATGACAAATGGTTCACTGCAGAAACATGGCACATGAATGGGTGAAACTGTAAGAGAGAAGCAGCTACATTACCACCCGTTCGATCAAATGAGAGGCTTCAAAGTTCAATTAGTCTGTTTTACATTCCTACAACAAGAATCCATTGGTTTTTCTGACGATCAACGCCGACCCATGCAAGAGCATGGATACTGCTCTGAAACGGAGGCAGGGCCATTACCTGTTTGACAGATGATTCTTTCCCCGACACAGCCCAGATCTTTACTGTCATATCTCTTGATCCTGTTGCAAATTCATGACCACGTAGGTTCCAAGCACAAGCCCATATTATTCTCTGTTGTGCTTCCTGTCTTGCCAGAAGCTTGTGGCTGATTTCACCTGCACCTGTTCTTTCAATTGCAAACACGGAGAACTGACGATCCCTCAAGACAAACAAAATTAGATTTTCATCGCAGGAGAATTCCATGTGTGTTACTGTCAAGCTGTGAGATTACAAGCGACTAACGACCATCCATGTACCAACTTCACATAGCTATATCGCATCTACTGCTGCTGATTGGGCCTTATATGAGGAATCGAGGAGCCTTCCCTCATGGTCACAACACAAAGAAAATAGCTAATTTACATGACCATAAAGTTTATGTAATTCCGGCCATAGAGTATGCCATGATAGCTGATCGTCAGTGGGTGGTTCAGTAAGTTCAACGGGAACAACATCTCGAACTATTTCAAGAGTGTCTGCACTTTGACTCCCTTTTCTCTCTAGTGTCTTGACCCTGAATCACCCCACCCTCATGGCTGGTTAGAACATGCAATGGTACACTCAGCTTCCTAATATTGAACAGGCCAAAGGTAGAGTCAGAAAATGCAGTGGCTAGAACCCACTCATTGAAAGGAGTGAAAGATACATAGTTGATCTCTGTCATGAGCTTTGACACATTGCGTAGATTAGTTGGTTCTCAAGTCCCAAATCATTAGTTGGAAATTATCACCAGTTGTTCCAAATAAGTTTTCATTTTGTAAGTGCCCAGCGACATATTCAATTACATTTTCATGAGCCGCATATGTATGCACTGCATCGAGAACCTGATTTTGAGCTGAAGCTGACACATGCCACATGCATATCTTATGATCCAGTGAACCACTAAGAAGAATAATCTCTTGAAAGAGGCTCTAAGATAGTCCATATCCTTCCTGATCATGTTTTGTTCAGAGTTGGAATGATTTATAAAATATATGGTTCTGGTGGTTCAAGCATTTAGAAAATCGTTAAGATGATAATGGAACGGAAATTTCACCGGTCATCATCTTTAGCTTCTCCAGAGTATTTTTTCTATTACTCTCACATCTTCTAACTTATTACAATTTATTTTTAATTGATTAGAAACGACTGTTACTCTAGAGAAATATTCCAAAATAGATTCGGACGCTTTCATATGTAATGATTCGAATTCACCTCTTAATGTTTGGAGACGTACCTTTTTCACCTTTTCGACTCATTTGTAAGAGATTTATAATTTCTCCCACGCTTTCTTGGCGGAAGATGCGCTTGAAATTTTTTCGAAGCCATCATCATCTAATGCTTGATAGATGAGGAATAGAGCTTTTTTATCTCTCTTTCTTGAATCCTTCAAATTTGTTTTCTCCTGTTGAGTAAGGCTTGCTTCATCTTCGGATTCGTCAAACCCCTTTTCTACGGCATCCCACACATCATGTGCTCCAAGGAGAACTTTCATCTTGATACTCCAATTGTCGTAGTTGTTGTTGAGTGTTGGAACTTGGAAGGATGATACACCATTTGCCATATTTTTAAATATGTTGAAAATTTAAAAACAAAATTTCGGATAGAGCTTGTGGCTCTGATACCACTTTGTTGGCGGAAAATATAAAACAACACTCTTTTTAAAAGAAACAAACAACTTTGATATAGATAGAAAAAAGGAGAAATATTACAAAACACTCTTACAACTCACACTAGAAGAGAAAATATTTTTCTAAGACTCAAGAGAGCATTCTTGTCTCTCTTTTCTCTCACTCTAACTTTCTCTCTAACTTTACTTCTTAGTGTGTTTGGTGATGCTCTAGATGGTGGGAGAGCTCACTATATATAGAACCATAGTGGAGACAAGGATCCACCATCTAAGATCTTATGGATACTTAAATACTCAACCTCAATACTACACTTAAGGTAAAAGTGTTTCTTACACTCAACATAAAAGTGTGTCTTGCACTCAACCTAAAGAAGGTCTTACACACAACCTCCACTACTAAATAAATATTAATTTAATTGGTTCTAGAATGTGCTTTCTAGATGGGCCTTATTAAGTGGGTTGGGCCCTTTAACCGGGTCAAGTTTATGATCCAACACAGCCCTTATGACCACTGGGGATACCAAGATAAACAAGTGCTATTTTGACAATCTGATCCGTTATTTGAAACACAGAACAACTCTCTGTGTGGAAACTAAGGTTGTCCATATGAGCAGTTGTCCACCTAGAGTAGTAACTACTTTTCCCTCCCCCTTTGTCATAATTTGTGGGTGCTCGCCAGAAGCAAGGAAGTATGTCATTCTTCACTACAGAAACACTTTGAACCTTCCAGCTTTCAATTTCTTCTGTTTGGACATTTGACTTGATCTCCCATAAATTCGGTTGACTGTCTTTAATTGTATCCCCCAACTTTGCAGTGGAGATTATGCCATCCCTAGATGTGATGACATATGGGCTTTTGTTTTTGGCCGGTAAATGGACTGGTGTAGACGAAATTATATAACCAGCTTCAACCCAGCGTGTGGAATGCAGAAGCTTAGCAGTTATAGTCAAGAAAAAATCTTCACTAAAAGATGATTCCCATAGAGTATACCATATCCCCACGAAGGCTATGAGAACTAGAGCCCCAAATGTTTTTCTGACATCCCAAAACATAAAGCACTGACCCCTCTTGCCAGTTTCCTCAGCAGTAGCTCTAAAGTAATCCACACTGTCATCCCAAAATATTTCTGGAAACCCCAAAACCCTAACAGTTAGAACTCCGAAACCAAGTCGCTGGATAGACGACTGTTTCCCATCACGTAAGGGTGAAGAAAATTTTATTTTTTCTGCTTCCAAGAACCTAAATGGTAGAGTAATAGGAAACAGCATATCCAAGAAACTCAATACTGTTCGATGTACAAACCTGGACTCTAAGATGAATTCCATCTGCAAAGGAATCAACCGTGCTATAACCCCCTGTGATCATAGCATGTGCACGTCCAAATTCTTCGTAATATTATTTGATAACGACAACACAACCATAATCAGTGTGAGCATTCAAAATAACACTAGCACTAGCAATTTCATAATATGTAACATCAGCAGCTAAATCACCGACAAAGATTGAAAATTCAGAGTACAACCTCGCTTCTCCCCAGAACTAGCCCAGTTCAGTATAAAGGGTTGATCACCACCATTAGGCATCAGGGTGGTCTTATATGTTTATAGCATCCTTTCAGCAGCAGCGCGATTAATAAACTCAATGAAGCCATAACTCTCAATTTGACCAGTCTGCTTGTTATCTCTCTCCGACATTTCATCGACCAAGTTTTCTGCATCGCCGAATTCATCACTGAACAGATGAACTGACCATACCTAGTTGTCAAATCGAGTAAGCATAATTTCCTCTTGTATAGCCCTTAAACATTTGATTGTAATAGCATCCATCACCTGCAACTTTCCCCTGAATAATGCATCTTCTCCAGGAAAAATATACTTGTCACTGTCTTGAAAGGTAATAGTAATACATGTTCAATGTATCCTGAAGCAACGATTCTCATCTTTGCTTTCTTTCTCTCTCGTGTCCATCTTCGGATTCTAATTTTATTTCTTATCTTTTTTTTCCTTTTGAAAGTTTGTTCGAGAATATTCTTTATTTCATTGTCTACGATAGCACTTTCAATTCTCATAGTTTGTTTTTTAAACAAACTAATGCTTTTATTAAACCTCAGGTCTCGATCAAAGACTTAACAATAAAGATTTGAACATAAATTTTGAACAAAAGTTTCTAAGACGCGAAACTTTCCCTCTCTGAATACTGACACAAATCCAACGCCAAAAAAACAAAACATCCAACCTTCTTAAAGCTTTCCTTAGCCTCAAAATCCTTTGCTTTTCTTCAATCTTCATTTCGGAATAATATAATCAAACTTCCTTCTTCACTCCTATCCTTGATAACTCCAAATTCTGGATTCCCGATTCTTTAAACCTGCAAAAGAAAAAAGAGAGAGAAGCAAAAAAATGTCTTGAAATCTAGTTGTCATGCTGAATACAATACCCCATTCCGAGACTCTCCAAGAAGATGATAGATTGAAGCATATGCGGAATTACAAAAGAGTTAAAGTTTGGTTTCTCTTTACATATCAGAGTCCACTTCGTAAGCCAATCTGCAGCTTGGTTTTGGACTCTTGAGATGTAAATGATAACTTTGGATGGAGCAATGGACTTTCTACATATGTTCAAAATTGGATTTAAAAACCAAGAAGAGTTGCCGGAGGCCAGAAGATTGATAAGAGTCTGAAAATCAGACTTAATATGAACATTAGTGTAGTGATTCTGCTTACAAATCAGTAAGCCATCGAGCAGGGCTCGAGCTTCAGGAAGGAGAGGAGACAACTTCGCATAAGTGTTCCCAAAACACTTAATCACTTCCCCATGATAATTCTTGAATATAAAAATATCACTGGACTCAGCATTCCTAAAAAAGAGGCGTCAACATTCAGCTTAATTCTTCCTTCCACAGGAGCCTTCCAAGCGAGGTAAGAGGGCTTAATTTTGTAGTTCGAACAACCTAAAATCAGACTGACATTTTTTATTTTAGACCAGAGCATTTTTGGAAAAGAATTTGTAGCATCGAAAGAAACAATAACTCTGTTAATATATTTTATAGAATCATTAGCATTTCTAAAAATCCCAGAGAATTTGGGAGCGTTACAATTTTGCCAGATTTTCCGGGTTATGATAGCAAGAAATAAAAGGGTCACATGGACCTTATTCTTCGACAAATCCTGCCAAACCTTGATAACATGAGTGATGCTCATAAATTTATCAATTCTGATGTTGAAGATAGTATTGAAGTGATACCAGATGAGCCAAGCTTGATTGCAGTTGACAAAGACATGTTTTATGTCTTCAATGTTACTACAAAATTTCCCTCTAGAGACCATATGAATGTGCCTTCTCTGCAAGACAGAATCAACAGGAATGTAATTCATAATAATTTTCCAAAGATTAAACGAGAACTTCCTTGGAATAAAATTGTTCCAGGTTTTATTGAATAAATTTGAGTAGTTCTTATGCACTCTGATCTTGTTCCAAGTCATTTTGGTGCTGAAGCTGGTGTCATTGGAACATCTCCAGATCACCTTTATCGCTATCGATGATGTAATTCTGAATCAGACTCATTCTTGTAGGAGGCAAAAATGATAAAGACTCAGCCTCCCACGCATTATTCCTCGAGAAGGTATCAACCTTGGCTTCAAGGTAATTCAACTCATGATGGTTCTCAGCAATAGGGAGGTGATTGTGCCAATCATCTCTCCAGAAATCCATTTCACCTTTCCCAAGTATCCATTTGATATTAGACTCTGCTTCCTTTTTAATAGTAGAGAGTATTTTCTAAATGAGAGAACCATACATGTTAAAGTTAGTGTATAATGAATGAGAATTGTTAGAATAAATGTTATGCATCAAATTAGCCGAGAGAGAGTTTTTCTTTCTGTAAAAGAACCAAAGTTTGTGAGAAAAAGTTTGCTGAATATTAGATAGACTTCTGACATTTAAACCCCCCCCCCTCCCCAAAAGGCTTACAGAGCGATTTCCAGCTAGCCCAATGAATTTCTTTCTCATTGAATTTGGTTCTTCATAGAAACTTGTTAAGGATTTTCTCAATTCTGTTGATTATGCTTAAGGGTAGAATGTTGTTCTGCATCCAGTAAATAGGTATAGGCATTAGAACATTAGTTATCAGCACAATCCTGCCACCAAAAGAGAGGTGTTTGCAGTCCCAATCAGCAATCTTGTCATTCATCTTGTCAATAATCCTATAGTAGTTGCTTGCTTTGTTACAGTTGTTTAAAATGATACCAAGATAGTTGGTAGGCAGGTTATCGATTTTATAACCAGTTTTAGTCATAATGCCTTTGATTATGGTCTGCTTAAGAGCTGTTAAAGCAATCAGCTTACTTTTCATCTTGTTAATGGCTTGCCCTGAAATGGCTTGATAGTTTTCCAAGAAAAGGCTGAGCTTATCAATGGAGTCATGTAAACAATTAGTAAAAATCAGTATATCGTCTGAAAAATATAGTGTTGAAGAAACCATAGATGCCCCTATTTATCAGTAAAGATATGCTAACATCTTTAGTCATCCTGCTTATAAGGTTAACAAAATCTTTGTTGAAGCCAAATTTAATCAAAACATTACATCATCTAATTGAATCAAAACATTCCAAGTGTTAGGCTTCTTGTTTAGATCATAAATCAACTCCTTAGCCACTAAAATGTTTTCTTGAATATGTCTACCCAAAATAAAGGCTCCCTGTTGTTGAGAGATAATGTTAGGAAGGATGGCAGCAAGCCTAGAGTTGATAATTTTAGACAGGATCCTATTGAGAATTGTACAAAGCCAAATAGGTCTGTAGTCATGCCAATTGGTGGGATTAATAGTCTTGGTAATAAGGCACAACCCAGAAGAGAAGATTCCCCTGGGGATGTTCTTTCCTCGAATGAAGGAGTTAATAGAGATACAAAGATCTCGTTTGATAATAATCCAACATGACTTATAAATCTGAATGTTAAATCCATAAATCCCGGCAGCGCTATCATTGTTCATACTGGTTATAGAATTCTAGATTTCATCCTCAGTGGCAAGTTTTATGAAGGAATTATTATCTATATTTGTTACCAGGTTAGATATGTAATTGAAAATATCAATGTTCATTATGATTGTCTCTTCCTCTTTGTTGCAGTAGGGGGAACTAGATAGAATATCTTTGAAGAATTTCTAGCTGAATTGCCAATGCTATCATCATCTGTAAGCCAGGTATCACCTTCTTTTACACTTTTAATCCTCTTCTTTCTTCTTTTCTTGTTGACATAAGCATGATACAACTTTGTGTTATGATCTCCATCCTTAAGCCAGTTATTATAAACTTTCTGTTTCCAGAAATCGTCCTCAATCTTTAGGGCTATAATGTACAAGTTGTTAGCCTTGGCAAGATCATCATTGGTAGTTTCATTCTGGTAAATGGTGTGTTCCTCATGCATTCTATTTACATTCTCCTCAGCTTCCTTTATCTTAGTGAAAATATTCCCAAAGCTATTGATGTTCTAATCTTTAAGGCAACTTTTTAGTCTCCTAAGCTTGAACCAAAATACATGGTTTGAGTGACCTGCAATACTTTGATTCCAGCTATTCTCAACAACACTTAGAAAAGAATCATAGTTTAACCACATATTCATAAATTTGAAACTCTTCTTTCTATTAATATGAGTTTTGTTAGAAGTTTTAGCAATAATTAAAAGGGGAGCATGGTCAGAACATGTTCTAACCATGTGAAGAACCTGGGTTTTGGTGAAAGTTTCCTGCCATTTGGTGTTGCACATCATTCTGTCAAGCCTTTTCCATCTCAAACCTATGTTCCAAGTACACTTATTTCCTCCATACCCAGCATCTTCAAGCATATAATCCCTTATGCAGTCGTTGAAGTCCTCAATGTTATTCTGGCAATGAGAGATGTATCTTATCTGCTCCTTAGAGCTAGTAATCACATTAAAGTCCCCAACCGTCATCCAAGATTTGTCAGTAGCTGAAATAATTATGAGAATACTCCAAAGATCCCGCCTTTGAGCACTATTACACTTAGCGTAGAGTATCGTTAAATTAAAACACATATCATTATCAGTGTTGCTAACTTGAAGATGCAAACACTGGTCTTGATTGATTAGTAAATCCATCTTCATGTCCTTCCTCCATAAGCACCAAATTTTGTTAGAGCAGTTAGAAATGTAATTATAGAAACCAGCTTATCAGCAATTTCCTTTATCATATCCTCCTTCACCATAGGCTCTTGAATTTCCAGAACCTTAATATTGTTTTTGAGAATAATGTCCTTGAGCCTTCGAATAGTATAATTGTTGTAGATACCTCTCATATTCCAACTAAGTAGATTTATCATAATAAGAATAGGGTTTTTGTTTCTTTTATGTCTATGAGTAATTCAGAGACTTGATTACCTTTTTGCTTGGCTTCCTAATTTTCCTCGTTGATTTAAGTTTTTTCACCAGAATTTTTTTAAAAATGCGAGAAGAAGGGTTTGTTCTTTGTTCCCTTAGAGTGCTACAACATGAAGTTTTTTCAGGAGAAGAACTTTCATCATTTTTGTTATCAAACTCAGGGGATACATTCTGCAAGAAGCCTTGTTCTAACGTCTTTAAAGCATCAATCACCTCTCTTTCATATTTCTGTATCACATTGTCATCCATGGGATTGTTAATTTTATCACTCTCCTTGTGAACATTTTGCAAGATTATTGATTTCATCTTTGGGACGTAAATTTGCAAACTGTTTTGATTCAATCTTATACTCTGTTTTTTTTTCAACATTTTCTTCCTCTGTTTTTTGGGTTTTCTTCTTCTGTTCAAGGTTTCTTGGATTCATTTTTCCTTTTCTTGCAATCCAAATCTTTACGACCTTTATGATTTCAAACATTACACTATAAAGGAATATTTTTGTAAGAAATTGATACCCAAAATCCACTGTTATCACCGAATCTCATCTATATCTTGTTGTGAAGTTTTTGAGTAATATATAATTCAATTAAGGTTGTGCAAAAAAAATTGTGAGCTCTATTACTTTCTGGCATGAAGAATTTGTATAGAACACGTATAAAAGAGGCCATGTCGTTGATTATTTTTGAGTTGAAAAGAAATTATGGGATCCTTTCAAATCTGACCAAAACCAGTGACACAGGACACTCATTTTTTACATTGAAATCAGGAGTCCAACGCAAGATTCTCATCTCATTTTCCCCAAATCTCAATACATTTCTTACCCAGATTAAGCAAACGTCTTCCTTGAGACTGAATTCAATAAAGATATGTCTGGAATCATAGATTTACATACTGTATTGTACTTTGAATTTGAAAGTATTCAAGAATTGCAGCAAGACAGATCTTTTCAGAATTCCATATTTGAATTTTCCGATCAAAGTTATCTTAGCATTATCATCTAGCCAATCTTTGATCTCTTGCTTGTATTGGAAGGATATGTGATCCTCTTTAAAGTTGATCTTTTCTGGTTTCAAATCCGACTTCAAGCATGATTTTTTAGTAAGAACATTTGCGTAAGATTTAATCTGAACTTTATGAGAATTAGAAGAGAGAACGGGAAATTAATCTAATGCAAAAGTATCGTTGTTATAAATCTCCATGGCCGAAGAAGAAACAACGAAGGAGGCCGGAGGTTACGTCTGAGAAGCTCTGTTAGTCGATTCTTGGAGAAAATTGCTTCCTTTCCTGGTAACCCATATCTATTCTCAATCCTCGTAGCTTTAGTAGACTTGGGTTGCAGCAAAAAAGGTAGTGAAAGATCTCCAAATTTATCTACTGATGATGAAAATTTTAATTTTGAAATTTATGTTTTTTTTATTAGAAGTTTGGTTTCGAATTTTTCAATTTTTCTGATGGTTTTAATTCTTTAGTATCAAGGCTCTTTACCTCGACCTCATCCTTCTACTTATCGTAGATCGGGTTGTCAAATTTGGGTTCAGATATAGTTTTAGTGTCAAAACTAAGATCAGTAGTTGGTGCGGTTTGAGTATGAAACTCCTTAACAAGTAGTGGTTTTGGAGACACTACTTTAAATGGCACAAATATAAACTTGCAACCATATTTCATGAAAATGTATCGATTTGTTCTACCATCATACGTAGAATTCCTCATAAATCGCCATGTACGTCCTAAAACTAGATGACAAACATCCATAGTAACTATGTCACACCATGTTGCATCTTTGTAATTACCAACCGAAAATGCAATTAGAAAATGTTTAGAAACTATTACCTCAATGTACACTATCAGTCTTGACAGTATGTACGGTATAGAAGAGCTTCGGTCTTCAACGCCAGTTTCTGAACAACCTCTTCTAAAATCATACTCTCATAACTATTTGAATCGATTATAAATTTGCAGATTCTTCTTCCAATTATACAGGTAAATTGGAAGATGTTGATGTCATTCTCTATTTTAATCATCAAATCAAGAGGTACCTTGAACATGATCTTGTATCGACGTAGTAAGAATTGCAGTCTTTGATACCAATTAATAGCGTGTCGGAAGATTAGAAGAAAGAAACAACAATAAAACTCTAACCCTAGGTTCGAGAAATAAGGAGACTCACAAAAATAATTTTCAAAATTCAATTAATCAAAGTCTAACCGCAAATATGATTTGAAGCGCCTTAAATAAGAATATCTCAAGTCCCTAATACAAATATATGGAAACAAAAGTCAACGCAATAAAATATTATCTTATTAATTCTGAATGTAATTAGATTTAATTTGCTATCATACATATATCTTTAAAGTATAAAAAATAAAATAAATAAAACTAAAACATTTAAATAGATTTTTGTTGAGACCTTCGGCCTACATCAAATATATCAGCAGTCAACTGGAACGAGGTATACATATTTCGAGCTGATACCCTAAGAGAATATACTGAATCTCCTCGGAGGTTAACATTTGAGGAAGGGAGTATTACTTAGCATGATTTTTAGGCTTATTTTCTTACTGTGTGATGTCTTGATCACAGAAGAGTTAGGACTACTATTTTTAATAGCCTAAACTAGGATAGGAACTGTGGGAACACTGACTACTTTATTTATTTTTTCATTAACATCTTAGTTTAGTCTTTGTTTAGCTCAACAAATAACTGCAACGCTTGTTCTGGAGTCTAACTTTGTTTGGATTATTTAGTTCCATCTTTGGCACCTTCGATGAGCTATTTACGGCACCGAGAACACGTCATTTTTTTGGAGGTTGATTCTTTCTTCACTGGAATAAATAACTCCACGTCATCATCATGTTTTGAGTCTAAATTCACTTTAATGAGTTGTGTTGTATGAGACTCATTTACCACTATTATTTTCACGATTGTCATTTCACGAGTCTCAGTAACCATGATCTCACATTTCACTAACAATAACTTAAAGCCTTCATAATTGATCTTCACCAAATACAAAGTGTACATACCGTTTCTTTAATTCAATATGACGTACAATATATAAAGGAAACTTATCATTGTTTTGAACTGCCTTGATAAGTCACAATACGTGACATTTTTGGCTCGGATTCTTAGAGGTTGATGCATCATAAATGTTAATGGTCTCGGGTGTGTGATAAATGTATATTTAAACTAACTAATGATCTCTGATCATTTAAAAACACTTGCGAAGTATATCGGTGCATATTAAAGAAAACTCAAACAACTTGGGACAGAGTGTGAACCGAATGCCTTAGTTCAAGTTGTTATGGAAGAAGCAGACTTTGTCTTCCCTTAAATGAATTTGAAGATCCTTTTCTTTATGAATTTGTAGTACAGCGTCATCCGGAATCCCTCAGTTGTAACATATTGTTACAACCTCATCTTTGTCGTATATATGGGATTTAAAAAATTACCAAAATGTATCATTTTTAAGAGCAACCTATTGTTGTTTTGAACTACCTTGTAAAGCTATAATAGAGGATGTGTTTTAGCACATATTCTTAGTGGTTGATCCAACAAAAAAGTTAACGGACTCGTGTGCAATGAATTTATAATTGATTTATATATATATATATTATTACTAAACTCGAATATAAAAAAATATAAATTTTGAAAGTCGATGGGTTCGCTCCAAGAATCGATTACCGGGTTTTTCAAGAAAGCCCACGAAGTAGCGAAACCCTAGCCTTATCGTTTTCCTCTTCTCGAGGATTTCTATCGACTATCCACCACTCATTCAGATCTCTCTCTCTTGTAACTTCTCTTTCTCTTTGAAAACGAAAAACCAGACTTTGAGAGGCTGATTTCTTTAAGCCTTTATCATCAAATTACAAACCAAATCCGATCTCTGAAGCTGGTTTCGTTGTGCTTAAATCGCTTCTTGCTGAGAAGCTGTTTCGCGATCTGAAATCCCCAAGATTTGGATCTAAGTAGTTGGTTCGTTGTTCACCAAGCGATCTCCTGAAGCAAATCATGAAGCTGGTATGTCGTGGTTTCTTAAATACAAGATTTGGATCTGAGGAAAGATGAGCAAGAATGTGGCTCAAGAAGACTTTCCCCTCCTGAAAGGCGCTGCTATTCCGACGATGATAATGAATCCGACATTCGAATCTGAAGGAAAGAAGTCGTTTGCTGAAGTGCTTGGAGGAAGAAGCAAGGAGTTCATTCACGAAGGAGTCGTGCATGAGGAGCATGAGGACTACAAGTCGATACATTTTCGACATTCAGATAAGTCTTCTCTGACTAGTATCTCTAAGCATACTTTAATCGTGAAGTTCTCGTTTGGGAGTCCTACTCTCAGCGAGTTCAAAGCGTACATTGCTGCATTTAGGTTTGTTGGTTCTTTTAGCATATCTAGATGGGACTATAGGGACTATTTCATAGAATTTGTTCAACTAGAAGATGTAAAAACGTTCTGGACCAAACCTGTTAGATCGATAGGAAGTCTGTCCTTTAGAATTCTTAAGTGGTCTCCTGACTTTCACCCCAAAAAGGAGTCGCCTGTGACTCCACTTTGGATTTCTCTACCAAAATTACCTGAAATACTATATAATTCTGATTCTGTTAATCAAATTGCTAAATCAATAGGTTTGCCTTTAGCTGTATGGATCCCTAGGAATAATATTGCTATGTATAACTATTGTAAAGCTTGGGTTATGGTTGATGTTTCTAAGCCTCTTCCTCAAAGAATTTGGATATGCTTTGGGGAAGAGGATGGCTTTTGGCAAGATAATGTTTATTTGAAAAAACCTTTTTACTGTAAGTCTTGTAAGCATATATGACATAAAGAAAGTCAGTGTAAAAAAGATGAAATAGAACAAAATGTGAACAAAAACAGAAGTAATAAAGATAATATTAAAAATGTATCTAACCTACCCTTAAAAGAAGTCTGGATACCTAAAGTTACAGGAACTGATAATGATAAACATACTGAAACTGAGGTTATAAATATTGAGGAAACTACTAAGAATTCTGAGATTAAAAAACAAGTTCAAACAACTGATGGAGATAAGATTTTAAGAGAAGATAAAATGGATGAAAATGGAATAGAAAATAATCAAACTCAGAGGCAACAATTAAAAGAAACAGAAGTAAATATTGTAAATGTAAAGGAGTCAGTTGAAATAGCTAATAATGATACAACTAATATGAATACAACAGAGAATCATGATATAGAACAAATAAATATTGAACTAAGTCAGTGTAATAATCAAATTGGTTTTAATGTAACAGAGATAGAGTGTGTCTTTCAAAGAATCAAAGGAAAGTGCAAATAAGGATATATCTAGTGTGTCTTTAGAGCTTCAGAAGAATAATGTTAAATTTTTTAATCAATTAGAAGACTCTGTAGAAATCACTAATGAAGATATAATTAATGAACTTGAAAATATAAAATTAATTAATCCATTTAATGCATTATTTGATGATGAGTTAGAAGATTTAGAAGAGGTAGTAGAAACAGAACAGATACCCTTAGTAAGGTCTAGTCTAAGTGAACCTATTTCACCTAAGCAAAGAAAACTTATAAAAGAGTCATTTAATGTTAATGTGAGAAGATCTGCAAGAAATAAAGCAATATCTAGAACAAGGGACTTTAAAAGGTCTATAGGATCCACTCATAAAACTTCAAAATGACTGTATTACTTAATTGGAATGTAAGGGGAATTGGTAATTGTAAAACAATAAGAAGGATAAAGAACATGATTAAAAAATTTTCTGTTGATATCATAGCTCTTCAAGAGCCTATGATATCAGCAGAGAATATTGCTTCAATCTGTTTAAAACTGGGTTTTAATTCACAATTGGTAAATATTAATAATAAAATATGGTTGTTCTGGAAAAATGGTTATGAAATTGATGTTTTGGATAATTCTGATCAACTTTTAAGCACTGTAGTAAGTCATTCTTCATCTAAGTCAGTAGTTTTAATTACTATAGTTTATGCAAAATGTAATAGGGCTCATAGAATGTTATTATGGGATCAGTTAAGAAATATTTCAGTCACTAGTTTATCCTGGCTTGTTGTTGGAGACTTTAACACTATCTCCAACGCAAGTGAACAATTGGCCTGTAGTACTCTTTGATCTAGAGGTATAGATGAATTTAACCATATGATTATAGATTATAAATTAGAAGACCCTGGTTACATTGGATCAAACTTTACATGGACAAATAATCATAAGTGGAAAAGGCTTGATAGAACATTGCATAATGATAAATGGAGAGAAATTTTTTAACATAACAAAGGTAAATCATTTGGCTAGAACATATTCTGATCATTCACCATTATTAATTTCAGTAACTAATAATTCAACATATAAAAAACCAACTTTTAGATTTCAGAATATGTGGTTAAAGCATGAAAATTTCTTAAAAACTGTGAATGACAATTGGTCTAAGCAAATCTGTGATTCTTCAAATATGTTTATCTTTTGGTCAAAACTTAAAAGGCTTAAGGAACACTTAAAAATATGGAATAAAGAAGCATTTGGAAACATTTTTGCTCTTTTAAGTAAAGTAGAAGAAGATATAAAAATTGCTGAGTTAAGATTAGAAGAAAATGATTGTTCTGAAACCAAAATGAGTTAAACAGTTTAAATATTACATATTCTATATTGCTTGAGAGAGAAGAGGATTATTGGAAACAGAAAAGTTATTCTAATTGGATCACAGATGGTGATAATAACACTGCAATGTTTCATAATTATGTAAAGAAAAGAAGATCTAAAAATATTATAAAAGGAATTCAGGAAAATAATAGTTGGATTGAAGATGATAGTTTGATAGGAAATTCTGCTGTGAAATACTTCTTTAACTTGTTAAATAAAACTCAAACTCAAAAAGACTTTTCTTCAGTTAGAAGTGTTATTCCTAAAGTGATATCGTATGTTGATAATGATAGTATCTTAGTATTGCCTACTTTAGATGAACTACATGCTGTTATTAAGAGTTTAAACCCTGATAGTGCTTCTGGAGTTGATGGTTTCAACTCCAGATTTTATGTTTCTTGTTGGTCTATTATAAAGAATGATCTTTTAAATGCTGTAATAGATTATTTCTCAGATGTCACATTACCTAAAGGTTTGTTTGCTACATTAATATGTTTAATACCTAAAAACAAATCACCTAAAACTTGGATGCATTTTAGACCTATAAGTTTGTGTTCTGTGCTGAATATTATAATTTCAAAACTTATAAACCTTAGGATAGCTAAGTTACTGCCTTGAATAATATCTAAGGAGCAAGTAGCATACGTAGAACATAGGCTCATTCAAGAGAACATATTAATAACTCAGGAGTTAGTTAAGGATCTGAATAGGAAAGTTAGAGGAGATAATGTAATTATAAACTTGGATATGTCAAAAGCATTTCATAACTTAGAGTTTAACTTCATTTATGATGTGTTGTTGTCATTTGGGTTTAGTGATAGAGTTATTAGGTTGATTAAGAAAAGTATAGAAAATGTTTGGTATTCAGTTCTAGTTAATGGGAATGCTTACGGTTTCTTTAAATCTGTTAATGGTCTTAGGCAGGAAGACCTTATGTCTCCTTATCTCTTTATTATAGCAGAGGAATTCTTAATTAGGGGTGTGAATAACTTAATTGATCAACATATCTCTATGGCTTATAACATGAAAAGTTTAGTGAGAATTAACTACTTAACTTATGTTGATGACATTATTCTATTTGTTAATGGTTCTCAAACAAGTATAAAGAAGTTAATTGAATTTTTAGATTCTTATCAAGCCCTTTCTGGTCAACAAGTAAATACACAAAAGACTACTTTCATAACTCCTTTAAGAATGAACAGATCAAGAATAACATCATTAGAAAGTATTATAGGTTTTAAACATACTGATCTTCCTTTTACTTATTTAGGCATTCCAATTCATACAAATAATCATTCAATTCATTTTGAGAAATTAATAGATAAGATAAGAGCTAAAAGTTTAGATTGGAACTCTAAAAAACTATCATTTGGAGGCAAAATGACCTTAATAAATTCTGTTCTTATGTCATACCCTATATACTATTTGCAATCTATTAAATTACCTTTAAAAACTATATCTAGGATTGAGAAACTTCTTAATAAGTTTTTGTGGGGGTCTAGTGAAACTGATAAACATATAGTATGGTCTACTTGGGATAAAGTATGTAAGCCATATAAAGAAAATGGATTAAATATTAGAAGCATAAGAGACTTACAAATTGCTTTTTCATTTAAACTCTGGTTTAACTTTAGGGATAATAAAACACTTTGATCAAACATGATGCATTAAAAGTACTGTAATAACTTACATCCTTTACAATCTACACTGAAAATAACAGACTCTAAAATTTGGAAAAGAATGTATGAAGTTAGGGAAAGTGCTGAAAAACATATAAGATGGAAGTTAGGTAATGGTAATTCAGATTTTTGGTTAGATCATTGGCATAGTTCCAAACCTTTAATAACTTTAACAGCAAGTAATTCTATACACTATACACAAACAAAGATTAAGGAATATTGGATAGATGATGTATGGAACTCTGATAAATTGCTAAGTATGTTGCCTGTTAATTATGTGAATGAAATCACTAAAGTTAATTTTAACACATGCTTATATGATTCTATAATCTGGAAACTATAAATTGATGGAAAATTCAATTCAAAGAGAACTGTTAATGAAGTAAGGATTAAAGCCATAGAGTCACAAATAAAAGATAAAGTCTGGAATAATATCTCACCAAAAAAATGTTCTTTTGTCTTTTGGAGAGTACTGAATAACATTTTAAGTATAGATATTAAGCTGCAACAGATTGGTTTTTGTTTAGCATCTAAATGCTCTAGTTGCCAGAATCTAGAAACTTTAAACCATGTTTTTGTATCATGTGAGTCTGCTTGGTATACCTGGTCCTACTTTTCTGCTATGTTCAGGATAGGTATAGGTAGACATATGATAGTGAATAACATTATCAACCTTTGGCTACTGTCTACATCTAAAAGAATACATATTAGAACAATTCTGCCTGCATTGATTGTATACTCTATTTGGCATGCTAGAAATAGTTGTAAACATAAAGATATACTCTTATCTCCCAAAAGGATACTATTAATGCTTGCATCTCTAGATTCAGGTTTGCGCTTGTCTAGGAAGCATTGGTCTAAAGATCTGCATTTAGCTAAAGACTTGAAATGCTTTAATCATGTTAAATATACAAAATCACGTCTGTATGTTGTTTGGTCTTTGCCTGATTATAACAGACTTAAATTGAATTGTGATGGATCTTCTCTAAACAATGGTGAGGCTAGTTCTGGTTTTATAATTAGAAATAGTTTAGGAATTACCTTAATAGCTAAAGGTGACTTACTTGGGAAGTGTTCTTCCCTCACTGCTGAGGTCTTAGCTTTAATAAATGGGCTGATGTATTGTAAGGATCACGATTTATTTTTTGTTGATATTGAGACAGACTGTCTCAGCTTATTCAATATGCTTGCAAATGGCAATTATCCTTGGTATTTAGACCAAATGCTTACATATTGTAGATCTTTGATTAAGCCACAAATGACCTTAAAACATATATATATATATATATATATATATATATATATATATATATATATATATATATAGCAGAACTCTGCTGCTGATTGGGTGGCAAAACATACGTTGAAAGTGAATTCTAATTTCATGGTTGAAACAATACATTCTTTGAATGAATTAAATGCAATAACGATATTGGAATCATTGAATCTAGGTTACTTTAGATTCTTTTATGATGACTAACTCTTTTGGCAAGTGGAAAACTTGACCATCATGTTTTGTTTTACAGGTTAAGGAACAATACACAACTCTGGTTTGCAGAATAAGGACATGAGAAGAGACTTGCTTAAGAAGAGAAGAGAAGAGAAGAGGCATGGTATGAGGCATGGAAGAGATGGATGTTAGCAGCTATGATATAGAATGAGGCATAGGAAGACTTGCTGGAGAAGAGAAGGATGCAAGAGGAGACAAGGAAGAACATGTAAACTGATGTAAATAGTTGATGTAAAATGAGTTATAACTCATAAGCTGTTCTAACATTTGTAAAGCTTTTTACATATCAATAAAAAATGCATTTTTTTGTATATATATATATATATATATATATATATATATATATATATATATATATTATTACTCCTTTTGTGTCATAATATTATATTAGAGGTTTTAGGTAGTCTCACATCTTTTAATGAGTTTTATTATTATACTTTTTAACTTTTCTTGAAAAATGAAGTGTAATATAAATTTGATGGGACAAAAGTTAATAAAAGCTTCGGTAAGAACAACACTTACTGATAGGAATTAATAAAAGCTTATGTAAAAACAACACTTGTTCATAGAAAATAAAACAATAGTATTTATTACGTATTGGAATTACAAAATGAAGCATATTATAAACCAACTTTTTTCTCTAAAATATCTAATATTATGATACAAATGGAATAATTTGTTTTCTAACTAACGGATTTAGATTTAATAGGTGATTGAGAAATGACCTAAAAACAAAAGGAAAATAAACTGAAGAATAATTTAAAAAGGCGAGTCATAGGGATTTAAATAGAATTATTAATGAGTTTTATTATACTACGTATGTTAAAAATCTATTATTACAGCTATGAACAATGGGGTTTGAGGCTTACAGAAAATATCACCAAATAAATAAAAGAGGGAACATTATTAGTAACTAAAGAGTTATAGATTTAATAATCTCTTTTAAAAAGGATGAAAATAAATTTGAAAAACTCATGAAGTTTTAGAATTTTTTTTTTCATAGTTGTAAATATATTTAGTCATGTCTAAATTTTCTCTTTCTCGGGTTATTGAATCTATGTGTATAATTTTGTTATGAATAGACGACTACAAAACACAAGAAAGAAGAAGATAAATTAGAGGATATATAAATCATAACCCCAGGTTGGAGATAAAGAGACTCAAAGAAAATTTTCAATTTTTATTTATCAAATTATGACGCAAAATAGGGTATATGATGCTTTATATAGAACTACCCAAAAACTTAATTCCAAATAAAAGAAATTACGTAAATGTCTAAAAAATAAAACAAATGAATAAAAATAATGTCTAAATATAATATAAAAACTGGTTTTTGAAGGCTCTAAGGATCGAATTTGGGTATCAAATTTTGTTAAAAGTGACAGTTTTGACATCTAACGGTCTCATCAAAATCTTCGATTTGAGTATCTGTTTCATCAATTCCCATAAGTGAGCAAGAAACCAGTTTGTGTGCGGTATTCTCTATAATGAGACCCCTTTTGGAAAGGGCATGGCTAAAATGAGACCCTTTTTTTATAATGAAACCCCGTTATAATGAGACCTATCTTGGTTATAATAAGACTCCAATTTTTACAAAAATGTCATTGATATAAATACATGTATTTACCAAATTTCTCTCGTTTATCTATTTTAAACCCTAAAAGCTCTCAAATTAACCATTCTAAAAACGTTAGATTTCTCAAATCCAAGTTTTCAAATACATTAAGGTATGTTTTGTCGACATATTTGTGTAATTTGTTCCGAATTTACTTTGCTATTTTTAGAGTTTAAGTTCCGGTTTAAAAAACGATTTTTCCTATAATTGTTATTGTTGTTTCAAACGGTGGTTATAGGTGATGTGGTTAATTTCTGTCTGAGAGTAATTTTGTAAAATGTTTTAAAGTCGGGTCAAGATTAAAGACCCCTTAGTAATTTGGTGTGAAGTGACCAGCATCTAGCTTAGTCACCATTTATTACGTTTGTCATGTTCGGGTTTTTATAATAGTGGTTATGGTCCGAACTGCCCACCGGATTAAGTCAAGATTCAGCAGCTAAAATATATGATCTCATCAGTAGTCCTTTTAGGGTTTGTAAAGAATCTTTAGAAGATCTAACGCTTAAAAATCAATACCAACATTCTCCGATCTGTTGTTGTATCTGACTGTAAACTTTATCTTTTCTTGTTAAGAATTTCAAGAGTGATTTTTTTCAAATTTTGGTGGAACTGATTTTTCAGTTCAGAATTCTAAGAGTCTTTTTCCAATCGTGGGACACATGTCAGGCTCTGGTTTGACCTTTCAGTCATTTTCTCCTAGATTCTCATACCTACTAGGCTAGAAAGTTACCTAGGATTTAACTCCCATACTTTGCAGCCTTTAATCATTACTTAGATCATTTTACCTTCTCCTAGGTAACTCTCACTTTTCATTGTTATATATAATTCTCATTCACTGTTTCATTGTCTTAAAAAATTACAAGCATTTCTAATGAGAGAAAGCTTAGTTCATCTTCAAATTTGTTCTTGAGTCATATATGTTCACAGCCAGAAACGCTCTAGTAAAAGGAGGTTGGTTAAACTTGTCTGAGTTAGAGAGAGCGAGAAAGGTTGTAAGAGACGAACGAATTGCCATTGGCCTCCTCGTTTCTCCTCGTGAAGGAACCAATCAACCACAAGTGAATACAGACCAGGGTTCATCGTCCTCAAAAGCACCCAAGGTTATTAAACTACCCTTTGTTTCAAGCCTTTCTCCTCTTCCATCAGCGTCCTCAGTCCATGAGTCCTAAAACCCTCTCCCTAAAGAGAAAGCCGTTTCTAGCGTTAGAAAATCCTCGCATTTTATTGCAATGGGTTCAGAAACAGATAAATCCCCAGAGAAATTAATCCCACGCCGAGTCACCCGTTAATCTAAATCGAAATCCACTCCTACCTCTTCAAAACTCTCTAGTTCGGAGGAAGTAAAACCTATGCCAAAAATCAAATCATCCGGACAGCAGCCCCTGGCAGAAGCCAAACCATCCGAACAGGCATCCGAACAGCCTTCCACTGTAATTGAAGAAAACATGGAGGATAGTTTAGATGAAGCCCCTTTTGAGGCGTCCGGACAAACTGAGGACACAGCTACAGAAATGACTACAAAGTAGTAAATGATATTCTAGAGTCAGAAAATCCGTGAAGTACGCAATTCTTATTCATCAGTGGGGCCTCAGAGAATGGGAAAAAGATCAAGGTTGACTCAAACCCAAGCCAGATGACCAGTCGTTGGAAGCGTATTTATGAGTAATATTTATGTTCCCTTTATTCTCTCAAATATTAAGTAACTATTTTGAAATGATTTATATCTCTTCTTAGTGTTTCTGAATGAGTTTTTGGACAATGTAGAGGTAAGTCAAGATACATGCGCCAAATTGAATGCTTGGGCCTTGGAGAAATGGGACAACGTTTTCCACAACTGTTTCACATCGGGAAACTTTGTGAGGTGTCATCTGTGGAACACCACGGGGAGAACAAACCTCTCCTGGGAAGAGCTGACCACTCCTTCTCCCGCAGATGTCATCCTGAGGAGGACAAGGGCTAAAGAGGCTAAAATTTACCCGCCTTCCAGGACCAAAAGCTCCTAGCCATCTGAACAAGATGAAGAACAAGAGGACCCACCTCAAACAACCACTGAAGGGACCGGTTCGGAGAAACAAGGAGGCATAAGTGCTGCTTTGCTGGAAGCAGTAGAAGTTACTGTTAAGGAGGCTGGTGGGTCAGACAACCCACCAAAGATTTCGCAGAAGGACAAGAAACGCAAAGCTAACAATGATGAAAAAGTTGCCAAAAAGAAGAAATTTACTCTGGGATCAGAGATAATTCTTCGTCCTTCTGAAATTCCTCCTCCAGCTCCTGTCGATCCTACCTTACAAGAGGAAATTACATCGAATCTCTATTCCGAATAGGCTACTGCTGATGGTAATGAAGAGGTAAATCTTGACGCTTTTCAGAATATCAATATATATATTTTACTGATTTGAAAAAAGATGATTTCGTGGGGCCTTACCGTCCTCCTAAATCGTCCAACGTTGTGACCCACAATGATGAGACTTACGTTATATCTAGCAAGAAAAATACCTTGAGCCATGCCCTCTTGGGTTACCATCGACTCCCTAACTACAAAGAAGCAAACCTTGAGAAACGATCTTTCTAGCGCTCAACAAAGCATAGAATTATTGAGGAAAGAGAAAGAGTATTTAGCTACCAAACTGCTTAAGTCAGAAAAGACCAGCAAAGACCTTTAAACCAAGTACTCCGATCTGGAGACTTCTTCCTCAAATTATATCACAACTTTGAAAGAGAAACTTCAAAATAAGGACAATACTAGCCAGACTTTATCCGATGACAAAGTCAAGTTAGAGAATATTGTCCAAGAGAAGACCGAAGAGAAAGCTGCCTTAGAATGCCAACAAGCTCAAGCAATAGCTGTAGGGATAGAGAAGTATGCTAGTGGAATAGTGGATTCTCTAGAGAAAAGGGATGATGAAATTAAGTCTGATATGGTCTTACTGTTTCATGAGACTTTTCCTAAGAGGAATCTTGTTCCTTTATGGAAATATGTAGACTATGATGATCTCCATTTCCATACGATGGCTGATGGTGACAACCATAACTACTCGAGTGGGATAGATTCCGAAGATGATTAAGAAGTGGGTGAGAGTTCAAGTGTTGAAATCAAAAGTCCCAAAAAAGATGGTGGTGAAGAAAAAACCGAAGGGAACAAACCCTAAGGTTACATTGTATACTTTTTGTTTGAAAGACTAAAATCATTGGATGGCCAAGGAATTTTGTTGTATTGTTTGTTTAATCTTTACACTGTAAAAATTTAAATTCCTTGAATAGTCAAGGCATTTTGTGTATCAGAGATCGGTTTTAGTCCGACCAGATTTTAATATCATATTCTCTTTATTTAAATTTTGTTTAACTCTTTATGGCCAATGTTTAGATAGCCTTCAATATTTCAGATTTGTTGAGAAAAAGTATCAAACATCCTCAACCACATGTGTTTAATAAATGTGATCTACTGTTCAATATATCCGATCAACGCAAAAACATTCGACATCCGGGGTTTTTAATAAGTATTTAATATCCGACCTGAAACAAAATTGTACCAGCCTTTTGAAGAAGGCATAAAATATTATTGAAAAACCCGGACACCTCATTAAAACCTCCCCGCACCACCAGGGTATGATATAGTATACCCTCTAATATTTACATTGATACTTAAAAAGTAAATATTTGCAAAAGAGTTTTATTCAAAGTATAACCTGAGATATTCAACATTCCATGGGGTTTTTAGTGCTCCCCCTTGTTTGTCTTGGAGCCTGTATGTTCCTGGTTTAACCAGCTTACCGAACTACTTTTCCTTGGTGTGTAAAAGAACTTTTCTTAAGACTTTGTCCCCTATTTAAAAATCTCTCCTAATCAAGCATTGGTAATGCATTGTTCTCAGATGTGCTTTAACTCTTCTTTCTTCAATCAAATCTAACTAATTCCTGACTGCTACATAATTAGCATGTTCAGAATAGTTTTGGACTCTTCGAGATGACAAAGTAGCTTCTATGGGAGTAATTGCATCCATTCCATAGACTAGAGGAAAAGGAGATTCTTGTGTAGCAGTTCGTGGTGTAGTTTGGTAGGCCCACAATACTTCTTTTAAATAACTTGGCCACTTTCATGCAACTCCCTCTAAGTTTATCTTTAATCCGGACAAGATTGTCCTATTGGAAACTTCAACCTGCCCATTTTCTTAAGGGTGAAAAATGAGAATAAAAACAATGTTGGATTCCTCTTGAGGTGCATAAAGCTTCCATGTCTTTATTATCAAACCGTGGCCCATTGTCAGTAGTAATTTTTCGGGGAACCCCAAATCTGCAACATATGTAAGATAAAATAAATCTAATAACTGTCTTCGAAGTGGTTCCAGCCAAATGATCTGCCTCTATCCACTTATAAAAATAGTCAATAGCGACTATGATTGTTCTACATCCACCAGATTCCATGGGAAGAGGCCCAACTAGATCCATACCCCATCTAGCAAAGGGTATTGGTTCAGATATAGATTCCATAAGAACTGTTGGCACATAAATTTCATTCCCATACTTTTGACAAAGATCACACTTTTCACCATCTCTTTAGTATCTGCCATTATGGTTGGCTAGTAGTATTATGGTAATAGAACTCTTCTGGTTAGGGCCCTATAGCCACAGTGTGCAGAACCTTCTCCATCATGTTGTTCAGATAACACACCTTGGGATTCTTCAAGTCTCAAGAAACGTATGAGAAGTCTGCTGAAAGATTTCTTGTAAAGAACTTCTCTTAATATCAAGAAACCACGAGCCTTGTACTTGATTTTCTTAGCCACAGCTTTCTCCGGAGGTAATATCCCATCGGAGATGAATTGGAGAAGACCATATCTGCAATGTTTAGGTTGAATAATAAGTATATTCATACTTTCTTCACTTTCTTTTTCTTGACCTGTCTGTACGGATGGACACTCCTGCACAAGAATCCATGGGTAAGATTCAGAATAAACTATAGTTGCCAAAAAGTCTGCCATAGTATTTTCCGATATAGGAATGTGTTCATAGCAGATAATTTTGAAGTTTGTGGCAACTTCTTTCAACATAAGAAAGTATTTAATCAACTGTTCCTTCTTTGCTTCATATTTTCCTTGAACATGCTGAATCAATAATTGGGAATCACTCATTAACCGGACTCTCTTTGCCCCACATAGGAGAGCCAGCTTGAGACCAGCTATCGCTGCTTCATATTCCGACTCATTGTTAGAAGCTCTGAAACCAAAACATATGGTGTTGTACATATTGTCACCATAGGGAGAAGTTAGACAAATTCCAGCTCCACAGCCCATAGTACTTGATCCACCATCTACCCATTCTTTATTAGACCGGGTTTCTATTTACATGCAATTCTACCAAGAAGTCAACCACTGACTGGGCTTTAATTGTTGTTTGGGGTGCAAAATAAATATCATAATCACCCATCTCCACTGACCACTTGGTCATTATACTTGACACATCAGCTTTCTGAAGAACACTTTTCAAAGGGAAAGATGTTCGAACAACAATGGAATGAGCTTGGAAGTATGGTCTCATCTTTCTTGCTGCAATTACTAGGGCCACTGTTAATTTTTCCAACTTGAAATATCTTCTTTCAGCATCCAATAGACTCTTACTGATGTAATACACCAGATGAGGGAAATTGTCGACCTCTCTTACTGCCACAACACTTATTGCATATTCTGATACAACTAGATATACATAGAGCTTTTCCCTTCGAACAGGTTTGAAAAGAGTTTTAGGTGAAGACAAATGCTTCTTGATTTCAATAAAAGTCATGTGACACTGTGGAGACCAATTAAAGTTTTTAGCATTCCTCAACACTTGGAAGAATGGAGTGCACTTGTCTGATGATCTTGAAATGAACGTATTCAAAGCAGCTAATCGTCATGTCAGTCTTTGAACTTCTTTAATATTTCGAGGAGGGTCCATAGCTAGCAAGCCATTAAGTTGATCCGGATCAGGCTGAATTCCCTTCTCACTTATTATGTAGCCCAATAACTTTCCAGATCGGACCCCAAATATACACTTTTCAGGGTTCAATTTCAAATTTACCGCCTCCAAGTTAGAGAATGTTTCTTGATGGTCAAATATGTGTGCATCTTTCTCCAAGATTTTAACCATCATATCATCTATGTAAACCTCCATGTAGCATGATCTTGATCCTTCAGAATATTGGTTGTAACCTGAAAAAGCATCCATGAAAGACAATAGTTTGTTTCCAAAGGTAGAATCCACCAACTGATCTATCCCAAGAACAAGATAAAGATCCTTAGGGCATGCCCTATTAAAGGGAGTGAAATCAATGCACATTCGCCACTTGCCATTATTTTTCTTAACCAGAACAGGGTTGGCAATCCACAAAGGGTATTGAGATTCTTTAATGTGATCCATCTTGCTTAAACGATCAACTTCTTGAACAATCACATATGTTTTCTCCTCAGAGAAAGTCCTTCTCCGTTGTACAATTGGAGCAATATCAGTTCAGATTGATAATCTATGGGAAATAATATCAGCTGGCACTCCGATGACATCATTATTACCTAATGCGAAAACATCTTGATTATTCATCAAAAAGGACAATAACCAATGTTTCAAATCTGGTGCCAGCTTGGAACCAATTTTAACATCTTTTCCATCTCAATGGATGAGTTTCAACCTCCTCAATAGGTATTATAACACTGGGAGCCTCCTTGGAATCATCAATTTGATTTTCATCACTAGAAGGCTCAAATAGCTGCTAATTTCTGTTAATTCTGACTGCCTCTAAAGTCTTAGGGGAAAGGGTTGTTGCATAACATTTCCTGGCTATCTTCTGGCTGCTCCGGACAACACCTACTTGTCCATGGACAACATATTTGAAACATTGGTGGATTTTAGAGGCCACAACATGTAGGGTTTCTCATCTTCTTGTAGAAGCTTAAAAACAGGATGTTTACCGAACTGCATGTATCAATCAGAATCCGGCATATATCGTTTCCCCTATTGATGCTCCTATTACCACCACATCTTCATGAGGCCCTACAATGTCTCTCAGGTCATCCTCATCAAAAATTGTAAAGGGAGATGGAGATTGACACTGGTGGGTAGACATCCCACCATCCAACTGGGTGGCCAAATTGTGGACATGTCTCTTCCTTGATGAAGTAGAAGGCGCAGTCACAGTAACCCCTCCGAAACTAGTTAGTGACTTAAAAACATCAATCAGACCGGAAACCATTTTGGTCTTGTCTATTATCACCCCACCTGATTTTGACTCGGATCTGGATCAAAATACTCAGAGTCTACATCAAACCTTTTAACAATTACCATTGTAACCTCTTACGTGGATGTCCCAGGATTGTTCGAAGGACTAGTTCAGGGAGTATTAGCTTGTGCATTATCCGGTCTGCTTCCCTTTTTTTTTGGCATAGGCTCATAAATTTCCCCTTTCAATGAGGTTCTGGACCTCTTGCTTCAAGGCTATACAATCATGCGTATCATGGCCTATGTCATTTGTATATTGGCAGAAACAGGTGCTCCGGTTTTCTCTGGAGGACTGCAATGTTGCTGGCTTTTTAAAATGCACCTCATTTTTAGTTTTGTCATAGATTGTAACCACACTCTCCCCCAATTCAGCAAACCACTCAGGAAAAACCCAGTGCCCCTCTTATTTATGACCTATTGGCTCTGAGTCTGATTAGATTGACTTCGTCTTGACCTGTTGGATCCTTGTCCAGTCTCTTTTTCCCTATAACCGGACTGATTAGTAGTTTGAGGGGTTGTTGTTGTAGTTGTGGACCTAACCTGGCGGTGTACTATGGTTTTCTTGGTCTATTCTACATTGATTTTCATTCCCACTTGATTCAGCGAACCACCCGAGGTCATAGCCTTCATTCGAGTCACTGAATTGACTAGATTACTTGGATTTAAACCTTGTCTAAGGGAAGCAATTGTAACTTGTCCAAAGCAATCTGCTAGCCCATTCTTTGTGTTCCCAAAATGATTGATATAGTCCTTTAGGGACTCCTTCGGTTCCTGAGCACAATGGATAATAATGGCCCATTACATTTGATTTCCTTAATTCTAACAAATTTCCTCCAGAGGGCAACCCAGAACGTATCAAATTTTCTTATGCACCCCTGAGGGAGACTATTGTACCATTGATGGAACTTCCTGTGAAAGTTTGGGAGAAGGCCCTACACAATAGCTTGTCATCATCGTCGAAATTCATCATGAAGTTCCTGAACTGCTCCAGATGGTTTTCCTGATCTTGGCTCCCATCATATTTCTCCATCTTGGAGCTATCAAACCTCTTCGGAAGATGTCCGGAGAATATTTTTGCGGACAAAGGCGCTTGCCTCCAGTTTTTGCTACGGCTAAAAACAATATCTTCATTAAAGGTTGCAGAAATACCCGGATCAGACTGAAAAGCATAGGGATTAATCAGTAACTGATCAATATGCTGATTGGCTGATCCCTTACCCTTGCCACGGTGCTTCTTAAGCATGCCCTTCATATCTCTCTTTCTTGAATATTTTTTAGTCAACCTCATTTTATTTTTTGACCTTCCTTCACTACTTCTTGAAGATAATGATTCTTCAAGCTCTACATCATTTGATGAGTTGCTGGAGGACTCATATGCAAAAATCTCAACAGGTTTAGATTGGTGTGTCTTCTTGGAACTGAGATGGGTCTTCAAAGACTGCTCGTTTTCTCCAGGATTGTCAGTGTGGTGAAGTACTGACGCACCAGATTTTTTGTTAACCCCTTTTTCTGATTGTTTTATTGCTCTCAATACCTCTATTTAAGCTCTCAACTAGTTTCACTCCTCAATAGTATATTAATTATTTTCCCTTTCAACTTCCACTTCAGGAAGTGGAATATTATGCTCATTCGGATCCATCCGAACTATTTTTCTTGTTGGTTTTGAATTATAAAATTCAGTCACCGTCGTGCTCCCACTGTGGTCGCCATGGTTAATTTCTGTCTGAGGGTAATTTGTAAAAAATTTTGGGGAATTTAATATTTAAGGTAGAGAGTAGTTAGATGATTAAGCTGTGTGCTAGCAGTAAATTCTAATTACCCCCATTAATGAAAGTGGTTGGGGTATTTATACTTAATTAATAACATTTAGGCCTATCGGGTCGGATTCTGAAGTCGAGTCAAGATTCATGACCCATTAGTAACTTGGTGTGAAGTGACCAGCATCTAAGTTAGTCACCATTTATTACGTTTGTCCTGTTTGGTTTTTTATAATAGTGGTTATGGTCTGAACTGCCCACCGAATTAAGTCAAGATTCAGCAGCTAAAATATCTGATCCCATCAATAGGTATATGTTTAGTTAGGTGTTTATCTACGTTTTGGTATGCTAGTTGGTATATTTGGTTGAGTTTTGCAGGTTTTGGGATCCATGGATATACCCTCTAGATCGTGCATTTTCGCGAATGCTGGGTCCCTTGAAATGCCGAATTCGCGCATACTAGGTTCGAGAGTCCTGCAAATCTTGGCACACAACATTCGCGAATATTATGTGCGTGATTTAGCGTACTATGGGCACTATGTGCTCTCGTTTTGTACTATTTTACTAAATTGTCATGTTTAACATCTAATTGACTTGATCATTCTTTAGCATTATTTATGTCTCAGAGAGAGCGTACTCATTCCGGATCAGACAACAATGATACAAACATTAATCATTGCGATCCTAGTTCATGATTCGTTAGGGTTTGACGGTGCACTCTATTTCCACGCCCGTACTTCCCCATATACGTGAGACTCCGGATCAACAATTTCAAAGATTAAATCCCCATGTATCGGGGATGTATTCGACAATGAACGAATACAAGATACACGACACGCACAACATCTTTAATAACGAGGTAACTTAGAATTGGTTTAAAGTGTAGTAAATGATATCTTATTTATTGTTTAATTTACTTTAATATTGTGTAGGCTCATCCTTCTATGCGCTGGTACACGATGTATGCTACCCTTTGCGCCTGGGATCATACTGATCAGAGTAAGGGTCGGAGACCTGGTTATGTGGTCTTTTTTTGCTCCCCTCATCGACTACTTTACATGTTGGACTACCAAAGTGCACCTCGTAGAGGCGTTTCTCGAGAGGTGGCATATGGAGACCAACAACTTCCACTTCTGATTTGGTAAGATGACGATGACCTTAGATGATGTCCATGACATCATCGGTCTTCCGGTTACAAGTGAAGGTTTTGACCTACAAAGTTTTCCTATGAGTGGTCGATGTGTTGCTTGTTATTCTAGCTTACTAGGGATACCCACTGATATTATTACGGAGGAACTTAGCGGTAACAAGGCTGGTAGTAGTATAGTGGTACGCTTACAGTTTTTTCGTGATATATACATTGTTGATCACTTGATAGATGATTTTATTTCAGATAATATGGTTCCAAAAGTGACGATGAGTTATGTGCTCCACATGTTTGGGTGTCCTGTTCTGACAAATAAGACATAGAATAATATATCGCTCGACTACTTACAGTTCGTTGAGTATTATAGATCATCGGTTAGGTATAACTGCGGCAAACATGGATTGGCTCAGTTGTATTACTAGCTTGAACGATCATCCTTAAACGCGGCATTGGGGTTTACTGATTTTGTTGCTTTGTTGGGCACGTGAATTTATGATCACTTCCCCTAGTTTATGACTATAGTCAAAATTAGATACTAGATTTCTATGTTGACTATGTGTAGATACACACCTCCTCATTTCCGCTCAGATCAAGAGACTGGTATCAATACCCGACATAGTGTATCTTCATTGAGAGAGTATAATGTAAGTTCCAACGTTTATATTTTTATTTGTTGATCAACACTTGTTTTATTATTACTTACTATACTTTTTATGTTATAGGTGTGGTTCATATCGTACGCGCATATATGCGACCATATCTTTCTACGATCTGGTTTGGATAGACCATATGCTGAAGGTATTGAACATAGTTGAGGCATATTATCCGCTACGTGTCTCTCGACAGCTAGGCCATATTCAGGATAAACTTCCTTCATTGCGACCTATTTTTCCGCCAAGCAGAGGTAGACATGTTAATAAGTGCTATTTGTGGGATGAGGCTATATGGACAACATGTCAATCGCACTTCATTGATCCCACAATTTTTGGTGATACTTATATTATATATCATCCAAGTATAACCTTTTTATGCACTTTATGGATCAAGGAACACCTATGGTACATTCTGATTGAACTCGGTGTGAGTCATCCAATGCATATGTTGGGGAGAGCCCAAAAGTGATGAGTTACCAGGCTAGGCTATATGACTTGTCCGATTTTTTTATAGATGCACAGTCGAGGTCGCACACGATGAGTATGGATAAGATTTGTCAATTGGTTATGGAGTGCTCAATGGTGGCACGCCATTACCCAGAGCTTGATTGAGTGACGAATTTGTATTCCATGACTATTTGATTGTATTTTTGGCATGTATCGCGAAAATGTTTTTGGATCATGTTTTATTGTTATATTTTGGTTTTACTTTTTATTGCACCTAATGTTTTATCAATATTATTTAGTTATATTTATTTATATATTATATACGTTTTTAATGTACCGTATGTTATGACTATATATTGTGAAACAAGTGACTCCCTCTAAATAACGATTCCCTCCAAACAATTACTCCAACTAACCAAAGTTTACCCGCCATACATTTGTTCCCGCCAAAAACTAGTTACCCGCCAAATTGGGATTTCCTTTAAAGGGGACCTGAAACCTAGTATAATAGTTCATCCACCGAACATTCTAAAACATACAAAAAAACATAAAGGATTTTAAGGATGGAGTTTAGTGTAGATGAAGACTATCACTTGCTTGAGGCCGTGAATTTTGTTACCCGAAAAATGTCTGATGATACGAGCAATGAATTTTTTGATCAAGTGGTCTATAGAATGTATTTTGATTATGTACGATTAGTAGTAACAAATCAACCATCGCATAGTCGTGACAAAGTAAAAAAAACAGGTACAATTGTGTGGAACAACTGCAGCGTATGTTATACATGCCTTAAAAAATAAAGCAACAAGTAATTGCAGTGTGGAAAGTCATAGTTGTAGATTGATTACTATAGATATGGTAATATATCTGGAGGATAGGATTTCTGATTTCGGATAGAGATGATGATATTGCGAACGACATCATTTTTTTCCGGAGGGAACCCGCAGCTGCTACTCAGAGTAAAATGAGTGCGCACAGGATAAACCCTCAGTCTGAAGTAATAGCCTGCAAACCAATGCTAGAAGGTAAACCACACAAGGTGACAGGCTCAGCTGAGAAAGCGTATGTAGAGGGACTCGAACTCATGACCTTTGGTCACAAGCATGCCTTATTCAACCAACTCGGCTACCCCCTTGGGGGAAAAAATATTTGCGAACGACATCATTGTTGAAGATAACATGGGATATGACTTCGACTTCTAAGTTTTATGATATCCTTGGTTATTGTTTGAGTTTTTCTGTTTTCCTTAGTTGTTGTTTGATTTTATGATTTCCACAGTTGTTTTTTGAGTTTGTGATTTTCTCACTTGTTGTTTGGGTTATTATGTTTTCTTAAGTTGTTCAACATGTTTTTAGTCAATTTTTACTTTATCTTTTCTTGTATTCACATTTAGTAGTAGTGTTTATTGCACTCTATATTTTGTTACGCTATAATAAGAACCTTATATGTTATAATTGAACACCCACATCTAAGGTACATGGGTTTACGTTATCCATATCTTACATGTGTCAAGTAGTGATTGGTCTACGTAAATTACATTATCTAAAGATGAAATGGTCAACAAATAGATGTTATTCTCTTGTAACAACACAACCTGAAAAACTCAAGCACAATTGAAACTCTAAAAATGTCTCATTGGACTCAATTGGAAGATGAGTATTTGATGAAAGCCTTCATCAAAGTGGGTAAAACCTATAAGAATGAATGAGGTAAACACTACTGTGAGGTAATGTTATGCCAGGTTTATTTTTTATACGGCAAGGATGGTGTCCAGCCGCCTGAGATTTCAAGACGTTGGAAGATGAGTATTTGATGAAAGCCTCCATCGAAGTGGGTAGAACCTGTATGAATGAATGAGGTAAACACTGTTGTGAGGTAATGTTATGCCATATGTATTTCATATATGGCAGGGATGGCATCCAGCCGTCTAAGATTTCAAGACGTTTGGATGAGGTAAAAACTAGGTGAACACATCTAGTAAAATCTCGTGTACACCTAGTTTCCAACCTCAATGACGAGAAATGTCATGTTGCGTTTACGTTGTTCAACTGTCAAGTCACTGATACTTTAACGGAGGAGCAGCTGGATACTGTCTATGCCTATATATCCACCATCAGGTAAGAGGAAATATGTGCTCTTGCGGTGGACTATCTGATTATGAAAAATAAAAGGAAGTTGATGAAATGGAAGTAGCCTGACAAATAAACTTCATTGAGTACCATTTATCGTAAATTCTTTCCTTAGTTGTAATTTAATTTTATGTTTTGTTTGAATTTTTATGTTTTCCTTGGTTGTTGTTTGAGTTTTTATGATTTCTTCACTTGTTTGAGTTTAATGATTTCCTAAGTTGTTGTTTGACCACTAACTAGTTAATTTTTACTTTTTCTTTTTTTGCGTTCATTTTTGCAGTAGTAGTGTTCAATGACTAAAGTAAAATATTCATAAAAGAAATTAAGTTTACAAACCTAGAAAATTCAAAAAACTGAAAATGGAAATATTTCCAGTAAGCTCCAAGAACAGACCATTCGTATGGAAGCCAAATTCGCGTATAGTGAGCTCGCAATTTGAACACAATCGCGAGATCAACCTTCATGATTTGAACATGATAGCAAATGTGGAATTCGCGATTTGAACAAAATCGCGAACTCTGTGTTTGAATTTATGACTCGGCAGTTATATTTTTGCCATTTTTTGAGAAGATTTGCAATAATTGTGTCGATTGTTTTAGAAATAACTAAAAAGAATAATATTTATAATAATAATTTACAATAAACCTTAAATTCCAAACAAAAATAAAATAAAATAAATTTATTCGTCTATGTTATACAAAAAAAATAAGGAACTCGTGTACTTAATCATTGTTCTCCACTCAAATCGAAGAAGTGTGGTGGGTCTTCGTGTACGGTTGATGGATGGGCAGGATTGATTTGATGATAATTTTTGAATCGTATGTCGAGTGGTACTGCACAACCGGTTACAGTTTTATTAATGCAAAATGGAAACCAAGTAGGATAGATTTCCGGCAGTGGTCCATTCAAGACAAATTTGGATAAATATTACGTCACAAAATAAAATACAATACTATATGATTCATTGGTATAATTACTTTCACAAAATGACTACCATGTACGAACCCTAGACCAACTTCTGTGGTAGGAAAAGATCAAGGTAGCACACACTTAGAGATTCATACGTAGAAGTTTATTGGAGCGATACATGGTATACGGTACACTGATATCTAGTGGCTATCACTAAGTCGTAGTCGGGAAACGTTATCCAATACCTATTACCATTCACATACACTTCAAATACGTTCAAACGTTTTACTATGTTATCTACATGTTGTGAACCATCAAACACTTTCTCCCATAGATCGTGTTGATCTTGCAATTCGGCGATCAAATCTTGTCTAACTTATTTCCATCAATCGACATTACCATATACAGTTAAAACTACATCCATAAGTCCGAAATTACCATAAGGAGATACATCTTTGATGCTAGAAATGTACTCATGCAAATAGTTGGGAAACCAACTCTCGTAACCGCTAAAATCTTTGCCCTTGATCAATTTTTTCGATTGAGTCACTTTCTCCTTCCTTGGTTGATGTTGAGCCGTGGATTTGGCTTTCGCTTTGGATTTAATTGTCGAGACAGCTGTACTAGTACCTAGACTAACATTGTATTCGAACTCGGATGACTTCCGTTTAGTTGATTTGTCGTGACCGGATTTTTTTCTGCCTTTTATGATAACCGGTTCCTTAGGTTCAAAAACATAAATTATCATGGGATCTAGGATTTGCATCATCCTATTTATGATGTTATCTTGCATGTGTGGACCCTAAGCGAGTGTGGTACTATCTATTAACGAGAGTTTTCTTGTAAGATCATTTACGATACCAACGTTATCCCTAGGTTTGATCTTTAAAGTACTTTAATAAACATTACATTCATCATTATGAATCACCATACCTTCTTTCTCGATCATAGATAACTCACATGCACACATTAAATTATGCGTTTTCCTAATAACATAACCACGCATGGCGGGAGTGAACCATATGTCTCCGACCGTTTTAAGATTTTCTCTATTAATTTTATAGATATAAATGAAAGTTTTCGTTTTAAATCGTTATAGATAGCCCCCCTAGTTGAGTTTTTTTAACAAAAGCTACTTCATTCGAATGATTCAAAAATGTTAGAGTGTTGAGTGTATATTTTCCCCAAATTTCTCAAATGTGCATAGATTTATGCCCATTTCCCATTTTAGGCTTGAGTGAGTAGAGCTGTTATCGGGTCGGGTCGCTCCGGGTTTGGACTTGACCAAGACTGGCTCGGTAAGTTACTAGATGGGTTCATCCCGGACCGCTAGGCGAATCAGCCAAATATTATGGACCGGGACCGGCTCGTTAAGAGTCGGTCAGGTCCAGTCTCTTAACTAGCCCGTTTGTAAATTTATCATAAATTTCTTAGGGTTTTAGTTAAAATCATATGTAGATTCAAAAAATAATTATATATCTTCCTTACTGGGTTTGTTACCCGACGGACCGGTCTAGATCGGTAAGCTAGTGGGTCTAGGATTTCAAGTCTTAACCTAATCTCTAAGCTAGTTGGACCGGTCTCGGATGGGCCTTACCGGACCGGTCCTGGGTTGGTTAACAGGTTGGGAGGTCCAATAACACCTCTATGAGTGATCACTCTCCGCTCTATAGTATAAGATTAATTTAATTAGATATATAACACTTAATATTAAAAACTAATGTATAAATATGATAATATAACTCACCGATTGCTAGTCCGATTACCCAAATATTTAAATTTGTTCATGTAGATATCAAGAAATTTGAGTCCGTAATTGCTATCCATTGTTTCATGACATAATCGGCAACCATCAGACAAAAAGCGTAAATGTGGTGTAAGTCGACAAGGTTTTTGTTATAATCTTCGATCGTCGCAAAATAGGAAACCGATTGATAAAATTCGAGGAGCTCATCAGCCATGTTCACTTTGGGAAAACATTTCCTAGCATATGATAAAATGTTCTTATCAATATGTCTAGTGCATAACATATGAGTGAAATCCGAAAATGTATTCTCGATAGCATTCATCAAAGCCAACTTCCTATCGGTGACGATATTATTAGGCAATGCATACATGTTATTCGCCATCACGCTCCTTAGAACATTCAATCCCCACGTGTAGTTCTCTTGCTTCTCAGAGCTTAAAAGAACAAAAAGCGATACAAAAGGTCTTCTTCATCGAAGTTTGGCAAACTGTTTGTAGCAAAGGAATCTTATACCTTGTAGTCTTATACGTGTTATCCGTTATAAAAACTTGAGGAAAAGTGCATTATAATCGATGCTTGTAGGATGCGCGAAAAACAACGCGTGGATCTCGTTCGTTGCTTTGTTAGTTCGCTCCCAAACAAAGTACTCGTGCTGTTTTAACTTACCGGACAAGTATTGCATTTGGGTCTTGTCCGCTTTATCAACCAAATTGTGTTTTTGACACATTTTGTAGATCGTACGCATACTAGATACATTTTCCAAGTCTCTAAGCTTCAAACCGCGGTATATCTCTTTTGGTCGAGAACCGACAACCGTTTGACTACGAACAAACACTTCTTATTCTGCTTTTAGTATAGCAACTCGTGAATGACCATCCAAGTGTAAAAACGGTTGGTGGTTGTGTTTCCCGTTTAGCACTTTCAATTTTCAATAACCGGGTAGTTCTAAGACCGTTTTTCTCCTTAACAAGAATGGACAACCACATTTTTTGGATGAACATTCTCGACGCTTCTTAACATATCCTAGTTTGGGGTTAGGTTTGTAAACACCTTGCCTCTCGCACCTGAAATATATCCTTGGAGTTTTCTTTTTTTATTTTCTATCGTTGTTGTCTTAATCAAAACCAAATAAATCCTAACTTCTTACTTTCTGAACCAACCCATGAGACCTAATCGGATTTCGTATATAAGGTTTCCTTGGTAAACATTTTCGCGGGCCATCGAACATGGCAGTTGGTCCGGTCCTTACAAAATTCAGGAAGTTTTATCAAAATCTACTTAATTTTAATTACTTATATCAAAATCTACTTAATTTTAATTACTTATATCAAAATCTACTTAAATTGCGTATAATAGTGCATGTAATTGGCCAAAATCGCGCATGCATGACAAAACATTTGTACAAAATCACGAACTTAAACTACTCAAATAATTAACCAAATTGTTAACGACTGCTTCGTGATTGTGATTTAATCGCGCATTCATCGTTTGCGATTTGGTCAAAAACACGAAGCATGTATTCGTAATTTATCTAAGAACAACTAACCTAAATTCATACATTCTTGCGTGCTCCTCATTTGTGGTTCATCCATCCTAGCGCCCGATTCCTGAGATATTTGTACTAAATTCACAAAAGTTAGAAATCTACATCTACTTGTATATCTAGATGGTTCGTCAAAAGCTCATCCTCTACAAAATCATCCATATTGCTAGTGAAATCGTCATTCAAATCATTCAAATCGATAATGTAGGATGTATGTTTGGTTTTTTTTTTGTTTTAGGAGAGGTTTTGTTAGAGAAAAATGGTTGAAATTGTATTTTTTTTTGCTAAAAATGGTTTTTATACTCGAGGGAAAAACAAAATAAACTTGATTCAGAGATCTCATTTAGAAAAATTGGATGTTATTATAATCGTGCCTTTTTTGGAAAAGAAATCATTAAAAATAATAACTAGACATTACCCAACAAAAAATGTACTACCGGGTAGGGATGACAATGGGTCGGGATGGGTGCGGGTATAGGTAAACCCGTAACCCATCCCGTCTATGTTTTTCCAAACCCATACCCTAACCCGTACCCGTCGGGTAGTAATATTTTTTCCCACACCCAACCCGCCGGGATCGGGTACCCATCCGCGAGTACTCATGGAAGTTTTTTTATTTTAATTAAATTTATAAAGATATCTTGAATTTGAATTTATACCCATTCCACAAGTCTTGTATAAAAAAAGAAAATATATTTCTTAAAAACAAATTAAGAAATTTAAATTTAATATTTACGTCGAAAAAATTATTTTTGAAAATATACAGTATGTTAATAAGCGAATATTTTGTTATCTATTCATAATTTATATATAATTTTGGTATATGTTAGTAAATATTTTTCTTTTAATTTGATTAGAAATATTATTACAGCTTCTAGAATTTGATATTAATTCCAAAAATTAAAGGAAACATGTTTAAAAATAGAGAAAAGTACCCCTAAATACCTTCTCAACTATCAAATACCAAGATGGTACCCGTTTTTGGACTAGTTTCATAAACTACCTAAAGCCACATTTTGGACAATTATACCCTCTAGGGTATAAAAGGGGTTGTTTTTGTTGAAACCCCCTTTTTTCACCTTCTAATCAGACTTTTAGGTTCCAATTCCCCCCACTTTCACATTTCTAAATTTGAGGAGAGAGAAACACGTTTTACGAAAGCGAAACCAAAAGACATTTTTGAAAGCAACCTAACCGGCGATATCAATCGACCCTCTGTTCCGATATTCCTGACATCCACCGGCGAACCACCGGCGCCCAGGAAGCAACCTCCTTCTATAGTTCTGAAACCCACCGGCGAACAACAGGCGACAACTAACCACTGTTTTCATCTCCGTTCCGAAGTTACGGACACCTACCGGCGAACCACCGCAGAGAAATCTCCATCGTCACTTTCTCTCGATTCTGTGTTGGCACGCCTAGAGAGAGAAATTAGAAAGGTACTACTCTATCTCTTTCTTTCTTCTTCTTCGGATCCCCAAATCTAGGGTTTGTTTCCCCCCCCCCCCTCTGCTAAATTTGGATACGAAATATAAAACAAATGAAACCCTTTGCTTTAGATTTACTAGGTCTCAACTGTTCGTCCTACTCTAACTATAATATTCATTTGTGCTCTCTCGCTTTTCGCTCGTTTTGGTTTGCAATGGTTATACTAGATTTATTGCTTTCAGATGTGTCACTGCGTGTTAGGGGTTCCGTATGTGTTTGTATTATCGTAGAGATGTTTGATTTGAATCATGTTATGTTAGGTCTATTTTTTCTGTTTCTTGGTTTGAATATATTGGTCTGTTACCTTTCGAAATTGTTTTTGGCTGTTCACCGTTCAAATCCGATTCGGTGGCTAATACAATCTTGTCCAATTTCAGTTCAGTGCAGATGATCTTGATATTATCAGTGTTTAGAGTCGTTGTGTTGAGCAGCGTTTGATTTGAGTACTAATTGTTCTTTAGTTTATGAGTACTAGTTTCAGGGATGCAGGGTCTCGGTGCTGAGATTTCTTGGATGACGGAGGAACAGCACTGGTCTAGGTTTGCAGCGTGGGTGTGATAACTCGCTACCGTGTCTGGAATCGGACAGTGTATGTGGATTGAAGAAGTGTCTTCGGTGGTGTTGGGTTTTGTTATGCTATTGATCCGGTGAATTGGGTTTGGAGTATTTGGAGTAAATTATCTTTGTGCTGTTTTATTGTTCTTTACTTGCTACATTTAACGTTATCTTTAAGTTGAAACTGTACCTATAACTAAGCTGTCAGATGGATGTGAATCATATCTATCGGGCTTATAATCAAGTATCGTATCTAGCAATGTCAAATATCGTGTCTATCAGAAAGGGTTCACGTATCTAGCAATGTCAAATATCGTGTCTATCAGATGTATACTCCAGGATCTATCAATGTCAAATATTCTGATTAGGGTTGAACATGTCGATGTAGTATCATGGAACTGTTGGTTTATATTTTGTTGTGTTTAACGTTTGTTTATGCTTTTTTTGGACTGTAACGAAACACAAACCCTGTGCAGTTGAAGGAAGCAGTTTTACTTGCAGTTATTTAAAAGAATAGCAATGTTGGAAAACTAAGATATCAGAGTTATGGTAAATTTAAAAGAACAGTGTATGTAGACCTAATGTATAAGATGTAAGCATAGATAGCAAGGTTGAATAAAGTGGATATTATAGTATAACAGCATAGATAGCAATGTATAAATGAATACATATCAGAGTCTTAACAAATGTAAGTAAAGTATCAGATGGATCTACAACGAAACAGAAAACATACTTTAATTTATCTGTTAGATGTAAAATACATAATCTATCAAATTTGTATAGCGTGGCTATCAGATTGTAGCAGCATAGATAGCAATGTACACATGAATATATATCAGAGTCTGAAACAAACAGACGTGAAACGTGTCAATGTTAAAAGTGTAAGAAGCATAAGTCAAAATACAAGGAGTGCTTATCTTTGAGATGAATCAGGCATGGAAGATGTGATAAACCTCTTGAACAAATGTAAGCAAAGTATCAGATGGATGAACAACGAAACAAAAAACATACTTTTATTTATCTGTTAGATGTAAAATACATAATCTATCAAAATTGAATAAAGGGGCTATCAGATTGTAACAGCATAGATAGCAATGTACACATGAATAGATATCAGAGTCTGAAACAAACATACATGAAACGTGTCAATGTTAAAAGTGTAAGAAACGTAAGTCAAAATACAAGGAGTGCTTATCTTTGAGATGAATCAGGCATGAAAGATTTGAAGTACATCTTTAACAAATGTAAGTAAAGTATCAGATGGATGTAAACGAAAACAGTAAACATACTTTGATGTATCTGTTAGATGCAAAATCCAGAATCTATCAATGTTGAATAGAGTGGCTATCAGAGTATAAAAGCATAGATAGCAATGTTGAATAGAGTGGCTATCAGAGTATCAAAGTATCAGATGGATGTAAACGAAAACAGTAAACATACTTTGATGTATCTGTTAGATGCAAAATCCAGAATCTATCAATGTTGAATAGAGTGGCTATCAGAGTATAAAAGCATAGATAGCAATGTTGAATAGAGTGGCTATCAGAGTATAAAAGTATCAGATGGATGTAAACGAAAACAGTAAACATACTTTGATGTATCTGTTAGATGCAAAATCCAGAATCTATCAGTGTTGAATAGAGTGGCTATCAGAGTATAAAAGCATAGATAGCAATGTTGAATAGAGTGGCTATCAGAGTATAAAAGTATCAGATGGATGTAAACGAAAACAGTAAACATACTTTGATGTATCTGTTAGATGCAAAATCCAGAATCTATCAATGTTGAATAGAGTGGCTATCAGAGTATAAAAGCATAGATAGCAATGTATACGTGAATAGATATCATAGTCAGAAAGAAACAGACATGGAACATGTAAATGTTAAAAGTGTACAAAACATAAGTCAAAAGATAAGGAGTGCTTATCTTTGAGATGTAAAATGTTACAAAAAAGTCGGTAAATAATGTTTAGAACGGAGCATCACATGACCTCCTATTATACCCCGATTTGAAACATCAACCACAACGGGACTGGCTATGACATAATCAAAATGTTGAATTGAATGACAACAGCTTAATTGGATTGAAACAGTGAGTCAGTTTATATATACAGTGCAATAACTTAAAGAAGGTACATGAACTATGGTAACGAAAGGAATGAAAACGGCACTTCTTCAGTTACTCCCTTTTCCATCTCCATTTTGCACCTCCCATTTTGCAGTACCCAACACAGCTTGAAGCTCCCTCGAAAGAAACTACCCATAAATACCTCGAAAGCTCATGCTGTATCTAGCAATGTCTCATGTTGTATCTAGCAATGTCTCGTACTGTATCTAGCAATGTCTCATGCTGTATCTAGCACTGTATACAAGGCATAAATCGCAAATGATAAATAATATAGGGTCTAGCACTGTATTTAAAGTATTGACTAACCAAACCAACAAGGCCTTTAGGTTGACCACTGGGTTGGGTGGCTCTGACTATAACGTCCTTTCCAGAAATAAGTTCATAAAGGACAACCCCAAAGGCATATACATCCACTTTGGCCGAGATTTCACCATAGGCATACCTGCAGACAACCAATTGTTAGTATCTTATAGTCCATGAAAGAGGAAATTCATAATTATGTAGACTAAAACTAGTAGAAAGAAATATATCTTACTCTGGCGGCATGTATCCAAATGTACCAACAGCATGAGTCCGTACACTTCCAGTTCCAACTTCTGTGAGTCTAGCTAATCCAAAATCCGCAACCTGCAACATTATGTTAATAACAAGGGGTGACACGATAGAACAGTTTTTTACATATTTCTTGTGACTAGATCTAGATGGGGATGTTACCTTAGCATGGAAATTATTGTCTATCAAGATATTTGCAGATTTGATGTCCCGATGAATGTAAACAGGGACTGTATGCTCATGGATATATTCAAGACCCCTTGCAGAGTCGAGTGCGATTTGCACTCTTTTAGACCAGGGTAGCGGTTCTTTTCCTGCAAAAGGAAGTAGTTTCTATTATCAATTGACACACTTTGCTAGCAACATTCATTCCATGTATCTTTTAACTATATACCTGAGCGTCGCAAATGCTGGCTAAGTGTGCCATTCTCGGTAAGTGTAACTTACCAGCCGCTTGAAAGATTTGCTGTTCATTGATTTCGACTTCTCCAAATCTGGTTTTGCTCGATCCAGAGCCTAGATAAAAAAATTGTTCGATCGGACTGGAAATGTCACCGGCGATATTCGACAGTTCGTCAAAAAAACAGCTCGCCGGTGAGAGGAACGCAGGACCTCGGTGTTTGTATGGTTCGCCGGTGATTAAGACTAGTTCGACGGTGGTTGTATGGTTCGCCGGTGGAGAGAGAGAAGAAGAGGAGAAAGAGAGAAGAAGAGGAGAGAGAAGAAGAGTAAGAGTGGAGGCTGTTTCGAATTTCAAAATTCAAAAATAGAATGGGGGCTGTAACAAAAAACCCTAATTTTTCACAAATCAACCTTATATACTAGGTTGAGGGTAATCTTGGTATTAAAAAAAGAAAAGGTATTAGAAGTGGATATGTTTAATGAGATGGGTATTAAGTGAACATTAACCCATTTTTGGGCACTAGGTTGTAATAGGTTCGGTTAAAAGGTACTTAGTGTGTCATTTCCCTTAAAAATATCAAATTTAAATATGTTAGTAAATTTTTTTTAATATAATTAATAATATTATTATTGGACATAAAAATGAAAATATTTTGAAAAGAGATGTTGAAAAATCAAATTCAATATTTAAATGTAGAATGATATTTGTCAAAATATACTATAATAATTATAAGTATCAAATATTTTGTTTAAATGTAGTATGATATTTTGTTTAATTAACAAATTTAGGAGTATATTTTTAAAAATATACTGTTTATTCTCAGTTTTGTAGAGATTTTTTTTTAAAAAAAATAGACTAAAAAATTAAATTAAATGTTTAAATGTAGAATAATACTTTTTCAAAATATATTATATATATTAACAAATAATAAATTATTTTTAGCATTACATAATACAAATACTAATATCAGTAATTTTATTTTAAAGTTTGTTAAATAATATAAGATAATTTATTTTTTTATATAATATTAATTTAGCGGATACCCATCGGGTATTACTCAATGGGTCGGGTTCGGGTTGGGTACCCGTGGGAAATTTCTTAAACCCATAACCCATCCCAAACCCGGCGGGTAGTAAATTTTCAAACCAACTGACCTATTCGCGGAAAAGTTTTTAAACCCATAACCCATCCCATCGGGTCGGCTCGAGTCGGATACCCGCGGGTTTGGAAAAAATTGCCATCCCTACTACCGGGTCCGTAAAAAACAAATAAAACTTAATGGTTATACTTAATCAGGAATGGCTTTTCGATATATTTATCAAGGTTTGAAATTAAAAAGAAACTTGCTTTAGTGTCCCCAGTTTCGTCCTTCATTGATATTTTGGGCATCATCACGGAGATCTTCCTTTGTATGTTCTTCTATATCGTTGTTTCCGAGGGAGATCTTCCTTTTAATGTTCTTCTATGTCGTTGTTTCCGACATCATTCGCATTCTATTGGTTTCTCATCCCTACGTCTAAGTTGAGACTTTTGTCTAAAATAATTCAGAACCAATAAGTTTCCAAACCCAGTTTGAAATAACCTTAAAGAGTTTACAACCATCTCCCACCTATTATTGCGATAATTATAGGGCTAGGCTAAAATGAGATTCCAAATCTTTATAGTGAGACCCCATATTCAAAAAATTTCTGCAATTGTGAAATTACCAAATTGCTCCCACATATAAAAACACTAATTTTTCCACCCACTCACTTCTCTCTCTTTTCCTCCTCTCTTTCCTACCAAAACTCTCTCCAAAATTCAAACAAACACCCACAAATATTAATTTCTGCAAACTCCCACAAACATTTAATACAAATTAATTATATAAAGTTAAACCCAATTACTCTGAGCATGGATTTAAGCGACTTAAATGACGATTGGAGCTGCAACGCTGATGATTTCCTTTCGGAGGAGGAGGAGCCGCTTACTGATCACTTGGAGAGCGTTGCCGAGGTAAAAATCAAGATTTTTTCAACACATAACAAATTTTCGCAAGTTCGTGCCTTCAAATGTACACTTCCACGCAAGAACATGCGTGGAAGATGACAAATCTTCGCATGTTCATGCGAAGATGTGGCCAAATCTTTGCATAAAAATTCGAATATTTGGCAAAATTGGTTTTACATGCCTTTTTGGTTAAATTTTGGGTTCTTCTTGGTTTTACATGTTTTTTTGGTTCAATATTGGGTTTGTCTTGGTTTTACATGCCTTTTTTTGTTGAATATGGGGTTTGTCTTTATTATTTGACTTGTAAATACATGTTTGTGTTTGTGTAGGAAGCGGCCGAAGCACCATGTCACATGGCGGATTATAGTCAAATATTTAAGACGGATAAATTCTTAACCAAAGCGGAATTGATCGAATGGGTTGACAAAGAGAGCAAGAGTATAGGGTTTATTGTCGTGGTAGATAAAGATGACGATGGTAGTAAAAACGGTAAAACACCGCGGTTGTATTTTAAGTGCGAGAGGCACAGTGTTTACAAGCCGAGGCCTAAACCGGGGATTGTGAAGAAACGACGAGATTGTTCATCCAAAATATGCGGATGTCCGTTCATGCTTAGGGGCAATCCGGTGTCAGAAGAACCCGGCTATTGGAAATTGGTAGTTATAATTGGAAAACACAACCACCAACCCTTCTTGCATTTGGATGGTCATTCACGGGCCGCGAGGTTAAAGGCGGAAGAGGAGGAGTATGTTCGCAAACTCACAACAATCGATTCTCGGCCAAGAGATATATACCGTGGATTGAAGTTAAGAGATCCGAAAAATGTATCTAGTATGCGTACCATCTACAACATGAGGCACAAACAACAATTGGTTGATAAAGCGGGCAAATCCCAAATGCAATACTTGTTTGGTAAGTTAAAGGAGCACGAGTACTATGTTTGGGAGCGCAGAAACAAAGAAACCGACGAAATCCTAGAATTGTTTTTCGCACATCCCACGAGCATCGATTTGTTGCGCACTTTTCCTCAAGTGCTTATAATGGATAGCACGTACAAGACTACAAGGTATAAACTTCCTTTGCTAGAAATAGTTGGCCAAACTTCGACGAAAAAGACCTTTTGTATAGCTTTTGTTTTTATGAGCTCGAAGAAAGAAGAGAACTACACGTGGGCAATGAGCGTTCTAAGGAGAGTGATGGTGAACAACATGTGCGCATTACCAAATATTATCGTCACGGATAGGGAGTTGGCTTTAATGAACGCTATCGATGAGGTATTCCCGGATGCAACTCATTTGTTATGCACTTGGCATATAAACAGGAACATTTGCTCATACTCTAAGAAAGTGTTGCCCAAAGCGGACATGGAGGAGGAGTTCTTAGAGTTTTATGTCGCGGTTCAACATTCGGCGACGATCGAAGAGTATAAAAAAAACCTTACCGACCTTCAGAAAGCCTACGCATATTGTCCTAAGGTTCTCGAGTACTTGATGAAACAATGGATAGACCCTTACGGGCACAAATTCCTTAATATCTACACTAACAAGATTAAACATTTGGGGAACCACACTAGCAACCGGTGAGTTATATTATCATATTTTTACATTACTATGTTTAACTAGTTGTTAGACTTGTAACTAATCTAAGTTTATGGTTTAGGGCGGAGAGTGCTCACTCTAGTCTAAAACGGGCAATCGGCACAAGCCTATGCACTTTTGAGCAATTTTGGGATAAAGTTCATGCGTTGCTTCACATTCAACACTCTACCATCTTCGAAACGTTCGAACGGAGTTTGTTTCGTCCTAGACAAGCATCTAGGGGAGCTATCTTTCGCGACATCAAAGGTAAGCTTTCATGTACGGCCATTCAAATATTAGAAGAAACTATTAGAAAGGCCGGGGATTTGTGGTTCACTCCCGCAAAGTGTGGTTGTGTAATTAGGACAACACACAATTTGCCTTGTGCGTGTGAGTGTGATGTGATCGTGAAAGAAGGTCGGTCGATACAAACGAGTGAATGTGATGTTTATTGGAGTACTTTAGCGATCAAGCCTAGGTAAAACGTTGGTACCGAAGATGGGCTTACAAGAAAGCTATCATTAATTGATAGTACCATACGCGGTTACGGTCCACAAATGCAAGATCACATCATAAATAGGATGATGCAAATCCTAGATCCCGCTACAAGCCATGTGTTGGAACCTAAGGAACCGGTTGTCACGAAAGGTCAGAAAAAAGCCGGTGTCGACAAGTCAACTAAGCGGAACCCATCCGGGTTTGAATACCCTAGTGTAGGCGCTAGTAGTACTCCCGCCACGATAGGTAGCACGGCCGCGTCGGCGGTTAAGGCATTTATAGTACGCAAATGCAAAGATAAAGCACCACCACTGAAAAAAGAGAAAGCGACTCGATCTAGAAAATCGAATAAAGGAAAATGATTGAGCGCCTACGGGAGTTGTTTTCCCGAGTACTTGCACGAGTACTTAGCTACCGTTGAAGACGTTGCTCCGGACGGTAATTGCGGATTTAGGGCGGTAGCTTTGACGATTAAAGGCAATGCGGACGCATGGGAGGAAGTGAGAAGGGATTTGATGTTTGAACTTTCAAGTCAACGTGATCTTTGGGAAAGGGTTTTTGACGGTGCAGAACGTGTTGACAATCTATTGCGGAGATTGGATTGTTTCAAAATGTACGAGAGCGGAACTAGGCAGTGGATGACATTACCCGACTATGGGTTGGTGATAGCCACCCGGTATCAATGTATAGTATACCATGTCTCTCTCCAACTATCATACACGTATCTTCCTTTGCGTGGTGTGCCTCCAAGATCATGTCCTATTGTCGAAGTTGGCATTGGTTTCGTCCACGGTAATCATTTTGTGAAAGTAAGTAAACTAGTACATTCTTGATACTTAGATTTCATTTTATCAAATAATCCGCGACGTATTTAATGTTTCTATATAATTGAAATTTTCAGATTGTATTAGACGGACCGTTCCCAGATATATACCCAATGTGGTTTGCGTTCCGCACTTGCGCTGAAGTTACAAATTGGGCCATACCAATAGGCGCACGTCTCAACAAGTATCACCAAATTAAACCAGCACAACCTCCGACATTAAACGATGGGGATCATGAATGCTACGATTTGACCGGGGATGCATAATGCTTTGTTGTATTGTAATATTTTGTGTTACTTCTTCTTTTTTAATCCTTTCGAGACACATTTCGCCACCTCCTACTACTAGACTTGTGTTGTTTTGCTTGATAATAATTATGACTTTTAGTTGTGCTTTGTAGATGTTCCAGCAAAAAAATTGTTTTTTAAGCGGTCGTATGATGTTTTTTACCAAAACAGAGCCTTAATAGGTACCCTTTGGCCATGATTTTTGGTGGAAGGCCATTTTTTTTTTTTTTTGATTTCCAACCTCAAATGTTGTTAAAACCATGTTTTGAAACCATTGGCAAGCATGAAAGTTCCAAAAAAAATTTAAAAATTCCCCAAAGCCCTTGTTTCATTTCTGGGCAGTGTCGTTGTTTGCACACGTTTTCGTGTGCATGTACAAGAGCACGAAAAAACGCGCGTGCAAACGTACATGCACACGAAAACGTGTGCCAAAAATAGCACTGCCCAGAAATGAAACAAGGGCTTTGGGGCATTTTTAAATTTTTTTTGGAACTTTCATGCTCGCCAATGGTTTCAAAACATGGTTTTAACAACATTTGAGGTTGAAAATCCAAAAAAATAAAATAAAATTTTTGGCCTTCACCCAAAAATCATGGCAAAAGGGTACCTATTAAGGACTAAAAAATGAAAAAAAAATTCTACATAAACTGAAGCCGTAAGGTTTAATCATTCCAAAAACTAGAACTACTATTACGAGAATTAGTTTTAACAAAAAAAACAACAAGATGACCATTGGTTTGTGCAAAAAAAAAACATAGAATCGAGATATCACGTACGGCCAAACATATACTGCCAAGGAATAAATGGGGGAGATATTTTAGAGGTCTCGTTATAGCGAGACACCTAATAATAGAAGTTAGGCTATAATGAAACCCCTACTATTGCTTGTCCACCAAAATTGACTCGTCCCCTATAAAAAAAGACATAAAATCAAGAAATCAAAATACACTTGCCAAACACTGAGCATTCAACATAAATAAAACTCGTTAACGTTTACTTATGGAGTTTACGGCGGACGAAGACTACCACATGCTTCAAGCTGTGAAGATTGCCCGCCACATACTGGGGGAAGATAGCAGCGATGCGTTTTTCGAGCGTGTCCTATGTACGATGTACATGGGCTATGGCCGTTTGGGTACAAGAGGCATCGTTGTGCGTACTCGTGACCAGATCAAGGCCAGATATATTTTTTGTCAGCCAATACAGCATTTGTTGTTCTTGCCATCGTTAATTAAACAAGAAGCTGCTACCGTCTGGAACCTGAGCACAATAGACTACATCACCAGGGATATGGTAGCATTTCTGGAGGATAATATTATTGCAAGGGGTGGAATTGATGATGTTGAAAACAAACTTCGTTACGAATAATCATTCCACTGATGTTATTTCAACTTGTTTTTTTCGTACTGGTTGTTATTTTTATCTTGTGATGGTTATTTCCAGTATTTGTTTAAACTTGTTATTTCGTAAGTTGTTGTTATTTTAACTTGTGATGTTTCAATCCAGTATTTGTAATTTCTTTAGTTGTTGTTGTTTTAAATTTTGATCGAATGCATGTAAACATTCGATGTATTATGTTTCGATGTTCATTTCGTAAACAATAGAGGGGGGTAATAAGTACTGGTGGGCATTGCTATGCAAGATGTACTTTCTGTATGGAAGGGATGGTGTTCAGCCGCCAAAAATTTCTAGGCGTGTCGATGAGGTGAAAGCTAGGTGGTCTAGCTTAGTGACATTCCGTCAACATCCAGTTTCTAGCCTCACCGAATTGGAACGTCGTGTTGCGTGTAACCGGTTCAACTGTCAACCCACGGATTTTTTAACAGAGGATCAGCTGGATTCGGTCCGCGCTGTAATTATTGACATCCGCCTAGACGAAATGCGTGACTAACAAGAATGCGAAAGATCTATGGAGTCTATGTTTTACAATGGGTTTACGTTATCTTTGATATTTTCGTTTGAGTTTATGTTTACGTGTCTGATTCGGTTTATGTTCGAGTTTATGTTGTTGTTGGTGTTAAAAAAAACTTTGGGGTTTATGTTTCAGTTTATGTTGCATTTGTTTTGCATTCAGATACGTACCCCTAAACTTGGAGTTTCAAAGCTGGAGTTTGAACAAACATTCGAAAGTTATATCAAAAAATTGTAACAAATTAACATAACACATAATTAAAGATCGAACAAGTAGCACATCACAAAAAATAATCCGGTCAAAAATAAACATCACATATAAATTCTAAAACTGTCAACAAAAAAAACATAAATGATAATCAGTCTCTATACTCGTGAGATATGCGGTATATCTAGTCCAAAGGATCCCGAAAGCTATCAAAAGTAACGTCGGGGTGTCTACGGTCGTACTCCTCCATCTCCAGTATGCGTGAAGTCAGCTCGTGCAGTGTGGTGTAGGGTTCACCCCAATCTCCGCATCATCTCTGTCAGCCTCTGGATCAGATATGATGTGCCATAAGTTCCTCGTAACCCACGAGGAGTAGACCACAGTGGTACCATCCTCCTGACCAGGAACATACCTCGCACCCCTCAGACTCTCGTGAATACAGTGTGACTCCCAATTATCCCAACTGAATGCATCCCAGAGGTAGAGGGTGTTCGCACGACGATGCCTAGTAGAACCGGTGAGAAGAGGATGCAATGGACCAGGAACCTGTATTTGAAAAAAAAGGCTAAACTATGTACCACACATGCGCAATACAAACAATATTAATATTTAGAGTTACAAAATATTGCCTGCTGAACGCGACCGAACTGTCTAGCCACCCGCAGCGGATAGTACGCCTCGACAATGTCCGCCGCCTTCAGCGTCGCATCTATCCAGGCTATATCAGCGGTACCTCGAGCAGTCCGCATGATCGTATACGGCGTGAATGATACCTGTAAAATATTAACATACCATTTATCATTACCAACTTAAATTATATATACGATAATTGAAATGAAACTGATTACAACTTACATCCTGCTCGGTGAAGCTATCCAGACAAACTCTAATACCCTCTCGAGCCTCCTGGCTCTGTCGAAACTTAGCAGGCGCATGAAGGCATATAGTAGGGCGTGCGCTACTATACCTCGGGTAGTGATGAACTGCAAACGCCGAGAAATGGTCGTAAATCCATGTCTCTAACATGGCCAAAAAACCAGATATACCCGAAGTAGAGTGTAGGCAACCTCTGCCTAGCTGGTAGTAGAGCTGCACCAGTATCATCTGCCCTCAGTTATACCTCGCGGAGCTGGTGTAATCGTCGATGAACTGCAAGTAGTCGAGGCTAATGTTGTTGCCCGACTTGTTGGCCAAAATAGTACAACCAAAGAAGTGCAACAAATAGCCCTTCGTAGCTCTCTTAGCATCGACATCAGTGATCTCCTCATCGTAATACTGATGGGTGCAGAATCTCCTCTTCAGCCATGCAAGGTGCACATGCCTCTTACCGCCGCCTTTGTTCTCCTTTATCTCCTCCTCAAGCTCCGCAGCGCTGCACCCAAGTAAGCGAGCATATCTCGCAGTACGCTCATCAGCAGTGGGGTACTCATATATCTCACAGCTGTGACCGACAACTGAGAGCCCCGTTATCATGTGGACGTCATCCAGGGTGACGGTCATCTCCCCGAACGAGAAGTGGAAAGTGTTCGTCTCGGGATGCCATCTCTCAAGAAAGCCCTCAATCAAGTGGATGTTAGTAGACCACTTACCCAAGGCCTCGACCAAGGGCCAGAAACAGGTGCTCCTAACCTCTGCGAGTACCTTCTGCTGCCGGGATTTCAAGTCCCAGCTATTGTGTTTGTGGTACATCGCATAACAGCGTAGTGACTGTCGGGCCTGCATGCATTAAAAACATACAATATATATAAACATGTATGCAATCTAAAACTTAAGATAATCCAATAACCAACATGTTCAATATATATATAAAGTAAAACAACTAAGATAAAACAATAACCAATAACCAACAAATACAATGCAATAGTGAGTGTTAAAAATTAAAACCTAAACTCGTCATAACATATAAACTCATTGTAACCTAAACTAATAAAGTTTATAACACAAACCTAATTTCAGTAACATATAAATTCTTAACATATAAATTCAGTACATTTATAACACAAACCCAATACCAAATCGAAATCCAATACCAAATCCAATGCAGGTAATATTCAATAGACAGTGTTAAAAATTAAAACCTAAAGTCATTCTAACATATAAATGAATTCTAACCTAACCTAAACTAAACCAATATAAAATCCAATCCAATAACATATAAATTGATTCTAACCTAAACTAATAAAATTTCTAACACAAACCAATAATAATAATAATAATAACTTTAAAAGTAAATTAAAACTATAAAACTTACATCGCCTCTGAAGACGCTGTATGCCTCGTGCTCTCTATACGCATGAAATGTAGAGTATAGGTCTACAACGTGACCATTGTATCCACGGAAGCGCTGCTCCGCAGATAGGCGACGCTGCACTGGTCGGCGCTGAACTGCCTGTAAGGTCCCTCTCACACGGACCCGGACACTCCGAGAATTTTTACCGCGAGCGAGCTCCTGAGTCTCCTGATCCGTGTCGTAGTCTCTAGCGGTAACTGGAGGACGTGGACGAGGAGGCATACTGCACAAGACAAAACAAAACAATTAGAAGAGTTGAAACAAAAAAAAAAATTAAATCTTCAAATTGCAAAAATTCGCAATTTAATGAGTGGATTTGGAAAATCCACGCAGCAAATTGCGAATTTTTGCACAGAATCCACATTGTGTGGATTCGGTATTTCCACGCATGTTCGTGCGTGGAAATACCGGATGCACGCATGTTCGTGCGTGCATCGGTATTTCCACGCACGAACATGCGTGGAAATACCTGTTCGAGTCTGCAGCCCCCCAAACCCAGATCTGTGCTCGAAATCGACCCTAAAACTATAACCCAACACCCTAAACGGTCCTAATCTCCTAACTAACAACATGCATGCCCTTAAAATCAAACAAATCAACACCAAATACATAAAAATCGAATTTTTCTACCCGAATGGAAAACACTAAATATCACTAGAAATAACAATGTAAAATGGAAAAAAAAAAGCACCATGAAGTGTAGAATACATACCTTAACAGCTTCGTGGAGTTGGATTTCAAAAAAAGTCGCCGGAAAAAAATTGGATTTTTGGAGGTAGAGAGAGTTAGGGTTTCGGGGAGAAGAAAGGAGAAGAAATCTGATTTTTAACTTTTTATATCGATGGCATTTTTGTAATTAATGGGGGTCTTACTATAACCAACCCGGGTCTCACTATAACCGGGTCTCACTATAAAGATTTTGGGTCTCATTTTAACCTAGCCCATAATTATATGACAATTATAATGTTTTATTGGTCAACTAGATCTCCAAATCATCTTTTATCTTCTCATTTAGCCGCTACTAAATTCTTCCAAGCTTCGGCCAACTTACATAACTTTGATTAAAAAAAATCACATATTTTTTAACTCCTTTTTCAGCAGACTCACTCCTTTGCCAAGCTCAAGGGGTGATGTGGGATGCTTTCAATGCTTGGATATCTTCAGCAAACATCATCATTCCAAATAGTACGACAGTATTAAAGAAACTATGCATTTAATCATCAAATAAATTATAAAAAGTGTTGTCTTGTGTGCTACCATAAATGTTACTCCCTCTTTCCAAAAATATTTGTCATTCTATGAAATATTTTTTTGTCCCATAATATATATCGTTTTCGGTTTATCGATGCAAATTTAAATATTATTTATAATCAACTACCAATTAAATCTCTTCTCTTTCTTACTTTTTATGAAAAAGAGAAGCAATTATTATATTTTTTAATATCTATGCATAACCTTAAAACTTCAAATATTTTGGGACAAAAGGAGTAAATGATACGATAACGAATCACCTTGAGGGGACTACCGACATCTCTTTTCAATATATCAGCAGTCAACTGGAATGATCAGCAGTCAACTGGAATGAGGTATACATATTTCGAGTTGATACCCTAAGATTAATATACCGAATCTCCTGGGGAGGTTAACATTTGACGAAGGGAGTATTGCTTAGCATGAGTTTTAAGCATATTTTTCTTACTGTGTGATGTGTTGATCACAGAAGAGCTAGGTCGACTATTTTTCATAGCCTCAACTGGGGTATGAACCGCGGGAACATTGACTACTTCAACATTTTTTGTCATTAACATGTTAGTTTAGTCTTTGTTCAGCTCAACCAATAACTTCAACGTTGGTTCTGCAGTCCAACTTTGTTTGGATTATTTAGTTCCATCTTTGGCACCTTGAATGAGCTATTTACGACAGCGAGAACACCTCATTTTTGGGAGGTGGATTCTTTCTTCACTGGAATGATTAACTCCATGCCATCATCACGTTTTGAGTCTAAATTCACTTTAATGAGCTGCGTTGTATGAAATTTTACCAGTATTTTTTTCACGGTTATCGTTTCACGAGTCTTAGTAACCATTATCCCATTTAACTCCGAGAAGCCGGATATAAGCAGATTCTTGAGGGTACAAATAATTCTTTGGACATAGTGTGAAGCGGATGCCTTAGTTCAAGCTGTTATGGAAGAAGCAGATTTCATCTCCCCTTAAATCAATTTGAAGATCCTCTTTTTTAGGAATTTGTAGTTCAAAGTCATCCAGAATCCCCCGGATGTAACATATTATTACCAACTTATCTTTGTCAATATATATTTGGAATTTAGAAAATTACCCAAATATATCATTTTTAAGAGCAATCTATTGTTATTTCCAACTACCTTGGAAAGCAATAATAGGGGATGCGTTTTGGCACAGATTCCTAGTGGTTGATGCAACAAAAAAATTAATGGACTCTATGTGTGATGAATTTATCATTATACTAATTTATATTCTAACCGACATATTTGAATTTAATAGGTAATTGAGAAATGACCTAAAAAAATACAAAAAAAATAAATAAAGTAAAGAATAATTTAAAAACACGAGTTATAGAGATTTTAAATAAAATTATCAATGAGTTTTATTATATTATTTATGTTAAAAAAATCTATTATTGCAGCTACGAACAATGGGTTTTGGGGCTTACGAAAAATATCACCAAATAGATAAAAGAAAGATTGTTCGTAAGGAGACAAATATAGATTTAATACTCTCTTTGTTAAGAAGGATGAAAATAAAATTGGAAAAATCATGAAGTTTTAGAAATATATTTAGTCGTTGCTAAACTTTCTCTTTCTACGGTTATTGAATAGGACTATAATTTTGTTATGAAATAGTTCTAAGTTTATCTAATTTTTATAAATGTCCATCGTTAAAAGAATATTAATTTTTCTCATCACATAAATTGCAGTTATAGTACTACATTTACTTTATTAGTCATATTTTATTTAGTTGCGGGAATATATATATTTTTAATTCACCAATCATATCGTTTTTAAATTTTATATATCAACCAACTAGAATTTACATCGTATCGTTTATGTTCTAATAAGTTTTTATTTTTCGTTTTTTACATAAACTTAATAAGCAAATGAAATAAAACAGAAATAACGAATAACGTATTCATAGATCTTGACATTCCAATACATTGAAACAATAACTTAAACCTTCGACAACACGCCTCAGAGATCTGACGAATCCTTCGGATTAGATCCATGCTTTGACGGCTCCATCAGCCTCGTTCCTATTTTCAGTGGCCATGTTGGTGGAGTCTCTAGCAGACAAAAAAGAAACCCTTTGTAAAGTCTACGGCTTCGATTTTCACAATACTTTAGTCAACTTAGACCATCTATCACACTTCGCTTCAAGCCCCGGGCTCTAAATGTTAGTACAAAACTTGTGCGCATAACATGATACTAATTACTCATTCTCTCTCAAAATACATGACGTTTTAAAGTTATGCACGGGTTTTAAGGAATGTCATAATTACACCTATTTTTTATAAAAAGTAGAAAAAAGAAAGAGTCTAATTGGTAGATAATTTTAAATAATATTAAAATTTGCATTGGTAAATGAGAACGACATGTATTGTGGGATAAAAAATATTTCCTAGAACGACAAATATTTTGGGACGGATGTGATAAGGGAGGAATTCGCCTATGTAAATAATGAGGGCCTAATCGTGATAAAAAGATCTTTGTGTAATAATTAAGAAATTGCGGGTCTCTCAGGGACCAATATGTAAACATAGAATTAACTTAGGGGCATTATCAAATACTTGGTCAGCCCACTAAGGCCTCAAACGGGCCCACCTTATTTTAATATAAAAGGTGACCCACTTGCCGAGTAGGTGGGGACTAATTCTGGATTATTCTAATATATTCACTTTCTCTCCCTAAACTTTCTCTCACTAGTCACATCTGACACAAGGTCCGAAATATTCTCCTAGTCCATTATTATCTCATCAGGATGGAGTATAAGATTTTAAAGCGCTGTTGGCAACTTTATTACAGTAAAACAAGTCAATCGTAGCTACTGCAACAGAGGAAAGTGAAATTGATAATGACAACTCTGAACAAAAGAAAAATAAATAGAGATTACAACATCAAAGCATTCCATTGGCAACAAAAAAGTGACAACATGACTATCGAGAGTCTTTGGCTAAGCACAAATGATGAGTACCGTAACATGAATCCTTTCCTAGCGTCAACCACCACCACTCGTTTCCTTCCTCCAAAGGTATAATGGATAAATTGCAAGTGTATCATTTATGATTTAGTTTTATGAGTGTTTAAATATTTGAATATGCAACCCTAGGGAAATTATTATTTTTTTACTTACACGTCGATATAAATTTGTACTACTTTTAGATAAAAAGTAAAATTTGAATTTTTATTAAAAGGATCTAGAGTATGGTTTTTATCCTATTTAAAATTTTAGAAAAAATTATCAAATATAAAATTAGGGTTATATTAATAGTAAGAATGATCAAGAGTAATTGAACATGTAAATATATGTTTACTATATTTATAAATATATGTTTACTATATTTTTTATTACAGTTTAATTAATGTCATTGTATATATTGTTTTAAAAATAAGGTTTTCTTTTAATGTGTTGTAATTTTTGGATTTCACATGACTAACTTTTTTGTATGGCTGGTTATATATCTAGTACCATACCTCCTATAATTGGATCATAATATTTAAGAAGATATTCAGATTTGACTAGGTCATGACCGTTACACACTACTCATTCAAACGAGTGACATTAATAATTCTACCAATACTAAAGAACAAATATGAAATTAAATTACCATAAAATTGAAACATTATATCATAATAAATAATTTTGCATCACAGAAGTTCAATAACTAAAAAAGAAAATGTTTAGCTCATATTGAATATAATTCTAAAAAAAAGTATAAGAGAAAAATTTGAAGAAGTAATAATTGTTTGTGTACTTTGTTCATTGGTAATGTTATACCTTGTGTTTTGTGTTAGGGGTTTTATTTTTAAAAAACATTTTTTTTCTTCTGAAACCCTACTTCTTAAAAATAAAATACTATTTCATAATGAATAATATCTTAATACCCAATAACAAAAAAAAAATTATTCTTTTAATTTAAATAAAAAACCATTATGATTTATTTATTTACTTGAAGAGACTTATTATTCGTCTTTAATTTTGTGTTTGTGTACAAATTTGTTTTGTTTCTTTTTCTCTTTTTCTTCAAGTCCTCTATTTGTTTTATAATTCTTTTCAAATGGAGTTATTTTTTACAATTTACTTATTTTTGCTCTTCTATCTCTTAATTTACTAGTAAACACAAAACTAACCATATGAGATCATTTTATTCATTATTAAATAAAACTAGAAATTAAATTAGTATAAAAATAATAAAAAAATCAAGGTTAAATTTACAGACTTATTTATTTGTTAGTTTTGAGAAAAACTAAATATCACAATTTACAAGTATGATAAAATTATATTATCATATATATAATTCCATACTAAATTTATTAATTATAAAACAAGTGAAAAAATCATAAACGCACGTTATAGATAAATATTTGAAGAATTCTACTGAATTTTTGATTTTTTTTTGAAAATATTAAACTTACATTACATACGATCTTCTTGAATATTTTAAAAACATTTTTGTTAATAAACTAAAATAATACCAATTTATTTTGATAATTGTCGATATATGTATATATGTTTATTTAGAAATATATATATATTAAACATCCCTTTTGTATGTGTCAATCAATGGACCGCATGCCAATTGGCTTGAGTATTCAGTGTTAAGGCATCCCAAAAGATTTATATACATACATGTGACTTGTGCAATGTCTAATTTTATCAAGATTTCTAATTAATCAATTTAGCGAGCTTTAGATCAATGACTTCCCTCCTAGTTGGTTATGAGCAATAGGTGATAAAACACCCATAAAGATTTGCAGATTCTGACTAATCAGACTACAAAAATAGATAAGCCACATATGAAAATTAACATAAACCTCTTTATTTTTATGTGAATTTTTATGTTTATTAGGCATGACACCTGGTTAATTAGTAAAGAGTTATGTTATATCTCTATTTGTTTAAGTAATATATATTTGTATATACATATGAAGTATATTTTTATACTTTTTTTTATCATATTAGTTAATTGATTTATATATAAAAAAGATTATACTCAAAGGTAGTTATATTAATAATATTAATAAAGTCTAGACAAAATGAAATTTAAAGACCTAATCAAATAGAAATACAGACATATAATTATTAACGTTTTTTAAACTCAAAATCAATTCACAAGTTTGAATGTAAGAGTCAATGTCCTAAAACATACACTAAAGAATTTTAAATGATCATAAATAACTCTTTGTAATATTTTTTAAATTATCCATATATCTTATACCCCACATTTAAAATAAATGATTATTCTCAAAACTAAAAAAAAAGTAAGCCACGATAGTTCTTGATAGATTTTCTCGGGCTAAAAATTAAAAGTTAAAATAAGCCAGAATCTAACTATAGAAGCTTTCACTTCCGCCATAAGACAATAAAAAAATAAAAGAAATACTAATATATAGTAAATTTAAGTGTCATAAAGTTGAGACTGATAATTACAAAACAAGTGCAACAATATAAAGTAGCATAAAATTACGTCAAAACAATAAGATAAAGAAAAAAAAGCAAAACTTACATTGGGTTGAATCTCAATCATCGCTTAGTTTAGAGTCATCAGCTCAACCTGTCGGACGACTAGTTTGGATCTTAGAAAACGATTAAAATTAGATCTTTACCAACAATTTCTTCAAAGTATAGTTCTAGCTGATGTCCATTCTCAAGACAGATCTCATTCATTAGAATACGATATCTTTGCATAATTTTATCTTCTTTCCTAAAATGATGTCTCTTCCAATTTAGATCACGTTTAATATCTATAAATTTCATTTTCTTGCTGGATAGATTCAGTCGCCTCTAATAATTAGTTAGCGAATTGTAGACGTCTTTCATTAAAATCTTAATGTGGTGATTAGGATGACTGATCTCGCTTAGTCAGTGGACAAACATGAATCAACATCAATGGTCTATCACTTACTCGAACTTTCAGTTTTACAACCTCCACATCTATAATCGTCCTAATGATAGTTAGAAAAGGTCTTCATAGAATTAGTTATACAAATTTATCTTTCTTCACATATAAATTATGAAGTCTACCGGAGAAAGATGAATTTGTCAACCTTTATCAAGACATCTCAAGAAATTTTAAGAATTGACTTTATGTGTTTTGCTTCTCCTTCCAACATGGGTATCAAATTTGGGGTGCATATTTTGAGATTTGAGAGTGTTAAGGTGTCTCTCGATCTTTGTCGCGGTCACCATTACTCTGGTCACGACGAACTGCATCATTGTTACCTTCTATTTTGGCTCGCTTGTCATGATAGTTGTGATCATTTACATATAGATTGCGGGGAAATGAAGAACTGAGACCTTTGGTTACTTCTGACTACATTTTCTTAGAACCATAAATAATATTTCCATAAATTCCAACATGATCGATGATGGTTCCAAAAATTTCTTAGAGGGATTATATGTTAAACAAATGTTTGGAGAATAATATTTTATGACGAAAAACACTAGAAAAATAGAGAGAGAAACTGACAAAAGGAATAATAAAGTAATGATTGATCCATTTTCCCAAAAAAAGGTTGTTGTTTTATATAGTACATGAGGTGGGACAATAAATTACATGATTACCCTTTTGATGGTCACCTTACCCTACTATTTTACTAATCTTATCTATAATTATTATTTATTACATTAGACCCCCCCCCCCCCAATGTTACATATTTGTTGCGATTCTTTTACAAGATTTTAATTAAGTCAAATTACCCATTCTATTTAACCAATTTGACTATTAAACCAAATAATTATTTCCCTTATTAGTATCTCCAAAGTCTTTATGAAGATATTGAAACGAGGAATAAGATAAGAAGAGCACCACAGAAATGTCCAACCTCTTTTGCCCTATCTTTCTCATTAAAACAATGATAGCACTGACCAGATTGCTAAGCTCATAATCACGTATTGCATGTATTGCTTCAAATACACGTGTTGTAATGATTTCTGACAACATAACGCATGGCTTACTCTTAATCCAGGTGTAACTCGGCTACTGACACAAGTGTGCATGCCTTCTAAAATAAATTTTGAATGATTGTGTGTCAGAAAACTCTCACACTCCTCTTCACCTTTTTGGGCACTCGTAACCTAAGAAATTTTATTTATATATTTGGGCCCTTGTAACTGTTGGAAGCCCAAACTCCTATCTATAAATACTTAAACCATATATAATTCATTTTCATAATTCTAGAGAGAGATAGAGACGTCTTGTTAGAGAGATAAATAAATTTAATACTCCTCCAAATAATTTTTTCCACAATTTATTCCATATAAATATACAATCTTAGATTGGTTTTCTAGAGGTTTGAGGGCTAAAGAGAGGAGAGCAGTTTGTTTATAAAAGGAACCCAACAAGGGTGATTTTGGCCCTTCGAAAAAAGCAGCCTCTACACCAACGTTCATTCTGATGGGTGACGAAGAGAAGAAAGTTGAAAAAACGAAGAGTAGTGGTTCGAAGAGGAAACGGTCTACCAAACCCGTAGGAAAATGTACACAAAAGTTAAAACTTCATCTACTTCTTTTACTTCTTAAATACTCCTCACGGCACCGCTCCCCCCAAAACCACTCGTGAAAATACTCCTCATAAACCTCTATAAAGACCTCCACCTATAGCTCATCGGATAATATTTGGGGAAACTACTGCTCCTACAATAACATCCCCACGTATGCAGCCTTTCGAACCCAACAGAGAGGTGAGAGAAAGGAAATTAGTGATGAACCTGAAGACGATCAAGATGATGAAATAATTGTTATGGATGCTCAACCTAACAAGGAAACTGTTGCTTTTCAGGTCGAAACTTCTACGTAAACCCATGATTTTATCTTCCAAGACAAAGCTAACGTAAGTTGAACTTCCCTTGAACATCGAGGCTATCTTAGGAAACAACTTGAGAGAAGTTAATAGGAAGCATCTTCTGGATTTGTACACAATGAAGTATAAGTACTATCAACCTTCCGATGAGGTAAATCTTCGAGACCGATAGGGAATTCCAAACTCCATAAAGATCTGATTTCCCAAAGTCGGAGGGACTCCTCTATGTTTTCTAGACAATGAGCTAATTGTTTATCTTAAGATTCTGAATTAGGGTCTTCGGTTCCCGTTGGATCCCTCTCTAGTGAAGTACTTTGAGTTGATCAATTTATATTCTACTTAAGCTGGTACGAACATGTGGTTCACGTTGATGGCCTGCATAATGACAGCCATGATATATGGGGTCGACTTTTCTATGGAGTAGTTTATTGGGCTGACCGGTGTTTCAAAAACTCCATGTTTTCCTTTTTATTCCCTAACCTTGGGAATAAATTCAAGATGATGGATTACCTTCTTGAAGCCGATAAGAAATTGAAAAGAATAATTTTCTTTATCCCCGGGTTTTGTGAGACGGGATTCGAGGAGTCTGCTAAAAGACCACATAGGATTCATTTGAGATGGTTAGAGGTAAATCTTTACTATAAATTATTTTCACTTTGTTCTCTTGATTAATTTAACAAAAAATTATTGGGGGACATCAATGAAATGGGTGTCTAAACCTTTCGAGGGGCACCTAGAGGAGGCTAGTCAGATTTTTGCGCAACTAATTAGTTGGGCCAGTACTTCCTGGTCCAATGAATCCCATCGATGCTTCACTCTAGTTAACCTGGATAAAATTCATCTTTGGAAGGATAGCTTGACAAAAGCTATGTATTTGGAGGAGCTCATGGTGCCTCCCACAAAAGGCAACATACTTAAACGATTTGAGGTCATATATTTTCTTGTTTAGCTTCCTGCAAGAGTTGGGTCTCCAAGCCATCAAAACCCTAAAAAAGATTTAGTTGAGGAAGAAAATATTGAAGCTAGAGTGGAGGCTAAAGAGGAATAAATTTTTTAAGTTGAAGCAGAAGAAGTTGATCCCGCTTGGGAAGGTGGCTCCAATACGCCATAAAAACATTATTTGAAAAGAAAATGCAATGGTAAAGTTATTGGCGAGGGTGATCAAGTGGCACAGGAAAATATTTCCCCTTTAGGTGATGAGAAAGTTGAGGCTAACTTTCCCTCTCCTAAGAAAATCTTTATTATTGACTCAGACTCTGATTGAGCATCAACCGAAGAAGTTACTCCTCAAGAAAACGAGGTGACTAATGGCCAAGGAAGTCAAGTTGATGAAAAACAAGTTCCTAGAGACTTTGAAATTGGTCCCTTCTAGAGTAGTTTAATATTTACGAGTATGATATTCTAGCCCTCAAAATTCACAAACTAATGCACCCCGCGGTACTTCTTGAAAGGAAACCTAAAACTTTGAATGTTCAAAAAAATCGTTATAAAAATGAAGCTTTCCAAAGAAGAATAGCTATGAATAAGTTGGAGGAAGAGCTTGCCCATTACAAAGAAGTTGTTGCCCATTACAAAGAAGTTGTTCTCGAACGTCTAACATAGTTCGAGCCGGTGGAGGACCAATTAAAGTTGAAGCATGAGATGTTTGACGACGAGTGAGAACATTTTATGACATTAAACACTAAGAAGAATACGCTCATCTAAACTCTTACCGAGGGGTATTATAAGACCCAAGAGTACTTCAAATAGGCTGTCAAAGATATAGGGAAAGCTGACGCTGAAAATAAAGTTGTTTGAAGCCAAGCTGAGGTGTAGAAAGATGCTTCCCTCGAAAAGTACGATATTTAATGCGTTTTTAAGTTGGAGAATAAGGATGCAAAAATCAAGTCCACTATTGTTCTAGAGTTTCATGAGCCTTTCTGAGCCTGAAGTTAGACAGATTTTGGGAGCTTGTAAGTATCGCATGTAGGGAATTTCTTTGGAAGATGAAGAAACACTTAACAACTGTGATGAATCGAACAACTCATTGTCAAGGTCATCAGACGACGACTCTGAAAGTACCCTTTCAAGGTAAAAAATTAGTTGGCCAATTTTTTAGAATCATATAATTTTTGTGAACTAGGTGTGCCTCGCGCACTTCTATAAAGTCCTCGTATCAATTTGGAGCATTTTATACTTTGAATTTATTAATAGAAATGTTATTCTTCAGATAATTCTTCTTACCCAATTTTTACTTATTAACACAAATGTTAACAACTTTTATCAATCGACCTTGATTAAAGGACCCTTTAAATGACTGTTGACTAACATTCGTTAAAAGATCATTCTGATCCAAAAATAAAAGTTTGTTGACCAACATTCGTTGGAAGACCCTTCTGGTCCAACAATAAAATATTGTTGACCAATATTCCTTGGAAGATCCTTCCTGTCCAAAAATAAAATATTGTCGATTAACATTCGTTGGGAGACCCTTCCAGTCAAAGAATAAAAGATTGTTGACCGACATCCGTTGGAAGACCCTTACAGTCCATGAATAAAATATTATAAGGAATATTTTGAAAATGGAAAATTAATATTATGTATAAGTCTGCTATAAGGACACCTCTTTAAAACCTCCATGAGCCACAAGTTTAAACATATATACAAATTTTTACAATCATTCCAAATAAACCTTTAGGTTCTTAGTATTTCACGGATGGCGAAGATCTGTTCCATCTTTGTCTTTGAGTCGATATGTCCACAGAGTTATAACTTTTTTATTACTATGTACGGGCCTTACATGTTAGGTTCCAATTTGCCAAGCTGATTTTTCATTTGTATGCAAAAACACTTTCCTTAGTAATTTATCCCCAATCTTGAATTCACGGTATTTCACTTTAGACGCATATATGTTTCTTATTAAAGTTTGGTAGTGCAAAGAGTTCAATTTTGCTCGTCTTATTTTTTCCTCGACTAAATCTAACTCAACACTTCATTCATCTTTATTCTCTTCGAAATATTCACTGATTCGATATGATGGGAAAACGAATTTGGATGGAAGCACGACATCCATCCGACAAAACAACGCAAATGGAGATTCCTATGTTGCTGTTCGAGGGGTGGTTCGATATGCATATATGACTTTTTGTAAGTAATCTGGTTATTTTCCAGTCTTACTTTCTAAATTTTTTTGAACCCGCCATGAATTTTTCGATTAGTTATCTCGACTTGGCCATTTTGTTATGGATGAAAAGGTGCTGAAAAGCATTATCGTATTACTTTATAAGAACAAAAAATTCTTCATGTCTTTATTGTCAAACTTTGGCCCATTGTCCATTGTGATTATCCTCAAAACACCAAAGCGACAACAAATGTTTGAAATAATAAACTTGATTAGATCTTCACCTTTTGTTCCTACCAATGGTTCAACTTCAACCCACTTAGAAAAATAATCTACAAAAACTATTATTTTTTGTCGTCCTCCAAATGCTATTGGTAATGGTTGATGGGTCCGTATTTTGTTACCACTTCGGACAGGGTCAGTTCGGACAGTGTCTACCTAACCGGACAGCGGCAGTTCGGACACCATCATCCACTGGACTGTTCGAACAAAACTAAAGTACTTAAAACCTAATCACTTCTTGACTAAGTTTCCTGCTCTCCTACTTAGAACTTATGGGTCTTTAAACTTGACCCGGGTCCATTAAACACGACCCGAAAGCCCATAAGGCCCAAATATAAGGGTATAAATACCCAACCACCAACATTAAATGAGGGTAATGAAAATTAAATACAACCAGGCTGCTTAATTCTTCCTCTACACTCTACCCAAATATTAAATACTCACAAACTTCCACACAACTCTGAACAAAAATTACAAACTTACCCTCAGACGAAAATAAACCACACCAAATTGGCGACCACAGTGGGAGGACGACGGTGCCTGAATCTAGCATTCGAAACCATCAGAAAAAACCAGTCCGAATGAATCCGGACGCACCGAAAGTACCACCAGCTTTGCTTGAAGTGGTGGGTGAAAATGATGAATATACCATCGAGGAGCGTGATAGATTAAAGGGCGAGATAGAAGCTCTAAGGGCAGAAAAGGCAAAGATGGGAATTAAAGAGAAGTCAAAGGCATCAGTTGCCCATCATACTGACAAACCTAGAGAGCATGAGCCTTCGAAGACCCATGTGTGTACCAAGAAGACTCATGGTAGCTCCAAAAAGTCTCACCAGTCCAAGCCAGTGGAGAGTTCTGATTCAGACTCAGAATCTTCTAGTAGCTCCTCGGGCGAGGATGGAGTTGAAGAGTCCTTATCCTCTAGTAGTGATGAGGGCCGATCTAAAAAGAAACAGAAGTTGATTAAAAAGTATTCAAGAAAAAGGGATAGACATGGGAAGTTAAAGAGGAATATAGGCAAAGGATCATCTCATAGCCGGAGACACGTTGACCGGATGCTGGTGGATCCTTTTGCCTTCCATGATGAACCAGGTATCTTTGCAACTCCCAATGAGGATACCGTTTTCAGTCGTGGCCAGAACTGGAGACAATCTCCATTGTCTTCCAAGATTCTGTCCGGCAACCTCCCTAAGAGGTTTGATAGCACAACAATGGAGAAATATGATGGCAATAAAGATCCGAACAACCACTTGGAGCAATTTAAAAACTTCATGATGAATTTCGATGATGATGACAAGTTACTCTGCAGAGCATTCTCCCAATCCTTTACGGGGAGTGCTCTGAAGTGGTATAACAGCCTACCACAAGGTTGCATCAGAAATTTCGATACCTTTTGGGTGGCCTTCCGGAGGCAGTTTGTTGGGAGTAAGGAATTGAAGGGCAATGGGGACACAATTATCCATTGTGCCCAAGAACCGAACGAATCACTGAAAGAATACATAAGTCGTTTTGTAAACACCAAAAACGGGTTGGCTGATTGCTTTGAGCAAGTAGCCATAGCATCTTTAAGGGAAGGCTTAAAACCCTGGAAATTTGGCTGATTCAGTGACCAGAAAGAAAGCCATGACTAGGGGAGGTCTACTGAATCAGTTCGGAAAGCAAATTAACGTTGATGAAACAAAGAAAACTAGGGTGCACGGGCAGGTGAGGTCTGCCCCGGTTGCACCAAACCCCAACCAAAATCAGTCCGGTAACAAGGCAAGGGAGGCCGGGCAGGGTCACAACAGAGCTAAAGCTCAATCTCAGCCAGCTGCGCCTGCCCAGAGTCAACAGTCCAGAAATAAGAGAGGGCCTTGGGTTCAACCAGAGTGGTTTGCTGAGTTAAGGGAAAGCGTAGCCACCATTTATGACAAAACAAAGGAAGAAGTACACTATAGAATGCCGGCTGCGCTACAATCTCCGAGGGAGCATCGTAACAATTCCTTCTGTCAGTACCATAATGATACTAGCCACACCATTGATGATTGTATTGCTTTAAAGTAAGAAGTCCAAAATTTAATTGAAAGAGGAAAGCTGGGTGCATATGTTAAAGGAAGAGGAGGAAATAGGCCAGATAATGCTCTTCGGGCTGCTCCAAACAATGCAGGCACATCTGCTCCGGAGGGTGCTATGGTGATAATCAAGAGGTTCGACGTAGAGTCAGAATACTTGGACCCTGATCCAACTTGGAACAGAGTGGGCACCATTGAGGAGCATTGCAAAATAGTGTCCGGGCTTATTAACGTTTTTGAATCACTCACAATTTTTGGAGGGGATACCATGACAGCACCCACTGCTTCTTCGAGAAAGAGGCATGTTCATACTTTTGCTACCCAGCTGGAGGGAGGCATAACTTCCTATCAATTACAGATTTAATTCCCCTTCATTGTGTTCGATGAGGATGACTTGAGGGATATATCAGATCCTCATAAAGATGTTGTTTTCATAGGAGCATCCATTGGGGCAATGGCATAAGACGAATTCTGGTGGATACTAGGAGTTCAGCTAATATCCTCTTTTTAACTACCTACAAAAAGATGAAAAATCCTGCGGTAATTCAGCGTTCGAACAGGTCAATTGTGGATTTCACTGGAAGCTCAGCAGATGTGATCGGGGAGTTCGAAGAAGAAGTTTTGTTGGGCAAAGGCCCTTTTAAGAAGATGGTTAGAATACTATTTATAGTGGTGGATTGTCCCAATTGTAACAATGCTATTCTAGAGAGGTCTTGGCTCTCTAGGATGCATGCAATGGCCTCAACAGTCCACCAGTGTTTGAAATATGTTGTGCAAGGACAAGTGGGAGTTGTTCGGAGCAGCCAAAAGATTGCAAGGGAGTGTTATGCAACAACACTGACTCCTCGGACGTTGGGAGGAGTTCGTATCAATGAGGAATAGCAGTTTGAGGGGCCTTCTGGGGGTGAGGGTGAAATTGATGACCCCAGAGAGACCCCTGGAGTTTTAATACCGGTTGAAGAAGTTGAAACACATTCTTTAGAAAAGGGAAAAAAATGTAAATATAGGGTCCAAAATGGCACCCGAACTGAAGAGTAATATGTTGAAGTTCCTAAAAGATCATAAGCATGTTTTTGCTTGGTGCAATGCTGATATTACCGGGGTTCCAACAGATATCATATCACATCACCTATCCATCCGGAGAGACATAGCACCTGTGGTACAAAAGAGAAGGGATTTTTCCAAGGAAAAGGCTGACGTTATTGTTCAAGAAGTTGACAGGCTTACTAAAATGGGGCATATAAAGGAGTCTCAGTATCCTTTGTGGACAGCCAATCCGGTCTTGGTGAAAAAGAAAAATAGCAAGTGGCGAATGTGCATTGACTTCACAGATCTCAATAGGGCTTGCCCAAAAGATTTATATCCGGTCCCCCGGATTGATCAGCTGGTGGATTCCACTTCTGGGAAAAAGCTACTGTCGTTTATGGATGCCTTCTCCGGATACAATCAGGTTCAAGTATAGCCAAAAGATCAGGAGCATACCACGTTCGTTACTGATAGGGGTCTTCATTGTTACAAGGTGATGCCATTTGGGTTAAAAAATGCTGGGGCTACTTATCCGAGATTGGTGAACAAAGCTTTTGCTGATCAAATTGGAAGAAATATGGAAGTATATATTGATGACATGATGGTAAAAAGTATGGATGAAGAGCTACACTTGGCAGATCTCCAAGAAACTTTTGCTAACTTAGTAAAAGTAAATTTGAAACTAAATCCAGAGAAGTGTGTGTTCAGAGTCCAGTCCGGAAAATTCTTGGGGTATATAATAAGTGAGCAAGGGATACAGCCCGATCCGAACCATCTTAATGCTTTATTCCAAATGGAGCCTCCTCAGAATATTAAAGAAGTACAACAGTTGACTGGGAGGTTGGCTTCTTTAAATCGATTCATCTCAAGGTCTTCGGACAGATGTGCCCCGTTTTTTCAAACTTTAAAGGGTGCAAAGGGATTTGACTGGACTTCACAGTGTGATGAGGCCTTCAATGAGATTAAAAAATATTTGTCCTCCCCCAAGACTTTATTTAAGCCTGTTGACGGAGAGACACTCTTCGTATACTTAACAGTTTCCAGTTGTGCCAAAAGTGTTGTATTGGTTAGGGAGGTGGATAATTATCCCCGTCCAGTGTATTATATCAGCAAGAGCTTGATAGATTCATAAAAACACTATTTAAAGCTTGAAAAATTAGCATTAGCCTTGGTAATTGCTGCAAGGAAGATGAGGCCTTATTTTCAGGCTCATCCTATTATTGTCCGGACATCCTATCCCTTGAAAAATGTCCTTCAAAAGGCAGACATTTCAAGTAGAATGACCAAGTGATCAGTGGAGTTGGGTGACTTCGATATTGATTTTGCTCCTCGAACAGCAATCAAAGCCCAGGTTGTGGCTGATTTCTTAGTTGAATTCCACTCAGATAGGGATACAGAGCAAACTACTGAGATGAAAGATAAAAAGGTCTGGATCATCCGGACAGATGGTGGATCAAGTACTATGGGATGTGGTGCAGGGGTATGCTTGACCTCTCCGTATGGTGACAAAATATACCAGGCTATATGCTTCGCTTTTAGGGCTTCTAACAATGAGTCCGAATATGAAGCTGCTATAGCTGGTTTGAAGTTGGCTTTCATTTGTGGAGCCAAAAGGGTCAAGTTGATGAGCGATTCCCAGCTTCTCATCCATTATGCACAGGGTCAATCCGAAGCTAAAAAGGAGCAACTAGTGAAGTACTTACTTCTTCTTAAAAATGAGGCACTTAAGTTCAAAAGCATCGTTTATGAGCACATACCCCGAACAGAAAATGAACTAGAAGATTCATTGGCGACCACTATATTGAATCCTATCATTGGATCCATGTGCTGGAGTGCCCTTCCATCCAACTTGATATGGGTAACAAAGAAGAAAGTTTCGATATACAGATGGGACAGCCCCAAGATTGGAGGTTTTCTCTCCTCCAATATCTCTCCGCTGGCGTCTTGCCTCCGGATAAATCGATTGCAAGAAAAGTGAAGCACAAGGCTCGTGGTTTTATCATACTAAGGGATGTTCTGTATAAAAAGTCCTACAGCAAACCCCTCTTACGATGGTTGGGGGTTGATGAATCTCAAACAGTCCTCTCTGAATTACATGATGGTGAGGGATCAGCTCACTGTGGATTCAGGGCTCTAACAAGGAGAGTTTTGTTGGCTGGTTATTATTGGCCCTCTATAATGCAAGATGCAAAGGAGCTGGTGAGAAGGTGTGACCCATGCCAGAGATATAACAATGAAATTCATGTCCCAGCCATCCCTTTAGAGTCAATTTCTGAGCCTATACCTTTTGCTCGATGGGGGTTGGATTTGGTAGGACTTCTACCTATGGCATCCGGGAGGCGCAGGACAATAATTGTTGCTATTGATTATTTCTCAAAGTGGATCGAAGCGGCCACTGGCAGGTACAACATCAAAAGCTATCATAAAATTCATTTTATCCAATATCTGTTGCAGATATGGAATTCCACAGAAGATAACAACAGACAATGGGCCACAGTTCGACAACAAGGAAATGGAGAGTTTATGTGCCTCTAGGGGTATACAACATTGTTTGTCTTCACCTTTTCACCCACAAGCAAATGGTCAGGTTGAAGTGGCTAACAAAACTATACTGTCCGGTTTGAAAAACAAAATAGAAGGGGCTGCTGGAAAATGGCCTAGTTATTTACAAGAGGTTTTGTGGGCCTACCGGACTAGACCTGGGGCTGCAACACAAGAATCACCTTTTGCCTTGGTCTATGGGATGGATGCCATAGCTCCCATAGAAGCAACTCTCCCGTCATTTTGAGTTCACAATTTCTCCGAACACACTAACGAAGAGGCAATTTGAGGTTAGCTCGACTTAATAGAAGAAAGAAGAGTTAAGGCTCATCTTAGAGCTGCACACTATCAGGGTTTGATGAGAAGCAGGTTTGCTTCCAGAGTTAAAAGAAGAGATTTTCAACCGGGGGATAAGGTGTTAAGGAAAGTCTTCTTACACACTAAAGAGAAGCTGCTCGGCAAGCTAGCCCCAACCTGGGAAGGACCTTATATGGTCATTGAAAGGCTTAAACTTGGAACATACTGGCTAGAAGACAAGGATGGAAGGGTTTTGAATCACCCTTGGAATATTGAGCATCTCCGGATGTATTTGGAGTAGAAACTATGTAAATATTTACTTGTTTAAAAATCCATGCAAATATTTGGGGGCATACTCTTTCCTACCTTGGTGGTGCGGGGAGGTTTTAATGAGGTGTCCGGGCTCTTTTATAAAATTTGATGCCTTTTTTAAAATTCGGAGTATTCTTACTTTGTTCCTTGCTAAATTTTTGTTTAAACACCGTCCATATTGAATTAAAGGAATGATGACTACTTAAACATTTGTCATCGGAGAATTTAAACACTCTCGCTTTAGAATATTTATGAAGTAACTAAGGGTTGTTTAAACACTAGCCACCAAAATTGAAACAAACACTATGAAAGAATGCAAGAGCTGTGCAAAATAAAGACATCCATTGAAATAACCGAAGTGCCTTGGCCATCGAAGGACTTTAAGTTTTCAAAACAAATAGATCTTTCCGAACAAACACCAGACGCAGTTACAAAAATGCCTTGGCCTTCCAAGGACTTTAGTTCAATCAAAACAAAAGGTGAAAAGATAATTCATAATCTAAGACTGAGCCTTTGAAGATGGCTCAGCCTTACTTGTCTTCTTCTTCTTGGGATCATCCTTCTCCTTATTTGGGCTCTCCCCGGTGTTCTGTTCTTCGTCAGATGAGGAAGCACTAGAATAATCATGCAAGTCTCCATCAGCCATAGTGTGGAAGGGAAGGTCTTCGTACTCTACATAAAGCCACAAATCTCCCAAGTTCCTCTTCGGGAACTTCTCATGAGAGAGCAAGACCATGTCCGACCTCACTTTGGCACACATTTTCTCTTGAGTATCTATTACATTGTTGGCATAAGCATCGATCTTGGCCTGAATTTTGGCCTCTTGCTCCCTTAGCAGAACTGCTTTCTCTTGAGCGGCTTTGGACACCGAATCCTCAAGTACGATTTTGTCATTAGTCAGAGTATGGATGACTTGGTCTTTGGCCTTCACTTCCTCTTTCGAAGAGGAGAGATCTTTCTCCAACCAAGACAGCTTTGTTCATAGGTCTCTGATAGTATCTTCTAAGCTAGCCTCCTTTGTAACCCAACCCTCCTGGTTCTTCTTTAACTCCTCGTTTTCTCCCTTCAGAATGTTAGCATTTTGGGTGGCAGTAAGGAGGTCGTTGGACAGTTTCTCCTTGTCAGATTTGAGATCTTTGATAATATCTGCCTGACCTCGAACTTGTTTCTTTAGAACAAGAACTGGCTGAACATTACTTAATATGGAGTGAGTTATAAGATCCCTTTCACTTGAAACAGTAAAAGTCTTACAATTGAAGGTAACGGAGCTTGAAGTACTTGAAGGGAGGTAGGGCCCAACAAAGTCATCTCTGGGGAGGTTCTCAAAGTATTCACCAAGCCCCTCAAGCCCAGTCAATGCTGAGGTCTCCTCCTCCAACCTCGTCAGTTTGAAAGTCACCAGGGATCTCCTCTGCTCTTCTTGGATCAGTAGGGTCAACAGGAAGGAGAGGCTCCGGAGGCCGGAGAGAAAGTTCATCACCCTTGGAGGTCTTTTTCTTTTTGGCCTCCCTCTCCTTGTTTTCTGCTCCACGTTTTCGATCTCTCTTGGGAACCCTTGGAGGTTTGGGAGACCCTACCTCTTCCCTAGCACTCTCTAGCTCCACCACTTCTAGGAAAGCAGCATCAATCTGACTTGGAGCTGGCCTCTCTTGGGTTTTTGGAGTAATTTCCTCCACTTCAGCAGGGTTAGCCTCAACCGCACTCTTCTTACCCTTCCCTTTCTTGCCTTTCATTTTACTTGGGGCCTTGGCTCGACCTGGAAAGTATAGTGACCCGTCCGGTTCGTGTGTTATCTTGAGGACTACATCCGGAGGGGGTGAAGTGGTGAGTTCTTCCCAGGTCAAGTCCATCAGACCAGTAGTGTTCCAGAGGTGAGACCTTGCGAGATTGCCTCCGGTAAAGGCGTCATGGAACCGGTTTCCCCACTTTTCAGCAGCCCAAGTGTTGATCTTGGTACAAGTGGTCTGCACGGCCTTTAAATAATAATTGAAATATTTAGGAAGCTCTGTCAAGAAAAGAGACAAGACCAGTCAGTTAAACAAATTTGATAAAAATGAAAATGAGAGTGTAAGGTGGGATTCTTACGATCACTTCTCCATCTGCTGGTAAAGAGACTCAGGTTAACTCCGGCTTTGATCTTCCTCCCATTCTCCCAAGCACCACTCCCGAACAAGAAGTGAGTCCTCCAATTTCTTTTCGATTCGAGCAGGTCATCCACTGCCTTATAGTTATCACCCATGTTGAAGTGATAAAACAGGATATGCGGGTTTCTGGAGACGCTGGCCACAGCAGCGAATTCCTCCAATCGGAATAGGAATTCCGGAGAGTCTGGAGGCCATGATACAGGCCATGAGAGTGTACCAGGCATTAGGGCTCAGTTGGCTTGGATAAATCTTGATGAGGTGAATGTACCTAACTATCTCCGGATCTAAGGGAAACCTTAGCCCCCAGTTAAAGATCTCAGTGAAGATGACTACTTCACTAAGTTTGCAGTCCATTGGGGTCTCAGGGTCTATTGGGATCCTTATTTTCACATTCTCCGGAATCCCCCACTTTATTCGCATCCGACCCAGTTCGGCTGTGTGGATGAAGGCATAATTAATTTTTTGCAAGGCAAGTTAATATTTAACACTGACCTTATGGAAACAAGGTCCAACTTTTCCCTTGAGGATCTCTGGCAGATCTGGGTGCTTAAGGCATAGTTTTTCTTTGCCTTTATCCTTCTTGACAGCACCAGCATCACTAGTCTGTCCGGAGGCCTCAGACTCAAACGGAGCCTCTTCGACAGAATCCTCTATTACTTCCTCCATTACCGAGGAGGGGTTTTCAGCTGTTTTTAGATGTGGGGAGTTAGGAGTTGGTTCAGTTTGGCTTCCGGACTGTTGGGCTTCAGTGCTTTCCTGAACTCTGACCTCCGGCTGGGGCTCAAGTGTGGTGATTTTTTTCGAAGGCTTGGGCTTAGAGCCTCTGGTCCGGACAACTTGTCCTTGGGAACTTTAATGGGTGCCTTTGACCCTGTGTTGCTGTCTTTGGCCCCCGATTTTAAAGGAGTACTTTTTGAAGCCAGTCCTTTTACCAGGCGACCTCTTCTCCGATCAACTAGTTTGTTAGGAGAGACATATGCATCTGACCCCATGGAAATGAATAGGGATGGTTTTTTGAAGCTAGTAACTGTCTGTCTTGGTTCAACATTGGGCTCTGATTCCTAAACCGACGAGCCTAAGACAATAGGAGAAAGGCTGGTTTGAAACAATCTCCTCAGTTTAACACTTTTGGTTGAGGATGAGCCTTGGTCAGGTTCTGTGTTGGATATTACTGGTATGTCGATGGGGGAAACAAGTAGGCATGCAACAATGCGCCTTTCCCGTTCAATTTTTTGTGCCTTTTCTAGCTCTGATAGATTAAGCCACCCGCCTTTGATTAAAGAATTCCTAGCTGTGAACATAAACTCACAACCAAAAAAGAAGAACTTGTGTTTGAGAGAGAAAGCTCTGAAATTTAACAAAGTAAATGTAAAGATGATGGTAAAAACAGTGGAGAAGTGATTAATTTATAGTAAACACACTAAAAGGTGTTTTGATACCTAGGAGAATTCGAAAGGATTACAATGATTAGGGGACGACGCTGATGTCATCTTCATTTAATGAAGAGGTTAATTTTTGGAGAAGGTGGGAGCGAAATTCTAGGTGAAAAAACGGCTGAAGTAACGAATCAGAGAGAGACACGTGTCCCATGAACTCTGGCAAGAAACCGTTTGGTTCTCAAGAACCTTTTTCAGTCCGGATAAAGCTATAACACAATTCGAAAGACCTGTCTGGATGTAACTGTCACTAGCAACAGACTGTTTTTTAGGTCTTGCCAAAGGTTTTTGAACACCACCTAAAAAAGGGGCTACTGATGAGTCCGGATTCCGTTACCACTTCGGACAAGGTCATTTCGGACAGTGTCTACCTAACCGGACAGTGGCAGTTCGGACACCATCATCAATTGGACTGTTCGAACACAACTAAAGTACTTAAAACCTAATCACTTCTTGACTAAGCTGCCTGCTCTCCTACTTAGAACTTATGGGTCCTTAAACTTGACCCGTGTCCATTAAACACGACCCGAAAGCCCATAAGGCCCAAATATAAGGGTATAAATACCCAACCACCAACATTAAATGAGGGTAATGAAAATTAAATACAACCAGGCTGCTTAATTCTCCCTCTACACTCTACCCAAATATTAAATACTCACAAACTTCCACACAACTCTAAACAAAAATTACAAACTTACCCTCAGACAAAAATAAACCACACCAATGGTCTGACTGGGTCAAACCCGCATCGTTCAAAAGGTAACACTTCAAGCATCGATTTGAGGGGCAATCCTAGTGCATGGGTTCTGTTAGTAAATATTTGGCATCTATCACACTTTTTCACCAATTCTTTGACATCAGAAGAAATTATGAACCAATAATATCCCGCCAAAAGTATTGTTCTTATAAACATCTTATACCCATAATGTGCAGACCCTTCTCCATCGTGTAACTCGGATAATATCAGGTGCGACTCATTTTTCCTAAGGTGTCGAAGCAAAGTCCTATTAAAAAATTTCTTATACAACATGTCCTCGAGTACGTCATAACCATGTAACCCATACGATGAAGGGGGGTTGAATATCTGAAAGATGAAGGATATGCATGAATCTTTCTCTTACAAGCCTTGGTTCAATTTTAGAGAAGACGTTTCTATATGGTATTGATTCATGACCATAAATATATTGTACCAGTTTTTATCATATTACAGCTCAAAATCCTAATAAAAGATCTAAAGTATGGGATATGCTTATGAAAGTTAGAAACATGACTGAGAAGATGATTTACTGGAAGGTGGGTGAATGAAGGATGGAATTCTTGATTAGACAGGTGATATTCTCCATCTCCATTTATCATTATTGATTCTGAAATTAATAGAACATGGTATCAAAATAAAAAGGTCAGAACTAAGTAGGAGAATGCGCATGGAAAGTTGAACAATATGAAGAATTAGTTTTTTGCAGCAACTATTGACAAAATTATGATAATCTCTTTGAATGATAGCAAGAATTTCATCAAATGAACTCCTTCAAAATCTGGAGATTACAATACAAATAATACCTGGAACACGATAAGGCAGAAGAACAATACATCAAAGATGTTTAATAAAATCTGGAATACAATTAATCCCAAGAAATGCTCGTTCTTGACTTTGAGAGTAATTCATAACTGGATTTCTACTGATATAAATATTCAAAATAAGGGGTTTCAATTAGCATCAAAATGTCAGCATTGTGGGGACTATGAAACTACAAAGCATGTTTTCATCAATTGTTCAAAGGCCTTGTAAACATGTTCATTCTTTGCTTTAATGTTCATAATTGAAATTGAAAAAAATAATATCCTATACTCATATGTTGAGGACATGGTTTTGGTCTACAATGAAAGATATTCACACTAGGACAATTCTTCACGTAAAGACCTATCTACTAACTCTGCATCAATGATTAACTACATCTTCATGGTATTATCAGGGCCTGGACCAAAGAAAGATGTTAAAGAGAGTTCATTGGGGAAAAGACTCAAATGCAATTATTCAACTAGGTTGTATCTATCATCTGGAAAAACCTAAGATTGTTATCTCGCTAAAATAGAATCACCCTAAAAACAAAAGGGATAAGCTTAATACTTATGGAGGTTGTAAATACAAAAGTGAATCGGGTGTAGGAGGGCTCATCATCAATCATAAGGGAGAAATAGTTTATGAATTTGGAAGAACATACATGAATCAATCACTTATTGTGGCAGAATGTAGAGCGTTACTTGATGGTCTGCAAATGTGTAAAGCTAAAGAAATCACTGATGTTGACATAGAAACAGATTCCACCATATTAACATATATAATTATTAAATGACAAGCACCTTAGTATCTTGAGCCTATTGTAAGTTGTTGCAAGAGATTAATAACTTCAAAGATGAATTTGGTTCATATTTTTCGTGAACAAAACGTTATTGCAGACTAGATTTCGAAGCAGTCTTTGAAATTTTAGGAAATGTTGATTACAAACAAGAGGATATACCTAAAAATATAAGGGCTATAATATTTTTACAAAGTTGTCGAACAAGCTATATTAGAATAAAAATGAAGATTGAACTAAGTGGTGTTTGGAAGCATGGAAAACTTACCTAAGAAATGGAAGTCGTGTCGTTCTGTTTTCTAACTTTCAAAGCTTTAAGAAATGAGTTTTGCGATTTTGTAAATTCAAAAAAATCACAGATTAAAATCTTGGGAATCCCTTTGATGGAGAAATAGAGTGATTTCAAACTGGTTTTCGACTGAATCTGGTGTTGATTCAAGTTGAGTAGTGAATTTCAGGGTAATCGGAAAATGAAGATTGAAGATTGAAGATAGAGAAAGTTCTAAAAGGGTGCCAATTTTTTGTTAAATTTTTAGTTTTCATTTATATGGTGTTCTCTTTTCAATGTATGGGTCTTTTAGACCAATTGTATATTTTGAAGTGTTTAATAAAGGTCCAATAATTTGATTAGAAAAAACAAAATCAAGATGTTTTGAGAATAAAAATTTGACGAAATATATAAATAGGTTGAAATTTAAAAAGTAATTAAAAAAATGTTTGGAGAATAAAAATTTGAAAAATATATATTTTAAATATCTAATTTGTTTTAAAATTATAAATAAAATTGAAAATAAAATAAATAGGTCCGGATTAAAAATGTAAAAAGAGTTAAAAGTTTCTTAGAATCTCATTCGGAGACACATACAAATGACAACTGATTATTGATAACAAGTGTTTTTATGTTTATCCTCATATCATTTTGTGTTTTTTATCACAATAATTTTAAGATATTATTGATTTTAAAAAATTAAATATTTTCAAATGATTTTCGTAGTTTTTCGAGCAAGTCTATCGAATTCTTCATCAACTTGTAGGTTCACAAAAATAAGATATTAACTGAGCTACTAGTATTGATTAGGATGCGTCAGATTTTTGTTCCTTCGGTATGGTCCATGAACATTCCTTAAATCATCTTCATCAAAAAAGGGCAGGTTTTTATACAAATGTAAATACATTTTTTCTTCTAATTATGTGTTCAAGCCAATCACATGCTTTTCTTAAGAAAATAGTTCAATGGTTCAAAAAATTGACACACCTTCGATACCCTTCCTACATTTTCCGATACCTCATTCACTCGACCCCGATCGGGATCAGGATCCATATACTCTGAATCTACATCAAATTGCTCAATAATCACGATCGTAGTTTCCTATTTTTTAGATTTTGAGGCTTGCCTTCGGACAATAGGTGAAGCTGTTTGCGGCATACTCGTGTTTGCCTGTGATCTGGTACTCACTTATCTGTTACCCACTTGTGATTTGAAAAAAGTGGTTAGCTTCCTATTTTCAATTAACGATTGTGAATCCTAACTTCAAAGAAATAAAATCCTTAGTATCGTGTCCTACCTCATTATGGTACAATTAGGAGTACAAAATTATCAAGAGAGAGTGAAATACTATATAAGGTTTTATAGTATATAAAAGGATTGAAAACCTGGAAAAATGTAAGATATTCCAATTGAGTAGTAAAATAATTGTTCATTTATTCTTTCGACATCCATAGCTATTCATTATCGTAAAAATCTCTCACCAGATTTTGGTGCCTTCTTTGAGAAATCGACTGAGATACGTTACTCTTTATAATTTGCGATGGTATTAACTAGGTCAGGAGTAGAAAGGTAAATCCTAGAAGTCTCTAAAAGGAAAGGTGGACAACACAACCAGGTTGACATTCATGAATCCTACAAAATTCTCCGACTGAAGAAGAAGTTGTGGGAGCTCATCCGGCTGATCATCAGCCGGCTACCGCGGCAACAATCGAGAATGACGGTCAATCTCAAATAAACGTTGAGGAAAACACTGACGGAGCACCTAAGGAAGATAACCCCTTAAACCTAGGTATATCTTTCACCCCTTCTGACGTGTATATTCTGGAAACTCATATATGGGAAATCAAGTTCGAGTAGCACAGGGCTTCCTAACAACTGCAAGCAATGGACGAGGAAGCTAAACATTGTTTTGATGCGGTCATGGACACCCTACAACTTCTGAGCGATAAATTCCTATTTGAGGATGCAGTGAAGTAGGACACTCGCCAAGAAACCGGCAAGGTCAAGGGCAACTGTAGGACTAAAGGTCGCTCCCATAGAAGCGAGCACACTGGAAAAAGCAAGAACAAGCAGTAGAGGAAGAAAACGATGACTGACCCATTTACTTAATAAGCTGATTATCACATAGCTTAGTCAAAAAGTGTTTAGTCATTTTATACTTTTGTCCTGTTCGGATAGTTCAGTGGGCAGTTTATGTCCCAATTTCCTTTGTCTGGAAATCGCAGTAAGCAGTAGTGAATTTATCCGGACTCATCAGTGCTAATGAATAAGAAGAACAAGCAATGGCGTATTTGCTTCGATTTCAAAAATCTCAATTGGGCGTGCCCCACAGACGTCGTCCCTCTTCTAGAATTTGATCAGTTGGTCGATGCTACATCGAGAAAATATTTTTTTATCACTCATAGATGTCTATTATGGATACAACCAAATACCCATAAACCCCACGGACAAGGAGCACACTATATTGCAAACTGAGTAAAACCCTTACCATTACAAAGTCATGTCAAAAAAATGCGGGTGCAACGTAGGAAAGTCTAATCAACAAATATTTGAATATCAACTTGGCTAGCACATGGAGGCCTATATCGATGACATGATTTTCAAAAACCACTACCATGAACGATAGCTTGAAATGTTGGAGGGGGGGGGGATTTTAGAAAACCTGCGGAGGTATAATCTTAAACTCAACCCTCTTAAATGTTGTTTTAGTGTGCGGGACGAAAAGGTTTTAGGTTTCATTGTCAGTAAGAAAGATATTGAGGCCGACCCTTCCCAACTAAAAATGATATTAATAATGCAACCCCCACGAAACATCAAGGAAATGCAACGGCTAATGGGATACCTCGTCGTCTTTTTTGATTCATTTCCAGAGCATCGAACAAAATCCAACCGTTCTTCAAAGTGTTAAAAGAGGCCAAAACATTTGAATGGACAGATGAGTGCAATACCATATTTAAAGCATTAAAAGAATATATGACATCGCCAGAAGTTCTAAAAGCGCCCAACCCTGGTGAATCTCTCTACCTATACATGTTGGTTTCAAACTATGCAATGAGCGGCGTGCTTCTATGTGAAACCGTAGGGGTAAAGAAGCCAGTCTATTACTTCAGCAAAGGCTTAGTGGATGCCAAGACCAGGTACCTAAACTTAAAAAACTAGCACTCTCCCTAGTGGTCGCGGTGAGGAAGATGCATCCATAATTCTAGAGCCATATCACTATCTTGTGGACATAATTTCCTTTGGAAAATGTACGTAAAAAACCATATATTTTGGAAATGTCTAACAAGTTTGTCAATTAAGCTGGGAGCATACAAAATCATCTACAAGCCAAAAATAATAATAAAACGACATACAGTGGCTGAATTCATCAATGAGTTTGTAGGATGTAAAGAGTCAGACGAAGAAATGATTAAAACATAAGAAAACAACGTAAGTAGTTAAGACAGACGGGGCCTCAAACACAACTGATGGGGACACCGAAATCATATTAAAACATTATTTGGAAAAAAATAATACATACAATAAATTGGGCTTTAATGAAATGAAACAAACACTGCAGCGGAATATGAAAGGACCAAATCATATAAACCACTTGAGATTTATATTTCAAATTGTGCAAAAGCTAATCTATGATACATTAACTACTAATATAGTCAATCAAAATATTGACTGAGCAAATTAAAATCAGAATATAAGTACAACAGTAGTGAGTCAAAGTGGAAAGTCTAATTGGCACATCCAAGAGTCACCAAATTTGCAGACATATTTGTAGGGAAAATATACTGAAAAATCGCTTCTAAATTGGCTTGAGGTAAAAAAGGGTTTGGGGAAAATACAGAATTTTCCTATAATCATATCAAAAGAAAAAAGAACAAAAATCAAAAGTGAAATAAAATACACAAATTGTTTAGTAAACTATGCCTACGTCTCTGAATCTGCTGCAGATCGATTATTAGGAAGACTCAGTCCCTCTGCCGTTTCCGATACATTCATAAAAAACCTAGCTTTTGGATTTGTGGAGACATTAACACAAATAATAAGATAACAATGATACAATACTTAATGAGTAATTTATGACTCACTAAATTACTTTATTGTCTTCTTAAATTCAAAAACTTCTTCAGCTCTCTTTTATGAGTCTAAAACTTGCACCATCTTCATTGTCCTATCATCATCAACAACTTCATTATCTTTTCAAATTTGAAAACTTCTTCAGATCTCTTTAATAGGTTAACAATCTCCCAATTGAAGACTGGCTTCAACCTATCTTCACACCTTGATCTATGCAACAGATTTTTCTAGTTTTGTTACTCTTGCAGACCAACAGAAGTTAAACATAACTTCAATTTTCTAGTGGCTACTGTATTTGTCAACATATTAGCTAGATTTTTGCTTCGTTAGATCTTTTCAATTATTAGAACCTCATCTTCAAATAAAGATCTGATGAAATGATAACAAAGAGTGATATGTTTGGTTCTCGAATGAAATGTTGAATTTTCCGCCAACTAAACTGCACTCTGACAATATATGCAAAACGTTCTTCTTCTGTTTGAATCTCAACTTGATTAATAAACCTTGAATCTATATCATCTATTTACTAGCTTCAACCACTTCTACATACTTAGCTTATGTAGTCGATAGAGTAATAACTTTCTGTACTTTGACATCCAACTAACAATTGTAGTTCCAACAGTAAATATATAACCGGTGGTCCTTTTCTGGTGATCAACTTCACCTCCAAAATTTAAATCTACGTACCCTTGTACCTTTAAATAACCCTTACCAAAGTGCAAACGGTTTCATTTGGTGCCTAGTAGATAACTTAAAATCCACTTTTCAGCTTCCCAACGAATTTTACTTGGGTTTGACATAAACCTATTCACAACTCCCACTGCATGACTAATGTCTGGTCTGGTACAGACCATTGCATACATTAAACTCCCAATAGCTGAGGTCTGAGGAACCTTAGCCATAAAGTATGTATCTTCCTCCATCTGAGGGGATTGATACTTGGATAAACGAAAGTGACTTGCCAATGATGTATTAACTCGCTTGGCATCACCCATGTTAAATATCTACAAAACGCGATCGATGTACATTGACGGAGATAGTTATAAAACTTGTCTATGATTATCTCTTGTGATTTGCATTAGAAGGATCTTTTTCGCCAGACCCAAGTCCTTCATCTCAAATTCTTTTGATAATTGATGCTTCAGTATTCTAATATCATCTATATATGAACTAGCTACTAACATATTATCAACATAGAGTAGCAAAATGATATAAATGAACTTACATGTTTGAAATAGCAATAGTGGTGCATAAAATCGTCAAATTTCCTGTACCATTGTCTTGGAGATTGTTTCAGACCATACAAACTTTTTTTAAGTCTTTATACCATGTTTTTTCCCTTTCTTTTAAGAAATATTTTGGTTGATATATGTATATCTCCTCATTCAAGAGTCCGTGAAAAAATATAGTTTTCACGTCTAACTGTTCAAGATAAAGGTCTTCAATAGAAACAATACTCAACAATGATCTAATAGCATTGAGCTTCACAACTGGAGCAAAAATATCGGTGTAATCAATTCAGTTCTTTTGCATGGACCCTTTAACAACTAGTCGGGATTTGTATCTCTTAGAGCCATCTTGCTCATCTTTCACCCAGTATACCCATTTGTTATGAAGTGTTTTCTTACACTTGGGTAACTCAACTAATTTGCATGTATCGTTTGAGATTCAAAACTCCATCTTATTTTTCATGGCAAGCTCTTACTTGTTAGCGGACCCGTTCTGACAAGCTGCATCATAGCATCCAGGCTTCCCTCCATCGATCAGTAACAGATAGTTCAAGTATCTTCTGTAGGGAACATGGGGTCATGAAGATCTTCTCAAAACACGAACTGCTTTGTTCGGCTGTAGAGTGTCGGACTGTTGTTGATTGGTCTGTCCATCTGATCTCCTTTTGTTTCTTGATTATCTGGGACCCCCTAGATATTTGCAAATACTGATTTGTACGACTTTGAGTCATTTGCTTTGGTTTTATGTCTGTCCTTGTAGATCATTTTTCATTAAATATCACATATCTACTTCATATCATCTTCGCGTTTTCTTCATGCCAAACACGATAACCAAACTCATCGTTGCCATAGCCGATCAAGAAACATTTTTTCGATTTTAGATCAAGCTTGTTCATACCTTGATCACTTATATGAACATATAATTCACAACCAAAAACTCTTAGATGTGATAATTTTATATCCTTACCACTCCATACCTCCTCGAGTATTCTATTTTCTAAGCGAAGTAATGGGCCTCGGTTAACCAGGTAAGTGATGTGTTGACTGCTTCTGCCCATAACTACTTCGGTAAACAAGACTATATACGAATGCTTATGGATCTTTCTGTCAACATTATGTACAAACGTTTAGAAATACCATTGCGTGGAGGTGTACCTTGCACGATTCTCTCCATCCTAATCTCGTGCTCATAACAAAACTTCTTGAATCTTGTGTCCTCATATTCACCACCATTATCGGTTATAAGCTTTTTAATCTTCATACATGTCTCATTCTCAATCATAAATTTTCATCTCCTAACAATATCAAACACTTCAAATTTATACTTTAGAAAATAAACCCATACCTTTCGAGAATGATCATCGATAAACGTCACGAAATAGTGTTTCCCTCCTATAGATGATATAGTTTTTGCCCCCAAACTTCAGAGTAAAGAAGCTCTAGGCTTTCTTTCTCTGGGGTTCTTCAACTTGTCTGAAAACTGACCCTTTTTTCTTTTCCGAGTATATAATTTCATATTTTTCTTATTTATGTGGCCAAGCCTCTAGTGCCACACATTTGGATATTTGTTTCCTACTGCTATTGCAATTAAACATCTCATCTGCGTTGTCCTGTAAATATTACTACTCTTCTTTTCAGGAGCAATCGTCATTGCTCCCTTTGAAATATTCCAATTGTCACCGTCGAAGATCGTAGTGTAGCCTTCGCTAGGCAACTGCCCTACTAAGCTTAAGTTCTTTCTTAGATCGGGGATATGACTCACATCTTTCAGTTTCCAAACATACCCATTCAACTTAATCTTTGTTGTGGGAAATTATAACTAAGATAATGCCAAGTAGAAAATTATATTAAATAGAGAAGAGAAGTTATCTCATTCTTTTTTGTTTATCTGCTTATTTATATCTCTATTAACATTTCACAAAGAATTACTTAGTACATAACTCCACTAACTGTATACGTAGACTAACATTTATGATGTGGGGCCTAAATTTATGGCCATTACGTTCGTCGTTATTCGCTTAGTGGGTTGACTAGGTATTTAATGTCATTTACAACCACTTCCTCAGTCCTCGAGTTTGATAATTATCCACGGTCAATATTTTCTGAATCGTTTATTGGCTCTACTCGGTCTTTACCCCTCTGCTCGGTTATGCCCCTTGACCACTGTAGTCTTGCTCGACAAGGGCTTTGGCGCTTATCTTTAGCATTGACTCCTATTTTCTCCGCTCGGTTAAGCGTCTACATGATCCTGTTTCTCTTTATTGTTGTTGTTTATGGCGTTTTCCTAATTAAATGACCCTCGACTACCTTACTAATCCATTATGTCCTTGTTTGTAGCTTCATTCTACCTTATAACTAGTTCAGTTTGGTGCGAAGTACATGTTCCTATTGTTTCCCTCTGCTCATATATCATTTCATTCTACCTTACTACCTTATAACTGTAGTCGTTTTGAGATTATACCTAATAGTGCGACCTAGGATCACAATGAATCCAATATTTGTTACTATAATGCTTTAACTACTTACCAGAGACAAAACCTGTCCACCTGCACTTCCGAAGTGATCAAGTCCAATGTAGTATGTGAACTTCGTTGGGATAATATTCCCTAACAGATGAGTCTCTTGACCTCCAACATCCAAGAAGGCAGTAATAACATTTACTCATGTTATGTTTCCTGATACAGGATGTTATCTAGAGTATCATTGTACTTATTGTCTCCTTTTTAAATGCACGCTCTAGATTAATCCTCTTAATGAACAACATAATTTATCCATCTTTCATAATCTTCCCCTAAAAATGATAATGTTCCTTTCATGAACATGGAAGTGTATCCATAACTCTGTTCAACTGGTTACGAAATCTTTAGTATTAAGAGCCTAACTCTTAGGTTATGCTCACTCTTAGGTTCATATAGATTTCTCTACATATAAGTCTAATTGAGCATCCATCGACATAGAGAGTCAGTAGTTCTATCTTCTTAATTTTTGGAATAGTCAAATCTTTGGCACCAATAATATTTATCATGCTTCAACACTTAGCTCTAGACTTCGACACCTAGATCGAAATTTATTATTTAGTTTCAGCTTCAGCCCTTAGTTCAAGAATATGACACTTAGTCCTAGATGATTAAAACAACCCAATTTGTCTAGCTTCAGGATTATGTTCTTAAATGTGATAAATGATAGTATTGACAGAGATGTTTTTTTGGTGATACTTGACTTTTTTTTTGTGAGACCACATGGCCCAACATATAATAGGAGAGAGAATGGTACGAATATGAATTTCTTTAGAAGAAGACCAGTACCTAATCTGGATGATGTGATGCAGATTCATATGCCTTGAAATTCTTAAGTTAAATACGCATTCAAAATACTGACAGACTTCTTATAAAGTTCTGCATTGAACAAAAGGGTGATGTAAAGACTCACATTTTGTTTGAAATATTGACATTTAGAAGCTATGGACAGATTTCTGAGATCCAGTTGTTCATCAGGCTCCAAAGAAGAAAAAGACACTTCTTTGAAGTGGTGTTATTCCATATTTTCTCATAAACATGGATTCAGTGCCCTTAATCCTGATCTTGTTCCAGGTATCTTTGGTATTGTATTCCATTTGTTTAGATAGAGTACACTAAATTGTGTCTTCTTCAACTTTATTGATTGAAAGATACTTGATTCTTTCCATATCTGACGGTATAACAATATGAAAGATCTAGACAGTATTCCAATTACCTTGAATCCAATAGACTGTTACATTTTCTTGTTCATACCATGAGATTCTCTCATCAGCATAAAGAGAGATGAGAGGGAGATTGTTGCACCATTATCTAACCAGAACTCCATATCTCGTTTTTCATGTTTCAAATAAATAAATTCTTATGCTAAATTGTCTCACCCACATTAGTATCTTTCAGATTTTAGATCTTTTAGTTGTTAGTTGAACTTGCACATGATGATAAACAGAGCAGCAGGTAGAATACATGTACTTGGACCAATAGTTTTTGTTTCTCTGGATTTATACCAAAGCTTGCAATAAGAGGTTTGCTTAATGACTTCGAGACTTTTGATATTAAGCCGACATTTCTCATAGGGTCTATAAAGAGTTCTCCAATTGGTCTAGGTTATATGGTTCTCATTAGTACCCATAAAATTTTGTTGAATATCATTTATTATATTGAGGAAAACTCTAGGGAGAGTAATACTTTGGAGTTGATAGGTTGGTATAGCTAGAAGAACATATTGTATGAGGTCTTCAAACAAAGGAGATAACTTTGTTGTCCCATTCCCGAGTCTTCATCCTGATTTAGTAATTAAGTCTTCAAAGTAGATAACTTTGTTTCTAGGATGAACACTAATTCCTAGGTATTTCTTGATAAAGCAGCCAAGTTTAAAATAAGTTAAAAACTCTATAGAGTTAATCCTTGCAATGGGTATTCTTCGAAGAAATGAATATCGACTTGTCCTTGTGGATCATATTGATGTTTGAAAAGAAAACGTTAGAAAAGATGACTAAATCATCTGCAAAAACTAAATAAAATACCCTAACTGAACTAAAAAATTTATAACTTATATTTCTACTGATTTAGATTTATGAGCCTCTAATAACAAATTTTACCGATCTTAAACTAAGGATCAGATAACAAACAAAAATAATAATTTTTTACTTACGCATCATTTCAACGTGTTCTTCTATATTTTATTATCCATTAATTTTGTAAAAGTGTCATTGTACGTTAATATTATTTTTTATATAATAAATATATATATATATATATATATATATATATATATATATATATATATTAAGATTAAAAATATGATCTTGGTAAGTTCATCTTATATAAAGTAAGACATCTTATATAAAGTAAGACGTTCTAATCTTTAAAATTATAAAAATCAATTGAGCGGTAAAAAAGTATTACATACACAACTCTAATAAGTAGATTATAAGATTAATAATAAATAGAATACAACAAACTAAGAAATATGTATATAAGACCCAACTCTAATACTATTTCAACTTTCACAAACTTTATATGTATGAAAAACAATAAAAAAAAACAGTGATGAAAATGGAACAATGATTTCATAGAACATTGTGCTATAGTATGTCAAGAATCCAAAAATCTAATACTCCTATGTCACAAATTATATTAATAAACAATTAGGTTTAGGAGACGTTAGATTTTTGGTAACTCAACTAATGGTTCTAACTCTTCTAGTACAGTCAAGTAATCTGGCTCGTTTGAAAGATTTATTTTGTCAAGACTTGGCATAGACAAATCTGCAACATCTGAACTGAGCCGAATGTCCGAAAAAACTGCCGATCTATAATTTTCGTCAAACTTCTTTCTATAATTTTCGTCAAACTTCTTCGTGATAGGAGTCGAATAGGCTGAGACATATGACTGTACCTGATTTTGTTGTAATAAGTTTAGTTGAATATTTCCGCTATAATTCATCATCTTATTTTCGGGTAATAGATTCGGTCCAACATTTTCTCTCTTATGCACTATGGAATTATTATATAACAAATCCGACTCCTTGGCATTTGCTCCGAATTTCACCATATGCTTTTGGGATAATAAACCTAGCTGAACATTTTCACCGCAATTAACCATCTGAGTTGGGGTAGGAAATTTCGGCAAATTTGAATTGAAGTAAACTGGTGTGTTCTCCTGAGTTAATAATACACCCGACCCAGCATTGGAAAACTTTGTGGCATCTGGAACCCCATAACAAAACGGGAGTTCATATGGGACTAAACCTGGTTGAACATTATTTCCGTAACTCAACACTTGAGTCGGATTATATATATTCGTGACATTTGGCTCACCATAAGGATATAATACCTCTTTTTGGGGTAGTAAGCGAGATTCGCCATATTTGCTACAATTCACCATCTGGGTTGGATTAGAATAGTTGGCAGCCTGGGAATCCATGGAATAAAATGGTACATCATTTCCGGGTAATAAATTCTGCTGAACATTTCGGCCATTCACCATCTGGGTCAGGTTAGAATAGTTTACTATATTTGAGTTGATAGAAGAAATCGGTACCTCATTTTGCGATATTGTACCGTGTTGAAAATTTTCTCCAAAATTTTGTAAAAATGGTGTCTCATTTCCAATTTTCTGACGGACGGCATTGGACTTTAACTCGTTTTCCGTTTCAAAAACTTGTTTACTATTTTCACGGTAAGTAAGCATCTTGGTTTGAGTAGAAGATGTTTGAACATTTAATTTGTCCGATGAAGAACACACTAACTTTCTTTTTCCTTGTTTATCCGGACACGCTAACTTTCCTTTTCCTTTCTTATCCGGAACGATACCACACTGGCCAATTGTATTGTCTGATTGGTTTTCATGTCTTCGTTCGCAAATTGAAGCAGGTGTAATGGATGAAGAGGATGATGACATTGACGAATTTATATGGGAAAGTGCATTTCTTTTCAATTCGGGTCTGAATTCGGCCTTCCTTTTCAAGTAAGTGTTCCACACATTTTTTATCTCATTATCTGTCCTTCCGGGCAACTCTGACGCAATTTTCGACCATCTAAATATAATACAAACAAATTTAATAAATATTATAGTTCTAACCCATGTAAAGATTAATATCTATAATTCTATATAATATAAAATTTACATTGTGTAGAGATAGGTAGATGCATCACGATAGTTTTTGGTAAATGAGGATGCTATTTGGACGGGTCAAATAAAATAATATTAATTTTTCATAATAGTTAGGATATACTTTTATTAGAATTCAAATAAAAATTTAATAACCATTAATAAATATTTACAATCATTTTTATACGGTAAAAGTCATTTTTATACGGTAAAAGTTTTTTTTTATTAAATATTTCAAAAGATTTTAAAAAATTATTTGTGGTTCTTTATTAGCTAATTTTTACTAGATATATCAAAAGTTTTGAAATTTTAATTACATATTTTATTATTTTTTTCAAAACAAAAATTCTAACTTTTTTTATCATGTAACACATCCTAAAATTGATTACACCTAAATTATCATATTCGAAATATCTATAAATAATAGTTTATTATTGTTATTTCTAATAAAATAACAATCTTATTTTTGTTATTCCTAAATAATATCATGATTAATTTTTTTATTTTTAAATAAATAACAGGATTTATTTTTTATCTAAACAGTTGGAAATAATTTAAATATTAACAACGAATTAAATAATGATTTGTATTAATCAAAATATTTAAAAATAATAATTTTATTACCATTACTACCAACCCAATCACATGTTATATAAGTGTAAGTTGTAACACTAAGCCATTTTACCAAATCATTCGTATGTATTTTTGAGATACATCATTCATATGTCGATTTAAATTGTTATTTTCACCACAATTTTATAACCATTAGATCTAGGAATCAATGTAGCCCTAGCTAGAGAAGAGAAGAGAGTTAGGAAAGAATAAATAAAATTTTGCTCGACTATAAAAGCAAAAGCATAAAAGGTGAAAACAAGTATATTTGATTCTGGTTTAAAAAAAAAACTGATTAAACTTAGGTCCAAAATATGTTAACCAGCTTAAAAAAAATGTTTTTGAAGTTTTACAATTTTATTTTTACCCGAGCGGTTGAATCTTTCTCAACCGTCGGTTGAGACCCTCCCACCCAACCGAAAAGCTGTTTCATCCGTCGGGGTAGGCTTCCCTGCCGGTTGAGAGGGTCTCAACCGACGGGGTAAAAGACGGCGCTAAAATTTTGGAGTTGGTTATCATCGAGAGCCCTAGTTTAGTCAAACCCTTCTTAGTTTAGTCAAACCCTTAAATTATGTCAAAAATATTTTGACTTTTAAAAAAATATTTGGTATCTAATAAAGATAAGAATTCAATAGACTATTTATTAAACATTTAATTTTAAAATATGGGTAATAGCAAGATACATTTTTAATTTTTTAATTTTTTTAATTTTTTTTTTTGCATATTTTTAAAATTTTCAATTTTTTAATATATTAAAACAAGATAATTATATATAAATCTGGACATATTCTGAATGGAATAATTACGTAACCACCTAAGTATAAAATCATTTTTGTTTTGAAAAATAATATGAGAAACAATGAAAACTAGATGTAAATCAGGATATGCACTGAATCTGGGTTATTTAAAAACAAAACATTATTGTTTGTGATGCGAAATATTTTATTTGATTAAATACAGGTAAGATAATATTTTAATTCGAATTAGGAATAACTCACTTGTTTCCTAGACTTTTTTGGAGTTTGATAATAATATTTTCTTCTTCTTCGCTGAAATCACCTCGCTTCAAGTCTGGTCGAAGGTAATTAACCCATCTCAACCTACAACTCTTTCCGCATCGTGAAAGTCCTACAAAATTAATTCTAAATTATTTAAAATAACTAAATAATTGATAAATTATATTAATAATAATAATTTTAGTAGTAGTAGGTCCTGTATGTCTTACAACTAATTTAAAATATTTAAGTTGTTGAATAATTTTTATTTGAGTTTTTTATTAATAACCAAAACCAAAACCGTTTTGTTTTTAACCTTATAAAAAGTTTGCCAAAAAGGGAAATCTCATTCATCAATTTGTAAAGCAATATGGAAAAGTTTGATACCTTGAAATTCTTATATCACATGGATTTGTTAGTTTAAGAAAATACATATCTTAAGTTAATATTGTTTCCCAAGACTTAGTTGCAATATAAATTTCTGCCAAAAACTTAATATTAGTTTTTTTCTAATTTTCTATCACCATTTGTCCAACTATAAAAATATAGCTATTTATTATATTTACTTACAATTGAAAATAAACCTAAACAATTTTAAATTATTAGATATATTTTTTTCATACAACAAAAAAAAAAATTAAACTGACACTCTTAACATATATATATATATATATAGGCAAATTAAATCTGCATTTCCAAACCACAATTTTTCTAATAAGTCAATACCATATACCTATAGAATTTATAAAAAGGCTATATATATATATATATATTTATTTATTTACCGGCTAAACGAGGTAGAGCTCTCCAGTTCTTATAGCCATGTTTGGAGATGAAAGTAGTGAGCTTTAGATCTTCTGCGGGATTCCATGGCCCAGATTTTACCCTATTCTTATCGCAACATGTCGCTCTTCTGCTTCCCATTTCTTTCCTTTTCTATTTTTTAGCCTTAATGTCTTGTATATATACACGTTGTGAGAGACTACTACATATAATTACATTTACATTTATTTATTATTATTATTATGGTAGTTTTTTGTTTTATTTTATTTTACTAAGCATTTTATTTTACATTTATTATTTATTTATTATTATTATTATTATTATTATTATTATTATTATTATTATTATTATTATTATTATTATTATTATGTTAGTTTTTTATTTTATTTTACCAAGTGTTTGTATTTTTGGTATATATAAACAAAACCTACTATTCCTATCCTCATTTACTTCTTGTCTGACATAATATACCATAAACATCTAGATTATACCTGCATTAATATTTTTTAATTTAGAATATTAGTCAAATCGTATTTAACCTTTTATATTTTTTAAATTTATAATGTATACATTTTCTTTTTACTTACAACATTGTTTTTATTTTTTAATTTTCAATGTTTTTGGATAAGATAGTTATCGTTTACAGGGGTTTAATTTTGTATTTGTTTTTATCATTTTTTTTCGTTTTTTATAAATTAGACTATAAATTCTTATTTTCTATAATTTACTTTTTAAATAATTTTCAATAAATAGTTTAAACGTTTTTTACATTTTAAGATGAACTGTTTTGTGTGGATTGTTTCAGATTTTTTATTTTAAAAGTTTTCTCTCAATTTTATTTTTTTATTTATAAGTTAATTAGTTTTCTTCTAAAATAATAGTTTACATGTTTTATTTTTAAAATTTTATTTATAAATAGCTTGCAATAAGTAGTTTGACTTTTTATTGTATATTTTAAAAATAGCTAGAGAATCTATCTTCTCTCACTAGATTTTTAATGTCTATTTTTTTAACAACGATAACTATCTTTCGTGATAACTCTTTGATTTACACTTAATTATTTGATGCTTTGCATGTTCAATGGCTTTCTAGCCATCCGATTTGGCGGTCCTTCATGTCTTTGGCTTTTGATTCATCGTAGATAAAGCAGACTATTTTTATCAAGTGAAATTTGCAGATAACTTTTTAATTTCATAATCTCATGTTGTCTTTTTTTACCAACTCATGCCAACAACTCTGGTTTTCTTTGAGCTTGCCAGCTGTGTCCTAGCCATCCCTAGCTATCATCTTACACTCCGACTTTAGGCAACAGACTTCCTGCCTATATCGGTGCGAAAGCTCTATTTTCGACCCTATCTTTTATCTATGTTTAGCAAAGACTATACGATACATATTTGCACTTGCCAATTTTAATCTCTTCTAGCATGCACAAAACCAATGGTTAAAGCCTATTCATCTCTAACATTCAGTTGCCATTCACTTCTTTATTCTCACCTCCACGAAAGCAATTATAAAACCTATTCATCTCTAACATTCAGTTGCCATTCACTTCTTTATTCTCACCTCCACGAAAGCAATTATAAAACCTATCTTATCTCACATTTTATCTTTAATTTCAAAGTTATTTTTACTCAACCCTAAATAATCTTTGTAACAAATCAAACCCTAGTTATATGCTTAAAAAAGCCATCATCATATACATTAAATCTTGGAAACTTTACCATTTTCCGTATCAAAATTTCTGCTGAAAAACCAACCCCAAAGAAAGCAATTATGTTTCTTACCTAAAATGTCTACAAACTTATAAAACCCTTAAACTAATATCCTTTTTATCGAAACCAATAATCAAACCCATATCCATATCTCTCTACTATAACCCTAACTTTAAATTCTCCCCCTTGCATGCCTTATACATTTATAAATCATCATTGTTATCTTCATTTATCAAAAATATCCTACCAAAACACTACCAACCAATTTTTCAACATCTTTTGATAAAAAACTCACCTATCATTGCACCAATGTTTCATCGAGCTCTGATACTTCTTCTGGAACCATCCCCTCCTCCATGTCCATGAGACATGACACCTTAAATGGTATTTTTAGATACTTCTCGGTGGAAATAGCTTCCAGATTTTCCTCTCCACTAGTATCCATACCACCTGATTTTGAACCGACCTCTAACTTTACAAAGTTGAAGATTGAAGAAAAAGGTGAGATCTGGAAATTTTGTAACTGTTTTTCTTAATTGAAAATGTAACCAGTAGACCCTCTTTATAGTAGTAGAGGGAATCTAATTTGTTAGGTTGTTTTCCCATCATGGGCATTCAGTTACAATCTGTTACACTCTTTTATTTAATCAAATTTTATTTTAGTAAACAAGTCTAGTCCAACACAACTTGAGAACGTGTGATGAGGTCCATAGTGTGCTGGACTCGACATGGGCCTTAGTGTGAGCCAACCGGACCGACCCGAACCAAGGCCCAAACACCAGCAGCTCTTGAGACCAAATCGACAACTTGTTTGTTGTCTGAAAACCCTAGCAGCTGCTGTTCCACTCTTCTCTTCTCTTTTCCTTCTCTCTAGTTCGTTACCTCAAAACCACAGCAGCCATTAACGGCTCAAAGTATTCTTTACATCCCCCCGCAAAAGAAGGGGCGACTCTGTAAGCCTGAGTTTGTCCCGGAGAAAGGAAAATCGGTGGTGAGCAAGAGGCTTCGTCAGGCAGTCAGCGATCTGGTTGTGTGAGGGAACGAATCGGACCTGAAGCGAGCCCTGTAGTACCTGATCTCGAACAAAATGGACGTCAAGCTCTATATGCTTCGTCCTTGCGTGAAAGACAGGATTACAGGCGAGTGAACTCGCTCCCAGATTGTCACACCAGATGACAGAGGGAGGTGTGACTGGGAAGTCGATTTCAGAGAGGATAGATCGAAGCCACATTAATTCAGCCGAAAATATTGCCAATGCCCTGTACTCAGACTCAGTCGACGACCTAGCAACAACGTTCTGCTTCTTGGAGGACCACGAGACCAGAGAATCGCCAAGATAGACGCAGTAAGCACTAATGCTTCGTCTATCATCTGGAGAAGATGCCCAATCAGCATCGGAGAAGCCCTGGAGTTGAAGACTGCAGCTGGGTTTGATATGGAGGCCAACCCAACTCGAACCAGATAAGTATCGAAGAACCCTTTTTAAGCTTTGTAGATGTAGATTAGTAGGCGCTTGTTGATATTGGCTTAGCTTATTGACAGTAAAGGCAATATCAGGGCAAGTGTGTGTTAAATATTGCAAGGCCCCTAATAGACTTCTGTATGGTGTAGGATCAGCAAGTGGAGTTCCTGACGTGCTCGAGAGATGGACACCAGAGGCAATCGGAGTTGGACATGGCTTGGCCTGAGCAAGACCTTGCGAAATCAGTAAGTTCCTTATGTACTCGTGTTGAGTAAGATAGATGCCAGAGGGGTCACGATGAACCTCTATTCCAAGGAATAGATGGAGTGGCCCCATGTCTTTAAGAGAGAACATGGCATTGAGTCTGTGAATAAACCCCTGTAAACATGCTGATTGTATACCTGTGACAAGAATGTCATCAACGTAGACCAAAATTAGGATTACAGTGGACTTAGAAACAAAATAGAATAAGGAGCAGTCATCTCTAGAGTTTTTGAAGCCCCATTGAAGTAAAGTATCATTTAGCCTAGAATACCAGGCTCTTGGAGCTTGCTTGAGACTATACAGGGCCTTGTGAAGCTTACACACATGTGTAGGCTTTGTAGGATCCTGAAACCCCTTTGGTTGAGCCATGTATACATCCTCAGTTAGAAACCCATTTAGGAAAGCATTGTTGATATCTAGTTGTCTGACCTCCCAATCTTTAGAAACTACCAAAGTAAGAACTAGTCTAACTGTAGATGGCTTGATTACAAGACTGAATGTTTCTGAAAAATCAATGCCAGGGGTTTGATGAAACCCCTTGGCAACAAGTCTAGCCTTGTACCTCTGAACAGACCCATCCATGTGATGTTTGACCTTATAGACCCATTTGCAACCTACCACGTTTTGAGTAGGACTCCATGGAACCAAAGACCAAGTTTTATTTGACATAAGGGCCTGATACTCAGCCTCCATAGCAGTAACCCATTTAGGATTAAGAGCAGCTTTAGAATAGGTAGTAGGTTCCAGGGTAGACAGTTCAGTAGTGGTGAGGGAGCCCACATAAGGGACTTTAGGAATACAAGTCCCATCTTGAGACCTAGTTTGCATATGATGAGTGTGAGGTACATATTCTGATTGGAGAGAGGGATTAGGGAAAGGCAGGCAGATAGAAATTTTAGGATTAGAACAGTCAGTGTTTAAGGCATTGTTAGAGTCATGTTTGTGAGGAGCTGAAGTAGGACTAGAGATGTGAGTATGGGAAGAAGAAGTTGGCTGATTAATAGGTGAGGTAGGGCTAGTATGAGTGACAGGCTCAGAACAAGTATCACTACCAGGATTAGAAGAATTCAGAGAGTTACCTTGTGAGGAAGACTGATGTAGATGAGTGACTTCATGAGAAACACCAGGAGAGGCAGTAGCAGTGAGGTTGTCTTTAGTCACAAGACCTGTAGGTAAAGAAGGAAACCACATCTCTAGAGGACAATTAGTTATAGACTCAGAATTTGAACTGTTTAGGAAACCCCTTTGACAAGGAAAATCATCTTAATTAAAGACCACATTTCGAGAAACATAGATCTTCCCAATAGAACTTAAACAGACATACCCTTTGTGTGACTGACTATATCCCAAAAAGATACACTTTGTAGTGTGAAATTGAAACTTATGAGCCTGATAGGATCTGAGACAAGGAAAACATGCACAGCCAAAAGCTTTTAGAACAAGATAATTTGGGACTTTGTGAAATAATAGCTCATAAGGTGACTTGTTAGACAAGAATGGTGTAGGAATTCTATTTATAAGATATATAGCTGTCTCAAATGCTTGAACCCAGAACTTGTAGGGCAGGCTGGCTTGAGCCAAGAGAGTCAGTCATGTCTCTACAAGATGTCTATGTTTTCTTTCAGCCCTGCCATTCTGTGCAAATGTATAGGGACAAGACTTTCTTAGTATAAAACCATACTCCTGAGCCATAGTGGACAGGGGTAAGTACTCCCCTCCACCATCACATTGAACAACCTTGATAGACTTATCAAATTGTTTTTCAACTAGAATTTTGAACATTTTGAAAACCCCAACAACTTGACTCTTATGCTTGATAGGATAGAACCAGGTAAACCTAGTATGATCATCTAGAAAGATAACATAGTAACTGTGACCCTGAGTAGATTTTATAGGAGATGGACCCCATAAATCTGTATGTATGAGATCTAGTACACTTTCAGCATAGGACTGAGACACGGGATAAGATAAACTGTGGGATTTACCAAACTGACAAGCTTGACAGAAACCACATTCATCTTTTAAAATAGAAGACAGATTATAAGCTTTAAGAACTGTGTTTAGAACATGTTGTGATGGATGGCCAAGCTTCCTTTGCCATCCATCCTTTAGGGAATTAGAAAGACTAGCAGATAAAACAGTAGGAGAGGCTACATCAGTGACTAGAGACCCAGAATTTGGAAAAACAGAGTGACCCTTAGATACTTGTGACTTAGGTAAACTCTCCATTCTGTACAGCCCATCCTTAGTAGTCCCTCTGAGAAGCACTGTCCCTGACACCTTGTCCTTCACAAGACAAAAACCATCATGAAATTCAACAAACACCCTGTTAGAATTAGTAAGTTGTGAAACAGACAGCAAGTTCTTATTTATTTTAGGTACATGTAGGACATCTTTTAGTAAAATAGGTGTTTTAGTGAAAGATTGCAAACTAGAATTCCCAATGTAGTGTATTGGCAACCTGTGAACACTACCAACCATAATACCCTTGTTACCTGCATACTCAGTCTTCTGTGTCAGCACAGCTGAATTACCAGTTACATGGTGACTAGCACCAGAGTCTCCAGTTGAGTCTTGAGTGGTTAGGTCGGCAGAGTGATCTCCTTCCCCTTTAGGTTATCAGAAGAGGTAGATCCCATGATAGATGGATCATATCTATAGTAACATACTGGTGCTGAATGACCAAACCTGTTGCAGATCTGGCAAGTAGGTTTGTTTTGGGAGAAACGTCCCCCTCTCCCTCTAAAAAAGTTGTTTCTGCCTCTTCCACTTTTGTAGTAGTTGTTTCTACCTCTGTTGTTTCTGTAATTGCCCCTATACTGTCCATAAGACCCTCTTTGACTGTTATTGTTGTTCTGTGATTTGTACTCTGCTTTTTGGGTGAAGTTAGCAGAAGCCAAACTTAGATTAGACACATTATTCTGCAGACTTAGCAACTGATCTAGTCTGTTCTCAAAGGTGAGGAGACTAGTCTATAGATCTAGCCAACCAACAGATTCTTTATCTGCCAAACTCACAACAATAGGGGTGTACTCAGAGTCCAAACTAGCAAGGACTTGAGTCACCAGATCATCAACAGATACACCACAACCAGCTAGAACAAGATTATGAGCTATACTTTTCATCTTACTTAGGTAGTCATTCATGGTAGAAGTACCTTTACGTGTTCTTTGAAATTCTGACTTGTAATAGGTGATTCTAGCCCTTGTTTGTGAGCCAGAGAGTTTGCTGGCAGCATCCCATAGCTCCTTAGAAGTACCTTCTTGCATTAGTTGGGTAGCCATCTCAGAGGTCATAGTAGAATATAGCCAGCCAAGTAGAAGCTGGTCTTTAGCAACCCAGTCTTCATAGTCAATATTCTCAATCATGTTACCTTCAGGATCATTGATAAACTTAGGAGGACAGGGCTTGTCCCCTGTGATAAAACCTCCTAGTTTGTTGCCCTTGACAATAGGTAGAACCATTCTTCTCCATAAAAGATAATTGTTTCTGTCAAGCCTAATTTGATTGTTGTTGTTGCTGATTGTTTACAGGTGAACATTCTTGGCTGCAGTGGAGAGGCAACCAGGCAAGACTGAGCCTAAAGACTCATTGCTCAGTGTTGGTGAATCGGGATTCGCCATTGAAGGCCTTTGAAGGCTCTGATACCAAGTTGAAGATTGAAGAAAAATGTGAGATCTGGAAATTTTGTAACTGTTTTTCTTAATTGAAAATGTAACCAGTAGACCCTCTTTATAGTAGTAGAGGGAATCTAATTTGTTAAGTTGTTTTGCCATCATGGGCATTCAGTTACAATCTGTTACACTCTTTTATTTAATCAAATTGTATTTTAGTAAACAAGTCTAGTCCAACACAACTTGAGAACGTGTGATGAGGTCCATAGTGTGCTGGACTCGACATGGGCCTTAGTGTGAGCCAACCGGACCGACCCGAACCAAGGCCCAAACACCAGCAGCTCTTGAGACCAAATCGACAACTTGTTTGTTGTCTGAAAACCCTAGCAGCTGCTGTTCCACTCTTCTCTTCTCTTCTCCTTCTCTTTAGTTCTTTACCTCAAAACCACAACAGCCATTAACGGCTCAAAGTATTCTTCACATACAACCCTAGCCCCATTTTCTCTGCTGGTTCCTGCTCTTTCGGACAACCGTCCCCTGGCTAAAGCTCCCAAAGGCCCTCGCCCTTCCAAAATCATAATTCTCCCACCGGCTATTATCCCTGCCCGTGAATTTTCTATTTTGAAGGCCCTCATCGAAGCCCGATAGCACATAGAATTTGGTCAAGGGACAATATTTTCTGAAATCCATGGAGCATCTTGTTTTGCGCCTAACCTGCTGGCTAGCAGTAAGATTTAAAAAGAAGAAGAGTGATAGAATTTGTATAAAAGTGGCACTCAATTTTTTAGGAAACTTGTACAACAAACATACTAGTTTATATAGTAGAAAGAAGGTGTAACAACCTTGGGAATATTCCCATGTGAGGTTGTTACACAATCTTATTCACTGTATGGCATGTTTGGATGCACTAATATAGTAATACTCAGTATTAGACTCGATAGGTTTGAACCATAGATAAGACATCAACACCTTTATGACCCATGCTTGTCAACAACCCGATCCAACTTATAACCCATGCTTATGAATAAACCCGGTCCACTACGAGGACTAGAAACGCAACCTTAGCCCACCGTTTAGGGTTTAAACCTAAGTGAGAAGCTAAGACCAGTGTTATCTTCGACAAGCTCCTCACTTCCTTTCTCACCGGTTTCCATGGTGGTCTTCTGACCAGCCATACTTCTGACAACCCCCCTCAAACGCAGCAGCGACTCCGAAAGCCCAAGTTTGTCACGAAGATAAAGTAACCAAGAAGAAGTTAGGGCTTTAGTGAGGATGTCAGAAATCTGATCATGTGAAGGTACGTATCAAATCTGTACTGATCCTTGTAGAACTTGATCTCTAAGAAAGTGTATGTATAACTCTATGAGTTTGGTGCGAGCGTGGAAGACAGGATTTGAGGCTAACGAGCTGGCCCCTAAATTGTCCCACCACATAAGTGAAGGCGGTATGAGAGGGATCTGGAGTTCAGTGAGCAGAGACTTCAAACCAGATTAGTTCAACAGATAGATTGGCTAAGCCACGATACTTTGATTCAATAGAGGAGCGAGTGACAATATTTTGTTTCTTGGAGGACCAAGAAATAAGGATTTCGCCAAGAAATACACAGTACGCACCCATACTGCGACGGCCATCGGGAGACGAGGCCTAATCGACATCAGAATAGCCATAGAGCTGCAACTGGTAGTAGGATTTGATATGAAGACCCAACCAACGTGACCCAGTTAAGTACCGTAACACTCGTTTAAAGCTTTGCTAGTGTAGAGATGTAGGATTCTGTTGGTGTTGACTAAGACTATCTACTCAAAATGTTATTTTCGGTCTTGTGTGAGTCAGGTACTGCAAATCTCCTAACAAACTTATGTACTGTGTAGGGAAAACAAACGGAGAACCATCACGTGAGGAGTGGTGTGTACCAGCCACCATGAGAGAGGGACAAGGCTTGGACATGGACAGACCCTGCGCAAGTAGTAAGTTTTCGATATACTTATGTTGAGTTAGGTAGAACCCTGTCTGGTCACAATGAACTTTTTTTTTTGACAATAAGAGACCTTGCTTTTATTGATGTGGAAAATATTACAAACAAAATTAGAAAGTTCTAAGCATTACATGATACAACTTAGAGCTGTGTAATCTTAGATTGAACATTAGAGATGCTTTGGAAGCATTTCTACTTTCTAATCTTTATCTTCTTTAAAGAATGCCTCCCTGTCAATATGTACTAGATGTGACTTTGAGCTCCAATTCCTGAATCCTCATTCTACTGCTTCTTGAATCATCCGAATCTATATGTCTTCTACCTGAATCTACTTGTTTTGTACCTATTAGAATACCTTCGCCTTCAATTAAATCACCTTTATGGTTTCTTAGAATGAAGCCACTGCTAGACTATCCATTATGCAATGAGGAGCCATCACAATTGAGCTTAAGTCTGGTCACGATGAACTTCTATTCCTAGGAATAGATGGAGTGACCTCATGTCTTTAAGCGCAAAAGTTGCATTAAGGTTGTGTATAAACTGTGTCAAACACTCTGTGTTGTTTCCTCTCAGTAGGATGTCATCCACATACATAAGAATTAAGAGTATAGTTATCTTAGAAACCAAGTAAAAAAGAGAGCAATCAACCTTTGAGTTACATAACCCCCAGCTAAGTAGGGTGTCCCTCAATCTAGAGTACCAGGCTCTAGGAGCTTGTTTTAAGCCATAAGTGGCTTTATGCAACTTGCAGATATGTGTAGGGTGAGTAGGATCAACAAAACCCTGAGGCTGTGTCATATACATTGTTTCTTGTAGAACCCCATTAAGAAAAGTGTTATTGATGTCATGTTGTCTCACTCGCCAACACTTAGAGACATCAATAGTTAGAATCAGTGTAACTGTAGAAGCCTTAATAACTCGACTGAATGTCTCATAAGAATCAACCCCAGGTGTTTGATGAAAGACCTTAGCTACCAAACGAGCCTTGTACCTCTGAAAATAACCATCCAACCTAAACTAAACTTTATATACCCATTTGCAGCCAATGACATTAGAAGAAGTAGATGTTGGTACCAAAGACCATGTTCTATTAGCCATCAAGGCTTTGTATTCACTAGTCATATCCTCTTGCCACTTAGAATGCCCAACTTCCTCAGAAAAAAGAGTAGGTTCAAACACACTTTTGTCATTAGTGATCAGAGATATATGGCATTTTAGGTTTAGTAGTTCCACTTTTTAGTCTGGTTTGAATGGTGTATGTTTTGGGTGATGTATGGGGAGTAGGTGAATGTTCAAGATTAGGAAAAGGTAGATCTATTGTCAAGATAGGTGTCTGAGGTAGATGTGAATAATTACTAATATTTGTGTGAGTAGAAACTACAGTTGTGTCTGGTAAATATGCATTAGAAACTGGTTGAGAAGTTAACTTAGGGAGGCATTAGGATAGTGTTCAGTAGAGCTTTGAGGCTGCAAAGGAGCAGGGCACAGAGATGTAGTCTGTTCAGTTGGAGCTGCAGAGTTAGACTCAACAGAGGATACCATTCCATCCGTCACAAGACCTGTAGAAAGTTCAGGTAACCAGAGGTTGGCTGACACATTAGATACAAGTTCACTTTTATGAGTTTTAAGGAACCTAGTGCTAAATGGAAACTCATCCTCATTAAATACAACATTTCTAAAAATGTACATCATCCCAGTAGAACTGAAACATTTATAGCCCTTGTGACCCTGATTGTACCCAAGAAAAACACACTTAACAGAGTGGAATTGGAATTTGTGACTTTGATAGGGCATGAGATAGGGATAATATGAACATCCAAAGGTTTTCAGGATTATGTAATTAGGAGCTTTATGAAATAGAACTTCAAATAGAGACTTGTGATAAAGGATAGGTGTTGGGAGTCTTTTGATAAAATAGACACTTGTCTCAAAGGCTTCCACCCAGTATTTATAGGTAGTAAGATTGAGCCCAGTTTCAACCACATGCCTATGTTTTCTCTCAGTCCTACCATTCTAGGCTGAGGTATGAGGACAGGACCTTCATAATAGGAAGCCACATTCCTTAGCTACAGGCAACAACAGCCTAAACTCACCCCAGTCACTTTGAACAGCTTTAATAGATCTATCAAACTGAGTTTCAACCAAGTCTTTGAAGGTTTTGAACACTTATAGCACTTGACTTTTGTCCCTGATAGGATATAACCAAGTATACCTAGAAACATCATCTAGAAATAGCACATAGTATTTAGAACCCCCAATAGATTGAATGGGTGTAGGTCCCCAAACATCCGTGTGAATTAGGTCAAACACATTGGTAGAGTGTGAAGTAGACATGGAGTAAGGAAGAATGTGAAATTTGCCCAACTGGCAAGCCTCACAAAAGTTAATTGAATTACTTAACACAGAATGAAGTTTATAGAACTTAAGAACATTTTCTTAAACAGTTGCAGATGGATGGCCAAGCTTTCTATGCCATCCATCTTTGACAGACTTAGATACAACAACAGATAAAGCTCTAGAGACACCTAGATTTAGACCACCTTATGACTTAGATAAGGTATCTATCTTGTAAAGCCCATTTTCAGACCTCCCTCTGAGCAGAATAGTCATTGTTGCCTTGTCCTTCACAAGACTGAAAAACTTGTGAAATTCCACAAAAACATTGTTGTGATTGGTTAGTTGAAAAACAGACAACAGATTCTTATTAATTCTAGGAACGTGTAGTATAGGTTTCAAGAAGATAGGCTGTTTAGTGAACGAGTTTAACGTAGATTGTCCAATATGTGATATATGAAGCCTCTCACCACTACCAACAAGTATGTGTTTGGTACCTGAATACTTAGATTTCTGAGTCATTTGACTAGTGCTGCCTGTAACATGGTGACTAGCACTACTATCAGCATACCAGACCCATTTACCTGGTGAATCCTGTATGACAAGTAGGGCATTCTGTTCTCCCTCAGACCTTGACTGTTCTGATGGAGAGGAATCCATGCTTGAGGGATCATCCTTGTAATAGTAAACAGCAGCAGAGTGCCCATACCTATTACACATTTGACAAGTTGGTTTGTTTTGTGAGAACCTTCCACCTCTACCTCTTGCATTGTAGCTATTGGATTTATAACCAGATCTTCCTCTATAGCATCTACTTGAGCCTCTGTTTTGACCATATAAACCTCTCTGATTAGAATTAGTAAGTTGATGCTTTGAATCACTTCTGTGAGTGATGTTAGCACTGGAAACATTAACAGCAGACATAGAGTTCTGCAGACCAGTAAGTGATTCAAGTCTGCTCTCGTAAGTGAGCAGGCTGGTCTGTAGATCTAGCCACCCCAATCCTTCCTTGTCAGCTAAGCTGACTACAATAGGTGTGTATTCGGAATCCAAACCTGCAAGAACTTTTGTTAGTAAATCATCTATAGAGGTAAGACAACCTGCTAGGATTAGGTTATCATAGATCATCTTCATCTTGTTTAAGTATTCATACATTGAGGTAATCCCTTTACGAGTTCTTTGGAACTCAGATTGGTAATATGTAATTCTGGCTCTAGTCTGTGAGCCAAACAATTTTCCAGCAGCTTCCGAGAGACCCGTAACAGACTCTTCTTCCATCAACTGAGTTGCTATCTGAGGGCTCATGGTGGAATACAACCACCCAAGAAAACGTTGATCCTTAGCAACCCATTCTTCAAACTCTGGGTTATCGGTAACATTGCCCTCAGTATCTGTGACAAATTTTGGAGGACAAACCTTCTCTCGAGTAACAAAACTTTATAGCTTACTACCTTTGATCATAGGTAATATAACAGTCTTCCATAGTAGATAATTGTTTCTGTCAAGACGAATATTATTAACACTGCTGATTGAATGTAGGTGCAGGTTCTTCGTCGAAATGGAAGAGTTGTTTGAGAGTATTGATCCAATTAATTCTGAGCTCAAGGAAAGAGAATCATTAAGATTTTCCATTGAAGGCTTGAAGAAGCTCTGATACCAAGTAAGATTTAAGAAGAATAAGGGTGATAGAAGTTTTATAGAAATGGCATTCAATTTCTTAGAAAACTTGTATATCATACATACTAGTTTATATAGTAGAGAGAAGGTGTAAGAACCTTGGAATATTCCCATGTAAGGTTGTTACACAATCTTATCCACTGTACATCATGTTTGGATACACTAATATAGTGATACTGAATATTAGACTTGATGGGCTTGGACCATAGATAGGACATCAACACCTTTATGACCTATCTTGTAAACAACCCAATCCAACTTATAACCCATGCTTATGAACCAAGACTAGAAACACAGCCTTAACCCACCGTTTAGGGTTTAGACCTAAGTGAGGAGCTAAGACCAGTGTTGTCTTCGACAAGCTCCTCACTTCCTTTCTCACCGGTTTCCATGGTGGTCTTGTGACCAACCATACTTTTGACACTAGCCAATCCTCATTGATCATGTTTAGTTTCACTAACTCATTTGATAACATAAGTCAGCCTTCACCCTCATTCAGACACCCTCGTGACTTAATCATTATTAACGTCAACCTTGCTAATTTTTTCATCTTCTACCAAAATACGGTGGACATCGTGGAGGGCTTTGGTACCTATCATCCCCTCTTCTCAAACCCTGATGAGACTCTGACTGCCTCCCGATTTCCTCTATCTCGAATTTCTCTTTCGTGTAAGCCCCTAATCATGTGTTCGACTTGGTCGAAGAAAGACTTTAAAAAATAATTGACAGAAATTCTAACGCCAAAATACTAGAAGCTGCCTACGCATTCCTTAACTCTACCTTACCATCGCCTTCAACCACTTCTATTAATCTTAATTTGGCTGGCTCTTACTCATGTCTGGGCGTCTTTAGTTGTTTTGGGGTAATATCTAAGCAAAATAACATCTTATATTGGTTGGGCCGCTAGGGTAACTCAATATCTTATTACGTCTAGCTTTCAGAAGCATACCTTTTACGCCCTTAAATAAGTCTGATTCATCTTTCAAGCTATTCTTTGCCTCAAAATGCTTTTTAAAGCTCTACGCCTAAAAATATCAAGTTTAGAACAATAGCTAATGAGTGGTCCATCAACTAATTGCATGCCACTATCCGTTCTAATCCTCTTTAGGTACATTCTAGATTAGATCATCCATCGAATTTGACAGACCCTCAAATTTTTTCAATTGTGTTTTAGCATAAACATTCCCAATACTAGGCGCACCTTCCACTACAGGCCCATCGAAGTCTAAAACATCATCAATTCAGCTATCCTCCATAATAACCAATAAGTCATGCAAGATCATAGTTATATCATCTCCACCCTTATACTTAAATATTTCGTCATCTAACATCCCTATAAAAAGAAGATTACATTTAAGTTGAGGGACATGCCTCATATTTGTTAAATCTTTATCAAGTCAAGTAAACAACTTGAACCCAATACTCATCATTCCTATAATAGTGTATTATTTCCAACATGATCTGACCACATTCCAACACTCCCATGTCTTCAAATCAATGCTTGTTGGAAGTCATATTAAATGATACTCAAGAATAAATTTTCCACTTGATACCGTATCGATAAAATGATACCACTGAACAATCAGCATATTCATAGTTACCCTAAACCATTATGACATCTTTGACTTCAGCTTTCGGATAACTATCGATCGTCCTTTTATCGCGGTAATTTCTGTTGATATGACATTTCTTATGGCAGTACCAACATTTTACACGAGAACCATCACCTTTCTTGATTGAATTTCTTTATTCATGTCTTCTCTTCACATTCAGTCCGAGACCGTCAAAGTCACTCTTCACAAATGTCTTCATATAATATATCCTTTGAGTTTAAAGCACTTTTAACTTTGTCCATCATAGAGGATTCTTTGCCATAAAGCACGGTGTCAACAAAATGTCCATACATATCCGACAAAGAACTCAATAAGATTATTACTTGATCTTTATCTTCTACATTGACACCAACCGATAAGACTTAATAAGACTCATTCAAGCTGAAGTTTAGCCCTTGTTAGCCGAAGTAATGGTCTTAGTTGGTGAACACTTGTCGAGGGATTGTATAATATAATCAGAGCTTCATATCTTCACCATTTCAATAACATAGTTAACAAAAAGGAACATAATATAAATCAAACACACAATAAGATATTTAACATGGTACGGATCATAAAAAAATCATATATCCACGTTAAACATACACAATTTTTAGAAAAATATTACAAATACACTCTTCAAACATTAAATACCCAACCATTCATCTTTTGTTGTTACAATAAATAGCTAAAAAAATATAATGGATTAATTTTGAAAGAAATCTTTTGAAACATTTTACTCTAATAAAATTCTAGCTTTTATAAAGTAATATTTGTAAAAGTTCAATAAATAAATTAATTATCATACATAATATCAAACTATATTATCGAAAAATCATTAATTATTAATGAATATCTCCATTCAATTCACGATGAAAAAAAGTTATGGTTTTAAAATTTCATAAAAAATAACTAAATAATGTTATGTTTGATTTTATCAAAATATCTAAAAGAGTATAATTGTTTTTTAAATATTAATAAAAAAGGAATATATTCATAATTTGAAAATATCAAACATTAAAATATTTTTAATATTTAAAATAAAAAATTTAATATAAATATATGACATAATTATATATAGAAAATTTATTATAAACAACCAATATATACACAATTTGTTACTAATACTGGATCTTAATTAATATGCATTATTAATATACATTTATTTTAAATATTGCGGTAAATAACTGTTTAATATTTAATACTTTCAAATTACCTCTATCTTTTTTTTATTTATATATATATATATATACTATTATTGCTCTTATATTTTATCTTTTCAAATGTTTTAATAAAAACAAAACAAAATACCAAAACAACCACTATTTCTGGAAGAGCCATTGTACATGGCAACCCTTTCACTACCCTATTATCACTACTAACTCTCCTCTCACCGTAACTCATTATAAGTAGTCTTCTCGATTATACTTCTTAAGCATCCTCAGTTCTCTCTCCCTCCAACTCGCTTGCTTTTGCCCTCCTTCATCTCTCTTTTTTCAACTTTGATCATGGTTGACACCAGAACTTCGAAATCTCAAAAACGAAATTCCTCCTCGCGCGGCACCAATAGAAAAATCACTGCAAAATTCAAAAAAAAACACCATCTGCTTTGTCTGACGAAATAACCATAGCCCTAGCATTATTGTCTCTCTTGAGACCAGATCTTCCATTCCGCTGTCAATCTCGCCTCCTCGCACCTCCTGCATGCTAGGCCTTCCACTTTATGTCCACTCTTCTCCTCCACTGGTTTCCTGCTCCATACATCTCAAGCGAACTAGTAACCACATCCTGGAGGAGATTCATCGGGATATGGCGATTACACCTCTATCGTTATCTCATCGTGGACCAGACCCCACATGCAGAGCACCTCTAATGAGGAGGATCCTTCGGAGATCGGTTCTCCCCCACCAGTAGAGAATCAAGAGTGAGTGAGGGGATTTAAGTGTAAAAAATTTCTCATTATTTTTCATTCATTGTAAGATCTGATTTTAAATACAAGTTCATGGTGTTCATGATGGTACTAAATGTTTGGATACAAGGATAGCACATGAATAATTGTTCGGAGACATGAATAGCACATGGGTCTTTAGCTTGGGTTTTGTGAGGCTTTAGTGGTACCCTTTAAGTCCAACAGATTATGGCCCAAGTCCTAATTCTTTAACCTGAAACACAAGCTCAACGTGCGTTTAGACTTAACCCTAGATGGAGTCTTCAGTTCAATGTCAACTTCAGTTGTTTCCTCTCTCTCAAGGATATCACCGTCCATGGCAACCCTTGTCGGCGGTGAGTGTTTGACATCCCTCCTCAAACGCAGCGGTGACTCCGAGAGCCCTAGTTTGTCACGGAGATAAACGAATCGAGAGGGAGCCAAGGCTTTGGTGAGGGAATCGGCGATCTGGTCTTGAGTGGGGACATAACGAATCTGGACAGCCCCTTCAAGAACTTGCTCGCGGATAAAATTCACATCAAGCTCTATGTGCTTGGTGCGTTCATGGAAGACTGGATTAGAGGCCAGTGCACTCGCCCCGAAGTTTTCGCACCACATGACAGAAGCGGGTATGAGTGGAATCCGAACTTCAGCGAGGAGCGATCGAATCCAGATCAATTTGACAGACAGATTGGCGAGAGCTCTGTATTCGGATTCAGTGGAAGATCGAGAGACGACGTTCTGTTTCTTGGAGGACCAGGAGATCAGTGTCTCTCCAAGAAACACACAGTACGTTCTGGTGCTGCGACGGTCATCGGAAGAGGAAGCCTAGTCAGCGTCAGAGTATCCATGGGGATGAAGATGGAAGCAAGGCTTGATAAGATACACACTTGTGTCAAAAGCTTCAACCCAGAAATTGTAGGGTAGTTTAGACTAGCAAGTAAGGTCAGACCAGTTTCCACAAGATGCTTGTGTTTGCGGTCAGCCCTTCAATTTTGGGCTGATGTGTAAGGATAAGACCTTCGTAGTAAAAAACCACTCTCTTGTTCTCCCCATTTAAGACTGCATTGTTGATATCAAGCTGCCTGACTGGTCAGTTCTTTGATACAACAATGGTGAGAATAAGCCTGACTGTAGAAGCCTTCACAACACGGGTGAAAGTGTCATAGAAATCAACACCAGGGGTTTGATGAAACCCCTTGGCTACTAACCTGGTCTTGTAACGTTGAACAGACCCATCCATAGCATGTTTGACTTTATAGACTCATTTGCAGCCTACCACTGTAGAGTAGGGTGGTAACGGAACCAGAGACCAAGTGTTGTTGGTCATGAAAGCACTGTACTCAGCATTCATAGCAAATTCACAGTTAGGATTCCCAGCAGCCTCAGAGAAACTAGAGGGTGCAAGCATGTCCTTGTTAGTAGTAGTAAGTGTTCAAATTGAGGGTAGTTTAGGTTTATGAATACCACTTTTGTGTTTTGTCTTCATGCTGTGTGAATTTGTGTGTTGTGAAGGAGGAATAGAGTGGTCTGTGGTAGGCAAGGGTAGGTCAATGATAAGGGTGGGTGTATGGCTAGGTGTGGGATCAATGTGTTGATATGAATGAGTATCAGTATGTAAGTCTGTGAGTGAATGTGGAGAGGTTTTTGTATGAAGTCTAGATAGTTTGTGTGATGAAGAGTTAAGATGAGTGATCTGATGGTCTGGATGTGTGGCATACTGAGAAGTATGGTGCTTAGTTGGAAGATCGGAAGTAGGATTAGTACAAGTAGTTACTCTTTCAGAGACTAAATGAGTAGACATAGGAGGAAGCCAAAGATTGAAAGACTGAACAAGAGACTGACTGCTTTGAGGGTAGTGAAGAAACCCTGAAGTGAAAGGAAATTCAGTCTCATTAAACACCACATTTCTAGACAAGTAGACTCTCCCTGTAGGACTTAGACATTTGTACCCTTTGTGATTATGACTATAGCCCAGAAAAACACATTTGAGAGAATGAAACTGGAATTTGTGATTTTGGTAAGGCCTCAGGCAAGGAAAACAGGAACATCCAAACGTTTTTAGGACTAAGTAGTTGGGTTTTTTGTGAAATATGACTTCAAAGGGTAAAACATTGTTAAGAGTGGGGGTGGGTAATCTGTTAATAAGATACACACTTGTGTCAAAAGCTTCAACCCAGAAATTGTAGGGTAGTTTAGACTAAGCAAGTAAGGTCAGACTAGTTTCCACAAGATTCCTGTGTTTGCGGTCAGCCCTTCCATTTTGGGTTGATGTGTAAGGACAAGACCTTCATAGTAAAAAACCACTCTCTTTAGCTAAGGTAGACATAGGTCTAAACTCTCCCCCCAATCGCTTTGAACAGCTTTAATTTTCCTCTCAAACTGATTTTCAACAAGAACTTTAAAAGTTTAAAACACCTCAATGACTTGCCCTTTAGTTGTAATAGGATAAACCCACGAATATCTAGAAAAATCATCAAGAAAGAGTACATAATATCCAAACCCTTCAGTAGAAAAGATAGGAGCAGGCCCCCAAACATCAGTGTGAATAAGATCTAACATATTACTAGCATGAGAAGTAGATATAGGATAAGAAAGGCTGTGTGACTTGCCTAGCTGACAAGCCTCACAGAAACTGCTCTCATTTCTTGAAATAGTGTGAAGATTACATGAATTAAGAACATTAGCTAAAACATGCTGAGATAGATGGCCAAGATTCATATGCCATCCATCTTTAGAAAGCTTAGAGATGCTAGAAGAACACACACTAGCAGAATTCAAAGAACCTTTAGACATACAGACTTGAGAACTAGAACTGACTGAATTGATGGGTAGATTTTTAGAAAGAGTGTCCATCCTGTATAATCCATCTTTACATCTCCCTTTGAGCAACACATTCCCTGTTACCTTGTCCTTCACAAGACAAAATTCTTTGTGAAATTCAACAAAAACATGATTATAACTTGTAAGCTGAGAAATAGATAGAATATTTTTATTGATTTTAGGAACATGAAGTATAGGTTTGAGAATAATAGGTTGTTTAGTTAATGAATGCATAGACGTTTCACCAATGTCAGAGATTGGAAGTCTCTCACCACTACCAACTAGGACATGCTTAGTACCTGAGTAGTCATGTTTCTGAGCCAGCTGACTTGTACTACCTGTGACGTGGTGGCTGGCTCCACTGTCAGCATACCACACTCCCTCCGCTGTTGTATCTTGAGTTGCAAGCAGGGCATTATGATCTCCTTCAGACTTAGGATGTTCTAAAGAGTTTGACCCCATAACTGATAGGTCATGTCTATAGTAGCAAACTATAGCAGAGTGACCATATCTGCTACAAATTTGACAAGTTGGTTTGTTTTGAGCAAACCTTCCACCTCTGCCTCTGTAAAAGCTTCCTCGACCTCTATAGTTAGGATTGGACGTTCCTCTGTAATTTCTATTGAAATTTTTGTTCTGTCCAGAGTAGCCTCTTGGACTAGCATTACTGACTATCTGTTTTGTATCACTCTTTGGAACATAGTTAGCACTTGACATACTAATAGTGGACATTGTGTTTTGCAGGTCATTGAGTTGTTTTAACCTGCTTTCAAATGTTAGGAGACTTGTTTGCAGGTCAAGCTAAGTCAGCCCTTCTTTGTCAGCAAAACTTACTACTATTGGTGTGTAGTCACCATGAAGACCTGCAAGGACCTGAGTAATTGTAGAAAATAGTGTTTCATTTCCGGATAATCTCTGAAGTCTTGTAAACAATTTCTTATTGAAACATTTTTGGGGTTCTCCAAAAATTTCAATTGGATAAAATCAGAGATATAATTTTGAACAGAGAGGATGAAAAAATGATATGATATCCTTTTCAACCGAACCCATATTTATAAATTTGACCAACCAAAAAATAGTTTGGAAGTTAGGGCAGTTGGGGTCTCTAAACTGGTTTTGTAATAAAACGGCTGAAATTTAAAATTTGAATAAAACGGTCAAATTTTCAATTTCAAAATTCTGTTGACTTGCAACAATAGCCGATTTAACCCCGCAAGGGGCTCCGCCCCTTGACCCCGCTAATCATGATCTAATCTAACAAGTGTGCACTCCGCAGTCTACGACTTGTTTGATAATATATTATGATTAAATTGGTCGACTAGTCGATCCAATTACACTAAAATAAATAACAATCTTCCCCCATTTTAGTGTAATTCATGATCTACTAAACACAATCATATCAAATATCAAATTTATGCATAAATGAAATATCGTAACGATTGAATTTCACATTAGTATATTACACATTCCAAATATTCGAATATCAAGGTATCACTAAGGATTGAACCTATACTATTGACAATGAATACATGAAGATAATATACACATAAATTTTTATTCTCACTTGTTCTTACTTGACACTATATTTTACTAGCATTGTGTCCTTATCCTTCTTAAGCATATCAAAGCTAAGTCTTAGCTTCTTGAAGCGGCTAAACTCCATGCTCAAATAGGTAGTTCTTTTCATCTTGCACCTGCATATGCAATTTTTCAAAAGAGCTATTAAGAAGATAATCTTCAACCTTCACAACCTGCAGTTCTGAACACATATCTTGGGATGATATACAAATGTGTTCCAATATCTTGGTGTTAAGCTTTCCACATTGAATTCAACACCTAATGTCATATTAGATGAGAATTTAGTATCTCAACATGAGAGATTTCAAATGGACTTTAATCCCATCCCAATAGCCGATTTGTGCACAAGATCTCTATTTAACCCCTTGGTTAAATGATCGGCTAAGTTATATTGAGTTCTCAAAAACTCTACTGAAATAACATCATATGTGATACGCTCACGAATCATACTGTGTCTAACACCTAAGTGTCTAGACCTGCCTTTGTAAAGTTGTCTATAAACATTGGCCAAGGCAACCTCACTATCACATCTGATAGATATAGGTGATATCGCTTTGGACCACAACGAAATTTCATACATTAAATTTCTTAGCCACTCAGCTTCTTTACTCGCTGCTGCTAATGCCACAAACTCCGATTTCATTGTTAAATCAGTAATACAAGTTTGTTTCTTAGACGCCCAAGAGATAGCACCTCCCCCAAGTAGAAATACCCATCCACTTGTGGAAGAATGATCTTCCATATTGGAAATATAACTCGCGTCTGAATATCCTTCAAGTACAGAAGGAAATCCGGTATAAGTTAAATCATAATTCATGGTTTCTTTCAAATACTTGAATACTCGATTTAAAGCTTGCCAATGATGCGAACTAGGGTTGCTAGTATACCTACTAAGTTTTCCAACAGCAAATGCAATATCCGGCCTAGTGCTAGTCATGGCATACATAAGACACCTGATGGCTCTCGAGTATTCAAGTTGAGATATAGCAATACCTTTATTAGATAGAAGCTTAAGACTAGGATCTATAGGTGTGCTTACCGGAGAACAATCTTTAAAATTAAATTTATTTAATATCTTCTCAAAATAGTGAGATTGAGAAATCGATATACTATTGTTCTTTCGCTTGATTCTTATACCCAGAATCATTTCAGCTTCCCCCAAATCCTTCATCTCAAAGTTAGATGATAAAAAATTCTTCGTTTCATTAACCTGATTTTGGTCAGTACCAAAAATCTACATATCATCCACATATAGACAAATCATAACTCCTTTACCAGAATTATCAAATTTTCTATATACACACTTGCCTGCTTGGTTAAGAATAAATCTATTAGACAATATCACATTATCACATTATCAAATAAGCTTACACTACCCACAAATGAGGGCATCCTTGGGATCCCAAACCTAAAAATTTGGAATCAGGTGGCCGCCCTAAACCTTTTATGGTCCATATTAATTAAGAATAAAACTTCCATGTGAACCTAATGGACTCTTGCTAAAAGAATTAAGAATAAAAGCATTTGTATTTTCCATCTCCTTTTAACGCCAGTTGGGGCTGGAGAAAGATTCTAAAGCTTCAGAATCAGGTTGTGGTCTTATATAAAGTTATTGTTGGAATTAGAAATGAAACTTCTATATGGAACGCTCCATGGCTCTTTACAACTTCCATCATTGACCGTTTTGGCCCCAGTATCATAAATTTGGCTCGTCTGCATAATATCTCTCGAGTCTGGGATCTCCTTTTCAACAGAGGTCGGGCTTGCCCCCCCCCCCCCCACGCTAGAGCCCCAAATAGGTGTATGCAATCTCATCTAACCGAAATTGGAAACGCCCCCAATGCCCTCCCTCACGCTCCTGAGGCCGACGACGTCTTTCTCTGCATCCCAAACAAGTCTAATCCGCAGTTCACTATTAGTAACACCTACTTTACTCTCAGACTTGCTAGATACAATGCTTCTTGGGCTCCTTAGTCTAGAACAAATAATCCATCCCCATACAATCTTTTATCACTTGGATGACCATCCACAAGAAACTCACTACTCGAGATAAACTCATTAGTTGGTTCATTGACACCCCATTTGAATGTGTTCTCTGTTCAAATTGTCGAGAAAATCTAGAACATATTCTCATACTCTGCCTCTACTCTTCCTCCATCTAGGAGACCATTACTCGTAATCATCATAATCCTTCAATCCCCACATCTTTGGCATCATGTCTCGAGGAGGCGAGTGCTTGGACTTCATATGTCAATAGAAAAGGCTACCTTTGGCGAACTGCTAACTGTTCAATCATATACTACATCTGGACCGAAAAAATGCTTGTATCTTCAAAAATAAGAAAGCTTTAAATTCGAGTATAGCTCGTCATGTGCTTTCTTACCTTCGTCACCGCTTTTACGAAACGAAGGTCATTTTTCCTCTATAATAGATTTTCACAAAATGTATGGTTTGTTTCAGTTACCTTTTCAATATTGTAGCTCAACGCTGTAATTTGGTTCCAAGACTACCAATATCTCATAGAAACTCTTTTATATATAAACATTTTATAACTTTTTATACAAAAACAAAAATATCAATCAATTATTTTTATTATATTTTAAAATTATAATATTTTTGTCATTACAACCCATAAAGAAAATATTGAAAATATCAGTTTGTTACATTTGGACATTACATTTGGACATACAAAATAGAAGATCGAACCAATATATTTTTAATATTTTATACGTTTTTTAGTAAATTTGTTTTTCTCCAATTTATATCAATTTCATTTTTGAAAATAAAAATACACAAATTGCATTTGCTAAATTATTATTATTATTATTATTATTATTATTATTATTATTATTATTTATTAAAAAATCAAATTATATATTTTTTACAGCAGTAATAACTAAAATAAGAAATTTTACCAATAAAATTAGATTTTGATTATTTTAAATTTGTTTGCTTAAATAAACATTTTATTATAGTGTAGGTGTTGATTTATTCACCTGGTCATCCTCTCGGTAAGGATCTAAAAATGTTAGAATTAGTCGCATTCTTTTATGTGGTTTGGATAGGTTGTGTTTTTATAGTGATCAAATGTATTGTTTTCGAACCTTTTTTTAGTAAGTTGTCATTTCTAGAAGAAAGTTAATTCATTTCATCTTTGTTGGCGTATGAAATTTTATATCGCTATATAATATTATATTATAAGACTATTTACAATTGAGATGAATTGTTTTTTATAGCCACAAATGTGGTTGTGTAGTTTAAAAAATATGAACGAAAGTATATATTTTAAAGTGCAAAGAGGAAAAGGTATGTTTTTTCTTCATTTAAGGGTACATGAATCACATAAAGGTTTACTTTTACTGGATGCTTGATGAATATTGTTAATATATCTATTTACATTTTTTGTTTTGTTTGTGAATCGATGTTATTTAAGTGTTTCTGTTTTCTGGTATATTTCACTGCAAATCATGTGTTTCTTATATGCTTAAATCAGGAAATAGTCCCTCGACTATCACGTTTTCTGTCATTTAATCCCACGACTAAAAAATCACTGGTGAGGGTCCCTCGACTATCCCATTTTCTTTCATTTAGTCCTTCGACTTTAAAATCACCTGTGAGAGTCCCTTGACTTTGCAAAAATCTATAAATTTAGTCCTTGGTTTGGGGTTTTTTTCTTAGATTCAGAGAATAAATTTATAGATTTTGCAAAGTCCAGGGACCCTCAATGGTGATTTTAAAATCGAAGGACTAAATGAAAGAAAATAGTATAGTCGAGGGACCCTCACCAGTGATTTTTTAGTCGAGGGACTAAATGACAGAAAACGTGATAGTCGAGTGACTAGACAACGATTTAAGCCGTTTCTTATATACTCCAACGAGATTCGACAATATATCTTACAATTTAAATTATGAGTAAAAATCACTCGATGAATATTTTGTCTCTATATAAAGAGTTGAATGAAAGTCGACAATATATCTTACAACTTATCACGTTGCTATCTTTTCTATATGTCAATTCATAATTATATAGCGTTCTTAAACATTATTTTCTTTCAGAGAAAAAAAATAAAAGTTACTTTGACTTGAAGAATGATCTATAAAAAAGACAAAGAACACTCACATACCTAATTAGAACAAGATTAACAATCTATTTTAGAAAATAAAGTTTCATCAATATGTTTTCTGACTTTAATAACACGTTGTCTTGTTATAAACAAAGTACATAATAGTTAATAAGTAGATTTAAACAACACTATGGTTGTTGCAGAGTAATAACCTAAAATGGTGGATGACTAAATTAGGTTGGATGTTAGATATGATTGACTCTTAAAGGGTATATGTAATACGAGAGTATCACCTATGTGCAATGATGAATATTATCAATATCGCGCTATTTGTTTTTCAAAAACTCATACTTTTCATTTTCTCTCATGCGAGTACATAAACTTCCTTTCATTGCGAACATGGAGAAGAGGATACAACGCGAAGGATTGTCGTTAGATGCAATTATGAGATACTATTTTGTAGATATGTTACACCACCACTATGCTAATGTAATTTACAATTGCTTATGTGCATATGATATCTTTTATAATTATAACACTGTACACTTATTGGAAGTATAAAAGTTTGATGTATCTACGAGATATTTTAGAAGATTCGATCTACCTCATAAGAACTTACCTTATAAATTGGTTTCTTATGTACTTTTTATTTATAAATAATTTTTCATAATTAGTTACCATTTATAATGAACTGAATTATATAATACAATTTTGTCTAGTGAGAGGAGATACTTACGAGACAAGATAACCTGAATTTTTACCAAATATTTATTAGTAGTTACATATATTCTGTAATATATATTGATAAGATAGTTTGATACTATGTATCATAATTATAATTATATTAAATTTTTATAAAAAGTATTGTATCAAAAGTTCTAATTTATAAGTGTAAAACGTTTCTAGATAATTTTATCAAGTTTAATCTATCGTCATTTTTAAACTTATTTTTAGTCGTATTTGGACATCAGCTCAAACATATTATTCAGAAATTTTCACACCAATTGGCACCATTTGTGCTAACAAAGTTTTTCTTCACAACAAACTGAAACAAATTGCAAGCTTAACTAACAATTCTTGAATTCTGAAGAATGAATTGGTTTATTTGTAGGCGAAGAGTTAGGTATGTAGCAAGCAAATGGACAACCTATGAGGTCAATGTTTCTTGCAATGCCTCTCACCGAAATTAAGCGAATGCTTAACAATTGAGAGAAAAATAAGCTAACTATTTTGTTTATTGCATTAACAATTGGTATTCGTGGCTCCTGTAGTCAAGTGGATGACGAAGAATTAGAGGATTCAAGTCTCGGAATGCTTAAAGATTGTCTAGTAAAAGAAGTATAAGGCATGCAATCCCTTTAAGCGGTCTCACAAGGGAGTATAGATAACTCAGATCAATGGTCTTTTAACTGGAATAGGAAGTGATGATAGCATCACATAGACAAAAGAAGAAGTCAAACTACCACTTCTCGGCATGACTGAATGGAGGATAAGAGTAAGGAGGCTTGATCGGTTCGTGATGAGGATAAGGAATAACTAGTAATTCCAATAATTGTGAATGCTGGAGCACCACCAAGAAACAAAATGAAACAAGGATACCTGCTGCCCCCAACAGGATACTATCTGCCTTCACCAAGGTACAACTAGTTTCCTGGATATCATCCAATGTTTTACCATAGTCAAGATGTCCCACAAGAGATTCCACCTAGCCAATAACAAGTATCGGCCTCACAACCGTGGATGCCCCAAAACATATCTGCGACACAACCATGTTATTCGCTGAACCCTGCACAAAGGCATAACTCACAAATGATGTACCCATATTTCCTCAAGGTTAACCGCATATCCACTTATATACAATCTACTAGCTAGATAGATTGACACAATGCAAATCAATCGTACGAAAAGTGAAATAGACCAGGGCTCTAATATGTATACTCATTCATGAACTCTTTGAATAATTAGTATGAGGATTAGGATACTCATCATGACGAAGAGTCCCCACTGGATCTCGATATTTTGTATCACATATTTCCATCATTTTATGATAATCATAAGATAGACAAATACTTCGATAAAAGATATTCAGAGCAATCCAGCGGTTGAACAATGAGATATTGCAGTATGGAGCTGATAATGGGATAAAGTGTCAACCTTTTACAATAACTCTCTAAAAAAGCGCAATGAAGTAGTCCAACCGTCTCCCAAAAAGATGCATGAAAAACTAAAAATGCTTCAGATGACATTCACTAATAGGTTTTTAGGCTAAAAAAATATCAATAAATATGAGGATTACATAATCGATTATAATTAGAGAGAAAATGAAAGTTTAAGGGAGTGCACCAAACGTTTCATGCCAACAAAATCCCAGTCACCACCACCCATGTCTGAATCAATCATTATTAAATAATGATGCAAGTGAATGGTTTTTACACACAATGATATAGTACTAATAACGGTGGAGCTGACACGAGTATATATCAAGAGGATGATGACTACTACTGGTATATATGAAGGAATGAGAGGAGCTCCAATATTGATCCAAGTCAAAGAAACCTTATTAGTTTCACCGGACCAAATGTAGTTGTCCTAAATGAGTTAACTTTGGATGTTGCTCTGGGTAAACAAGAATTCAAAAAGGTACAATATATATTTTCATAGTTGTAGATGTATTATATTTAATAGTATTATATTAATTTGATCTTGGCTGAATCAAAAATGCTCTAGTATTTACGATCCACCAATGCCTAAGATACTTTATAAACAACAAAGTGGTCGTGATCAAAAGAAATAAGAAAACATCCAACGAATTCTACATAACATCCTTGACACTCAAAGTATAATAACCAGATCATGAAAAGGTCCTCTTGGAGGGAAATTATGACCTATAGAATGACCTGGGTTGGTGCAGTTGGAGGAAGGTGCAAAAGAAGTAAAAATTGAAGAATTAAATACCCAAAGATCGACAGAGATAATCCAATCTATCTCAGGTATAAATGTTTCATTTTTATGAAATAACCTTGATATGTCTACATAAAGTTTGCATTACATAATTTGAGTCCCGACTAAAGTCATTTTTCAACCATTGAGCATCAACAATAACTTTCCATGTCTATTGGATAAAAGAGAAGATTTTACTCCCAAAAAAAGACAAAGGTGATCGGTGAGTAAGTAGACAAATTGACCACCGTAAGACACATATGAGACTCTTATTATCCAATATCTATAACTAATCATGTAGTGGTAAAAACATGAAAAACAAGTAGATGATATATGTAGACTTCATTAAATTAAACAAAGTATGACCAAAAGATCCCTTCATACTACCGAGGATCGGCCAACTTGGAGATGCAACAGCTTGAGAAAATAATTTGTATCCTTTATGAATGATTTTGTTGCATATAATCATATTCAAATAAAAGAGGAGAACTATGAATAGTTGAATTTCCTAACCACAATAGTGTTACATTGCTACAGAATAATGCCCTTCGGTTGAATAATGTTGGAGAACCCTACCAAAGGCTAGTAAAGATCTATGCAACTGATTTGGGACGAAACAGACAAGCCCACATTTAAGATATGTTGGTAACAATACTCCATGAAGGAAATCACTTAGCAAACCTATGCGAGACATTTGATAATCTCAGGCAAGTAAACTTTAAGACGAACACAGAAAAATACACCTTCGGTGTACGGTATGGAAAGGGTTTTGCTATATCTTGAGTAAAAAATGAATCCAAGAAGATACAACTCAGCTGACCGATTGTTAGTAGTGGAGTCACTAAGGAATGCCAATGAAGTCCAAATCCTAATTGGAAGGTTAAGATCACTTAATATGTTCTTGTCAAGATCCTTGGATAAGTAAAAACCATATTGAGTATAATTCTAAAAACCATATAAGTGCAACATTACAAAGTAGCGTAAAAGTACCTCAAAAAAAATAAAAAAAATAAAAAACAAAATTTACATTGGGTTGACTTTCAATCATCGCTTAGTTTAGAGTTGTCAGCTCAACCTGTCGGACGACTAGTTTGGATTTTAAAAAGGGATAGAGATTCGATCTTTACCAACAATATTTTCGAAGTATGGTTATAGCTGATGTCTGTTCTCAAGACAGATCTTCTTCATTGGAATACGATATCTTTGTACAATTCCATCTTCTTTCTTACAATGATGTCTCTTCTAATTTAGATCATAATTAGTATATATAAATATCATTTTGTTGATGGCTAGATTCAATCGTCCCTAATAATTAGTTAGCAAAGTGTAGACATCTTCCATTAAAAGCTTAATATGGTGATTGGGAAGACTGATATCGCGTATGTTCATTATCGTCAAACCAATGGTTTCTTTGAGTTGTCTTATCACCTTTAAGAATTCCTCTTTATAAGCATCAATTGAAGAAACATTGATAATAAAAAGGATAATTGTTAGAATCATTCAAATAGACATTCTGTGAATGTGAGAGGGATGTTTTTTACTCTAACTTAAATGTTTCAACTTTTGATGATTTATCTTTTATCTACCACATCCATGGAAAAACATGAATCAACATCTTTTGGATATTTTAAAACTTCGAGTATGTTTATTCTACATTTTCATCAACTACTCGAACTTTCAGTTTTACAACCTCCACATCTATAATCGTCCTAGCAATAGTTAGAATAGATCTTCGTAGAATTAGCGGTACAACTTTATCTTCCTTCATGTATAAAATTATTAAGTTTATTGGAGAAAGATAAATATGTCAACTTTATCAAAACATCATCTAGTATAGTCTTAGTATATGTATAACAACCTATCAATTAACTATAGAGAAACAATTGTAGCTTTTATTCCATATTTTCTTAATTTATTATAGATATAAAAAGGTGTGAAATTTATGCTAGTACCTAAATCACAAAAACATTTTTAATAATTTAAAATTACTAGTTTTACAAGGGATAGTAAAAATTCATAGATTTTGTAGTTTTAGTGGTTTAATTTTTAATTAGAGTACTACACTCCTCTGTAAGCGTCACTGTTTCGAAGTCTTTAAAGTTTATTTTATGTGAAAGGATATATTTCAAGAAATTTGAATATTTTGGCATTTGTTTTACCAACTCATAAAAAGACATTAATTTCCAAGCTGCAAAACATCTCAAGAAATTTAGAGAATTGACTTTAGGTTTTTTGTTTTTTCTTCCAACATGGGCATGGAATTTGGGGTGCATATTTTGATATTTGAGGGTTTTAGGGTGTCTCTCGATCGTTTTTGCGATCACCGTTACTTTGGTCATGACAAAGTGCATCATTGTTGCCTTCTATTTTGGCTCGCTTGTCATGATAGTTGTGATTATCTGCATATAGATCGCAGGGAAATGAAAAACTGGGACCTTTTGTTGTTTTTTACTATATTTTCTCACAACAATAAATAAGATTTCCACGATAAAGTCCAACATGACTGATGATAGTTCCAAAAATTTATTAGATTGATTATATGTTAAAAAAATTTGTTTGGAGGAGAATATTTGAGAGAGAGAGAGAGAAACTGACTAAATGAATAATAAACTAATGATTGATCCTTTTTTCCAAAAACGATTATTGTTTTATATAGTACATGGGGTGGGACCATAAATAACATGATTACCCCTTTTATTGTTACCTTACCCTATTATTTTACTAATCTTAACCATAATTATTATTTATTACATTAGACCCCCTCAATGTTACAAATTTGTTGGGTTTCTTTTACAAGACTTTTATTAAGCCAAATTAGCCCTTATATTTAACCAATTTGACTATTGTTGAAAATAATTTTTTCTCTTATCAGTAGCCCCCAAGTCCTTATGAAGATATTTGAACAAGGACTAAGATAAGAAGAGCGCCTCAGTGATGTCCGACCTCTTTTTTCATATGTTTCTCATCAGAACAATGACGTCACTGACCAGATTGTTAAGCTCATGATCCCGTATTGCGTGTATTGCTTCGAATCCACATGTCACAATGATTTCTAACACTATAACGCATGGTCTACTCTTAATTCATGTGTCACTCAGCTTCGGACACAGGCGTGCATACCTTCCAGAATAATTTTTGAGTGATTACGTATGTCAGAAAACTCTTAGACTCCCCAACATCCATCTTCAGCAACAGTCAGGGATCCATTTTAAACTCGGAGTTTTCCAGCAACTACTTGGAGCTCAGATAAACTTCAAACATTAATTTTGAATCTTGTTGAACCTCCAGAAGTAGTTTGAAGCTCGTCGAACTCCGAATAACAACAATACCAATTTCAACCCAATAGCAGGAGATCCCATTAAGGAATCTTGTTTGGCATGGATTTCATTCAGCAATCTTGAGGATACAAGTCATCACACATCCTTAGAAGTAACAGAAACGCAGTTAACAGACCGAAGAATCTGGTAAAGAACGAAACCTACCCATTATGACAGTAGTTCTTTACTTGCAGACAACGATCACCAATTAGGTAACGAATCTTTACTGTCCCTTGAAATGTTGTTTAGAAATTACCACCCAGTTATAATAGCCTTAAGATGTACAAGCAAAACTAGTGAGGGAGATCTGTAATATCACATCGAGTAGTTCAATATAAAATGACACTTTTCGGGGGAAATAATAGAATTAAGTACAAAACCTATTCAATGATATTCCAAAGAAAGTCTTAAACGTGGTTCAACACTTTACCACCTTGAATTATAAAAACTACAAGATGTTATACACGATTTTCCATAAAAATATTATCGACTCTAAGATCATGAAAGGTGATGAGGATTATATCGTCCATTATAGACATCAAACGAGGGAGACTCTTAGGGAATTCTTGGCGATTCATGAATACAAAGAGAAATTATCCAGATTATTATGATCTGTGACATTCCTACATATAGGGAAGTATTGTTGGGGGTATTTTCGGAAGCTATAATGAAGAAGAAAGCCATCAACCTTAGGGATCTGTTTAGACAAGTTGATATCTACATCAAGATATAGAAGATTGCAGTGGCCATAATTTTGTGAAGAATTTCACTTCGTCTACCTATAGTTCCTATCATAGGATCGCAAAGAGCAATGGCCTGATAGTGGCACAAGTAAGCATAATACAATTGGATAAAATTCCCCAAAACCACACCAAATAATCATTGAAACCAAAAGTATTAAAAGGAAGTTACCAAGGGATATCACAAGGTGATAATAGCAATACTAATAACATCTGGTGATCAGACCGCCACCATGTATCCCATTCATTGAACTAAAATTATATGCAATCAGACCAAATAAATGGTCCACTGTCAAAGACCAGAAAAATTGCTAGCACTAAAGAAACATAAAGTCAAAAGCAAGCATTGCAAGTTCCATAGTGATTTCAGACATTATGTCATTGACTGTCGGGTCTTACAAGACCAGATCCAACAATTGGTGGATAATAGACTCTCAAATTTTTAAGGAGATAATACAGTAGAATTGGTAGTGGTGGTAACATTTTGTCTCTTTAGGGGACATTTTTTAGATAACTAATAACATCACCAGTATTTTCATTATATTTTGTTATCTTCTTTTTTATAAAAACTAATCTGATTCAATACTGGTTTTTAGTTTGCATTCGTCATCGGAGTATATCAAAGTGTGTTTCGTTCTTTGATTTAGCGTATATTGGATTTACTATTAAGATTCATTTTGATTTCTGGAAGAGACCAAAGACCAGCTTGGATGAAATTCTCAACTATAAAAAGCTAATGAAACTAGAGTTGATAAATTGGAGTGACAACAACAAATAATATTTTTATGGGTTCGTCATCATGGTAAAATTTATTGAAGCATACGAAAAATTTATCTGAATCTACAAAATAAGAATAACATTAGAAAAATAAATAATAGAGAAGATAATAAAATAAACTTGAGTGGATCTTATCGTAAGTGTTTGCATACATCTTCTTTATGTTTGGCCATATCCATTATAAGACTTCTTAGACTCCCATATCTCAATTAGATATATGAAAGTAATTTCCATGTATGTGTGAATAAAGCAGATTGATAATTCAGGCCGAGTTATTTAAAGTAAAGCAATATAAGAATTGTCACTAAGTTTTTAAATTTTTACACTTATAAGAAGAAATTCAATAGGTAGAGATATTTTTAAAAAATCTAAACATAGAAGTATAAGGAATATAATGCACAACTCATTATTCATTTACTAAGTAGGACATATTCGAACGTGTTTGAAGAATTCAACATTAAAAATATGGAAGGATAATCGAATACCTCATTAAAAAGGATTAAAGAAAAAACATATATGGTCTTATTCAATACGATGGGCAAAATCATCAATTTTAGGAGGATGATTTATTACATAAAGTGGGATACCATATTAATATCTAAAACATTGACGATGTTTCTCGTGCATATACATATATGGGCTAGGTATGTTACTAAAAAACTACTGCAAAAAGTTTTGGTCTTTAACCACATCCTTATAAAGTTCTTAACGATCTAATTCCATGGGGTTTTCAGTGATGGTAGGTTTGGAAGTGGATTGTTTCTTGTTTTTTATTATTAAAAACCTTTGTTTAGAGAAATGGAGGGGTACTTATATGATTCTTGAGAATATGAAGTTGGAGTAATATTACAAATGAAGCGGTATGACTATGAAACTTATACATATTTTTTCTTTTAGAAATTATGATGATATGTTTGGTTTAGTAAACAATCAGAGTAGAAACATAGAAAGTGAAAGAGTATACTTGATCTAGAGTATACATGTTACAGACACTCAAATATGATAGTAAAATCTTGAGTTTTGAAGTTTTGATGGAGGTAGTACATGATAAGAAAATTATTTTTAGAGATATTTGGAGACATAAGATATCCGAGAAGTATAATTAGTAAAAATGAGGTTTTAATATAAAGGTAATCGATCCATTTTTAAAAGATCTGAATTGTTGGATGAAGTTAAAATCTATAGTCATAATAATGATTAGAAAATGAAATGATTTTATTGTATGTCAAAATTTGTGACTAATGTTAGAATTGCTAACGAGTGTAAGATTAAGTAGGCACATGTCAGAATTATTAACACGTTGATTTTTTATTTAATAATACATAAATTTGTATGTTACGTCGTATGATTATTCTAGTAGTCAATTAAGAAATTATTTAACAATTTTTTTTTGAAGAACTATGGAGAGTCTTGATAATGTGATATCCTATATATAGTATATATTTCTTATAGAAACAAAATAAGTAAGGCTAATAAAAGTTTACGATGTAGGTAATAAGAAGAGTCATGAAGATTGAATGGATTAAGACGTGGGTTGCAAGTGAAATAAGATGAAGGTCATAAAGTGACATAAAAAATAAGGATCATAAAGAGGTTCATATGAGTTAAGACCGTGATTGTATGAAGAGTTAAGACGGGGGTTATAAAAAGATGAGGATCATATAAGTTGTAAGAAATTAAATAATATTGTATGAAGAGTTAAGACTAGATTCATATGAAGAGTTCAGACAAAGGTCGTATGAAGAGTGTTAGACAGTTGTAACAACATTTACATGTGTCATCATATAAAGATCACCAAGAAAGTTTGTTAGACTGTTAAAACAGAATGACATATGCAAATTAATGATTGGAAACATGTGTAATATAATGATTGGTAAAATATTTTGTACAAACTCTATAAATAAAGATTAAAGGCTTCATTTGAAGACTGATAACATACTTAACAAGAAAATTATATTAAACATATTTCTTTCTTTCTCGATTTTGATTTATTTCTTGGCTAATTATTTGATTAATGAATTCCTTTATCAAATTTGGCGTCGTTTATGGAAAAATGTTTCTTTTTGAAGTTTTTCTAGTCTCCTTTGTTGATAATAGGTGAAGTGATCGGGAACTCAAAGCCCATATTGGAGAACTTGATCAATTCAAGGTACTCTGGTTGGTGTTCTAGAAATTTATTTAAACATATCAGTTGATGGGAATATTTTAGTAATTGGATATCGATTTTTAGGCATGACATCTAGTGCATGTAATACTGCATGTTCAGAGTAAACCTTTCCAGTTACAATGGCAGATTATAACCAATCGATTGGTATAACATCTAGTGCACATAGTGGATCTAATCAAGTTCAAGATGGATCATGTGATGCGACAGTTTTTGCACTAGATTGTGTTACTCATGTTCAATGAGAACATTTTACTACTCATGGTATACATGTAACTCCATATAATATTCAACTTTTGGAAGTTCGAACTGAAAAATTGAAACAAGAGGAAGTAAAAAATAATCATTTATAATTCAAAAGAGATAAAGACGCTAAAGAAAGAATTGAGAAATTAATAAACGCATTGCAATTTTTGATGGAAAAGATTACGTCAAAAGATAAAGGAAAGCATAGAGTGAATAAAAGAATTAATGAATCGATTTGCAATGAAAGAGTAAAAAATGTAACATTTAGATGTGAAATTGAAGAAGATGAAAAGCAAATAGATAAAAGTTAAAACAAAAGGAAATGAAAAGAAAATTGAATGATGCGGTTGCAAAGTGTAAAGGTCAATCGAGTACTTTTGAATCAAAGAAGAGTAAGAAAGACCAAAAGTTGGTTCCTACATGCTCCATGAATCTCCTTTTGACTGTAAAATTCTCAAGGGAAACTTAAGAAAGCTTCTTAGAAAGTTCAATCCATATCGCATGGATACATATGATAGTTCAAGTGATCCTAAACATCATCTAGGACAATTTAGAAATATGATGATGGGATTTAATGTGGATGATATTTTATTGTGTAGAGTTTTTTTGTGACATTTAAAAAAATACGTTAGATTAGTTTAACTATTTAACAAAAAACTATTTGAAACTTTGAAAGACTTTGGCATGCTTTTATAAATTTCTTTATTAGTAATAGAATATATAAGAAGGAGATTGATTTTATAATGAATAAGTATCAGAGGAAAGGTGAACCATTGAAAATTTTATGTTCAAAGGTTTGTGCGTGAAATGAATGCATTGACGACGTGTAAATAACATGTAGTATTAGAAGCATTTAAAAGATGTTTAATCTTGGAAGGGAAATTATATGATAATCTTGTTAGATTTCATGTTGATACTAGATGATATGTTTTGCAAAGATCGGATCAATTTATTAAGGTTAAAGAACCGAAAATATGAGCATTTCCTTATCTAAATTTTCAGGAATCAAAATTTTTGGTGTCTCATAGAAAGAAAATTGATGAAGATGGGTTTTTATGACATCGTAAAAGTTCATTTAAATAGACCATGGTATACGTATTAAGATAATCCAGCTTGAAAGTTTACTCCGTTAACTAAGAATATTGCTAATACTTTAGACAAAACAATTGGAAAAATAAGTTATAGACCTCATCATCAAAATTTGTTCTCCAAATAATGGGAGATATTTCTGTATGTATCAAAATTAGCATAGTCATACAACTAATTATTTGTTTCAGTTGTGAGATGAGGTGCACACAATGATATGACATGGTTAATTGATTGAATTTGTTAAAAGAAAAATTAGGAAAATAATGGTGAAAAAGTAATTAGTCACAGAAAAATGAATAGTTGAAAGGAATGAGAGAGGATAAATGGAATCACTACTGGTTGCATACTATTTTAGCGGGTCATACTTTATCTGGGACGGGTTTAACTTTTATCAAAATTTATAATAAAAATTTAGATATCGATTTAATTGATGAGTGGTTGTACCACCGTTATAGGAAGTTGGTCGTCTTTCTACTGATGATAATTTGGGAGGGTCTTCACTCCACATGAAGATGCATTGATCATTAGTCTATATATTTCGGAGGGTAAAGGTTGGTAGATAATGGAAATTTTCCTAATGTGATATTTAAGAGCATCTATGATAAAATGATTAGGGTGACGTCATACAAGCCGACCGACGGGCAGTTAGTTAGTTAGTTATGAAGGGAAACTTCTGGTTGTGTGGAGAGGTTGAGCTACTGGTGGCTGTCGGTTATGGTTATACAGAAAAGATCATGAAAACTCTGTTATGATAAATGATATTTCGGGTCCGTACAATGTGATTATGGGTAGACCACTATTACATATAATTGAGGGTGCTACTTAATCCTTTTGTAATTGTCTCCAGTAGTTGAATAAGATTTATTGAATGGACGGGTAGTTAAGATTAGAAATTAGTTAATTCATAATTTTAAAAGTAAACTTTTAGAATTTATAAATGAAAATTGGATGTTTTTGCTTGGAGTGCTTACGATGTTTTCGGGGCGAATTCGTCGATTATTTGTTATGGGTTAGCAAGTGATGAAACTTTAAGTCTGATTCATCAAAATAGGAGAGTTGTCTCTCATGAAAAGTCGGAGGTTATCGTCAAGTAAGTAGATAAATTTCCGATACTATAAATATAAGAAAATCAATATGTATGTGTGGGTTTCCAAACTAGTTTTGGCTAAAACAATAATGGGCAGTAGAGCATGTGTGTGGATTTTATTGACCTGAAGAAGGTATGTCCTAAAGACGCGTTTCCTCTTGCTCATATTGATCAACTAGTTGATGTAGCTTCAGGTCATGAATTTTAGTCATTTATGAAAACATATTCAGGGTACAATAAGATTTAGATGCACCAAAATGATGAAGAAAATACTAATTTTCAAACAAAGATAGGTATATATTATTATAAGATCATGGTTTTTGGTTTAAAAAATACGGGATTTAATTGTTAAATTCTTATCAATCATATATTTTTAAAATAATTGGTAATTAGTATGAAAGCATATATATATATATATATGATATGATCGTAAAAGACAATAGTGAGGATCAAAAAATTGAAGTTATGTCTAAAATATATGAGAAATTAAGAAAGTTCAACCTTAAATTGAATCCCTTAAAGTTCTCTTTTGGAGTTCTAAGTATAAAATTTCTTGGATGTGTTGTTAGTAAGAATGAAATTGAAGCTAATATATATTAACTTATAGAGTTAAAGAAGTGCAGAAGTTGACAGGATGTTTAGCGGCTTTATCGCGGCTTATTTCTAAATATTTTGACAATAGTTATTCATTTTTTGAAATTATTAAACGAGCTAAGAAATTTAGTTGGAGTGTGATGAAGCATTTTGTATTTTGAAAGAATATTTAACTTCATTAGAGATCCTTTCAGCTCCTTTGTGAGATAAATTTTTATATCTTTATCTTTATATGTCTAGTCATACTATGAGTTTTGTTATGATCAATGAAGTTAATAAACGTACTGAGGTAAGTTCAGTATATGACTAAAAGTGTGATTGATACTGAAAATTGATATTTGAATTTGGAAAAATTTGCATTAAGTTTGGTAATAGCTGCAACGAATGAGACTTTATTTTTAAAGTCATATCATTATTCTACAAACATCTCTTCCTTGAAGAAATGTGCTATAAGAATCATATATCTCAAGAAGACTCACATGACGGTCGGTAAAATTGGAAGAGTAAAAGATTTTGTTTGAAACTCGTATGTCCATAAAAGCATAGATAGTAGCAGATTTTATAAGAAAATTCTTCGATGAGAGAGTGAGTGATGGTGAAGGTTTGCAGTCTAATTTAGCAAGGGTTTTTGAATGAATAATTGAAATAGATGGAGCCTCGAGACTTGATGGAGGATGAAGTGGAATTATTTTGAAAGCACCATTCGGTGAGGAACTTAAACAGTCGATAAAATGTGGTTTGATGTTACCAACATTGTGGCTGAGTATGAAGTTATTTTCGGAGGTTTGAACTTAACTTGTATTTGTTGAGCAAAATATTATTTAGGTAAGATCATATTCAAAACTAGTAATAAATTAAACTAATGGTATGTATGAGGCAAAGTAAGAAAGTATGAGGGGGTGCTTAAAAGTATTAAAATAATGAGAGAAAGAAAATGAAAGAGTAGAATACAAGCAAGTACATCATATTGATAACTCGGTTACGGATTCGTTAACAAATACAACATGTTTTATAAATAACCTGCTTGTTATCATTCTAGAAAGCTCATTTATAGAAAATGTGAAATCAAGAAGTTAAGATATTGACGATTGAAGTGGGTGATGATTGGACACAAGAATATTTGTTGTTTTTAAAGGATCTGATACTTCTGGAGGATAAAACCGAGGCTCAACCATTAAGAATACGAGCAACTAAATCCCCTTTTTTGACGAATTTCTTTATAGGAAACGTTCTACAAGGGTATTGTTACGATGTTTGAGAAAAGAAGAGGCATTGATTGTTCGTATAGATTTACATGTGGGTATTATTGAGGTCCATTACTATAATAAGTTTGATCATGCATTTTCTCTTTGTGAGGTTTTATTGGAAAAAATTAACAACTCATGTTGAGACTATTGTACAAGGGTGTGATATTTGTCAAAATTATGGTAGAACAAGTCATTTTTCGAGCGAGCCTATGAGTATAGTCTTAATGTCGTATCCTTTTGATAAGTGAGGAATTGATTTAGTGGGACCTTTGATAATGCCTACATAAAATATACAGTTTTTAGTGTTGGTTGTTGAATATTTTACAAAATTGGTCGAGGTAGAGGCATTGTGAAAGATAAGAGCTCATGAAACTTATAATTTCTTGTAGATTTAGATTTTTTTTTTGTATGGGGTTCTAAGGATCTTAATGATAAATAGTGGACCTCAATTTCAAAATGAAATAATGACGACTTTTGTAATGAATATATAATTGAACCATAGTTTTGTATCCCTTATTATCCATAAGTAAATAGACAAGTAGAGGTAACAAGTAGAATTCTTAATGATTGGATTAAAAAAAAAGATCAAGTTAGATAAGGGGAAATGGCCAGTTAAGTTGTCTGAAGTGTTATGGCCTTATAGAACAACTCCTAAGATTATTATAGGAGAAACACCTTTCTCTTGGGTTTACGAAATGGATGTTGTGGTTCCGACATAGATTTTTATTTCAAGTCGTAGGAGACAATATTATTATGAGGAGGATAACGTTGAAGGAAAATAGATTTCTGTGGATTTTATTGAAGAGCGTCAAAATTATGCTTGAATTAGAGCACATGATTATAAGAGTTTAATAAAAATTAGAGTAGATTCAAAGTTGAAGTCAAGAATTTTGAAAGATTTGAATTTAGTTGTGAATAAGATTTTCCAAGGGAAAAAAATAGAAATGAATGAATGTTAGCTACAAATTAGGGTGGACAATACAAGGTTATTTCTAAAGGTCATCTTGGGGCATAAACATTCGAAGATATGAACGGTAATATATTAAAACATCCCTCAAATATTCAACATTTGAATATCTATAAAGAAAGTTTTAATTTGGTTGTGCATTCCTTTTCGTTACTGGTGGGGCGAAAATGCTTTTTAATGAGGCATAATGTAAAGCCAATTCATTATTAAAAAAAATTCCTTTGGAGTATATTTGAATTACTAAAGAAGAATCAAAAGATAAAAAAGGAAGCCAAGTCATCTCCAATGTAGTATGGATATAAGCCAAGTGATCTCCATAACACAAAGGGTTATAAGTCAAGTGGTAAAAAGATATATAGGGCGTTGTGTATAATAATGAGTTATCTGTTATGGTTAATAAACCAACCTTAAGGTTTAAAAACCATAAGGTTATGCAAGTGACTATATTTTACTCTAACGTAATAGTCAAATTAGCGATTGGTAAACCAAATTTAATTTTAAAAGACCGTAAGGTTACGCAAATGGTCATACTATACCTTGACATAATAGTCAAATTAACTATTATGGTTAGCCTTTAAACAATACGTCGTCCCTCCACTATCACATTTGGTGGCAGGTAGTCCCTTGACTTTCAAATGTCCGTTGACAGTCCCTGGACTATCGCGTTTGGATAAAGTTAGTCCACCAGATCCTCTGAGCCATGAGAGGTTGCCACCTGTCACCATAGTCCCCATATTTTAGTATCACCACTAGTCCCTTGAGTTTAATTATCCGTAATATTCTACATTTTGGGTTTGATCTAAACTCAAGGGACTAGTGGTGATACAAAAATCTGGGGACTATGGTGACATCTGGCAGCCTCTCATGGATCAGAGGATCTGGTGGACTAACTTTATCCAAACGCGATAGTCCAGGGACTGTCAACGGACATTTGAAAGTCAAGGGACTATCTGCCACTAAACGCGATAGTCGAGGGACTAAAACGCGATGGCCGATCAAACAAAATATAAAATCATTCTCCAAGTACAAAACTAAAATATGATGAGTAAAGTATGCCACATAAGGAAGCACTTTACTTAGCATGGACTAAAACCCGAGTGTTGGTAAACAATAAAAATAACAAGTGAAATATGTGTGTTGGTTTCAAACCTTGAACCAAGCTTAGTCAAAGGATCTATTTCCTCTTCCAAGAATGGATAAGCTATTAGAATCAACTTAAGGGAATAAAATGCTATCTTTCATGGATACAGTAAGGCTACAATCAAATCCCAATGCATGAATATGATCAATATCATGCCATATTTATCACAAAGAGACGACGTCATCAAAAAGGAAAACAAGTCTTCATTCAACTGGAACTGAACCCCAATATCAAATAAAGTCGTAAAATACAAACTCATGATACATGACACTGGTGGGATGGTCTCCCCGCTTTGGAAGCTGAATTTTTATGCCACATGGGATCCACCATTCTGAAATCCTACATGGAAGATTTGATGAAGACATGTGTATATTTTACCCTCCAAAGAAACTTCCTTTTCGGTCGACAATATAATTCTTATAGGATTGAAAATATTCTTATTAACCTTTTACAATATTTTGGTCTTCACTTTAACCAAATCAAATAAGAGTTCCCCATGGAAAAACTTCAGTTAACATATATGTGTACTAACATAACCAAATATTGGAGGGATATGATTATATGGGTTTTTCGTGACTAAGGGTCAGAATGGTGCTAATGCATATAAAAGCTAAAATTCAAGACCATTTTATAAGCTTTTTGTGACTCTACAAATACATGATCATAATCATTCTCTCTATCATAAATATTAAAAGAAAGATCTTGAAAAGTTGGATTATCACCCTGATTCAAACTATTATAGCATTTTTATATTTACTATGAAGATGCGTATTCATCATTCTCATTATTTTTTAAGAAAAACATGTGTAAAAGAAACATATTTAAAAATAAAAAGGGAAATGAGTGCTAAAGTGACAAACTTTAAAGAGAAAAAATAAAAATAAATAAAAAACAAAGAAGAGATTCAAGAACATAAAATGGAGAAAACAATAGAAATATGAAATGGAGAAGAAGATGAGTATTTAAATGAGAGAGAAGTAAATAACAACATTTGACTTTTTACAAGTTAAATAGTTGAGATCGTTTAATTGAGATTCAAAGAGATCAAACGGATATACAAAATGAAGCTAAAGAGGCCACACATTCCATAATAATGAAACTTCTTCAAGCTTGTAACATGTCTTATTTAACTTATTAATTTCCAATGTGTGCAAATTAATTTTTTTTTATTAACAATTAATTAACCACTTCAAATTTTCGAACGATTCAAAGAACAAAGTTTCAATCAACAAAGATCACGAATATTGGAATCTTATCAATAGCATTTTAGTACCTGACTAGCCTGAAACATAAAGTCTCGTACTATATATGTAAAGATTCAGTTTCAACCAATAATGAATCTTTAACAATTTGAAATAAATAGAGCGATACTTTCATAACTTATTGTAAATTATAAATTGGGTAACGTTTCTATTTATGATAGGACCAACTACTAGGAAAATAAAAAACACATATATTGCTCATTATACTTGTACTCTTTTCTCTTCAACAAACTTTAGTTTTGTGCTTCAACGAATGTTTGGACGAACAAATAAGTTTTAATGAGGCATGTATCAGACCATCAAACCTCAAGACTGTCACGAGTACAGACATAATTGGCTTATTAGCTCGGCTCGACAAAAAAACAGTTTAGCATGAACTTTCATCTTCAAAATCACAAGTCGTGCAAGTTTCAACAAACAATATCAAGTGTAAACAATACATGTCTTGGCCAAAGAAAAATAGTTCAAGGTTATATAACTTTGTCGATTCTCTCTTAATGACTAAGGGGCTTACTACTAAGATTTTAAAATGTAAGGGATATAGCTCATTTATTTTCCAATTTAAAAAAAAAGTCTTTTGGTCTGGGTATGAACTTGTAAAGGGAAGATCTTATGCTTCAAACTCTATGTTCATAGATTTAAAGTCAAAAGTTCATAAAACTCATCACCCAAGTTTTTCCATATAAATACCTCAAGATCATCATCACGAGGATCATTTGATTCTTAAAAAAATCTTCTTCTAAATATATGAAGTGTCTTTTTCTATTTAAAAAAATCTCTAACCAATTATTTATTTTATCTCTTAATATTAAAGTGTTTTCCTAATATATCTCAATAAACTCTTAGCCATTGACCATTAAAAAAATTTAGCTAACCAATTATTTATTCTATATCGGTCAACCGTGACAAACCCTAAACTTTCCTCCATCCATAAATTATTTCTCCATCATATTGTTTTTACTTAAATTTATGTCACAAATCTGTATTGAATTAAAATTGCCAATGTTTACAGCAATAAATTTATTTTTTTGCAAATAATAAATTATACCAAGATAAAATAAATAACAATTTTAATAAAATTGGTGCGGATTAAATTCGATTTAAAGACAAGTAAAGTCTTTTAGAGAGAGAGAAAAGTGAAGAATAAGCAAATAGTTTAACAAAAAAAATCAAGATCTTGTATTAAGCTTAGCTTTGGTCTTATATAGAGGCACCAAGACTCAGACATAATAGAATTAGTTATGCAAAATGTCTAATTGCATACAAATCTTTTTACTTTACATAAAGCCCTAAATTTCTCCCACAACTATGTAACTTTTTATATAAAGTTTCATTTATTACATTTTGATCCTCAAAATTCTATTTCTTTATCAGTAACCCCCTTAATTCTTATGAAATTCAATGAATGAGAACTAGTTGTCATCAAAAATCATTATTAGTGGACAAAAAACCCATTCAACCATGGTTCGAACTGCTTTGGGTCAAAACCACCAAATTCTTGACAGTGAGTGTTGTCCTCGAATTAATACAACTTCTTGTTGACACTTCGAATATCTCCATATGGTAACGTTTTTTCCTAACGATCATAAATGTTCGAAGCGCAAATCAAATGGGTGATGATGACCAAGAAACTAGGTCTGCTACTAGGTCTGTCGCGTGGCAGGTGTCAAACTCTCATTTACACAACCATTTGTAGAAGGTGTTTATACATGTGGATTTAGACAACCCTTCTAGTTCGTTCAAAAATTTAGCTTACTCAAACCCTTAAAAGAAAAAAAATTATAGTTGTGGGAGACGATGCCAACCACACTTCGAATCCTACATATTATTCTCTTTCCCTGAAAGAAATTATTGAGACAACTATAGAGTCTCAACAAAATCCCTTAATCAACAATGAGAGAGAGCCAAACTCGAATGCCAATCCACCTCGACTTATAGATGAAGCATCCGAGGAAGAAGCTAACTCTGAAACTACCCAATCAAAAGTTCAAGCTGATACTAAAGATGATACTTCCAAAGAAACTCATAGTGACACGGTTAAGGGTGTTTCAAAGACAAAAGCACCAAAAAGAAGGAAAAAGAAAGCTCTTGTTGGGTTTTCCGAAGAACTGGCGGCTTTAATAGGTGATAACCTGAAACCACTCACTCCATAATATATATTGGCACTAAAAAATGTGCCATATTTCTACTATCCAGAGTCTCAGGCTGCCTCTCTATAATAAAATGGGGAATGCAAGATAACATTGTGTTTCAGCTTCCGAAAAAAAAGACTCCACTAGATTGTGGAAATGATGAGCTAGTGGTTTACCAAGAGATTATCAACTAAGGTTTTCGGTTTCCGTTAGATCCAATGATATTGGAGTACTTCAAACTTCTAGAACTTTGTCTTACATAAGACACTCCTAACCAATGGTTCACCCTCCTTTCTATAATCACGGCCTCCAGAATTTTCCAAATTCCCCTCTCGATGACTTGCTCGAGGCTGAAATTGTTTGGAAACAAAATTTTGTCTTCATTTCTGGGGCCTTAGAGAATGGAAATGAGATCTCCGAACAGAATCCATCAAGACTTAACCTCGTCAGGAGGAGTAAGAGTAAGCTCATTTTCTTATTCTTCTTTTTTGTTGCTTTAACTATCTTGCTTTTATCTGGTTCTTATTATTTCAATTTATCCATAAATTCTGAGACAATATAAAATTTGTCAGAAAGATACTACAGAAATTTTTGCCAATTTGGCAACTTGGGTAGAAAAATAGTGGGACAATAGGTTCCACTCAGCTTTTCTGTCTATCAGCTTTATAACAGCCATTTGTGGCGAATCACACTGGGTGCTGACTTTCCTGAAAATCCAATGGAACCCCCAAATCCGATCCTAGTTGTGAAGAGACTTGTGGCGTCTGACAGTAAGGTGTTTTTTCCAGTTCGAAACAGGTTTGTTAGTCATCTTCCCTCCAAAAAAAATAGGAAAAAGAATAAAAAAACAGCTAGCACATCTGGTGCTAGCCCTTCACAGGTTCGGACGATGCAACCAAAAGTAAAAATAAAGTTAACAGAAAAATCCTTCCCACTATCGAAGAGAGAGAGGAGGTTGAGCTTTTCCTAAAAAAGGAAGAACACAGCTACTTCGAAGAAAAAGAACAACACATCTAAAACACCATAACAAAATTAGGAAAAAATACAGTTGTACAAACCCATCAAGAAGTGCATCCCTACAGAGCTGATGAAGTCATCATGGTGTAAGATCAAAAAAGAAAAGGTAGAGCAGATAATGATCAAGGAGACAATCACCAAGAAGAAACTGCAACATATAATGATCGAGGAAACGATCACTTTGATACCGATATTTTCATCAATATCGATCAACCTCAAGAGCTTGACAGAGATGAAGATCCATACACTTAAGGGATTTAAGACCAACTACAACACTATGGTGAAAGATCTGCTCATGTTCTTCCCAAATTAACTGAGTCAGAAATTTCTTTGCCACCGTCTACGTCCGCTGTTATGCCGTACACTCGTGCAGCATTCATACCTATTGAAGAGCCATCTGAAGATGTCAAACTTTCTCTCCAACCATTTACCAACCTTGACGCTGCAGAACAAAAGTGATGCTAAGAATTTACATCACCCCCAAGCCACTTATGGAATATGACAAAGGAAATGGTTCGTTAAAATAAAATTATTGTTGTTGAAAAGAGAATCAGGGAAATCTTTGGTGATACCATGGAGAAGAAATTTCACGGGTTTCAATCTTCCATATCAGAATTCCTCAAAAGAATCATTTATCTTAAAAATCATCTCAAATTTATGCACAAAAAGAGACAGAAGAGCTTAAGAATTTTCAAAAACATGAGATTGAAGAGCTCAAATCTAAACATGCTCAAGAATTATCTAAGGAGAAACAAAGATACTATACTCTTCAACAGTCACTAAAAAAGAGTGAGGATGAAAATAAAAAATTGACAAAGAGCATGGATGTTCTTAAGACTTAGTTCAAGGAAGAGAAAAAACATGTTGTGGCCTGCTCAAAATGAATGTGGGAAGGACATGCTAGCGGCCATTGAAATGTCGAAGAGCAAAAAACCGTTAACCTTCTTCGTGAAATTCATGCCTCATTTCCAAAAGTTGACCTTTCAAACTTCTTGGAGCTGATTCTCATTGAAAATCTCCCAAGTGAAGGTTTTAAACCTTTACCAAGCTCTTCATCCGAAGAAGAGGAATCAGAAGGAACTGCATCTAAACAAGGGGAATCCTCCAAAGAAAAATCTGAGGATAAATAACTTTACTTATTTTTTTGTTTTTTTTTGTATTTGTCATCCATTTATTATAGGGTGACTCAGTTTTGTGTAAGATCAGATTATTATTAATGCAAAAGTATTTTGTTTCTCTCATGCTTTCATTATGTTTACATTTATAATTGTATAAAACAAGGCATGTTTACCTCAAAATATTATAGTGCGTTTAAAGAACGTAGCACTTCGAATAATATAGTGCGTTTAAAGAATGTAGAACTTCGAATATGGTTGTTTCTTCAAAAAGTTTTTATAATAAACAGACAACACTTCGGAATTCTTTTTCCATTTCAAAGATGATCAATATTTGACTAGTTACAAGAATAGTTTAAATAACTATAATTAAAAAAACATTAGCCAAAAAAGACTTTTATTTATAACATCAAATATTTACATAGCGAAAGAGTGTGCCAATTATTCAAAACGTTTTCAAGAAAACAAATACTCCCAGTACAATTTTAGATGTTGTATATTCCAAAGATATTGAAGCATCCTCCCCTGCTTATCACAAAGACGATAAGAACCCGGTTTTATTCTTTCTAAAACCATATTGGGTCCTTCCTAATTTAGGGTCATCTTTCTTAAGAGCTTATCCTTTGTATGGGGGAATACGTTTCTTAAAAATTTATCACTAACTTTGAAATCTCTCATTTTTACCTTCGAATTATATCTGCTTCTCTGTTGGATTACCTCTTTAGTTCAAAACGTTGAACATTATCATCCAACATTCATTAGAAGGCATCTCTGTTTTAAAATATGAACATTGTCATCCAACAATCGTTGGAAGCCCTCTCTAGTTCGAAAAAGATGAGCATTCTCTCCCAAAAATAGTTGGAAGGCCTCTTTAGTTCAAAAAATATGAACATTGCACAATTGTTTTTAAGATGTCAAAGAAATTTTATATATACGTCGGCTGTCAGGGCACATCGTTAAAATCTTCCTGTGCTACCAAGGTAGGAAAGAGTATGTCACGGATAGTTAAATAAGTTCATAAATAAAATATTTCCAACTTTACATATTCACTCCAAATAAATCTTGAGGTGTTCAATATTTCAGCGGTGAAGAAGATCTCTTCCTTCCTTATCTTTGAGTCAATATGTCCCTGGCTTGACTTTCTTCTTTACCGTGTATGGACCTTCCCAATTAAAGGATAACTTACCAAGACGTTTTTCTTTCGTATATGGGAACACCTTCCTTAAAACTTTGTCCCTTGCTTTAAATTCTTATCTGCTAACCTTTGAAGCATATTGATTTCTCATTAAAGTCTCATAGTATGGAGAATTCAGTTGTGCCTTTCTTCTTTTTGCTTCCACCAAATCTAACTATGTGCGCTTTTCTTTATCATCTGTCTCATCGAAATATTCGCTAAGCCTATATGAGGGGAAGATCATCTCGGACGGAACCACTACATACATCCCATAAACCCGCACGAATGATGATTCTTCTATTGCCGTCCGAGGAGTGGTACTGTAAGCCCATAAAAATTCTTGTAGATAATTCGGGCATTTCCAAGCCTTACCTTCCAAGTTCTTTTTTAGGGCATCCAAAATTTTATGATTGGTGACCTCGACTTAGCCATTTTCTTGGGGATGAAAAGGTGTTGAGAAGTACTGTTGTATCCCCTTAGAAGTACAGAAAGCTTTCATTCTTTTGTTATCAAATTGTGGTACGTTTTCAATTGTTATTTTCTTCAGAACCCCAAAATGACAACATGTGTGAGAAACAATAAAATTGATCACGCCCTTAGCTTTTATGCACGCTAAAGGTTCAGCTTCCACCAATGTAGATAAATAATCAATTGCGGCAATTTTCATCTTTCGTCCTCCAGATGCCATCGGTAATGGTCCGACCAAGTCAATACCTCATCGGTCAAATTGTAAGGAATTAGATATTGACTCGAGATGGCCACCTTGTGCATGGATTGTATTGGGAAATCTCTGGCATGTGTCATATTTATGAACTAATTCCTTGGCATCCAAGGAGAGTGTAGGCCAGTAGTACCCTATAAGAAGAACTCTTTGTATCGGCGTTTTGTACCCGTAGTGCGCTGACCATTCCCCATCGTGTAACTCTGACAGTATCATCTGTGATTTATCCCTTCCTAAGTATCGTAGTAGAGGTTGACTAAACGATTTTTCATACAGTATATCTCCAAGGACAATATATCAATATGTCTTCACTTTGTCAACTGGTAACACATCGTGCACCAAAGATTCTTTAATCTCACTCCTCCAATCTTTTTCCATACTGGTAGAAATTTGAAAAGCTTCAACAAACCCTTAAACTATTTCGGACCCCCTAACTGTAGAAAAAATTTCTTATGTGATAATCAAAGGGTACTCCTCTGAATAAGAAGTTTTAACCTAAGAATCAGCTACTGAATTTCCAGCCCTGTGAACATGTTCGTACTTGATGCATTCGAAAGCCAACGTTAAATCCTTCAAGGCCCCCAAATACTTCACTAAATGATATTTTATTGTCTCAGATTGACCAAAAACATGGTTTATAAGGATTTTTAAATCACTCACGAGCCCTACTTTCTTAGATTCAAATATTTTAGCAAGTCTCAAACCTACCAAGGCAGCTTCGTACTCAGTTTCATTGTTTGATTCTTTAAATCTGAAACGGATGGCTTGATACATTGCAATTTCTTCTGTAGAAATCATTAATATCCATATTTGTTTGTTCGGAATGAAATTCGACTAAAAAGGTTGCTAACGCTTGTGCTTTGATGACGGTTTTTGGCTCAAACTCGATATCAAAATCTCCTAACTCAATCGACCACTTAGTCATTCTTCCTGACACCTTTGTATCATATTTTTCAATGAAAAAGATGTTTGTACAACGATAGAATGGGTCTGAAAATAAGGTCTCATTTTTCGTGCAACAATGACTAATGCAAGGGCTAATTTTTCTAACTTCAGATGCCGCTTCTCAACATATAGAAGACTTTTACTCACATAATACACTGGTCTCGGAGATTTATCCTTTTCCTGGATCAAAACAACACTTACATCGTAATTTGACATTTTCAAGTAGATATACAGCTTCTCCCCTAAATTTCGCTTTGTCAAGATTTCTAGCAAAGATGGATACTCTTTGATTTGATGTAAAGCTTCTAAGCATTTTTGGTCGTGATGAATATTTCTTAGTAGTAAGTCCAGGTGTGAAAATATTTGTATGTGAGAGTCGGTCTAAGAAATGTTTATATTGGATGTTTTTAAAGATAGAATCAATATTTAATAGAGAGAGAAAGAGACAAAAAGAATAAATATAGTAATAATTGACTAATCATTGGACCTTTTTCCCAAAATGGAATGTCCTTTATATAGTACATGAGGCGAATAATGAAATTACATGATTATCACTGTTAAAGTGGATTTCTCACCCCCATTATTTTACTATTCATAAACAAGTTTGCTAGTTATTAAATTTGACCCCTCAGTCCTTATGTTTGCTTTAGATTGGTCTGTGCCAATTAATTACACCTACTTGACCAATTTATTTTCTAGACCAAAGCTCATTTATCATCATAATTTCCTTCATTTATTAGTAGCCACTAGTCCTTGTGAAATTATTTGATGAAGGACTGACTTTGGGAACAAATTTTTCTTTCTGTTGAGCCTCCTCGAACTTTTCTTCCTGAGAGCCTCCTCGGAGTGATGTTGGGGGATGAATTTTTCTTCCTTTAAGTCTACCTGGATTTTCTGGTCCTTGGGCCTCCTCGGATCATTTTTGTTTCATATTTCATTTAGATGATTTCATTACTTGTGTTCTGAGTAAATTCTCTTATGGGACTTCCCCGAATCGCATTTTGTAATCCTACTCGGATTTGTGACCACTCTTTTGGTCATGATGACATCATCGCGCCCATCATTTCTTATAGTTTTGCATGCGATTATCCACTCGTTGTGGTGTTAGAAATAACCTAGGGCAGTGACATCACTTCCGGACACATGTCGATCACCTCCTAACACACGCCAGCATGCTTTTTAGGAAACCGTTTGTGTAAGATAACGTGTCGAAGAGGCCCTTAAATCTGACTCTTGAACTTATACCTAGTAGAATACACTTTCTACTATAAATACCCATCTTCTACCATTATTTCAAGTTTACACTTTGATTTAGAGAGATCTTGTTCTAGAGAGATAAATAATTTTTGAGGTCAAGTTATTTTCTTAACCTTTCATGCATGAAGAGTTTGTAAATCTTGAAAGATACAAACTTTGGAGGTGGTTCAACATTTCTAATAGATCAGAGGAGAGAAGAACTTCTGGTATTAGAGAGCACTCCACACATGGCGAAATATTTCAAGCTACATTTTGTGATAACTGGTCTCTTCTTCAGTCACAATTTGATATAATAGGATATTCATGTAAAAACTCATCCACTTCTCACCTATCATGCAGCCCCCCCGGTCAATCTTATTTAGGGAAAAACAAGGGTAATATTTCTCTTTCCAACAACAATCGCAAATCCTCTCCCTTCCTATCCATGGATAATGATAAAAATAATCTTCTTGAGATGGATAGAAGAGATTGGGACAAAAGAAAATAATCCCCTAAACCGGTCAAGAGATCTATCAAAATTAAGTTATCATCTTTGGTTGCGACTCCGCAGGTAACTCCCCAAGAATCTCCTCAGACTAGTGTTGAAGTTAGTTCACAAAAACCTTCATCCAAAAATGTTCATTTCTATAAGGTTCTAAAGTGCATCCCGAATCTTAAGAAAACAAGTTGTCTGATGAATCAGACACTGACCACGGATTTAACCTTATGGCCTTAGTGGAAGCGGAGCCTATTCATGCTACCCCCGCGCTGCCGTCTACCCCCGAACACTTGGTGCCGATTCAAGAAATCTCTCCTACTCTCCCCCCAATATTGTTACCACTTATCCCAATCAACAATGAGAAACTTCCAAGGAAAAGAAGGAGAAGCAGAAAACAAAACGTGCCTCGAATCTCCCTTCAAATATAGAAGATATCCTTGGTAACAATCTTCGTGAAGTTGAAACCAAACATTTTCTTGCACTCTTTAGGGTTAAGTACAAATATTTCCATCCGACCGAGGTAGTAAAGCTAAAATACCGATGGGCGATCCCAGAGAACATTATAATATGCTTCCCAATTGTTGGAGAAACACCCCTCTCTGTTCGTAACCATGAATTAATATTGTATACGGAACTCATGAATTGGGGTCTTTGGTGGAGTAATTTAACCTAATCGAGTTGTGTCCATCTCAGGTCGGCGCCAACATGTGGTACATGCTTATGGTCTGCCTCATGCCTTCCAGGATTTTTGAAACCGAATTCTCAATGAAATCACTCGTCTTAATCTCTTGTGTGGCCAAAAACTCTCACTACCTCTTATACTCTTTGGGAGTTGCAAGGTAATACAAAGTAGTCAAATATTTATTAGAGGCGGACAAGAATTAGAAACAACACTTTATCTTTATCTTCGGACTATGGGAGACCGGCTTTGAGAACTCCAAAGAACTGATTTATCGACTATCTTTGGAATGGACTGGGCTAGGTATTTGACTACTTACTTATCATGTTTTATTCATTTGAAGTGATCACACTAAATCATTTCTTTATGAACAGCTATAAAAATTATTTCTAAGCCTTTCAAACATTATGCTAAGTCTGCCAATGAATTATTTTAGAAGTTAAGTCTTTGAACAGGTGCCAATTGGAGATACAAATTCCACAGGTACTTTAAGGAGTTAAGTCTTTGAACATGTGCCAAGTTAAGTCTTTGAACAGGTGCCAAGTTAATCAGAAGCAATTTTTGGAGGTATGACCAGGGTCAAAATATTTCCTTAAAGGATTTGATGCTGCCTCCCCCAGAAGATGCTGTTCTAAAATGTTTGAAAGGTTTAGACAACTAAGTCTTTCTTCCTACCCAAGCCAAGGCCCGAATTCATGAGGGTGCTGAAAATTCTGATGGTGCGGATAAAGAAACGGGGGATGATGCTGACTCGGAGGAACATGTCTGGGAAGAACAAAAAACTAAAGCCCATGAGGATCAACGGATTGTTGTCCGTAATAGTCCACCAGTTGAAGTCTGGGAAGTCCAACGGACTGATATTCAAGGGGGATTTCAAGTTGATGTTCAGGAAGAAAATCTAGCAGATGTCATTCATGAAGACATGATCAAAGTGAAGCCAGCGGGGAGGGAAGTTGATGTGAGGCCAAGGAGATTCTCTGCTCAAGAAAAGCAAAAAAGTTTATTAATAGTGAAGAAGATGATGAAAAACAACAGGTCCAAGTCTACCCCCTGTAAGAAAAGATTTTATTGTCGACTCCGACTCCGATGGGGAGTTTGTCCAAAGTAAGCAAGTTACTGGGGAAATTCTTGGGGAGGGTAAAAATTTGTCTCATGCCTCAACTTATTTTAAGGTTTACGAGAATGAATTTTTTGCCAACGAACTTTACAGGTTGGTCTGCGATGTTTCTCTCCTTGAAAAGAAAGCCAACCGTAAAGATTGTTATAAGAGCGAAGTTATTCAAATGAGAATTGAAGTGAAAATATTGATCATTGAGGTTAAGAACTAGAAGGATGAGATTGTCCGCCTAAAGAAGCCATGTAAATATCAAAGGAAGAGTGAGTTGAAGAAAGTGAAAGATGAACTTACTAATATGAAAAAGGTATCTCCTGATCATCCAGAGAAACTCACTTCCTTAGAGACTCAAATTTTTTAGTACAAAACGAAATTTGATGACGAGAGGGAACGTTTCATTACTAAGGATACTGAACGGGACACCCTTATCCATGGTCTCGTTGATCCATGTTCCATCACTAAAACATATTTTGAGAACGTCGTTAATGAAATTGAAAATCTCACAAAGGAGAAAGAGTCATTGAAGAGAAACTAAAAAGAAGAAATACCTAGATGCTTATGTTGCCGACTGCGTTTCTCATCTTGAAAAAAGAGATGCCAACCTCAAGTCAAATTTGGTTATGGAAATGCATGAGTGCTTTCCTGACTTAAAATTAGGAAGTCTTTGGCTACGTGTTATAGAAATATATCGTCCAGCTAGCGTCTCTACAAAAGATTTAGTGAGTAGCAGTGTCTCGGAAAGCTCTTCATCCGATTCTGACTCCTCGGTAGATAGCAAAGATGAGTTCGTTCCCGGATAAAATTGTTGTCTCTTTATATTTGAACTTTATCTTTTGTGTAACCTTTGTTAATCTATCATTTGGAAACCCTGATCGGACTTGCTCAAAAATATTTACTTTGTATGATTTTTGTTTTACCAGCGATCTAAATGAAATAGTATTTTCTGTGATCACCTTCTATTGTTTTATGACAAAGTTAAAGTTTATCAGAGGGTTAAGCAAATTTTCTTACCAACCTTTATTAATTTGTCTTTCTAACTCAAAAAGATGAGTTTTTAAAGAATACCATTATTTAAGTGGACACTATTCTTTGGCCTTCAGCAGAAGACTTTCTTAGTTCAAAATAATGAACATTGCACCCCAACACTTATTGGTCAAGCCATCTGACTCAAAAAGATGAGCATTATCACCCAAGAGTATATTCTCTTAGGTTCAAAAATATGAACACTATGATCGAAACGTTTTTGGAATATCTTTTGAGTCCAAATATATGAACATCTATGGAAGTCATTTTAAGATGGCAAACGAATTTTATATATAAGTCGGCTATTAGGGAACCTCATTAAAACCTTCCTGCCCCACTAGGGTAGAAAAGAGTATGCCACCGATACTTACATAAGTTCATAAAGAAAATATTTTAAAATTTACACATTCACTCTAAATAAACTTTAAAGTACTCAATGTTCCATGGGTAGGGAAGATCTCTTCCTTCTTTATCTTTAAGTCTGCATGTCCCCGGCTTGATCTTTTTTGTTACCATGTACGGACCCTCCTAGTTAGGAGCTAACTTGCCAAGACTTTTTTTCTTTCGTATGGAGGAAAACTTTCCTCAGAACTTTTGTCCCCAACTTTTAATTATCGTCTTCTAACTTTTAAAGCATATTCAATTTTCATCAAAGCCTGATAGTGTAAAGAATTTAGTTGTGCCCTTCTTCTTTTTCCCCTACCAGATCCAACTATGTGCTCTTTCCCTTGTCATTTGTCTCCTTGGAATATTCACTGAGGCTGAATGAAGAGACTATTGTTTCCGACGGTACCATTGCATCCATCCCATAAACGAGTAAAAATAGTGACTCTTGTGTTGCGGTCCGTGGAGTCGTTCTTTAAGCCCAGCAAACGTTTTGTAGATAATCCGGCCATTTTCAAGCCCTACCTTCCAAATTCTTTTTTAGCCCATCTAGAACTGTCTGATTAGTCACTTCGACTTGGCCATTCTCTTGGGGTAGAAAGGGTGCTGAGAAGCATTGTTGTATCCCCTTAGATGCACAGAAGACTTTCATCTATTTATATCGAATTGTGGTCTGTTGTCCATTGTTATTTTCCTCGGAACCCCAAAACGACAACAGATGTTAGAAACAATAAAACCGATCATATCCTTAGCTCTTGTCCCTGCCAAAGGCTCAACTTACACCAACTTAGAAAAATAGGCGACTGCAACAATGATTGTTTGTCGACCTCCAAATGCCATCGGTAAAGGTCCGACCAGGTCAATACCCCATCGGTCAAATGGTAAAGACTCGGGTATCGATTCAAGGGGCACACCCGGTGCATGGATTGCATTAGAAAATCTTTGGCAGTTATCATATTTCTGCACTAATTCCTTAGCATCCGAAGATAGGGTCAGCCAGTAATACATAGGGTCAGCCAGTAATACCCCGTAAGAAGAACTCTTCGTATCAATGTTTTGTAGCCACAATGTGCTGACCCTTTCCCGTCATATAACTCTGAAAGTATCATATGCGACTCATCTCTTCCTAAACATCGGAGTAAAGGCCGTCTAAAATATTTTTTATACAGTACATCTCCGAGTATAACATACCTGTATGCCTTAATTCATATTATTTTAGCCATCACCTTGTCAAGTGGTAATATGTCATTCACCAAAAATTATTGAATCTTGCTCCTCTAATCTTTTGCCATACTTATAGAAATTTGAAAAGCTTCAACGTATTCTTCGACTAATACAGATCCCTTTATTATAGAAGGGTTTTCTTGTGTGATTATCCAACAGTACTCCTATGAGTAAGAAGCTTTAGTTAAAGAATCAACTACTGAATTTCCAGATTTGTGAACAAGTTTGTATTTAACGCCTTCAAAAGCCAAAGTTAAAACCTTCAAAGCCCCCAGATATTTCACTAAGTGATCTTTTCATTCTTATGATAGGCTAGATGCATGGTTTATGAGAAGCTGTGAATCGCTTCGTACTCTTTTAGCTCCGCAGATTTTAGCAAGCATCAAGCCCGCTAAAGCAGCTTCGTACTCGGCTTCGTTATTTTATGCTTTGAATCCAAATCGGATGGCTCGATACATTGCAATTCCTTCAAGAGAAACCAATTGTACCCCTGCTCCACAACCAGACGAGCTTGAACCCCATTAGTTCGGATTGTCCACTCTGCTCCAAGTTTTTCCTCATCGATTTCTATATTAGTCTGCTCTGAGTAAAATTCGACTAAGAAGTCAGTGAATGTTTGTGCTTTAATGGAAGTTCTCGGATCCAATTCAATATCAAAATCACCTAGCTTAATCGACCACTTAGTCATTCTCCCTGGCACATCAGGCCTTTGTAACATATTTTTCAAAGGAAAAGATGTTCGTACGACAATTGAATGAGCCTAGAAGTAAGGTCTCACTTTTTGCACAGATGTAATTAGTGCAAGGGCTAACTTTTCTAACCTGAGGTATCGTTTCTCAGCATCTAGAAGACTTTTACTCACATAATATACTGGCCTCGGAACATTGTCCTCTTCTCGGATAAAAACCGCACTCACAGCAAAATCTGACACTACCAAATAGATATATAACTTTTCTATCGGATTTGGATTTGTCAAGATTTCCAGTGAAAATGTATTCTTTTATCTTATGAAAAGCATCCGAACATTCTTCAGTCCAATTAAAACAATTTTCTTTTTTTAGCACTTGGAAAAAAAAGGACACTTATCTGATGACCATGATATGAACTTGTTCAACGCTGACAATCTTTTTTTAACATTTGTACCACTTTGATTGATCTCGATGGTGTCATAGTACTCAGAGCCTTTAATTGTACCGGGTCGTTTTCAATACCATGCTCACTGGTTATGTACTCTATAAAAATTTCAGATCTTACCCCGAACATACAGTTTTCCAGCATTCAATTTCAGGTTTATCTTTGTCCAGTTGGCAAAAGTTTCTTCTAAGTCAGCCAAATGGTATTCACCCTTTGAGCTTTTGACTAACATGTCAGCAATGTAAACCTCAACATTTCTTCCAATTTTGGACTCAAAATCTTTGTTTACTAAACGTTGATATGTCGCTCCGGCGTTCTTTAACCCAAACGACATTACCTTGTAGCAATGTAAACCTCTTCTTGTGATGAAAGTTGTACTATCCTAATCTCTTAGGTCCATTAGGATTTTATTATAACCGGCATATGCATCCATGAAAGATAACTGTCGATTTTTGGATGTCAAGTCAAATAACTGATCTATTGTGGGTACGGGGAAAAGATCTTTTGGGCACGCTCTGTTTAGATCAGTGAAGTCAACACACATTCGTCACTTGTCATTCTTCTTGTTTACAAGAACCGGATTAGCAGTCCATAAAGGATATTGTGACTCGGGCATGTGGCCCACTTTAGTTAAATTATCCGCCTATGCCATTATAGCTTCATATTTTTCTTGAGAAAAAGATCTCTTCTTTTGTATGATTGGACAAACATTGCTTCATACAGCAAGCCTATGACAAATGACATTCGCTGGAACCCCTGTGACGTCCTCTGTACACCATGCAAACACATGTAATTTTATTGATAAAAACTTGATGAAACTTTCTTTTACCTCCAGAATTATTCTCGTACCAATTTTGAGGCTTTTACCGTGAAAAAAGACATGATCCTCAAAGCTATCATCTCGGACCATGAACTCGGGGGGCTTCCCTTGGATCATCCACTAGATCGGACTCCAGGAGAACCCCCACTGATTGCTATTCTTTCTTTGATTCAAATATCTTAACATGTTTGGGGCCAGCACTACTCGGTAACACTCTCTTGCCATCTTATGGTTGCTTCTAACGTTTCCCACCTTACTTCCCACAATCTCTTTCAAACATTGATGGATGTTTGATGGCACAACAATCATTTTAGATAACCAAAACCTTCCGAAGATATCATTATAAGATGTGGGAGCATCTAGTACTACAAATACGACTGTAACTACCTTCTTGAATGGTCTTTGGCCTAATTTTACCATCCTCTCGAACTCTCCGACTACCTTAGTTGTAGCCCTGGTGAATCGGACTATCATTCGGTCCGATCGTAAGATTGTTGATGGGTTTTTTATCTTGCTATAAGTAGTCATAAACATAATGTTAGCTGAATTACCCGTATCAATAAAAAAAATCGTATCTTATTCCCCACTATCTTCGCTTCGATAACTACTGCATCCTCATGCGGACCGGCTACATCCTCTTTGTGTTTACCCTAAAGAAATTCTTGTCGGACAAAAGTTCATTAGTTAAAAGATGACTCAAACAATTTTGAGTAATGTTTTACCTACAACATTTCTTCCCTGACTCAGTTTGTCTAACGTTTGTTATCTTATGATTCAAAAATATGAATTATAGTCCAAACTTCTTTGGAGTGTGTTTTGAATTCAAAAAGATGAATTCTCTTATCTAAACTTTTTTGGAGTATTTTTTGAGTTCAAAAAGATGAACTTTCTTGTCTAAACTTTTTTGGAGTATGTTTTGAGTTCAAAAATATGAACTTTATGCGAATCATTTTAACAAGGAAATGGAATTTTATATAAGAGTTGGTTATTAGGGCACCTCGTTAAAACCTTCTTGCGCCACCAGGATAGGAAAGAGTATGCCACGTATACTTGCGTAAGTTCATAAAGAAAATATTTACATATTTACACGTTTACTCTAAGTAAACTTTGAGGTGCTCAATGTTCCAAGGGTGGGGAAGCTTCCTTCTTTATCTTTCAATCTGTACGTTCCAGGCTTTATCTTCTTGGTTACCATGTACAAACCCTCCCAATTTAGAGCTAACTTTTTCAGGCTCTTTTCTCTTGTATGAAGGAAAACTTTATCCCCAACTTTGAATTCTCTTTTTCTGACTTTTGATGCATACCGACTCCTCATTAAAGTCTGACAGAGAGTTTAAATGTGCTATTCTTCTCTTTTCTTCCATTAGATCCAACTCGGTACACTTTCGTTTATCATTTACTTCTTCGGAATACTCCCGTAACCTGTATGATGGGAACATAGTTTCTGATGGTACCACCGCATCCATTCCATAGACAAGTGCGAAGGGCGACTCGTGTGTTGCAGTGCGAGAAGTGGTCATGTAAGCCCATAAAACTTCTTGTAGGTAATCAGGTCATTTTCTAGCATTACCCTCTAGATTTTTCCTTAGCCCATCTAAGATTGTCCGATTAGTTACTTCGACCAGGTCATTTGGTTGAGGGTGGAAGGGTGCTGAGAAGCATTAATGTATCCCTTTGGATACACACAAAGCTTTCATCCTATTGTTGTCGAACTGCGGGCCATTATCCATTGTAATTTTCCTTGGTACCCCAAAATGACAACAAATGTTGGAGATGATAAACCTAATCACATCATTCGCTCTTGTACCTACTAACGGCTCAGCCTCTACCCATTTGGAGAAGTAATCTACCGCAACAATGATCGTTTAACGACCTCCTAAAGCTATCAAAAATGATCCGACTAGATCGATACCGCATCGGTCATATGGCATAGACTCTGATATCGGTTCGAGGGGAATACCGTGTGTATGGATTGAGTTAGCAAATCGTTGGCAAGTGTCGCATTTCTGTACTAACTCTTTCGCGTCCGACAAGATGGTCAGCCAATAGTAACCAGCCAGGATTACTCTTCGTATCAATGTCTTATAACCGCAGTGCGTTGACCCTTCCCCATCATACAGCTCTGAAAGTATCAATTTTAATTCGGCATTCCCCAAACAGCGAAGTAAAGGCCGACTAAAAGATTTCTTATATAGTACATCTTCGAGTACCACGTACCCATATGCCTTGAATCGTATTCTTTTAGCCAGTACTTTATCAATTGGCAATATATCATGGAGTAAGAACTCTTGTATCTCATTTTTTCAATATTTCACTATAGTTGTAGACATTTGGAAGGCCTCGATAATTGATGGATCCCTTAACAATTGATGGATTTTCTTGGACAACAATCCATGGGTACTTCTCTGAATAAGATTTCTTGGCAAAGAATCAGCCACTGAATTCTCAACCCTATGAACATGTTCAAATCTGACATCCTCGAAATCCAAGGTTAAAACCTTCAACACCCCTAAGTATTTTACTAAATGATCTTTTCTTGCCTATGATCGCCCAGAGGCTTGGTTCACTAGGAGTTGTGAATCACTTATTAATTTGATTTTCTTGGCTTCACAAATCTTTGCAAGTCTTAGGCCAGCCAAAGCTGCTTTGTACTCTGCTTCATTATTTGATGCTTTAAACCCGATTCAGATAGCTTAATACATCGTAATTCCTTCCGAGGATGTCAACTATACTCCTGCACCACAACCAGATGAGCTTGATCCCCCGTCGGTGCGGACTATCCACTCTGGGCTAGATTTTTCTTTATCAATATCTATTTTATTCTGATTAGAATGAAATTTAACTAAGAAGTCGGTTAGTGCTTGTACTTTGATAGCGGATCGCGGTTTAAATTCAATATCAAATTCTCAAAGTTCTACCGACCATTTTGTCATTCTTCGTGATACATCCGGCCTTTGTAGCATGTTCTTCAGCGGAAAAGATGTTCGTACCACAATTAAATAAGCTTGAAAGTAAGGCCTCATTTTTCGCGTAGATGTTACCAATGTGAGTGCTAACTTTTCTAACTTGAGATATCGCTTCTCTGCATCCAAAAGACTTTTAATCATATAGTAGACCAGTCTCAGAATGCTTGATTCTTCTCGGACTAAGACTGCACTTGCTGCAAAATCTGACTTTTCCAGATAAATGAACAACTTCTCCCCCGGATGTGGTTTTGTCAAGATTTCCGGGGAGGAGAGGTTTTTTTTAATGTGATTAAAGGCATCCGAACATTCTTGTGTCCAGTCGAATAAATTTGCTTTTCTCGGTACCTAGAAGAAAGGGGTGCATTTATCTGAGGACCTCAATAGGAATATGTTTAATGTTGTCAACCTTCCAGCCATGATTTGCACCTATTTGGTTGTTTTTAGTGGGTCCATAGTGCACAGAGCATTTAGCTGTACTGTATCGACTTCAATGCCCTTTTCGCTGACAATGTAACCTAAGAATGTTTTGGATTGTACCCGAACATGCACTTCTCTAGGTTCAACTTTAAATTTATCTTGGTCAAATTGGTAAAAGTTTCTCCAAGTCAGCAAAATGATCATCCTTTCTGAGGCTCTTAACTAACATGTCATCGATGTGAACCTCCACATTTCTACCAATCTGACTCTCAAAAGCTTTGTTCACTAAGCGTTGATATGTAATCCGAACGACATCACCTTGTAGCAGTGCAGACCCCTTCTAGTGATAAAAGTTGTACTCTCTTGGTCCCTTGGGTCCATCTGGATTTGATTGTACCCAGCATAACCATCCATAAAGGATAGTAAACGATATCTGGACGTTGAGTCAACCAACTGATCAATTCTAGGGATCGGGAAAGCATTTTTGTGGCAGGACCTGTTCAGATCAGTAAAGTCCACACACATGCGCCACTTGCCGTTTTTTTTCTTTACTAAGACTGGGTCGGCGGTCCACAAAGGGTACTGTGATTCGCGAATGTGGACCACTTTTGTCAAACGATCCACCTCTGTCGTTATCGCTTCAGCTTTTTCTTGAGAAAATGATCTTCTCTTCTGGATAATCGGACGAACACTGTTCCGTATTGCTAATCTGTGACTTATTATAACTGTTGGGACCCTTGTTACATCTTTTGTGCACCAAGAAAACAAATGTAATTTTGTAGAAAGAAATTTTAGTAAACTTTCTTTTACCTCTTGGGATAACCTTGTACCAATCTAGAGACTTTTATCGGGGCAAAAGACATGATCCTCAAAACCCTCATCAGGGACCATGAACCCCGGAGACTCTCTTGGATCGTTAACAGGATCGGAATCCGCCGAACACCCTTCTGATTGCTATTCTTTTTTCGATTCGACACCATTCACATGGTTGGGGGCCAGCCCTGCTTTGTAACATTCCTTTTCCATTTTTGTACTACTTCTTACCGTTCCAACATTTCTACCTACCACATACTTCAAAAACTGATGAACAGTAGACGGCACTACATGTATCTTAGACAACTAGGACCTTCCGAAGATAGTATGGTATGATGTGGGAGTATCCACCACTACAAACAGTACTGTGACTATCTTCTTGAATGGCCATCGGCCCAACTCTACAATTCCTTCAAACTCTCGGACTACATCAGCAGTTGCTCCAGTAAATCCCACTATCGTCTGGTCAGATTGCAAGATTGTTGGTTGGTTTTTTATCTGGCTATAGGTTGACATAAACATTATGTTAGATGAGCTCCTTGTATCAATCAAAACAATTTTATCTTGTTTCTCACTATCTCTGCTCCGATCACCATTGTATCCTTATGCGAACCAGCTACGTCTCTCATGTCATTATCTTCGAAACAAAAAGTCGGGGATGGGTTTCTGTATAGGTGTGATGAGGCTCTTGCTTCCAACTGTGTCGCCAGACTAACAATGTGACTTTTCTGAGAATAATTTGATATTCCTGCCACTGTGTACCCACCAAAAAGGGTTAGTGATTCAAAGAACACACATATTCGCTAATGTTTCCTCTAGCAATCAGTTCTTCAACCATGTTCATACTATTTCTGCCCGGCTTTGGATCTAGATACTCTGGAGTGATACCAAATGCATCAACAAATTCTTCATCAACCGCTTCGGATATCATCATAGTACCTTATTGTTTAGGAGCGGCTTCTTGCTTTGGTACGACCGCAAAATTATTTTTTCACAAAATCAATTAACTTTCCATTTTCTATCAGATACTGGACTTCTTTCTTTAATGCCACGCAATCTTTCATATAGTGCCGATATTTTCATGAAAATGATAATATTTATTTTTCATATGGTCCCTTGGTGTTTGAAATGGGAAAGGCTTGCAAAAATGCACATTTCCACGTGCTTTCTTGAAAATGGTTGATACACACTCAATCAACTCAGCATAACGAGCAGGTCGGACCCATCTGTTGGACATGGGTAAAAACTATTGCTGAGAAGCTTGTCCTGCAGGTGCATATTGTTGATTGTGCACTTCCCGTTGAGGAGTTTGGCTTGTTGCTTGAACTAGTGCTCATGGTCGGACAGTTGTAGTTGGTTGTGAAACTTGTAGTCGGATATTCATCATTGTTGTACTAGCTTTGATCAAGGTCGGGTCCTGATAGAATTAAGACATTGAATCTATCTACGAGGCTCTAGTTTCTTCAACTAGGATCTGCTTCTTTATTTGATCTAACAAAGCTCTGAATATCATGACCCTTGTTTCCGAGGCATTGTCATTCATTACCCCCGGAAGCAGACCCATTCAGAAGGAAGCCAATGCTACTTTGTCTTCACAGAACTCCATATCCGTTTTGACCTGAATGAAACGCTTTGTGTACTCTTTTAAACTTTCTCCAACTTTCTGCCTACAGTAGATGATGGTATCCCCATTTGCACGGATTTTATTGCTTCCGACAAAATGTTGTTGGAACATACTCCAAAACAAATCAAAGTTTTTAATGTACCCGTGAGGTAGACGATTATACCATTTGGATGTAGCGTTCTTGAAGGTTTAGGAGAATGCTCTGCACAATATCTTGTCATCATCATAATTGATCATGAAGTTCTTGAACTGCTCAATGTGATTGTCTGAATCTTGAGTCCCGTCAAACTTTTCCAGCATAGAAATATCGAACCACTTGGGGAGATGTCCGGACAGGATCTCCAGGGAGAGTGGAGATGACCTCGAATTATGTCTGAATTTACAAGCGTTTTCCCCCGGACCATCATTGTTTCCATATAATGTCTTTCCTCGGTCAGAGAAGTAAACTGATTACTAACTCGATATTCTTGATTATAGCTGTCAGATTGAGGCTGCCTCCGAAGAGTGACATATTCAACTCGAACATTTCCTGTTTTGTTGTGCTCCTCGCAATACATCTTCATTTTCCCATGATCACATTTCTTCATTGACTCATTTCTCTGACTAGTACGATGAGAGTGTTTGTGCATCTTCGAATCTCTTTGCCTCTAATCTGCTTTGTATCTGGCATCGGTATCCGAAGATGAAAATTCATCTGAGCTCAGGGAAGTATACTCAATAGATTCTAATGGCTCGTTTCTTTGTATCGATGACTTCTCATTCGCTGCATTTCTTCAGGTTGAATGGCATCTTGGATCTGATCAGTTGTGACTCTTTCTTGTCGGACTTCAGATCTGAATTTTCTAGAGCTTATCATCGCTTCATTTTCCGCATTTAGTTTTTCGATGTCCTCCAACAATTCTTTACGCCTAACAACCAGGACTGACTCTTCAAGAAGCTCTTCAGCATATCTCTTTGGGTTGTTTTCTTCATTTGACTTGTTCTTCCATCAGATGGTCACCAGATTCAACACCAATAAGATCTCTGGTCGAATTCACCTCAGTCTCTCCATGAACTTCTGTATCCATATTTTTTTAAATATTGTGTTCAAGGTTTTAGAACGTTAATTCCTGGTACCACTCGTTCCACAGACGGTGCCACTGATGAGCTTAGAAAATCCTTAGGGAAGTTCATAAGCGGAAATGTTCGTTGGAGAAGATCTGACCAAGAAAGGTTTATATAAAGTGATAGTAATAATTAAATCAGCATTTTGTAGAGAGAGAAAAGGACAAAAGAAATAAATGTAGCAATAATTGAATAATCAATTGCCTTTTCCCAAAAATGGAATGTCCTTCATATAGTATATGAGGTGAACAGAAAAATTACATAATTACCACCATTAAAGTGGATTTCTCACCCCCCACTCTTTTAATATTCACAGATAAGTTCTTAGGGTATATCATTTAACCCCTCTACTTCTTATATTTGCTTTACTTTGGTCCTTGGGGTATATCAAATAACTCCTCTACTTATGCCTAATTAGCCTAGTGATTACCTATATTTTTCTCCCCTTATCAGATTCAACCCCTTAATCTATTTAGGGGCCAAAACTGATCGATAACATTCTCTTGCCATCTTGTGACTGCTTCCAACTGTTCCCACATTAGTTCCCACAACATATTTTAAACATTGATGAATGGTTGACGGCACAACGTGCATTTAAGACAACCAATACCTTCCGAAGATAGAATTATAAGTTGTGGGGGCATCTACCATAACAAACAAGACTGTGACTACCTTCTTGAGCGGTCTCCGGCCCAGCTCGACTCTTTCTTCGAATTTTCTGACTACCTCAGTTTTAGCCCTCGTAAATCCAACTATCGTTTGATCCGATCGTAGAATCGTCGGTGGGTTTTTTATCTTGCAATAAGTACTTATAAATATAATATTGGCTGAACTGCACTGTCTATTAAAACTTTTCATATCTCGTTCCCAACTATCTTTGTCATGATAACTACCGTATCCTCATGTGGACTAGCTACATCTCTCGTATCATCATCTTCGAAATATGGTACTAAAGACAAACTTCTATACAAATATGGTGAAGCGTTCGCTTCCAATTACGTTGCTAGGCTAACAATATATCTTTTCCGAGAATAATTTGATATTCCTGCAACAGTATTTCCTCCAAAAATTATTAGTGATTCAAAGAGAGCATACAATTTACCAGCCTTTCACTATCGGCTCTTCCAATATATTTACGATGTTTAAGCCTGGTTTTGGATCTAAGTACTTGGTGGAGATGTCAAACGCATCAATAGATTCTTCATCAATTATTTTTTATATCATTAATCCATCTTCTTTCTTTGGAATAACTTCTTGTTTTGGAGCAACCGAAGAATTCTTCTTCATAAATAAAGTCAAATTCCTATTTTTGATCAAGTATTGTATCTTATTTTAACACCACGCACTCCTTTGTATCGCGCCCGATATCCTCGTGATACTCACAATATTTATTTTTTCTATTTTCCCTTAGAGTCTGTACCGGAAACGGTTTAAAGAAATGGACATACGATCGTGCTTTCTTGAAGATAGTAGCTACACACTCAGTCAATTATGAAAAATGAGCAAGTCGGATCCACTGGTTTGACATGGGTCGGACATATTCATAAGCGTTAACTATTGGTGCATATTCTTTCACTCTAGTAGGGGCCTGACTTATAACTTGAACATGTGATCGAGGTCAGATCACACTCGTTGGTTGCGACACCTACTCTCGGACATTTGTTGGTGGTACATTGTTTATTATCATTGTTGGGTCTTGGTAAATTGATTTTAATTATTGTGACATAGACTCTAATTCTGATACCCTTGTCTCTTCTACCAAAATTCATATTTCTATCTGATCCAGTAATCCTCTGAACATCATAGCCTGTGTTTCAGCAGCGTTATCCTTCATTACCCCAAGGAGTAGACCCGTTCGGAACGCAGCCATAACTGCTTTGTCCTCGCACAATTCCATGTTTGTTTTGACTTAGATGAAATGTTTTGTATATTCTTTGAATTTCTCCCACCTTTGGCCAACAATAGATTATAGTATCCCCATTCGCACATAGTTTTTTGCTTCCCACAAAATGTTGGCGAAATATGCTCCAGAACATGTCAAAGTTCTTGATTCACCCTTGAGGTAAACGAATATACCATTTTGATGCAGCATCCTTGAGAGTTTGAGAGAAAACCTACACAACAGTTTATTATCATCGTCATAATTAATCCTAAAATTCTTGAATTGTTCGATGTGGCTATCCGGATCTTGTGTTTCGTCGAACTTGTCCAGTTTAGAGATATCAAACCACTTCGTTAGATGACCAGACATAATTTCTGGGAATAGTGGGGATGATCTCCAATTATGTCCCATTTTATACGCACTTCCCCCGGACCTTCATTCACCGCTGCATACAAACCTTCATCGAGCGGGAACGTAAATTGATTACTCACACGACACTCATGGTTATGGCTACGAGACTGAATTCTGTTCTTGTGGAGTTACTTTCACCACTTATCGGGTTCTTCAGAATAAAACTTTTTCTTTCCATAATAATGGTTTCCCTTCCTTGAACCCTTTGTTCTTCGATGATGAGCACATTTGTGTCCCCTCAAATTTTTTGCCTGCAATTTATTTTATGTCGAGTATCCATTTCCGAAGACAAAGATTCATCTGAGCTAAAAGACAAATGTAAAATCTGGTGGATCCGGTAGGGGATCTTCGAAGAATCATAATCAACAAAAATCTAAATCAGACTGATTGAAAATAGGCGCGTTTTGGAAACTTATTTACAAAATCTCATCCTACGACCAAAGACCAAACAATTAGCACATTGGCAAAAACAATGATACACAAAAGCTTTTAGAATTTTGCATGATCAGTCCTCCCGCATATTTTGGGAGACCAAAAGTGACACAAAACTTAGAATTTGAGGAACAAAAGTGATACAGAACTTAAAATTTGGATGGCACGTGTCGGTTTTTAAAAATGGTTCACATGTGTTGGAGGACTAGTCTTGCAAAATTCTAAAATATAAAAAATGGATGGGAGACAAAATTGAAGATCCAAAACTACTTTGATACACAAAGTATATACAGGACCAATAGTGATTTTCCGCCAAAATTCAAATATTATGCATGTGCCCAAATAAATTAAAAATAAATAGATTGACTCACAAAAGCACATACCCTTATTAAAGTCAAAATAAGCATTATTAATTTTGGGCCCACAAGAGGAACTGTTACAGGACTCATTAGGCACGATAAATCCAGACTAGAAACCCAACGAAAGGTTCGAAGAATGGTAGAATAAGGACTAGGAGATAATGCTGTAAGTAAGAAGATTACCTCTAAGAACACAAATTCTCTTCAATGAGTATATGTATAGACAATAGAGAGAAAGATAAAATAACTTGAAATTAGGATTATGCCTTTTCGGAGTTCCTGTCTCTCTTACATATAGATTTAGATTCATAAATAAAGAGAACCAAACAAACATCAATTAGGGCTTAAATGAATGAAAAGTAACGGTAGGAGTAGGAGACCAATAGGATCTCTGTAACATTGCCCCCGTTTTCGGAACATCCTTGTCCTCAAGGATTGAAATTTGGATACTTGGTGGCGAAGTGTTGGTAAAACTTCCAAGTAGCAGCCGATGACGGATAACCCTTCCATTGAACGAGAACTTTGGTGACAGCGGCGTTGCGGTGCTTGACTGTTTTGTGTTCCAAGATTGCTTCGGGTTCTTTAGAATTTCCCAAGTCGACGAGGTATGGAGGCAGAGCAGAGATTGTTGACGGTGGGTTAGGGCAAAACTTCAGTTGGCTCACATGAAAAACGTCGTGAATGACTGCGGTGGCCGGAAGCTCCAGCTTGTAGGCAACGCTCCCAATTTTATCTGTAACACGAAAATGACCATAATATTTCGCAGCAAGCTTATTCGGTACCTTGTTTGTTTTCGACGAATTCTGCCGATATTGTTGGAGCTTGAGGTACACATAATCGCCTAGGTTGAATGCGCGGTGGGAGCGGTGTAAATCTGCAATTTGCTTCATTCGATGTTGGGCACGATTCAAATGAAACTTTAACATCAGGAGGATATCTTCCCGCTTTTGTAGAGTTATATCGATAGTGGGTGACTTGCTTTCTCCGGGTAGGTAAGGCAGGTGGGTTGGAGGCGGGTATCCGTAGACGGATTCGAACGGCGTCATGCGTGTAGCAGTGTGGTAGGTCGTATTATACCACCACTCGGCTAAGGAAAGCCATTTGGACCATGTGGTTGGAGCTTCACCTGTCATACAGCGTAAATAAGTCTCAAGTGTTCGATTGGTGACCTCTGTTTGGCCATCGGTTTGTGGATGATAGGCGGAAGAATGTCGAAGATCCACTCCATGTACTCGAAAAAGTTCTTGCCAAATTTCGCTTAGAAAAGTAGGGTCGCGATCGCTAATAAGCTCCTTCGGCATACCATGGTGTTTGAAGACATTATCGAGATAAATGTGAGCAATATCAAAAGCGGTATATTGATGTGAGATGGCGATGAAGTGCGCCTGTTTGCTTAACCGATCGATAACGACAAGTATACAATGCTTCCCGGCTGATTTTGGAAGTCCTTCGATAAAGTCAAGGCTAACTGATTCCCAAAGTCCGTCCGGTATAGGAAGTGGCTGTAACAAACCCTGTCGTTTTGTCTTGTCGTATTTGTTTCGTTGACATATCGCACAGTTCCGTACATAATTTTGTACTTCCGTACTCATTTTCGGCCAATAAAATAGAGTTTTAGCACGATGAAGAGTAGAGTCACGACCCAAGTGAACTCCAACCGCTGAATCATGTAACCACTGAAGAATTGATAATTTGGTGTCTTTGTGGTTTCCGATAACTAACTTTCCTTTCATGCGCAGTTCGTTATTGGTGTACATATAGTGCGGATGAACATTCGTACCAGCAACAATATCATCGATGATTTGTTTGAGGGAAGGATCAGATTGCCAAAGAAGCCGGATGGAATAAAAAGAACCCGAATGAACCGTAGACAACGTAAGACTAAGGAGTTGTGAACCGGAAACCCGTGATAGAGCATCGGCAGCATGGTTTTCTTTTCCGTGTTTGTACTCAATAACAAAATTGTAACCCATCAACTTAGAAAGCCACATGTGTTGAAAAGGAGTAGTGACTTTTTGCTCCATCATATATTTGATACTCTTTTGATCGGTTTTGATGATGAATAAGCCATGAGCAAGGTAAGCATGCCATTGTTGAACTGCATACACAACCGCAAGTAACTCCTTTTGATAAACCGAAAGTCGTTGGTGTCGAGGTCCCAAAGCTCGACTAATATAGCATATCGGATGATTCTCTTGCATAAGAACTGCTCCGATCCCGGCGTTAGAAGCATCGGTTTCAACGATAAAAGTTTTGGCAAAATCCGGTAAGGCTAAAACAGGAGTAGACGATAAAGCTCTTTTTATAGCTGTAAAAGCCGCGTTTGCTTCATCATTCCATTCGAAACCATCTTTTTTTAACAAGTTGGCCATGGTCCTAGCGATCATGGTATATCCTTTGATGAACCTCCGATCGTAATTAGCAAGTCCCAAAAAACTGCGTAACTGTTTTTGCGTGGTCGGTGTAGGCCATTGCGTAATACTGTCAACTTTACCCGGATCGGTTTCAACTCCCTTTGCCGAAATGAAGTGTCCCAAATACTCAATTATGATTGCTCCAAAAATGCATTTTCTTTCTTTGAGGTAAATTTTTTGTTGGCGGAGGAGCTCGAAAACGGTTTGTAGGTGGGTGAGATATGCTTCCCAAGTAGAGCTATACACCAAGATATCGTCGAAAAAAACGAGTACAAAATTTCGCTTAACTTCACTAAAAATGTGATTCATGAGGCTCTGAAAAGTACAAGGGGAATTTGTGAGACCAAACGGCATAACAACATATTTATAGTGTCCGGAGTGAGTCTTGAATGCTGTTTTATAGATATCTTCTGGTGACATTCGTAGTTGGTGAAAACCGCACGGAGGTCCAATTTTGAAAAGTATACAGCCCCACCCAATTCATCTAACAGGTCTTCTAACAGTGGAATATGATATTTGTCTTTGATGGTTTGTTTGTTTAACCTGCGATAATCAACGCACAACCTCCAAGTACCATCTTTCTTCTTTACTAAAACAATTGGGGAAGCATACGGACTAGAACTATGTTCGATTATTCCTTGGTTTAACATATCTTTTATCATCTTGTCTATTTCATCCTTTTGAAGGGATGAGTAGCGATAGGGTCGGAGATTAACGGGATTAGAACCGCTTACCACAAGAATTTTGTGATTAAACCCTTCACGAAAAGGCGGTAAAGCTGTGGGTTCGATGAAAATTCCAGAGTACGAATTGATCAACTCACGCAACGTAGAGTCCGTAGAAAATTCTGTTTTGATCTCCGAAATATGAGACAAAAGAGCGTTTGGGTTTAAGTCGTCTAAAACGTCATCTGTTATCTCATGGCCAAACGACAATGCGATCTGAGGTTCTTGAAGCATTAACTTGTTCAAACTTGCTCCGTTGATCGCCTTACAACCCTTGTTTACATTCCCACGCAGCACATGCTTCAAACCATTAAGGTTGAATTCCATTCGGAGGTTGAGAAAATCCCATAAAATTGGACCGAGGGTGTACAACCATTGAATACCTAGCACAAAATCACAACAGTCAAGGTTTAAAGTTCTTGCCTCGGTGGTGAGATCATAGCCTTGTACTTTCCAAGAAAAATTGCTACACTTGTATTTTGTAACAATTGTGCTTCCCAGGGCGGCGGAAACCACCATCGGTTTAGTCGCTTCGAGAGGGCAACCGATTTCATTGGCAACCTTTAGGTCCAAGAAGTTGTGTGTATTCTCGGGATCAATCAAAATGTGGATCTTTCGCTTACCACTTTGTCCTGTCAAACGCATACAATTGAAGGTTGTGTTGCCCGTCAGTGAGTGTAGCGATATCATAGGCGGTTGTGTTTGCTCTGACTCAACAGCCGTCGTGTTGACGACGTCATGAACCTCATCTACATCGGAAAGTTCAGATTCTGCATCACCTTCCATGACATATATATGAGCCTTGCGATGGGTTTGTTGATGGCCGGGAGTGAAGATTTCATCGCAATACATGCACAGACCTTTTTGTTTGCGATCTTGCATCTCTCGCCAAGTAAATTTTTGGGGTGTTTGGTTGTTGTTTTTTGAGATAAAATTTGGCGTCTGATGTGTTTGTGTGTTGCTAGGGGCAGTGGGTAAAAGCGGTGGCTTGGTGTTTTGATTCGGATATTTCGGTGTTTGATAGGCGTTTGGAGAAGAATAGGTGTTGGGTTTGAATGAGGGTCGTTGTGGTTTGTGAGGGAGTAGGCGTAAATATGATTCATGCATCATAGCTATTTTTGTTGCTTCGGCAACGCATTCCACATTCTGAAACTGTCTCACATGAAGCTGCAAATGTGAATTTAGATTAGTTAAGAAAATACTTAACGCATGGGCGCGTGGTAGGGATAACCGTGTGAGTTTACACTCAAATTTATCATGAAACACCTCGACCGAATCGGTCTCTTGTTGTAAGCTAACCAACTCCGATAATGGATCGACGTACAAACCTCCAAAGCGAGTAGAAATTGCAAGAACATATTCTGTCCAGGGTGGGTATTTTTGCTGCTTCGGCAACAGATTTAGATTAGTTAAGAAAATACATAACGCATGGGCGCGTGTTAGGGATAACCGTGTGAGTTTACACTCAAATTTACCATGAAACATCTCGACCGAATCAGTCTCTTGTTGTAAGCTAACCAACTCCGATAATGGATCGACATACAAACCTCCAAAGCGAGTAGAAATTGCAAGAACATATTCTGTCCAGGGTGGGTATCGATTGAAACGTTCTGCAATATAGTTGTGGTGCCATTGCAATGCATTTCCTGTCATATGGATAGTAGCGAGTCTTACCTTCGATTCATCTAGCGTTCCGTCAAGCGCAAAGAATTGTTCGCATTTAAAAACCCAATCGCGTAGCTCGGATCCATCAAAAATAGGAAACCCAACCTTAGTAAGGCGGGTGAGCAAACCGTTTGTTGGTGTCGTACGAGGCTCCTGATTAGTTCCACGATTCGAACCGGGGACAAGGTTCAGCGAATCAGGTGGTTCCGGAGAGAATGTTCGGGGAAGCGTCGTGAAAACGCCGGAATGTGAAGGATCGTTGTCAACCAGTGAACGCTTTTCAGGGTTCTGTGTAATAGGGCGTAGCTCCGCAAACATCTTCTTAATATTGTTGAATCGAGGAGTCATCTCATTCCTCAATAGATCGTTTTGTTTGAGTTGAGCCACACGATTTTCTTCATTTTGCTTGGCTTGATCGGCCTGAACTTGCTTCATCTCCTCAAGTTGTTTGTTAACCTCGATCAAAGTTTATGCCCTAGTTTCCATGACTGACTTATTTTGAAGTAGAAAAAAAAATCTGGGTCCGGAAGATCGATGGCTCTGATACCAATGTTACAGGACTCGTTAGGCACGATAAATCCAAACTAGAAACCCAACGAAAGGTTCGAAGAATGGTAGAATAAGGACTAGGAGATAATGCTGTAAGTAAGAAGATTACCTCTAAGAACACAAATTCTCTTCAATGAGTATATGAATAGACAATAGAGAGAAAGATAAAATAACTTGAAATTAGGATTATGCCTTTTCGGAGTTCCTGTCTCTCTTACATACTGATTTAGAGTCATAAATAAAGAGAACCAAACAAACATCAATTAGGGCTTAAATGAATGAAAAGTAACGGTAGGAGTAGGAGACCAATAGGATCTCTGTAACAGGAACATGGCCCAAAATCATAATACAAATGAAAAACCTTTTGAATTAGGGATTTCCAAACAAAACCCCTTAATTTTACCGTAAGCCGCCGGCATTTGTCTATCACCCGCACTTACCTTAGCGTTGCTCGGCGCCGCCGTCTGAATCGGCGAAGCCTTCTCCAAACCGAGCTCTTTATCGTCTAAGGTTAGAAGATCAACACTGACGGCCGACAAAAAATCAGATCTACATCCAAGGTTCGGCAAGAGGAGACCACCATAACTTTCGGAACGAAGAGTTACGATCGTGGAAATAGAGGGGTTGCAGAAGAGGCGAGACTTAACCTGGCGTTTGGAGACTAACCGTGACAATACCGCTAGCTATCAAAGAATAGAAACCGACTAGAGACCACGAGGAGGACAACTCTGATAGAAGGACAGAGGAGAAAATACCGCCCCCCGAAGACCGGCATTCAGACCGTAAGGTCTGGATCCGCCCGGTGGCCGCCAAGACAAGCAATTTTTTGAGAAAAAATGTTACCGTTTAATATTGTCCAAAACTATGGAGGGCTTTTTGTTGGGAATATGGGGGTCCGGTCCGCATATTCCGCCTCCGTATATAAGTAAGAACACACTAGTATGATATTGTCCGCTTTGGCACCCGAAGGCCCGCACGGCTTTGCTTTTGGTCCACTTCCAAAAGGCCTCATACTAGTTAAGATATGTTCTCACTTATATACCATTGATCCTTCCCATGTTTTACCGATGTGGGATGTGGAACTTTGGTCGCTACCCTAACACTTTTAGACGGGACATAACTTAACCTTCTTACGGTAGAATAATCAAGTTATAAATAAGAAAAAGGAAACTTCGGGGTATAAAAAACAACCGTGGTCCCACGTTTACCACTTGTATCAACCTGATCATCCAATCATGCATAGAACTCATCTCGATCCTTTTTTTAAGTTGCATTTTCAGTCCCCCGCACATGTGAAGCCTGTGAGCTTGACAGGTGGCATAAGTTTTTGTTGCAAGAATGGTCCCCCAATTTTTTTCAAAAAATGCCCCTTAACATTCAATGTCAGCAGCCATGTCAACTTACCTTCAAATTTTACCATTTACCTTCAAATTTTACCATTTACCCATTAACTTAATAAACGGACCGGGCCGAACCCTAATTTAATTAAAAAAACTCAAAACCCAAAATAACCCAGACCAGCCCGTAACAATATAACCCGACCCGTTTCCCTTTACCCAAACCAGACCCGTCGTCTTTCTCTCTACCTACCTCTCTCATATTCCATGGCTTAAGTGACAGAGACGAAGAGGATTAACCAAACCATCAGCTTTGAAACGGGTCGAGTCGGTGACCCGGAAACAGTGCTTCCATTTCGATCCCAAATCACTTTCTCTCATGAATCTTTTCCTTTATATTTCTCTCTCTAGAATAAATGTGAAAAAAATTCTTTTTTCGATCTACACAACAGGTATTGGCAAAAGCTAATCTTTTCCGAGCAAATAAAATTGAAGTAATAAAAAATCTCCATTGAAAGGGATTGAAAGAAGAGAAAGGTTTAGGAGATGAGATTTTGAGTGTGGATATGGAGAATAACGGAAATTTTATAGTTAGAGAGAGAAACTACAAATGAAAACTAAGAGAGAGAAAGAGAAAAGAAAATGAGAAGAAATTAATGCATTTAAGCCTCTGTCTTGTGTCAAATCATATAGTGATAAGTCTCATTTAAGCCCCAGTATAGTTTCAAGCCAATGGATTTTTCAGATACAAAAGATTATGTCATTTACTACCAGACAGATACATCAGTCTCAAATACCCCAACTTTCAATCGTTATGTGTTAGGATAAAACCCAATAAAACTTGATTCAAATAAAACTCAATAATACTGTAGTTCTCGTCAATGGAAACGACGAGAAATCCTTTTGTATCTCCCTCTTCAGTTCATCAGTTGTATCCGATAACACTGTACTTTCAGATTTTTGGGTTGTAAGTATTTGGATTTTCAAAAATCAATTTTATCCGGGTTTGTTTGTTTCTTTGCTGTTCTGTTTGAAATGATGTTTGGTTGCCACCACCGTTTAAAATTAAATGTTTTTCAAACCAGTAGATGGAAGAGAATGGAAGAAGAAGACGAAAGAAAGATGGGTTCTTGAAAGAAAGATGACATGTAACATTCGGATTGGTAAATTAGGTTTGATTTGGGTAAATTGGGGTTTGATTTGTGTAATTTGGGGTCTGATTAGTGTAAACGGATCAGGTTGGGTTATATTGTAGTGGGCTGGGCTTGGTTATATTGGGTTTCGGTTCGGGTTAATTAAATTAGGGTTCGACCCGGTCTGTTTATAAGTTAGTGGGTAAATGGTAAGTTTTTTAGGTAAATGGTAAAATTTGAAGGTAAATGGTAAGTGTGACATGGCAGCTGACATGGCAGCTTACTTGGAATGCTAAGGGGCATTTTTGGCAAAACAATTGGGGGACTATTCTTGCAACAAAAACTGATGTCACGTGTCAAGCTCTTAGGCTTCACATGTGCGGAGGGACTAAAAATGCAAGTTAAAAAAAGGATGGGGATGAGTTTTATGCATGGTTGAAGGAAGGGGACCAAGTTGATACAAGTGGTAAACATGAGGGACTACGGGTGCTTTTTAGCCAACTTCAGGTCATAAAAGCGTAGCCAGAGTCGCTGAAAAAAAAAGGTGTTAGGTGAACCAGTAAGTTACCTTACTCCTTCTAAAATTGGGTACAATTCAAATTGATATAAATTCTAATTTTATTTTGTAAAAAAAATCTAAAAATATTAAAAATTATTTAAAAATATACAGAATAATATATGGGAAATCTCACACTAATTACCTTCTAGACAAACGTATTACTATCTAGTACCCAAAAAAATGGTTAATGTTCACGTAATACCCACGTCAATATACATATTCACTTTTAAAACCTAATTTAATTTTAATACCATAATTACCCTTAACCTAGTATATAAGGGTTAATTTGTGAAAAAAGAAACCTTTTGGCTACAGTACCATCACTCTGATTTTAAATTTTGAATTTATTAGACTCTCTCTCTCCTCTCTCTCCTAACCTAACAAACAACCCATTTTTCAAGAAGCTCTGTTCATTTCAAAAACTTTTGCCGTGATCACACTAAGCAGCGGCGAACCTAACTAACCACCAGCGAACCAACTAACCACCATCTACCATCGTTCCGATCACTGGCGACCAAAAGGATCGACGAAGCTCATAATTTCAGGCTGTTTTTTCCAACTTCTTCAATCACTGAACTACCTCTTCTAGTCATTTCCCGTCGACTCAATCTCGTACCCGGACATTTGCACCACTAGGTTACCGTCGACTTCACCGGTGAACCAGTTCTGACGTCAGAACGAAAGGTCAGTAGCGGCTTTCATTTGCAATTGCATTCTTGTTTTTCAATTTTCGATCTTAACACTAGTTTCACTAGTGTAACTAATGTATGTTAATGGCAGGAAATCGTTTATTTTCTATTTTTGGTCGAAACAAAGGATCGATAGAGGCTCCGGTGACATTTCGGTAAGAAGCTGCCGTTTTTCAGCTCTGTTTGATAGGATGCGATTGTTGTATTTTCAGTTTATGATACAGGCTACGATTTATGTGATGTGTTATATGTTGTGATTGCTAGTTTGGTATAGTTCTTGACTGAGATTGCGTTTTATTTGTTAATGGCACGAATACCTACATTGCCTTTAGTCATTGCGATTCTCCATAGAACTTATATATGTTTTTGTGATTTATGTATGTATACTGTGGTTGCTAGATGTCAGTATGAACATTGCGATTTGGTGCAGGGATTGCTAGATTAGTGTACATACATTGCGATTGTAGTTATGATACATTGCTATATGTCTTCAAACATATATCATTTCGACAGATTTAGCTCTATAACACATTCAGTCGTTGTACGATGCCCTACAACAAACTAACCAAAACTCCTACAATTCAGGTTACTATATGTCGAAACCAAAAGTTTGTATTTTCAAATTTGGTCAGAAAATAGCTATTGTTCCGTTGTCCGAATTCGAAAATTTTGAGTCTTTGCAACAGTACGTTGAGGAAACATGGCAGGGTCTTGTTAGAGGCAACTACCGCATTAGCTATTCTTGCAGTGCTCAGAATAATTGTTTGTTTAGTAAGGAGACCGATTTTATTGGGTTTGAATGTTACCTTGATGTTGAGCGTCTCAAGAGTGTTAGTTTTCTTATCGAAGAACAGGTTGCTCATAAAGGTTCCGCAATTAAACGTAAACAACATGTTCAACTTTTCGAAGAAACCTCGCATAACCAACGAACTAGTGGTGAAAGTAGTAACTGTTTGGAGATTTCAACCCAAAAAGGCATCTTACTACAACTAGATGGGCCGAAGCTATCATCGGTGTTGGACAGTCATTTGCTGATGGTACTACAGGTCTAAGTTTATCCTTATCTCGTTATGCATTAGAGAACGGTTTTGCGTTTAGGTACATGCATAATACCTTTAGGAAGATCATCATTTATTGTGTAAACAAAGATTTGGACGGGTGCAAATGGAGGCTGTATGCTCTAGTTGATTCTAAAACCGGTTTGATGACCATAAAAAGATTTGTTAGTACCCACACGTGCAGTCCCATATTCACAAAAAAGAAGAGCAGGCATTTGTCGTTCGATTTGATTGCTGATGAAATTCACGATTCTTTTAGGAACTGTCAATCAGTAACAGTTAAGACTATACAGTCCTCCATCAAGCAAGACTACGGTTTAGACATTTCCTATCGTCTATCGTGCAATGCGTTATAAAAGGCAGGACATGTAGTATTTGGAGATAGCAATACCTCTTTCGGGTTTCTAAAATCATACTTCAAGAGACTAAAGAGTCGTGACATCACTACGGACTGTCATTTGGATTTAGCTACAGGAAATGTTTTATGTCGCTGTTTTATAGCGTTTGGGCGTGCCTTCAGGGTTTCCATTCGTGCCAGCCTTTACTGTACGTTGACGGAACCCATCTAACAGGGAAGCATGGTGGCGGGTTGCTTTCAAGAGTGGCAAAAGATAGAAACAACGGTCAGTCCATTTTTCACTACACTGTTGGTCTACATATGTGCTTTGCTTTTTCAAATGTATATCATGAGCTAAGGTTGCTAGATTGGTTATGTTTACATTGCGATTTAAACATGCATGCTATATAGGCAGACCTAGGTTGCTAGATTGGTTATTTGGATGTGATTGCGATTTACGCCTATTTTAGTTTGCTATATTGACGAATAAACTACTTAATGGTTTTGCTAGATAGGTTTTATCTACATTGCGATTTAAGTTCATTCACCCAAGCAGTTTAGTATTACTATATACCTGTATCTTTTCCGTTTTAGGTCTATTCCTCGTAGCTTTTAGTATCTTTGGTAGTGAAGACTCAGACAACTGCTCTTGGTTTTTCTAGAGTCTAAAACCGCATTTGCTAGGGCGGCAAATAACTTTCTTTTCAGATCGTCATGCTAGTATTATTAACGTTGTCGCAGCTCTTTATCCTAATGACTAATACACGTATTGTAACTTCCATCTGATACAAAATTTGAATAAATCTCTTGAACACACTAACAGAGTCTACAAAAACAATATGCTGATGATGTTTAAGATTTGTACTTATGCCCCAACTGTGGACCTTTTTAATGAATGTTTTGCTATTTGCGCGCCAAGGGGGTGATCATATTGCCAAATTTCTAAGAAATTTGCCACCAAAAAAGTATGATCAGGCATACGTCAAAGGAAAACGGTATGGGGCGATAGCGTCAACAGCTGTGGAATCGTTCAATTCGCAGATGAAAAAGTTGTGCCATCTTCCTATACTGGAATTGGTCGACCGGATTAGAGTTCTTCTTATGACTCAGATGTCTCGACGTTTGGCATAGGGTCTAAGCTGGAACACACAATTATGCCCCGAGTTTGACAAGTTGTTCAAAGAGAATGTACAATGCGGTCGGACGTGGTTAGTTTGCAAGTCTTCTGCCGCTTATTTTGAGGTTTTATTAGAGCCAGTCATGGTGGTCAACATCTTTGATTTCAAATGCACATGCGGCTCTTGGCAGCAAGAATGTTTTCCATGCGCTCATGCATTGGCTGCAATAGCATCTCTAAACGAAGATCCGATGACATTAGTAGAGCCCTTTTTCAGTGCTACAAATTTCTGGTCGAGCTATTCTTTTACCATACCGGCTATAACAGAGTTCGGTGAAGCTAGTACCGGTAATGATGATAGAGAGCCAGTGGTTAATCCCCCAAACATTACAAGACAAGCGGGGCGACCGAGAAAAAAATGTATTCCATTAAGAGGAGAGGTAACCACTAGCCAGTCCCGTTGTGGTCGTTGTTTCAAATCAGGGCATAATAAGAGGTCCTGCGATGCTCCGTCCTGAACTTATGTTCGGTATTTTTTAGTAACATTTGGATTTTTCTTGATAAATACTCCTTATCTTTCGACTTATATGTTTGTATATTGTTAACATTGATATGTACAAGGTCCGTTTGATTCGATAATTCTTATCATTACTAATGTTTACATTGCTAGATAGGCTACGATTACAATGCTAGATACTCGTTATCTAATTCCTAGTATCACTGAGAATAAGTTTCTGATCCAAATTTGATAGATACGTTTTCATGGGTATGCAATTGATGGTCTACAACGAGATTGCTAGATACGTTTATTTAGTATTGCTAGATGCATAATGCTCCATGCATTTAGATTCCACTTTCATGAAGTACCTATCAGCCATGACCAACGTTGCTAGATACAACAACTTATGTATGTGATTTTAAGGTTCACATCCATCTAATAGATTAGTTATATTTAGATTACGATTCTGCCCTTTGTGTTTCATTTCAAACAGTAACGATCCACCCTACGAAGTAAGATTAACCTTGCATGACAGATTTTTCTAGTGGTTGCAATTTACGGCTAATATAGCATGCTAGATTGAAGATAGATATATGACATCGATATTGCTAGATACGTGTTATTGAAATTGCGATTGACATTGATTTATTTGAGATGTTAAGGTTGATTTACATTCCAATAAAATAAAGTGCATATCAGCCAAATCCGACATTGCTAGATACAACAACTTTTGTCTGTGATTTTAAGGTTCACATAGTTTTGATAGATTAGTTATCTATAAATTGTGATTATGTCCTTTGTGTTTCATATCAAACACATACGATCCACCCTACGAAGTGAGATTTACTTTGCATCCTATATGCTCCCAGTGCTTGCGATTTGAGGCTAATCGAGATTACTAGATAGACGATTTATGACATAGGTATTGCTAGATACGTATTATTAATATTACGATTGTCGTTGATTTATTTGAGATGTTTATTCTTTTAATCTGCCTGCACCTTTGAAGTGTCCCCTGGTTAGGACTGCGATTTACTAGTTATTTTACTGATAACATTGCGATTGTGAATCCTAACTGCCTTTAAAACTGCTCCACTTTACTTCTTACTATCAAATTTTTAGTTAAAGCATTCAAATCTGAACAAAATGCATAGTAACATAGACAACACAAATACTATTAAACCATAACAAGTTTAGAACATCAGTCAAGGCATTACAACTGACAAATACACCAACCCTCTCAAAAAATGAAACTGCTCAGAGGGTTGGTGAAAGTTATCAGTCCATCAATGCATAAAAAGATATTACAAAAAACAAAGAAAAACATAATGAAAGGATGTTGTATGAACTTCTTTAAACCTAATCAGAATCCTCTTCATTTGACTCTTCAGATCCCTCCTCCTCTTTTTCTTCTTCTTCTTCAAGTTCTTCGTCCTCTTCGTCCTCCGACTTCTCATTGTCGGCTTCCTCAGAATCATCGTCCTCTCCCTTCTCAGAGTCCCAACTGTCCCGGCGTCTCTTCCTTTTTGAAAGTTGTTCACTGTCCGACTCGTAATTGTCGTCCAGCGACCACGAGTCCCACGAAGCGTAGTGGTCTTCGTGGTTGGAAGACCAAACAGACCAGTTTTCCTCCTCATCGGACGAGTACTCCTAAGTGGTAGTTCTCTTGTAGGTCTTGTTGTCTAGGTAGTAGTCCGATTACATTGCTAGATGCAGCACTGTATAGTTTCCAGATACCTTCTTATATAGACATTGCTAGATACTTAAGTATTAGTCTGATAGATACGAAATATAGACATTGCTAGATACTTGAGTATAAGTCTCATAGACACGAAATATAGACATTGCTAGATACAACATTCAATGATGTAACAGTGATGTGAAATTTATGCATACAACAAAAGAATGATCTTCCAAAGTAGTTTAGAAAAACATTTCCATTGGTAGAAATACTATAAGAATTGCTAGTAAAACAAAAGTTTGTTAATAAGTTCAGAGTAATTGTCTAATACTAGCATCCTTTGTTAACTGAATCATACATCTTGCTCCCAAAAAATGAATTACATACTACCATCGTCTGTTCATGTTTATATCATTGATGAAATGCTTAAATATTCCAGCTCTTATTTCGGCGGGCATTTCCTTTCCATATTCCAGAGGAACATACCCTTTCCGAATTATGTCTTTTACGTACTTACAAACAAAACACCGCAGTCAAGGCTCTCCTTCTCCTAGTGTGGGATATTTCTCATTATCTTTATTTTGTATCCACCTTTAACATGAGGTATGTATTTGTTTCTTCATGCAATAGGCCAACTGCAAAATCAAGTAATCCATCGTTACATTACGATTTACGATGCTATGTCAATGCTATTTACGACTACTGTCATTGCTAGATACAGTATGCAGTATTGCGAGATAGGCGAATCAACTGATTAGGTGCAATTCTAATAACACATTGCTAGATACGTTGATATGGGATTGCTAGATATGGCCACAACCACTTGCAATATATTTTTAGCATTTAATTTTATACCAGAGCATCGGCTGTGTTTTTCGTCTTATCTGGAATGTGTTTGCTCCACGACAACAGTGGGTTGTAGCTACTAGCAGTCCCATTCTCTATATCTATAATCAGCAGCATCTAGTGGTTCACGCCGGACGTGTTAACGGTGCAAAGAGGAACAAGGGCAACGTATGTGTCTGATTGTATTGTTTTAAAAACCTTATCCACAATCTATGACATATCTCCCTTGATAGCCAGTGTTCCCTGCAAATTTTGGTCATGACTATAGGAAGTAGATATTTCAAATATAACACAAAAATTCATGTTCAACTTACAGTTGCGATTCCAGTTATTTGAATGACGCTGACCATATATGAATACTTATCGTCAAACCCTTTTACAGGGACTTTCCAATCTGTATCCTTAAGCAGCTTATATATCCAAGCATCTATGATCTATCAATTAACAATTGGACGCTTAAACAGGTAAATGACAACTACTAAAAACAAGAACCAACGATGTATAGGTAGACAACTTAGATGGTAACTTAAATGAGGTACCATATACTAAGACATTGCTAGATGCTGCATATTAATATTGCTAGACGTACAAAAGACATATTGCTAGATACACTAATTTAACATTGCTAGATACAACCAGAAACCTTATTACCTTGAATTCGACTTGAGTTTCGTTAGGCAGTTCCATTATCTCGGTCACACTAATGGAAACTCTATACGAGAACTTTGACATTGGCAAGTACCATACTTCTGGATCTTCTTGTTCTTCTTCGTTGTTTATTCTCATCCCCTTCTTGTACTCACTGACATTGATGAGTTTTGTTGTCTCTATAGGCAATGGCCAATCTACGACCGTAATCTGTTGTTGTTTGACCTGCGTCGGAGTAAGTAAGTTCCACCTACGCATGTCATCAACGTGCACTTATAATAAAGCATCAAATTAAACTGTTAACATTACTTTTTGAAGGTGATCGAAAATACAAGAGATCTACTTACATCAATGTCTGTTTGTTCTTCCTCGATGGAGTCCAGTCTACGTCTCTTCTCGTTTGAGTTTTCAACAGCCTTGTCACATTCTTCGTTAAATGATTGAGTGTAGTCTACAAAACTATCATCAGCCAACGGTGTAACAGATCTGACAATCAGATCGTTAGATGATGCTATATCTTGTAGGGGTGTTGCATATGAAGAGGGCTCGACCTGTTTTAGTTTTTCATCGCGCATAATAACTTCAATCTTCGCTGCAGATTGTTGTTCTTCGTTGATAATTGGAATTACCTTTACGGGAGATACAGCTTGTGATAGTTGTTCACACTTTGCTTCTTGTTCAATCCCATGGTACGTCAATGTCTGTACAGTAGACTGGCGCGTGTCTTCAGGCACTGCTGTTTGCACTTCCTAATAACAGAACATAAAAATATCATCAACATACATTACGAGTTTAGTGCAAGTCTCATTGCTAGACTAGTTATTAGTCGAGTGTTGCGATTTACGCCTATTAGACATTGTTATATACGGCTTATCATATTAACATAGTGTGATTGTGATTTGTATGATATGAAAACATTATTGTTTTATTTTGTGATTGCTAGACTTCAGACATTTTGTGGTTGCGATTTGTTCTACATGCGTCTACCAATTAACATTGAATCATGATGTAAATCATGTCTTAAAATTTTCTAATACTGTCAAAACAACATTTTCATAAAAACAACAACCCATCTTAAATATTATCCAACCTAGAGTTTGAACATTTCAAAACGTACCAAAACATATTACTAAATATTTATGAATCTTAACGATTTTAAGATCCACCTACATCTTCAGCCACATTCTCCACCACCTTCTTAGAGCCAGGTTCTGGCACCAGGACTTATGTTGCTGCAATCTCCACCCCAGTAGGTGCTTCTTCAATCTCTTTAGTTGAATCTGCATTAGCCACAGCTTCCTGCTTGTCAGCTTGTCAGCTTCTTCTTTGTCTTCACCTGTCTCTACATTCTGTCCTTCCTTTACAGCTTCTTTGGTGTTCTCCAACTGTTGTTTCGACGTTTTTGTTCCTTCGTTGCACCCTTTTTCTAACTGCTCACTTCTGTCCACCATTAGCTTATGTCCATCAACCTCGTTGTTTCCAACTCCGTGTCCTTGTTCAGCTAAGAAAATTTCATTTTGCGCACCAGCAGCATGAGTTAGGGGTGATAAGTCTGCTGACACATCCCCTTTCTCATTACCAGTGTCACAACCAAGTATTGTAGTCCCTTTATGCTTCCCAGCGACATCAACAACAATAGCTTCCGGTGTAGTAGTTTCTTGTCTTTGTTCAACAGGTGTTTCAGAGTGAACACACCCTCCATCTCCTTCTAACTTCTCCTCTTTAGATACTTCATTTTCTTTTGTCTCAGCTGTCTCAAACTCCTTATCTTCTTCCGCTGTTTCCTCCGCCTCAACATCCTCTTCTTCTATTATTTTTTTTGTCTCCAAAACTTTTTGGCTTCTCTTGGGAACAAATCCATGCCTCTGAGATTGGTAAACCAATGTTTCCTTAACTACCTTCTCGCTAATATTGGCAGCCACAGTTTCAGTATCCTCCTCATCTTCACGGCAAAACGGCATTGATAAGGTGTTAAGCAGATCCTCATCCTCAACATCTATACTTTCCTCTTCCACCTCGAGCTTCTGTTTCAGCTCATTCAACTCTTTCATCAATTCTTCAACCTCTATTAAACAAGCATACGAAATAGTTTAGACTATTAACAATGCTAGATATATCATATTGACATTGATATACGCAACGTATGAACATTGCTAGATGTATTATTTTTACATTGCTAGATGCAGCAGAGTAACGTTGCTAAGTACCTTTTAATGATGTTTGCTAGATCCCTTATAACGATGCTGCTAGATACAGCATCTAAACATTTTCTATATGCAGTGTAACCACCTTATATAGATACAGCCTATAAACTTTATTAGTCTTTAAAAACATGGGAATACTCACTTCTTTGTTTTTCTCCTCAAGCGTCGTTTTTAACTTTTTGTTTTCAACTTTCAACCGGTGCATCCCGCTTCGTTTTTTCAGCTTCTTGTTTTCATGCAGCACAGACTGTGACAACCCTCCAAAACTTGGAATACTGGACCTACGGTTGTTTTTCTTTTTCAACCTCTCACATTGTTTTGTACCAACTCTCGACTTCTTCTCCCCAATAAATTCACGCAATGTAACATCATAATTCTCTGCTTCTTCTGGTGTTGTTGTATTGTCTTCAACCTCAGTGTTTGAACTCATTTTACTGCTTGTTCCAGCCCCGTCATATACTCGTTTATTCTTCCTTCTTATACTTCTGTTTGCAACAAATTTCTTTCTTTTCCTACCCCTTCCTTCACTTGTTTCCGCAGCACATTCGTAGTTCTTCCTCAAATCAATTTCTCCAAAAGCATCAAATTCAGCCTCTGTCAACGATAGCTCATCGTCCATAACCTAAGAAATACAATATAATATACATTCAGCTTTACAATATAATAATCATGGATGCGTTTTACAAACAATTACTATAGACGATTAATGTTACAGTGGATGCGATTTGTTTGATGTTATGATTGCTAGATATGTTGCATTGTTGGTCATTGTTATATAGATTGTTGCGATTTAGATACTGGGCTCATGTGTATGCGATTTGTTTGATATTATAATTTGTACATTGCTAGATACGTTAAATACCTGGTCGTCCCTGAGTTTACTAACCATCTGGATCATTTCAAATGTTGACTCATTTCCCTCCAATCCCTACCACTTGTAACACCTATAGATTATGTTTCGCCCTGGTATTTCAACGTCTATCAAACTATGCTCCATCAGAAATGGCTGCAAATAATATAACTCAACATTACAAACACAGTTTTGAAAATAACGTGCTGATCATAAACCATTATACTTACAAATTGAAGAGCAACACATCCGATCACTCTACTGGGTTTCCCGGCCTTAATACATTTGTCGAGTGATTTATGCAGTTTCTCAACGATTGATCTAGACCAGTCATAGTCGTTTATTTTTTCTAGATTCTCCACGTAGAATACTGCTGTCCACCCGACGGCATCGCCTGACACTGAAAAGATTAGTGTCGAGCATATGAAAAGTATCAACAGACAAGCAACATCCTTTGCTTCGTCCTCCCCTCCTTCTCTTATTGTTTTCTCGATCGATTCCTACAAAATAAATAACATCATAGTCAGAAGCTGCATGAACAATTTAAGACAGTTACGCTTACTACGACATTGATAGATATAAAGGAAGACATTGCTAGATGCATATACCCAAACAGCAGCATACTAGTGTACTGCTTTCACATTGCTTGATAGAGTATGCTAAATTGCTAGATACGTGCAGACACATGCCGATTTTGGTATCATACTAATATGCTTGTAGCATAAACTCAAAACAAATACAAGTTTATAGATTTGATTCACCTTTATCAATGCATTAGACACTGATTTGTCGTTGGTTGGCCCGCTCCTCTTTGTCCGTGGACTCAAAAAATATTTCTGCATTAACATGGAATCGAGCTCAGCTCCATCAGCAAACCGACCAATAAATGCGCATGTTTTATTCATTGGCATCTCCTCGTTCCCGTGTTTCAGCCCAAATATGGCCTTCACATCCTTCGTAGTTAGCCTTACATGCTTATGTCCTATCTCGAAAGCCTTCCTTCTCACATCGTAAAATCTACGAATCTCCTCGATCAGGTTGTGGAAGTTTTTCAGCTTCAGATTCTTGTTCCTTACATCGAAAGTTCTTTCAGAAACGTATAGAAAGGTGTGCCTCGTGCAGCATCTATGTGTTCTGATGCAATTATATCACTTCTTATAAGGTTGATTATGCTTACTAAGCCTGACCTACATAATACTCATGTCTTAGTCATGTTTTCCTGCAAACATTCCCATTTGAAAACTACTTAATTATAATCCGAACAATCCTGTAGTAATATCTATTTCATCCATCAAGCAATTAAACAAAAAAACTCAGCAGCGAACATATACGTTAACAATCGAAGACAGCAGTGGTGCAATTAACTCGACAACACCATTAGTATCACTTCATTGCTACATTTCTAGACATAACAAAGTTCAAATACTACATTGCTAGACGTGCAGTGCCTGACAGTGAACTAGTCGCAGACATTGCTAGATATGGCCACAAATATTGTCCACATTGCTAGATACGTACAACATCTCTTTATGCACAAAAAACTACCTCAACTCTATACATTGCTAGACATTCATACTTGCACCAGGCGACATTGCGATTCTATAGTACAACAACAACAACTACCCAGTGCCATCGACATCGTCCGACAGCACTATCGACACTATTATAACCACACCGACACTAACGAGCCATGTCTAACTACTAACGCTGGAGTAACACTATGGAGTACAACTAAATTTCAACACCATCGAGTAACACTAACGCTGGACTGTAAACGAAACGCGAAAATGTCGCCGAAGAACGGAGAACTGTCCAATACATTACTCAACGACAGTCAGTACTCCGGCGACGTCGATAAAATCGGCTTTTAAACACACAGACACACAGTAATATAGACGGTGAAAACAACAACTACCTCGAACGTACCTTATCGATGGTGACGAAGTCGGTGGATGGTCGACGACTGCCTTGTCCAGTTGTTGATCGGTATCGGTTCGAATGTTACCGCCGCCGGAACGGTTATGGTCGACGATACGGCTAAAGCACGTTCGGTTCAAGTTCGTGTTTTGGGTTCGCTCTCGTTTTTCTTGTTTCTCTCTCCTCAAAATTAGAAATGTGAAAGTGGAGGGAATTGGAACCCAAACGTCAGGATTAGAAGGTGAAAAAAGTAGGTTTCAACCAAAAAAAATTCGTTTATACCCTAGAGAGTATTTTTATCCAAAATATGGCTTTAGATATTTTATAAAACTAGTCTAAAAATGGATACCAATTTGGTATTTTAAAATTGACTAAGTATTTATGGAAACTTTCCTCGTAATATATTATATTAAGATAATTTGACTTTATGGATACTTACCTCGTAATATATTATATTAAGATAATTTGATTCAAAATAATAGAATCAATTATTATATATATATATAGTTATAATTTAATAAAACACGTTAACCATGATTGATATATAAGTAAAACAAAAGAATTTATATAAATGATATGTTTTATAATAGTTTTTAATTGTTTCACAAATGGACTTATGACCATCTATTTTACCTCCTATTTTATTGTTATCTTATTCCTGTTTTGTACCTGACTCATTGATTTATGAGTAGAGGTGGCTAATAGTTCTGGAACCACGGTTCAAAGCTGACAACCTGTTTAAGAACTGACGGTTTACCTGCGAAACTGGCCTATTAGGACCGCAACCCGCCAGGACCGCATAAGGAGCAACCCGGCAGGACTGCAACCCGGCAGGACTGCAACCCGACAGGACTGCGAAACCACGGTTTATTGGTAAATATTATGCTGATTTTATTTATTTTATAACCAAAATGTTACATTTAAAAAATATTGAGATATTGCATATTATTATAGAATTATTATTACATTTTTGTTAATATTAATTTGTTTTGGTTATTAATATTTTAAGTGTTGTAATTATTATATAGTCCAAAATTTTATATATTACTTATGTTATTATCACATTTTGAATATTATTATTATGTTTATAAATATTACAAATATTACATTTTGATTACTATTGTGATTTGGTTTTAAATATTACTATTACAAATATTACAAATATTATTATTATGTTTATTATTATGTTTATAACATAAGTAAAATTTTAAATATTACTTATGTTATTATCACATTTTAACTATCTTATCATGTTAAAATATTACAAATTCTATGGTTATAATTTTAATATTACATTTTGATTACTATTGTGATTTGGTTTTAAATTTTACAAGTGTTTGTTATTATTTTTTGTTTTGGTTTTAGATGTTATGAAGTTATAAGTATTTCATAATACAGTTGTTGTTATTATAATAAAAGGTAAAGTCATTTTTGGATAATTTAGCCGTTCACAGTTTATACTCGTGCGGGCCAAGAGTTGTACAACTGTTTTCAAATTACAATACAAAATAGCAAAAAACTATTACAAACATCATTCATCTCCACCTTCGTCTTCTTCGTACGTAAAATCTTCGTCGTCATTTTCGTTTTCTTCCGCAATTTCTTGTTCAAGTATATCTTCGTAATCATCCGGATAATCTTCGAAGATGTCGTCTACGTTCACTTCGTCTCTAAACTCTATGTCTTGCATCCTTTTATCCGCCGCTGTCAAATCCTTAACTGCCACAAGCACTCCAAGTGCTTTGCCCGTCAATCTTGTTCTCTTAGTCGTGTATTGCAACCTCGCTTGGCTGAAAGCACACTCACTTGCAACTGTAGACATAGGTATAGCATAAATCTCTTTAACAATCCTGCAAAGAATAGGAAACTCTTCAGTTTTGGTACCCCACCATCTTATGATATCTTCAATACCTTGGTCGGGATAATTCGTAAAATCAAACCTAGTGCTCCAATATTTATACAACTCATTATCAGATTGAGGGGTTTCTGTAACATTGTTTCGTAACATTGCCAATTGAACATAGTTAGTAGATCTCCCTCTACCCCTATTGTTACCACTCCTTACATGTGTAGATGTATTTGATCTATATCTTGCAGCATACTTATCATAGATATTATACAAACTATCATATATACCGCTAATATACCCTTCAGGGTCAATTGGTTCGGTCGGTGGTTTATCTGTAGAAAACCGTACAGAATTATAAAAGCATCTAACTAGCAATTCAAATTTTTCTTTTCGTGAAAAATGATCTAAAAGGCAAGCAAATGAATAACTATCAGGGATTGGATGAAAATACTTTGTGAACTTATATTCCATTAGGGGCACCATGTCTAGGCATGCATAATGTGATCTAAATTCATCCATATGCATGGCAAGATTAGCAATCGTGAAAAGGGCCAAATGAGCATTAGGTTGATTTTGTGAAGAAAAGGTTAGGGTGTTTTCTTTAAAAAGTCTTAAAAATCTTAACATGTGTGCACAAAATTTCCAATGATCTGGTTCAATTGGTGTTTCACGATATGCATTATAAAGAGTCGTAATCTCTTCTTTAAAAACATGCGCACGTGCAAGCATTGTGTAAGTAGAATTCCATCTAGTTTCGACATCTAATAAAAGTTTCTTATATTTTTTCCCATTTGAAGTAACAAGTGTTTTAAAAGCTCTTTTTTTAGCAGCGGATGTCGAGCAAAATAGGATCCCATTTTTTATAGGGGTAATATAATCACCCTGAACCATACGTATTCCTTCTTTCGCAATTAATTGAAGTACGTGGCATAAACATTTGGTGTGAAACAAATTTGGAAAAGGGGGATTGCAATCTTGTATAAGCAATGTTATAGCACTAATATTAGAAGATGCATTATCCAACAAAATAGACATAATCTTGTTTTTAATGCCATAAACATTCATGCATTCAATCATACTCTCCCTAATTATTTGTGCGTTATGCTTCCCAATTGATTCAAACTATATAATTCTCCTTTGGAAGACCCATTGGGCGTCCATCCAATGGAGGGTAACACATATCATATCTAAATCAGTAAAAGTAGCTATGTCACTAGTAATCAAAACATTCCATGGCAAAGTCTACATAGTTTGAATAATCTCTTTTTTTTCTTTGTAAATAATATTTAAAGGCTAGCGATCGCAAAGAGGTACGTGGAATGCGTGTTGCCTGTGGGTTTACTCCATCTTGCATCCAATTTTCGTATCTCCAAGAATCCCCAAAACTAAATGGTTGTAAACTACCGACTGCATAAATCATTGTTTCTTCCCTATACGTATCGTGGTTAAACTCGAAAGGAAGACCTGTTTGAGGGTTCGTGCAAACATTAGTTGGGTTAGGTTTTGTAGGATCATATATTGAATGTTTTATTAAATGTTTTACCATAGTGCTAGTGCCCATATTTCTAGCTCCACTTACGTGAAGATAACTTTTTTTGCACACGTTACAAATACAATTCAAACCATCTTCTGATAGAGTATAGTGTTTCCAAATCCAAGATGTTTTCTTACGAGATCTCGACCCACTAGTACTTCCACCACCACTTTCGTGGGAGGAGAGTGTGTCAACGTGAGGGAAATCTGTAGAAAATTCATCCATGGTATTTAGATCCACATTAGATGGTGGGTTTATCCCAGTATTTCTACGTTTTGAATTCATTTTAAAACTAATAACAGTTTTTTTTTTAAATATGCAATAAAATACTAATAATAAAATCTAAATTTAGACTAATAACAAGATAGAACAACTAAATTTAGACTAATAACACGATAGAAAAACTAAATTTAGACTAATAACAACTAAGAAACAATTTGCGGAAAAACAAAAATCAAACAATTTCGAACGTAGGAGTAGAATATGTAAAATAAGTAATTATAGATTTCTAGAACTTTTCGAACAAGTAGATAGATTTATAGATAAGTAGAGAGTTGTTTGAGAGGTGTGACTATTGGTGTTGGGGTCTCCTCTATTTATAGGGGACACCCATAAAAAAAACGAAAAAAAAAAATCGCCCGCACCATCCGGATGGGCGTCCGGATGGTCCGGGCACACGGTCCGGGGCATCCGGACGAAATGTACGGACGCCCGGACAGACAAATCGGACCATCCGGATGTCGATCCGGATGGTCCGGTTGTAACCGGGGCATCCGGACGATTTGTCCGGATGCCCCGGATGACCAACGGTTATTTCAAACCAACTAGCCGTTGGTCATCCGGGGCATCAGGCGCGGACCATCCGGAAACCTGGCCGGATGGTCCGCTTGATGACGTCATCATGACGTCATCAAACGGCTAGTATGAAAAAAAAAACCCTATAAATAACACCTACCTCCTCCTATATTTTTCACTCCAACTCCACTACAAATCTCTCCCCTCCTCCCTCTCCACTACAAATCTATCCCCTCTCTCTACTACACTTCTCTAAAAAAAAATTATATTTTTCAAACTCTATTTAAATTTCAGGTTTCGCTAAATGTCTTCGAAAAGAACAAAGCATGCTCGTAAAGGTGGATGTATTGAACCAACCGCTTCACAAGTGAGAGAGATGGAAAATATGTTGTTTGAAGAGATGGAGGTAACGGAGAGCGAGACTATCGAACATCGCGGCGAGGGGGAGCTTCGCATCCGTAATCAGCAAGGAGGTCGAGGTGTAACAAAAATTTGGTCCGGTATGTATCTGGACTATGAGGAACTGATCCAAATAGAGGGTATGCAAAAAAAATTCAAACTTATTGAACCTAATAATGGCCTAGGTTGGATGACACTAGCTAGATTCAAATGTGATTGGTATATAGAACTAGTGCGAAAGTTTTATGCCACAGGAAGATTAATCGAAAATGATCCAAGAGGTTTAGGAATGAATTGTTTGATTGATGGTAAAAACTATAGTTTTTTTTAAACTGATTTCGAAGATATTTTTTCTGTTCCAACCCATGATATGTATACCGGTAATAAATTACCTCCCATTACTTATTGCCCTACGATCTGGAGTGATGATTGGCCTTTGTCTTACGAAGAAGAAGTAGAGCTTCTTACTTGTCCTGGTGCGGAAGCTCCGAAAATTAGCGGTAAATTTCGAAGCATGCGGGGTAATTTGGATGGTAATGGGAATTTAGCTTTGAAATTGGTAAATAGTATATTTCTTCCCCCTAATAACAATGATTCACAGCTTTCATATATTCAAACATTTGTTACTGCTTTTATCATTCGAAATCAGGGAATAATTAATTTACCTAGCTTGATCATTCGAAATATGGTAACGAGGTGTGGTACGGATAAACTACCTTATGGGATGATATTGAGTAAATTTCTTGTTTCGAAAGGAGCTGATGTGAGTATGTACACTCCGGTGAAGGTGAGGCCGACTAGTGTTATAGGTAGAAACTCTTTGCGTTTGCAGGAAATATACTCTTGGGATGGAGAGTTGATTTCGAAATTGGAGGCATGGAACCACCATAGACAATACTTGAATCAGATATATACTGCAAACGGTCTTACAAAACCGCCAAATCCACCTACTCAGTATCGAGTTGAGGCTGAAGCATCTTTCGATCCAAATGCTAGTGGTTCTTCTGGAGTACCGCCACAACAAATACAAACCGATCGCGAATTTGCTGAGTTTTCGCATCAGCATCATATGGATTATATACAATTTGCGCATACTCAACAAAAGGAATGGCATGATGATTTTACAAAATGGCAAAGTGAATTTCAAAATTGGCAGGGGGGGGGGGGGGTAAATGACCAGCTTAGCCAGATACAGCAGTGGCAAGTAGGGGTGAATGATCAACTTGGTCACCTCCAGCAGTGGCATGGTCAATACGAGCAGTGACATGGTCAATACGAGCAGTGGCATCATGGACAAGATCAATGGAATGAGCGATTTGCAAACTCTCAAGCCCAACAGTTGGAGTATATGCGACAGATGATGGAGAACATGCATTTGCAAGGTCAACCACCTAACAACAACAACAACGATGAAGCTCCTTAGTTTTTTGCATTTGATTTTCATTATCGTTGTAATGTTTTTCTTTTTTATTTGATTGAACAACTATGTTACTTGTTTGGTTTTTATTTTTAATGAATTGTTTGTTTTCCTTCTATTTTTTATTAAATGTTATTTAAATCACTCTCACTTTCAATTTTTATTTTGTTCTTTACAACTTACAAGTAATTTATGTTTATGCATAAACACTAATATATGTCTATACCATAAACACTTCAAGCTTGAAAGAATCTAAATAATCACCTAATAATTTAAAATTAGAATACAATTATATGTCTAATAGGTATATAGTATTTAATAGGTATATATTATTCAAACGTATCAAAATAAAATTACAATTATTTTTTTAAAATGTAATTGATGATTATAAAGTTTCGATTAAAATGATAACATATTTAAATTAAAATACATGAAATAGAATAATTAACTCGTGTATATGGTACATATCTCAATTATTGAAATTAGATTCAATTAACACTTACAAATTAATTTTAAATAACATTATAAAATATTCTCATAAACGGTTCTTAAATGGTTAAATGGTTTGGCTGATGGTTTGAACTGGTAAACAATTCTTAAATGGTTCGTCTGGTGGTTTGAACTTGCGGTTTAACTGTGAAACTGACCCATTAGGACTGCAACCTGGCAGGACCGCCAGACCGTCAGGACCATATAAGAGCAACCCGCCAGGACCGCAACCCGGCAGGACCGCAACCCGTGGTTCTGATTTAAACGGTGCGGGTTGGTGCTGGTTCAAACCGTTTGACACCTCTACTTATGAGCATGTTTCACCATCTATTTTACCTCTTATTTTATTGTTATTTTATTCCTGTTTTGTACCTGACTCATTTTAACTCATGTTTCAGAATTCATTCTCACTCATATTATGTAATTTATTTTATTCATGTTTTAAAAAATAAAATTAACATATATTCTGTAAAAAATCAAGATATAAATTTTACAACTCATTTTAATTCATGTTTCGTAAATAATTTTGATTTTTTTTTCACCATCCATTTTTCTATATGAATTTACTCATATATAGTAATATAATTCAAAAAAATGTATTTCACCACTCGTTTTAACTTGAATGTCGCAATTCATGTTAACTCATCTTTGACGATTGATTTTATCCAATTTTCGCAAATGTGTCTGACTCATATTTTATATAAAAATTAAAATAATTTTTTCTATTTTTTTTAAAAGTCAATATATTTAAAAATTTGAAATTGTTTTTGAATACAATAGAAAGAGCACTAACTTTTCCCTCCCAAACAAAAAAAGGCTAACTTAATCAATTTCTAGAATTAAGCCTTGAAGCTATCTAATCGACACGATGAAACTCAACCTTCATTAATGATCTATCAAACAAGACAAGATCAATCACCCTGATGTATAGGGCAGTGCCAAGCTTCGAAACATTTGGGGCTCCACTGCGACAATCAGCTTCAATCAGCCTTCAACCGCAGCAAATCATCATTTGGATGGATAGCAACATCTGCTTCAATCAGCAACCTTCATAGATGAACAGCTTCAAGTCACCACTGGTTCAAACTGAACAATTTCACCATTGATTCGATCACAAAATCTCCAAGAACTGCTCCATTGCTTCAAAGAACAGCATTTCCTTATATATTGGACAGACTACTATCCAGGCTAGCTTGAACAACCTGATTGCACAAAGCTTACTACACAAATTGGTTAAACACAGCCTTAATCAGAGATGTTTATATAAGGTAGGCCAAGACTTTCTAAAACAAGTATAGATTTAAGATTAACTGGAGCAGATATATAGTCATAAACTTGTTTCAGTTTGCATTTTAATGTCCAACGAGCCAGCCAGTCTGCTACTCTATTTTGGTCTCTAAAACATGCTTAAGGGACATAACAGAAGTTATCATCATTCTACAACAGTTTCAACAAAATGAATTAGAGGCCAAGGAATAACAGCATGATTAACATTCTTCACAAAGTCCACAAGCAAGGATGAGTAAGACTCAATGTCAACATTTAGTAAACCTTTAGAGTTACAAATAAACAGCCCTTCCATTAGAGCACGGGCCTCGGCCATAAGAGGAGAAAGCTTACCGTAAACATTACCATAACCATGAATTAAAATACCTTCATAATCTCTAATAATGATGCCAGCACTAGCCTCACCATTGTAAAGCACAGAAGCATCATTATTAATTTTATATCGACCAATGGATGGAGGAATCAATTTAAGCACAGAAGGTCTATTGATGGAGTCACACCATAAGTTTAAGTAGCCAAAGTTCTTAGCCACGATTCTGTCAGCAGCATTCATATAGTTAAGGATCCTATGAACTTCCTTGATAATAGTATTAGAAGAAATTATGACGTTTTTAAATCTTGGATTGGTTTCAGAATTTCCAAATCATGTTGTAGATTAATAAAGGAATAACATTTCTGATATGATTTTTTTTACTAGTATACCATGACCAAATCCTAGACATATGGGTAGGAGTCATATATCTATAAATCTTAATATTGAAATGATTAGCAAAATAGATCCAAGCAGCCCAAAAAACTTCACAAGCAATAAAAATATGATTAGTAGTTTCACAGCTTTGGCAGAATTGACATTTGGAAACAATAACCATATGCTTATTCCTAAGGATTGAATCAGTAGAAATATAACTTTTAATCAATTTCCAATGAATTAAAGCATGCTTTTTAGGAGTTAAGTCATTCTATATTTTTTAGAACAGATTAGATTCAACATGATGATTTCGAAAGAAATCCCAAGTATGCTTAAGGCTAAAGTTACCCGTAGTTGACAAGCTCCAGATGATCTTGTCTTTGCTGTTATGATTGATAGGGCATTTGCAGATACACTCCAGATCCTCCTGGCTAATAAGATTCTCAATACAAGAAAGATTCCATTGAAAATTAGTCCGATATTGGTTAACTTTTTCTTGATGGTACCAGCTATTATCCATAGAGTTGTCAAGAGTTAAAAGAGGATCAGAGTTAGACCATTTGTCCAACCAGAAGTCAACACTACCCTCTCCTAAAGACCAGCATATAAATTGATCAGCAGTTGACTTAATCTTTATAAGCCTTTTCCACACCATGGATCCCTTAATACTATTAGTAAGCTGCATAGGGTGCCTCTTCTTACAGTAGATGTCATGAATAAGGTTAGCCCAAAGCAACTTATTCTCCCTGAACTGAAGCCATAGCTTACAAGAGGTATAGTTTTGAACATCAACTAAGTCTCTGATGTTCAAGCCTCCCTCTTGGAACGTTTTACAAATGCTTTTCCAACTGCACCAATGGATTTTGCGGTCAATGCTGGTAGAACCCCAGAGAAAACTGTTGAAGGCCTTTTCAATCTTATTGATAACATTATTATGAATGACATTACTTTGCATCCAGTAGAGAACAATGTTCATAAGAATAGAATTAATCAAGGTGATTCTTCTCGCAAAAGATAAGTGCTTAGATTCCCATTCTGTTATTCTGTTATTGATATTTTTAAGAAGATTGATATAAATAGCAGACTTGTTGTTAGTACTGATGGTAATGCCAAGGTAATCAGTAGGAAGCATGGAATTATTAAAACCAGTGATGTTGGAGATAGATTTGATTCTAGCATCATCAATACCATTAACAATAATAACTTTCGTTTTACTTTTGTTAATAACTTGACCATAAGTTTCTTGATATTCCTGCAAGAAAAGATTAAATGATGCTAGAGTAGCATCCTTGCAGTTAGTGAACAAAAATATGTCATCAGCAAAAGCCAGGTTACTGATACATAGGCTATTACGACTTTTATATCTCATATATTTGTTCTCCTTAAAGAGTAATGAGATGCCTCTAAGCAAGACTTCCTCAGCAATAATAAAGAGGCTAGGTGAAAGAGGATCACCTTGCCTTAGGCCTTTGGCAGTTTTAAAGAAACCATAAGAAGCACCATTGATTAAGATAGAGACATGGACATTAGATATCATACTACTGATCAGATTGGTGAATCTTTTAGAAAAACAAAAACAAGTAAAGACTTTAATAAGAAAAAGGTGACTATGCTTATCAAAAACCTTGCACATATCTAACTGAATGATTATATTTTGATCCTTAACTTTCATGTTCAAATCATAGAGAAGTTCTTTGGCTATTAAAACATTAGATTGAATGGTGTTGCCAGGTACAAAACCACCTTGAGACTTTGAAATTATCTTAGATAGAAGGTCAACAATTCTATCATTTAAGATCTTGGCCATAATACGATTGAGCAAAGTACAAAGGCTTATACACCGGTAATCACTTTAATTGGTAGGATTAATAGACTTAGGAATAAGGCAGATTCATGTAGCTAGAATGCCTTTAGGAATGCTATAACCTCTAATAAAATGATGCAGTACAAGAATGAGATCATTTTTAATAACGTTCCAATACTTTTTATAAAAGAATAAGTTGAAACCATCCATACCTGCCACACTTGAAGCTTTTAGGTTGTTAATTGTTTTGAAAACTTCATCTTCTACATGAAGTTTGAGTAAGGTCTTGTTGTCATCTTGAGTGATAATACTTGGAATGGTGTTAAACATTGAGTGATTCATCCTAGCCATCTCCTCTTGCTTATCTTTATAAGGCTTGCTAGCAAGGGCCTTAGTAAAGAAGGTTACAACAGATACACCAATTAAATCTTTATCAAGAATCCAAGAATTGTTTTCTTTAATACCATTGATGGCACTCTTCTTTCTTTTTTAGAAACATAATTGTGAAAGAGCTTGAAGTTGTTGTCACCATCATTGATCCAGCTAACATTGCACTTCTGGAACCAGAACTCCTCTTCCATTTTGTAGGCATTTAACAGCAAAGCATTAGTCTTGTTCAGCTCTTCTTTAGAGTGAATTGTGTTTTGCTGCTGATGGATAGTTTCCACCCTAAGAACTTCATCCTCCATTGCTTTAACCTTACTGAAAACATTGCCAAAGTGATGCTTGTTCCAAGCAATGAGACCAACCTTTAATCGTTTTAATTTAAGCCAAAATTTGTTCAAGAGATCACCATCAATATCTTGATCCCAGTTTTTAGAAACAAAAGGGATAAAGTCTTCATCAAGTAACCACATATTCTGAAATCTGAAGTTCTTTTTAGAGTTAAAGGACAAACTAGAAATATTGATAAGGATAGCCATATGGTCAGACCTAGTTCTGGCTTTGTGAATAACATTAGTGTTGTCGAAGAGAACATTCCAGGGATTGTTTATAAAAACCCAGTCAAGGCATCTTCATTTTGACTTGTTGGACCAAGTAAATCTTGACCTATCATACCCAGCATCCAGAAGCCTACAATCACTGATCATCATGTTGAAATCATCAGCACTATTCTGGCAGAAGGTTGAGCAACCTATCTGATCATCTACAGAACTTATTGCATCAAAATCACCACAAACAAGCCAGGCTTTATCAGTACAAGATATGCTACGTAAAGTATCCCAAAGATCCAGTCTATTTAAACGTTGGCATTTAGCATATACAAAAGTGAATAAAATGTTTTTGTTTAGAATGTTATTATTAGCTTCAATATGTAAACATTGAACATGGTCAATCATGATGTTGACAAAAATGTTATCATGCCAGAAAATCAAAATTTTGTTGGTTATATTTGAAGAACTGTGATTAAAACCAATTTTAGAAGCAATGCATGTGAGATTTTCATTGCTAATCAAGGGTTCTTGAATAACAATAATGACTGCTTTGTTTTTGTTAAAAGATGTTTAAGTCTTCTTAAAGAAGATTTGTCTTTAATCCCTCTTATATTCCAATTTAAGATACTAATCATAACTAAGAGATCGTTTAGAGTTACTTGTTATAGAAAATTGATGAGTTTTCCTGGCAATCCTTTTCTTTTTAGCTTGCTTCAGTTGTCTGTCTATAATAGTGCTAAATTCATCTTCATCTTCATCTTCAGAGATCTCTTTCCTTTGTATCTGGCTCCTAGTTAGTCTTTTATCAGGTTGAATACCCTTTGTTTTGGCTGACAGATTAGTTTGGCTTTTTGTAGAAATCTGAAGACTCCCATTGTCAACTTTTGGAGAAAAATATTCTAGATGCTAAATTTTCATAGTCATTGTTTGTAGTATTTTCAAGAGTTTGTAATGCTCCTATGACTTCATCTTGTTTGCTGTGGATATTGGAATCAATCTCTTGACGATCCAATATGTTAACCACTTCAACTGTCACTTCATTGTGATTCTTTTCAGGATCATGCTCTTGACCAAGATCAGAAAGAATTCTATCACCAGATATATCCTTATGAGAGGATTTAAGACTCCCAAGATTAGAATGCTTTGGATAGAAGATATCCTGGTCTTTGTTTGTGACATTATTCAAAATGTTGAACCCAAATTCAAGAGTTTGAATTGCACCATTAATTTCAGTAGAGATATGCATATTATCATTAACTTCTTGGGCTTGTTCTTCAGCAGCTTTAGCAGTATCCATTTTCTGGATGATATCAATTTCTATATTGCTTGTCTTCTCTTTATCATTGTTTTTCTTACATTGATCAGTGTCATGACCAATGTGATAACAAGATTTGAAATATCTAGGAAGGTTTAAATAAGTAATTCTCACCCAGCATCCCTGATTGCTTCCAAAACCAACCCAAACGTCATGAAGAATATTTCTGGTAATGTCCATTTCGACCCTAGCCAAGCAGTGATTGTAAAACGCTCTGTTCTTTGAAGGAACTTTTATTTGCATAAGTCTACCAAGGGATGAAGCAATATCAGTAATCACCTTTTCATTATACAGATGTTCGGGCAGATTTTCGATCTTGATCCAGATTGGTGTTATAGGATATTCATATTTGACATTGAAATTTTCTGTCCATTTTAGAAGTCTCATAACAGTTGAACCGATAGTCCAAACATTCTTTCTCCATAGATTTCCAAGATCTGCGTTTGAGTCAAACTCAATAAAGATATGCCTGGAGTCTTTTACAGTGTAACTGTATTCTTGAACGAATCTGAACTTGTTGAAGAAGTCAAGAAGTTGAGACCTCTTAGGAAAACCAAATGAACATTTACCAACGAGAGTATATTTCGATTTGGATTTAAGATGAACCAAGAAGTTATCTCCATATTATAGAGATTTGTGATCACTCTTGAGACATACATTCTCAGGGTTGAAAGAATCAACACAACTTTGAGGGTTAGGGTTCACGGCTTCAGCGAAGGTCTTGTTTCTCCACAACTTGTTATTTCTGTCGATATCCTGCGAATCTTTGATTGAAGAAGAACTAAAGACTTCTTGTATAGATGGAAACTGATCCATCAAAGAAGAAAAAACGGCTGGAAATCAAAGGTCAGATTCACCAGAGAAGATGAAGATAAAGCGTTTCTTGTTTCTTGGAGCGTACGTCATTTCCCATCTTATCGTATCGGTCATTATTGTTGAGTATTATTTATTATTTCAAATTAAAATAATTTATTTGGTAACTCATTCTAACTCATGTTTCACAATCTATTTTAAATATCATATTTTAAACTCAATTTTAACTCATCTTTCCCACTTTATTTACCCATGTTACAAATATATTTAATTAATATTTTATAAAATAATTAAAAAAACTACAACTCATTTTAACTTATATTTTGCAATTCATCCTAACTCATATTCTACCACTTGGTCCAACGAAAAAAAAAATATAAAATAATAATCCATGAAATTTGTTTTGTTCTTCTTTGGAAAACAAAAATATAAATACTTTTAGATATTTAAAATATTAAAAACATCATAGATAGAAGATAATATAAAAAAATACTTTGAATATATCGTTTATGATACGTCTTCGATTCGATGATATGATCGTATTATATTTGTATTATACAACCGTAATATACCTTTAAGACCAATTTAAACCTAATTTATCGAAATAGAAGATTACTACTAAGAGTGATTGAAACACTTAAAAACTAAAAAAATTGACCTGAAATCCAAATCTTAGATCGAAAGAATTGAAAATCTAAAATTATCTTAACAAGATAATTAAACCCATAAAAGGAGAAGAAAATATTTTGCTTAATACATAGGATTACAGTCTAAACTCAACCTGCATCATACACATAATACTTCCGGAAGACACTCACCTAGTAAACACAAAACCAAATATTGAGTCAATAGTCTCTTGATAAAAAAAAACGAGCCATGGCTATACCGGAAGCAAAAATATACACAACATTAGAATCCCGACACCGGCCTTATAACCAAAAACGGAAGCCAAAACCACTATGAATGGACGATCAATACCACCATCCAAAACCAAATCCAAAGACAGAAAGGAACAAAATCCTTAAATTAATCTAATTTAGAGGAATATGATTTTGAAATTACAAATAAAAACAGAATGAACGACAACTAAGGTAAAAAATGGCAGTCATTAAAGCTATATTAAACGAAAACCGAATAATAAAATACATTATTTATGAATGGATAAAGCTTATAATCTCATCTTCACGTGCATTGAAGAATCATACCAACAAATCCACCATTAAAGTTCATAAATTTGAAGAACATGGCACATACCAGTAATTCTCTCAAATTAAGAGAATCTTTGGAGCGTTAAAGTTCAGATACGGGGTGCAAAGAGAGTAAGTAGGAGAAGAGAGGAAAACGAGATACGTGGTTAGAGAAGTGATGGTGGACATAATAGATAATGGATGTGACACTTTCTAGGGTTTTTTTAGAGAGATAACCTTAGAGATAGTCAGACAATAACATAACTAAAATATCCAACTAATTAGTTCAATAAAACTATATGGTTAACCTTACTAATTACACACACTAAAAATTGTTATTTAACAAGATCAAATCAAAGTGTACATTCTGATTTTACTAAAAAAACTCTTTTAAAATATTTGGTCAATGAGAGGAGGATGAAAGCAACAATGCATTTATCAAATCTAACAATTAACAGTTATAAAGCCAATATGGAATATGAAAAAAATATAGTAGCTTGGTCGCACTCCATCAACTTATTTCTAAATATTTAGAAAAGTGCGGTTTTATTATCTAGTATTAAAAATGGTTAGACGGTGAAATGGGATAAAATTTTATGGAAAAAAAACTCAATTTTTTCCGAAGCTTTAATACAGCTGAACACAAATGATATCTTCATATTTAACAATGTCGTAAGTGTAGTCCTAGTCAGAAAAAAAAACTACGTTTATAACCATTTACTAGACTATTGATTTTTTTACTAACATTGGATTCGATACTTACTAGTGGAGAAGCTGATACTAATTTTAATGGCGGTTGGGAGGAAAATGATGCCATATTTCAGTTCCATACAATATTATTAGAAAATATTTTCCTCTGCAAATATACTTAAATTATCTCAAAAAGATTCACATGATGGTATATCATATTTGAACCAAGGATCGCCATCAAAGCACAAGTCATGGTAGATTTCCTCAAAGAGTTCCAAATGGAAAGGTTGACGGACTTAAAAAAATAGAATAACCATTTTAGATAATCCAAATAACTAAGGCTCATTATATCTTTCTTCCAAGGTTAATGTACCTCTAGCATACCCTCAGAAGACTCTATGTACCAATTAATCAAGTTTGATTTGTATACCTTGAACAACGGGGTAAGTACGAAAGAAAAAATATCAAGACTTTAGTTAGATAATATATGTAGAGTCGATACTTAAACATCCTCATTGACACACAGTTTGCTACTAATCATTGGGGAGTTCAGATATTAAGATTGTTGTATGAGGAAAATGTAATGTTATATGTGAATTCTAGAGAGAGAAAGAGATAGAGTTTTTAGAGAGAGAAAGTCTAAGTGTAAATCAGTAAAATAGAAAATGTGTTCAACCCTTTTATTAAGTTAGCCTTGCCATTTATATAGAGGAGCCAAGACTTAGACTTAACTAAAATCGGTTACAAAAGAGGATAAATTACATTTAGTCCTTAGTAATATTACATAGTTACAATTATTCTCTTATATTTACATTATTCACATTTTAGTCCTCCAATTTCCTACTTTCATATCAGTAGTCTCACTAGTTCTCATGTCAGTAAATGAATGAGAACTAAAATGTCTTCGAATTCTTCCATCCCTTGCATCAGTTGTTGTGATAAAAACTCGAATTCAAATACTCCATATAAAACTTGAAGTCCGAAAATAAATAGAAGATGCAGATTCGAAGTCAAAAATAGATTAGATTCGAAGTCAAAAATAGATGTAAATTTGAAGTCAAAAACAGTCATTGAATCATTCTAAAACACTATTATTTTCTTTTCTTTCTCCTCGAATCATTATGGAAGTAGCTTCAAAACAAAATCATCGAATTCAAAGCTTCGAATCTCATCAAGATTGTACACAAATGTAACCGTTTCACATTACCGTTCAGATCCATCATGACTATCTATCTACTAGACCCATACCTAGATAACTTTTTCACTGTTGTGTATTCTGACAGATGTCTTCATGTCTTCTATAAATCCTTCAGTAGACTCATTTTTCATTCTCACAATACAAATCACTTGAAATAAAATTCAAACCCTTGCCTACCTTCAACGTGTTCTTCATCTTTTTCAATATCTTCATCAGAAAACATAAACTTTCCGGTCAAAACATATCTTCTCCGGTCCATCTTCATCCAGTTTATGAGAAAAAAAATCCAAAAACCAAAAGATCCAAGGCTAACATACCCAAAAAACCAAAATCTCCAAAGCCTGACAACAATTTAGTCTTCAGATCATACGACTACTTTTGCATCAGTGAAAAAGCGGAGGAATATAAAGCTATCAGACTAATCAACAACACTCATGTTGGAACAACCACCAAAACCATATACTACGGTAATTTCGATCCAACCAAAATACCTACTTTCTCTCCTTCTCATATAACTGAAGAGCGTCCATCTTCCAAAGTTCTAGTACCTAAAACACATCGAGCCTTTTTTCTCAAATTAAAGTATCTCCACTGATTAATGAATAATCAAAGAAATCTTTCTCAAAATAAATTTCAGATACTTCTTTCTCGACCCATTCTTCATCAATCAGAAAAAGAAAAACTTTTATAGCCATGAGAGACGATTCAAAAATTATTCCAACTCATTCCTCTTCGAATCCAGCTCCTCAGGATTCTCCTCGGAGAGAGATAATCGAGGAGGTTCCCCTAGCAAATAATCCTTCACCAGAAGCTGAAGATCCACTGCCTCAACAAAATCCTTCCCAAACTAGAAATATATCAGGGGAAAATGAAGTTGTTCTGAATGACGCTGAATATGATGATAGGAATTTGGAAACTACCATGGATAAGAATACCCGTAAGCCTCGAAAAAATAAAGATCCAGGATTTGTTTCCGAGGAGGAAAGATCTGCTATCGGCAGAAATTTAAGAGATCTTGATGCTAATTACATTATTCAACTAAAAAAGGTTCGATACATATATTACCAAGAGAGCCAAGCTTCAGACTTAAAAAAGCAATGGGGAATGGGAGAGAAAATCACAGTTCGACTTCCTAAGAAAGGGGAAACTTCTTTAGACTAGAAAGACAATAAGTTGGTGGTCTACCCCAAAATTATCAATTAGGGTCTTCGGTTCCCACTACATCCTATGATCGTGGAGTACTTCGAACTTCTCAACTTATTCCCTACTCAAGTGACACTAAATCAATGGTTCACTCTTATGTCAGTGATAATAGAATCTCAGTTATCCAAGATTCCGATCAGCATCAAGGATTTCATCTCCTTAACCCAACTATCAAAAGGTCTGAAGCTCCCCTTCTATTACCTCACTCTAGTAGATGACCTAAAAATCATCGATGATCTCTTGAAAGCTCATAAATTCTGGAAGAAAAAGTTTATATTCATCTCATGAGCATGGGAGAATGTAAAAGAGATATCTAATGCCAACCCATCAAAGCTAAATCTTATATGGAGAAGCAACAATAAGTACTTAAAAAATTATACACTTTGAAATAAATTTTACGGTAAAAAAAACACTGTTAGTTCTTCATGTTTACCACTTGTATCAACATAGACCTTTTCGTTCACTTTTGCATAAAATTCATCCCCTTTGTTTTAAAAAATTTCAAATATAGTCCCCCGCACATATAAACCATTTAAAAACTGACATGTGGCACTTAAATTCTAAGTTTTGTATCACTTTTGGTCCCCAAATCCCAAGTTTTGTATCACTTTTGGTCCCCCAGAATAAGCAGAGGGACTAATCATGCAAATTTTTAAAATGAAGGGGATGAGTTTTATGCAGAAGTGAACGAAGGGGACTATGTTGATACAAGTGGTAAACATAGAGGACTAACAGTGCTTTTTAGCCTAATTTCATCTATTGTCTTCCTCCTTAATTACTTGGATGATTATTCCAGAAATTCTGAGGCGATATGTTATACGTCGACCAACAGCTAAGGACATTTTCGAAAAACTTGTCGCCTGGGCCGAGAAAGAGTGGAATAACACTTTCCGCACCATCTTCCAACCGATCAACTTCCTTAATACTCATTTGTTTCTGATCCCAGAGGGAGCCTTGCCTCCTCAAAATTTGATGGAATAGCCCAATCCTCATTTTTCCTGCAAAAGGTTAGTTCATCATGATTGCAAAGTATTCGTCCCTATCCGCAATAGGTCGGAAAGTCATCTGCCACAAAAGAAAAAAGAAAAGGCTAACAAGGAAAAGAAAGGTAAAAAGGAAGCTAGCACGTCTGGTGCTAGCTCTTCAACTTCATCAAATACTAAACCTCGAAAACAAAAAGCAGGAGAGCAGGCCCTTTCACCCATCGAAGAAGGAAAATATCAAGAACCATCTTCGAAGAAAAAGAAAGCTTCATTTAGTTCTCATGGAAAGACAAAGAAACAAACCAAAATCACTGAGTATACATTGGTCGATGAAAAATAAATCACAACAGTTGAAAATCAACAAAACCCTCATTTCAAAGAGCAAACAGCCAATAATGATGCTTTGATAATCATCGAAGACAATGCCAATGATGGGAATAAAAAAACTGAACACTTCAACCCTGACAATTTCATTAATTTTGACGAGTCACAGGAGCTTCCTGGAGAAGACGATCATGTTCTCCAAGACCTTCAAAACCGTATGCATCACTTCGGGAGACCAACGAACGTTGAGGCGTCTCCAGAAATTATCTGTCCCTCTGCACCAACTACAACTTTAGATATGATTCTTTGTCATAGTTCAACAGAGGTTCGTCCTCCTCCACCTAATCCTACGATCTTTGTTGCACTTCAACCATTTACTTATCTCAATGCTGCAGCAAAAAGCACTTGATTCCCAAGTCGAAGCTTCTCAAGATCATTTGAAGCAATTGGCCAAAGACATGGTCCGCTACAAAGGTTTTGCTGAAGATGAAAAATAGCTAAGGGAAAATTGTCAACGCAAGGTGGTCGAGAAATTCCATATGTATGAGTTAGCAAGGTCTGAGCTTATTTGAGGAGCTCTCTTCATGAAAAAACATCTGCGGACAACATATTTTGCTAAAAAATAATAGTTGATTGCTTCTCATCAAAAAGAGATGAATAAGCTCAAAACTGATCATACTAATGAGCTAGCTGCTGAAAAATCCAAATCTGAAGGTCTCCAAAACTCACTTACTTCAAGCGAGGAAAAAAATAAAGAGTTGACTGATGACATAACCAAATTGAAGAAGGATTTTGAGAAGGAAAAAGAAGTTGTTGTTGCTGCTGCAGAAGCTGAATTCTCGAAAGATATGTTGGCTGCCATTAACAATGACAGCAAAGAATCAGCCATCACTCTTCTTCAAGAACTTCATGCAACTTATCCAAGGATTAACCTCTGAAGTTTCTGGAATGACATTCCCATAAAAAACGTCCAAGTGAAGCCTTCGATCCTATCCTTGACTCATCATCAGAGGAGGAGGAATCATCTGAATAATTTTATTGCTCTTTAAACATATATTTTTTGTACTTGTCAAATTAGAAACTTGCTTTTTGTACTTCGAAGAATTAATCTAATTGACAATTTTTTGCTTATTTTTTGTTTTTATCATCTCCATAAATTATTTGATTCTAACAATTCTAAAATAGATATGATAAGTACTTCGAAACTCACAATATATAATTAAAAATTGTAAGTATACCACTTCAAATACCTTATTGAAGTTGGTGAAAATGGTTGCACTTCGAATTATCGGTAGCATATCTGGTGAACGTTACACTTCAAAAAATACAGTGCATTATTGCACGTTGCACTTTGCAAAAACTGTATTCTGTTCATTGAACATAATACCTCGAAAATGGTTGTTTCTTCGAAAAGAGTAATAAACACTTTGGAATATTCTACTCATAACCAACCTCAAAGATGATCAGTCTTTGATAAGTTGTTAAGATAGTTTTAAGCAAACATTTGTAAACAACCATTGGCCAAAAACGCATTTTATTGATAATATTGAATATGTACATAGCACCTCGTTAAAACCTTCCTGGGCAAACAGGATAGGAAATAATGCGCCATTCAAAAGTTAAATATCCAAAATATAAAGACAAATGTGTTCCCAATAAAGCTTCAAATGTTGTATATTCCATGGGTGCTGAAGCATCCTCCCTTTGAAGTCACAAAGATGATAAGACCCTGGCTTTATCCCCTCAACAACCATATAAGGCCCTTCCCAGTTCGGAGTCATTTTTCCAAGGGTTTTCTCCGTTATATGTAGGAACACTTTTCTTAACACGTTATCATATTTTTTGAACTCTCTTCTTTTACCCTTCGAATCATATTTATTCCTTATAAGAGTTTGACAATGGATTACATTCAAATCAGCTCGAACTCTTTTCTCCTCAATCAAATCTAAATTCGCCCTTTTAACTTCATCATTGGATCCTTAGAATATTGATTTATCCTAAAAGATGAAATCGTAGATTCTATGGGGCTGACTGCATCAATTCCATATGCTAAGGCAAAGGGAGTTTCTTTTGTATCCTCCCTAGGACTTGTCCGATAAGCCCAACGCACCTTTTGCAAATAATTTTGCCATTTTCCTGCTGCTCCCGTCAAATACTTCTTTAAGCCATCTAAAATTATTATGTTCGTTACTTCAACTTGTGCATTAGCTTGAGAATAAAAAGACGTCGAAAAACATTACTGAATTCCTTTCGATGTGTAAAATGAAGTCATCTCTTTGTTATTAAATTGAGGTCCATTATCTGTCGTAATAATCCGAAGAACTCTAAAATGACAACAAATGATGTTTACAATAAACTTGATCACATTTTTTGCCTTTATTCGTGATAGTGGTTCTGCCTCGGCCCATTTTTTAAAATAATCCACTGCTACAATTATCATTTGTCTTCCTCCATAAGCCATCGGCAAAGGGCCCACTAGATCAATCCTACATCTATCAAATGGTATCGCCTCGGTTATAGATATAAGTGGCACCGCTAGCCTATGAATAACATTAGCAAATCTTTGACAAGTATCACAACTTCGAACTAAATTCTTAGCATCATTCATGATTGTAGGCCAGTAAAATCCTGCAAGTAAAACTCGTCGTGATAGAGCGTTAAACCCATAATGAGCTGACCCTTCACCATCATGCAATTCTGATAATACCTCATATGATTCTTGCTTCCCTAGACATCGTAATAACGTCCTCCTTAATTCCTTTTTATTCAATATTCCATCTAACACTTATACCCGAAGGCTTTACCTCTCAATATTTTGGCCAACATCGTATCATCGTGTAATGTTCCTTGAGTAAAAAAACTGAGAATATTTTCTCGCCAATCGCCTCAGATAACTTCAGATGTGACAAAGAACTCCTATATACATTCGCACTGACTAGATTGAGTAACAATTGAAGGATTTTCTTGTAGCAAAATCCAAGGATATTCCTCCTTATAAGCAATATTTTCTAAAGAATCAGCCACCATGTTACTCCCTCGACCAATATATTCAACAATAACATTATCAAACAAAAGCATTAAATTCTGAAGTTCTCGAAGATATAAAATCAAACGATCATTTCTTGCTTCGGAAAATCCAGATACCTGATTTGCTAACAACTGATAATCCGTTTCCAAGCGTACTGAAGTTGCTCCACAAATTTTTGCCAATCTTAACCCTGCCAAAGCAGCTTCGTATTCAGCTTCATTGTTCGAAGCATGAAAACCAAATTTAATAGATTAAATCATCGTCTCTCCAGTTGAGGCTATTAACTGAACCGCAGCACTGCACCCTGAAACACTAGATACTTCATCTGTTCGAACAACCCACCTCGAATTTACTGGTGCGTCTTCTTTACTTTTTTGCACATTTGATCTGCTCGAATTGAATTCAACAAAAAATCTGCCAATGCTTGCGCCTTTATTGTCGTTTGAGGTGTGAACAAAATATCATAATCTCCCAACTCCACCGATCACTTGGTCATTCTCCCCAAAATTTCAGGTCGTTGTAAAACATTTTTCAAAGGAAATGAAGTTCTGACTTCAATAGTGTGAGCTTGATAATAGGGGGACATTTTCCTAGCAACAATCACCAATGCTAATGCCAGTTTTTCCAACTTCAAATACCTCTTTTCTACTGCCACTAAAATTTTACTGATGTAGTACACCGACTTTGGAATACCTGAATCTTCACCGATTAACACCGCGCTTAGTGCAAAATCCGATACCGAAATGTACAAAAAGAACTTCTCCCCATTTCGAGGTTTTGATAATATTTCTGGTGATGATAATAAAAAATTTATATTTGTGAATGTTGCTTCACATTCTGATGTCCATTTAAACCTGTTTGGTCCTCGTAAAACTTGAAAGAAAGGAAAGCATTTGTTAGAAAATCTAGAAATAAATCGGTTAAGTGTTGTTAACCTTCGTGTCAGAATTTGAACTTCTTTACTAGACTGAGATGGATTTATTGTTATCAGAGCTTTTCAACTGTTTTGGGTCAGCTTTTTCACTGATGACAAAACCCAAAAACTTCCCTGACCAAACTCTGAAGGTACATTTTTCAAGATTCAACTTTAACCTTATTGCCCTTAAATTAAAAAACACTTCCTCTAAATCATCAAGATGCACATCATCCTTTAAACATTTTACCATCATATCGTCTATATATACCTCCATATTGCTTCCGATCTGAGTAGAAAAATCTTTGTTCATCAACCTCTGATTAATGGCTCCAGCATTTTTCAATCCAAAGGGCATAACTCTATAACAGTGCAAGCCCTTATCAGTTATGAAAGTTGTGCATTCTTGATCTTTTGGATCCATTTGAATTTGATTGTATCCTGCAAAAGCGTCCATGAAACTTAGTATTTTATTTTCTAAGGTAGAATCAATCAGCTGATCTATTCGAGGAACATTAAATGGATCTTTAGGACAAGCTCGATTCAAGTCCGTAAAATCCACGCACGTTTTCCATTTCCCATTCTTCTTTTTTACCACTACCATATTTTCCGTCCACAAAGGATATTGTGACTCCCTTATGTGTCCGACCTTAGATTACTGGTCCACCTTAGAAATAATTGCTTCCGTTTTCTCCGAGGAAAATGCCCTTCTTTTCTGAATTACTGGCTTCACCTTCGGATCAATAGCCAAGCTGTGACGAATCACCTCAATTGGTACTCCTGTTACATCATTTGTCTTACAAGTGAAAACATCCAAATTAACAGATAAAAAATCCAGCAGTTGTTGACGTAATAGTGGGGTCAGTAAGGTTCCAATTCGAAGCACTCTTCCTTCCGAAAAAGTAAACTCCTCAATTTCTTTACTTACCGTTAAAGACCCTGGGGTTTCCCTCAGATCGGCAACTCTTTCTTCTAAATCCGAGGTCACCCCCTCTGACTGCTATTCATGAATTAAATCCCCACTGCTGGATCCTCGGATCCAGAGAGGAGTGGCATAATATTCTCTGGATACTTTTTGGTCGCCTCAAACAACCCCAATCTGATCTCCAACCACATACTTGAAACATTGGTGAACTGTTGATACAACCCCACACATTCTCAGAAAGGCATGACCTTCCAAAAATAGCATTGTAACTCGTACGGCAGTCCACCACCATAAAAAGCACATGGACCTTCTTCTTAAACGGTCTTTTTCCCAAGCCATCTCCCTCGAATTCCCCAACAACACGAGCTTTTACACTAGTAAATCCTATAATTGTTCGACCTAATTGAGAAATTTGGGGTGGATTTATCATTCTATCATAATTTGACTTAAAACGACTTTAGCAGAACTACCAATGTTAATAAGCACACGTCGAATTTCGAAGCCAACCATTTTTTCCCAATAACCACAACATCTTCATATGGCCCTGTTGTTCCTCGCAAACCATCTTCGTCGAATAAAATGAAAGGAATAACTTTTTTTCCATACAAATGTGTGGATATCTTCCCTTCAATTTGAGTTTTCAGGTTAACAATATGTCTCTTCCTTAAACTATCTGAGTTTCCAGTCATCGAATCATCTCCGAAAATGGCTAATGACTCAAAGAATTTGCATAAATTTTGCATATGCCTCTTTTCTAATGGCTTTTCAACTGCCATCAAAAGCAACCTGTTCAGATCCTTCTCCACATATTCCGAAAAAGCATCAAATGCTTCAACCTTTGAATCTAAATTCATCAAATTCTCCGCTGGTGTAGCCTTCGAAGTTGACGCTATGTTGTTTTTCGAATCGCTCCCCTACGATTTTACATACGTTAAGAGCTTCCCATTTTCTATCAAAGTCTGAATCTCTTTTTTTCAGAGCAATGCAAACATTGGTATCATGCTCGATATCCTCATGATATCTGCAATATTTGATATTTCTTTCCTCTCGTGGCCTACTTATTGGAGCTGGCTTGCTAAAATTTACGAAGCTCTTGTTCTTATCCCAAATCACAGCCACATACTCTGTCAAATCAGCATAATAATACGGCTTAACCCATTAATTTGGCCTTGGTCTGTTATTGTTGTAAGATGGAGCGTGATTTGAATATCCACCAGTTCGAGGTGGCAAGTTGTTATTCTCATGTTGTGTCTGTTGATTACCATTTACATTCGAAGGTTGCCATTGGTTATTGGCCACCTCACTCGAATTCTTTGGAGTGTTAACCGGTCCTCCTCAGACCCTAGTTGACTCTTCTACCTTAATCTGATCCTCAACTTGGGCCATCAAAGCTCCAAAAGTTAAAGCTCTTCTCTTCATAGTTTCATTGGCCAGATCCTCTGGCAATAGTCCTTGGCGAAAAGCTACCATCGCCACATTCTCTTCGCAATTGTCCAAAGTTGCTTTAGTCAAAACGAACCTCTTCGTATAATCCTTCAAATTCTCTCTAGATGTTTGTTTGTACTGGATAATGGTATGTCCATTCGCTCTCATTTATTTACTCCCCACAAACTGCCTTTGAAAATCAGTGTAAAAATCCCAAAAATTTGAAATGGACCCCCTCGGAATCCCATTGTACCACTTTAAAGTTGTTCCCTTGAAAGTCTGCAAAAATGCACGACACACCAGTTGGTCGTCATCCTCAAAGTTCATCATGTAGTTCTTAAATTGTTCGATGTGATCATCGAGATCTTGTATCCCATCAAACGTTTCCATTTTGGTAATGTCAAAACGCTTCGGAAGCGGCATAGAATGAATTTTACTTGTCAACGAAGAGTTTCTCAAGCGATACCTTGCACAAATTGATCATTTGTTCCCATTACCGCATAAATATTTCGATCAGTCTCAACATACTGATTCGAAGTGTTCCCTTCACACCACATAGAACGAGGAATATTTTCCCTTTTAGATTTGTTTTCCTTTTTATGCTTCCTCGACTGCTCTTTGTCTGATTCCTTTATCGAAGAACCCCTATATCTTTTAAAACCTAAAACAAGGCTTTCTACCTCTTCATCACTAGAGGTTATGTATTTTTACTTGTTTTTCCCCTTGCAAGAGGAATAGCGCTTTTTAGGAGATACGAAGCACACTTTTTTATGTTCTTTTTTAGCTCGACGATCGGCACAAGACCGATCAGATTGATCTCCCAAATGAGTCTTTTCATTCTCTTGTCTCACCTCAGATTTGAGCTTCACCGAGTGGATCTCTTGTTCTCGTTGTTCATACTTTCATTTAGCACATATATTTTGTATAAAAGTTTATTCATACGCATCTCAATGTCTGATTGAGTTTGGATCGGAGATGATCCATCCAGCTTATTTTTCGTTTCTTTGCAAGTCATCTTTTAAAGTTTCCATCGTCGATTGGAATGATGGATTGTTTTCGGAATTCGTTATATGAGATTCAAACAAAAAAAGAAGAAGATGGTATTAAATTCGAACAGACAAGTCACTGATTTTAATCATGTCCCCAGCGGAGTTGCCAATTTAGCGAGTTCAGATATTAAGATTGTTGTCTTATGAAAATGTTATATGCAAATTCTAGAGAGATAAAGAGAAAAAAGAGTTTTTAGAGAGACAAATTCTAACTGCAAATTAGTAAAATAGAAAATTTGGTCAACCCCTTTATTAGGTTAGCCTTGCCCTTTATATAGAGGAGTCAAGACTTAGCCTTAAACTGAAATCAGTTACGAAAGAGGGACCCCTAGTCTTTAATAATATTATATAGTTACAATTGTTCTCTTATATTTATATTATTCACATTTTAGTCCTCCAATTTCCTACTTCCATATCAATCATGATTTGGGACAACATGAAGTAAAAAGTAAAATCTCATTCTCTTTATGCATAATTTAGGAGATAAAGTCTCAAAATTTGAAAAAAATTAAGTATGACCAAGTTTTGATGCCCTTGCTTATTTTAGAAGTACAAAATCCATTTTGTGTATGGTACTACGAGAGCAATCAATCAATTTTCAGCCAAAGTTAATTGAATCCTTATATGTAGCACTAAAAGTTATGGTCATTGGTAAACTTTTTTACAGTTGAACCCCAATCAAGCCATACCTCATAAAGAGGACACTTATAAATGACAAAATATAGACTATGATAACTAAGCTAAAATATGATCAGTATCCATGGTTAGCCGAAACGTTATACTGTCAAGGGCTAACAAAACCATTCTTCAAATGTCGCGGTTCCAACGAATCCGCCTTTATCCTCAAAGAATTCCATGAGAAAGCATTAATGGCTCACTTTTGATATAAAACTTTCTATATGTGAATCTCGTTTGCATGATATTATTGGCCAATGATACATGCAAATGCTAATTAGGACTGGATTATCTGAAAGGTAAATAGGAAAAATGAGTTATTTTACAAATATATAGTTTATGTAGATAAATGTAATAATTAGAAGTATTTAATATAATAATAGGTCATGGATATAAATGGGTTTGGGTTTTAAAACTAGGGTCATGGATCGTTTTTTTCCTATTATGGTCATTCGGCTAAAAGTTACTATAATAGACCTTGAGATCCATAAATGAGATATGGATAATTTTTTACATTTCACCTAACTTGTTTGATTTATCTCTCTAAAGTATATCATAAGCAGCTTAATTCTCTCTTTATATTCAATCTAAGAATTAATTATTTCTTTACTCATTACATATATACCTTTTTGAAATATTTGAAGAGATCAATGACAATCATAGTGGGAGCTCTATAGAGGTATCTGAATAATGACATCCAAAACCCTATATGTTAGAGTTTTCTTTCGGAACATACCAAAGCATGGATTTTGAAATATAAATGGATCATGCCCAGGCGAATGAAAGAGTTGTGATTGGAGAAGAATCTGGTCAAATATCGCACATGATCGACTAGAACAAAGAATGATTTCTCATGCAAGAAGAGTGTGATCAATTTTGAGGGAAGATTGAGGCCTTAAGATGTTGAAAAGAAGCAGTCCAAAGACTTGAAGGAAAATGGGGATTTGTTGAACAAGTTTTAGACTCATGTGCTCAACACAATCCAAAAAAAGTATCAACGAGGTCGGTTACAAAAAAAACCCACTATCCTCGAAAAGGGAACGTAAGATCACGAATCGATATAGCCCTTCAGAGACTAGTGAGGAGAGTTTGAGGAGTCTTCCTCTTCTTCGAATAGTGATCAATTTCATAAAAAGAGAAAGAATTATGGTGATAATCATTATTCGAAGAAACACTTCAATCGACATCACATGTCGAGTAAACAATACACCTTCTCAGATAAACGAAGTCATCGAAGAAAAAGAAAACATAAATTGATGGAAAAGTAGGATGTTTGGGAAACTACATTGTTGATCATCAAGTAAGTGACCAATTTTCTATACAGTCTGAATAGGGTATGTTTGCAATAGTCGATGACGGTCACCACTTTAGTCAGGAACATACTTGAAGGCAATCATCTCTTTCTGCAAAGATTCTTTCTGGCAATCTATCCAGGTGGTTGGATACTTTAAAAATGGAAAAGTTTGATGGAATTTAAAATACGCGTAACTAGCTTTAATAATTCAAGACCTTTATGATGAATTTTGATGACGATGATAAGTTATTATGTCGGGATTCTTCCCAAACCTTAAAAGATAATGCTTTGAAGTGGTATAATCAGCTTCCACAAGGGTCAACTAAGAGTTTCGACATGCTCTAGATATCTTTCTCAAGACATTTTGTGGGAAGCAAACAAATACGAGAAAATTGAGACATGATAATTTAGTGTCGTCGGTTGATTGAAGAAAGCTTAAAGGATCACACTAAGTGCTTTGTAGAAACTAAACATGGTTTACAAAGTTATTTCAAACAAGTGTTATAGCTTCTTTTAGGCATGGTCTTCTTCCTAGAGAATTCTTAAAAATTGCATTAGGAAAAACAAATTCATTCGGGGTGTTGTTGACACATGTTGAAAAACAGACTATAATAGAATAGACAAATATGCTAAAGTTTCCTCATCAATAGAGTCCAATTATGTAGAGTACTACCTTAGTTTCTCAACAACAACAGTCACAAGTGGCCACCAGTTCTCATCTGAAGAACTTAATAAGAATCTACCTCAGCCTAGGGTTACCAACACCCGCAAGGTCAACAGTATAGATCTAGGGGGAATCAATGGGTCAAACCAAATCATTCTACAAAGCTAAAAAAGAGCATTGCCACCATTTATGCAAAGACAAATAATTTTATTCAGTTTAGAAGGCCACCACTTTTTTCAAACTCCCGAAAGAAAATCGAAATACCCAGTTTTGTAAGTATCATAAGGATATAGGTCATGATACGAAGGATTGCATTTCTGAGAAGTAAGAAATCCAAACTATAATTGAAAATGGAAAATTAACTACATTTTTTAAATTACAATTTAAGGATTGATTGCAAGCTCCCGTTGTTGGTCAGGCTATTCTCCGAAAGGGGGAAATGGATGCTGCCCCCAAACAGAAAAATACTATAGTTATCACATGACCATACAATTAGATTTGATGTAGATTCAGAATATCTTGACCCTGATCTTGACCGAGACAATATTATAGTAATAGATGGGGATACGGTGTCAAGACCTTCGGATTGCTCATGAAAGAGGTACATTATTAGTTTGGCAACGCGGTTAGAATAAAACATATTTTCCCTTCTTTACCGGGATCTTATGCCATTTATTGTATTCGATGGTGATAATTTGAGAGATTTAGTTGGGCCACATGAAGATGTTGTGGTAATAAAAAACGGAGTTGAGGGGACTAAAATTCAAAGGATCTAAATAAATACATGTAGTTCGGTAAATATTATGTTCATGTCTACCAACAAACAAAACCCTCCAGTCCCATCAAATAGAACAATTGTAGGGTTAACTAGTATTATTGCTAATATGATCAGAGAATTCGAAGGTGATGCTCTCCTTGGAAACTGACCCTTCAAAAAGATAGTAAATGTATCCTTTATAGTTTTCGATGGCCCAACTTCATAAAATGTTATCTTTGGTAGATCTTGGTTGTTAATGATGCACGTTGTTGCTTCGTTGGGGTTGTCCAAAGTAGCCAAAGAGTAACTAGAGAATGTTATGTAATCGTTGCGGCTCTTAAGACACTCTAAAATGGATAAACTAAAAAATAATAAAAATTATGTTTGACTCTACTTTGGAGTCAGACAATGTGGATGATCATAGGTAGACTTCATGTTCGATAATACCCGATGAATATATTGAGTTATATACTTTTTCGAATGGAAAAAATGTAAAAGTTGGAGCCTAATTACCACAAATTATAAAGAAACAATTATTATATTTTTTATCTGAAAATTAGCACATATTTTCTTGGTATAGAAAAGACATAACAGGTGCACGTGCAAGAATCATTTTCTACAAGCTAGCAATACGACCCAATATATGTTTCTTATCCAAAAACGAAAATTTTTCTCTGTTGAAAAATATAAAGCCATTATTGCAAAGGTAGATAAGTTAACAAAAGTATGGCATATTCAGGAATCTTAGTACCTTTTATGGACATCAAAACTAGTAGTCGTGTTAAAGAAAAAATGGTAAGTAGTGTATGTGTATTAACTTAACAAATCTAAATCGAGTTTGTCCAAATGATCCGTTTTGTGCCCCCATAATCAATCAATTAAGAGAATCAACTTCTGGTAATAAGTTTTTGTCGTGCATGGATGCGTTTGCATGATATAAACAGATATCGATGGACTCAAATAACCAAGATACCCCCACGCTCATAACATGCAGGGGGCTTCATTGCTATAAAGTTATGCCATTCGGTCTGAAAAATGTTAGGGCCACTTATGAGTGTTTGGTAAATAAAGCCTCTACTAATCATATTAGAATAAAAATTGAGGTTTACATTGATGTTATGTTAGTAAAAATTATGATGGATGAGGATCATTTCTCCAATCTGAATAAAACATTTTCTAATCTAAAAGCTACCAATTTAAAAATAAACCTAAAAAAGTGTACATATAAGTGCACTCCATAAATATTTTAGGGTATATTATTAGTGAAAAGGGAATTCAAGCTGATCTATTATATTGAATGCATTAATTGTTATGGCTCCTCCAAGGTCCATCAAAGAAGTACAAATACTGACTAGAAGGTTAGCTGCCACAAATCGATTTATATCAAGGTCTTTGGATAAGTGAGCACCATTTTTCTAGGTTTTAAGAAATGTAAAAGAATTTTATTGGACTAAGGAGTGTGATAAAGGCTTCACAAATATTAAATAACATTTATCTTCTCTATGGATATTAACCAATCCAATTACAGGTGAAAATTTTTAAATCTACTTGACAATATTTGATTACACGGTAAACGCGGTCTTCATTCGAGAAGATGAAGGTTATATGCGCCCTATTTATTATATAAGTAAAATCATGCTAGATGCTGAGAGTATATACTTAAAGCTAGAAAAGTTAGCTTTAGCTTTTGTAGTAGCAGCTCGGAAAATTATACCATGTTTCCAAGCTCATTCGATTACTGTTCAAATTTCCTTAACAGTAAAAAAATATGTTATAAAGACCAGATGTGTCGGGTCGGATGACTAAGTGGTCCATGGAATTGGAAGAATATGATATTGAGTTTGTCCTCGAACAACAATTAAGGTACAAGTTGTGGTAGATTTTCTAGTTGAATTTCATTCCGAAAGGCCAGAACCTGAACCAGATATTAACAAGTCTATGAGTGAATGGACAATTCGAACAGATGGGGTCAAATGTTTCAGGTTTTTTAGTATGATTTTACTTGGTATCTCCCTTTCGATATTTAATGTATAAAGCAATACAGTGCGGGTTCAAAGCATCAAATGATGAAGCAGAGTATGAGGAAACATTGGCAGGGTTTAGGCTTGCACACTGTGGTGCAAAAAACAATTTAGTAAGTGATTCAAAAATTCTTATAAATTATGCCATGAGACAGTCTGAAGCTATAAAAATACCATTTGGTAAAATACTTAAAGACATTGAAGGACACAATCGCTTTCTTCAATCATGTTAAGTATAAACACATTCTCGGGGACGAAAATTTTATAGTTGATTGATTTTTTGTTATTTCTTATGCCAAAGGACATCCATGAATTATGATACAATAGTAACTCTCGGTAATAACAGGCTCTGAGCATTGAAGAATCCTTAATATCAACCACTACATATAAATACATGAGGTATAAGATCAAAGTATTTATTACTAAGGAGACGCTGCCTATTGATAAACCTTTGGGGGGAAATCTAAGGTTCAAAGCACATGGTTTTATGGTCCTCGAGGATATTCTCAATAATAAGTCTCTTAGTCGATTACTATTACGATGCATCGAGATTAATGAATCTCAAATGATGTTATCTGAATTACACGATAGGGAGGGATCTGCGTGTGGCTATACGACTTTAACTAGTAGGGTTTTATTTGCAGGATATTATTGTTATTCTATTGTGGTAGATGCTAAAGAGTTAGTTTGATGGTGTGAGCCATGTCAATGACTTGTGAATGCAATACATATGCCAGTTATGCTAGTAGAATCTATATATGAGGCATTACCCTTCGATATATTGGGTCTTGATTTGGTTGGACCTTTGCCAATGACATTTGGGGCCTTCAAACCATCATTGTGGCATTTGATTATTTTTTTAAAGTGTGTACAAGAAGAACCTCTCTCCTTAACCACATCTAAAGCATTAATTAAGTTTATCTTATCTATATGTTGTATATATAGAGTCCCGAAGAATTCAATATTTTTTTATCACCCTTCCACCCCCAATCCAAAAAGAAAGTAGAGATTGTTAACTAAAACATCCTCAATGACTTGAAGAAAAATGTGGAAAGGAAGTTGGAAAATGGTCAAGTTATCTATAAGTAATATTGTGGGCTTATCGTACTACACCTCGAACAATAACACAATAATTTTAATTTGCCTTGGTTTATGAAATGGATGATGTGACCGCAACTGCGTCTACCCTCCTGTCGTTCCGAGTTGAAAATTACTCTGAAGAGGACAACGATGTAGCAAAGAGAGTTGAGTTATATCTTATCGAAGAAAATTGAACAAAGGCATATCTTAGATCTCTTCTCCATTAAACCTTGACGAGAAGTAGATTTGCATCTCAGGTCCTAATGAGAGAATTCAAATTAGAGGATAGATTTTTGAAAAAGATCTCCTGACACACTAAAGATAAAAGGATAAGAAAGTTAGTACCTAATTGGGAAGGGCCTTATCGGTTATTGAAAGATTTAAGCGTGGAACCAATCAGTTAGTAGATCGAGAAGACAATCATTTTTCGCATCCATGGAATATTGAGCACTTAAGACTTTATATCGAATAATTTTAGAGAAAAAAAATTATTCTATTTTATTTTTTCTTATTTAAATATCTGAGGTCATACTATTTCCTACCCTGGTGGCTCGGGGAGGTTTTAATGAGGTATTTGAAACACTTAAATTCTATAAATCGTTTTTCCTTTTATAATTCATATGTTATTTTATTTTTTATTCAAATATTTTTGGGTCACAATTAAAAGGTTCCAACATTAGTTGGTCATGTGTAAAGGTCTCAACATTAGTTAGTCAAAATTGAAAGGTTCCAACATTAGTTAGTCATGTGTAAAAGTTTCAACATTAGTTAGTGAAAATTAAAAGATTCCAACATTAGTTGGTCACAATTAAAATGTCCACCATAGTTGGTCATGTGTAAAGGTTCCAACATTTGTTGGTCATAGTTGAAAGCTTCCAAAATTAGTTCGTCACAAAAAAAAGGTTCCTACATTAGTTGGTCATAATCAAAATGTTCTAACACTAGTTTGTCAGAGTAATCGGATTCGAAGGGATGGAAGTCTGACAAATTGATTATTTTGAAACATAGTTGGGAGTTGGTCAAGTTAAACGGAGAAAAATCTGAATGCGTTATTTGATGAATGATTAATTTGTTTAAAGATGGTGAATAAAGAGAAAGCAATTCATTCATAAATTTTAAATAGTTGCACTAGAAAATGCCTTGGATATACCATGGACTTTCAAAAAATGATGATACAAAGGTAGGTAAAATAAGAATTAATTCAATTTCCTTCGGGCGTTTTCCCTTCAGCATCATCTTCTTTGGAGCTCCCACATTCGAATTCTCCACATTCACTTCTATGAGACTTTTTATCATCAAAATCTATCTCAATTCCTAGTTAATCTCCTAGAGTCATATCATTAGGCCATAATTCTTCTGGTACAAGCTCTCATAGATATATGAGTTTCAGCTTTAGAAATGTGTTATGAAAATATAAGACCATGTCAGACTTAATTAAATCATCTCACTTAGATTAGGACATCGATACTTGAGCAACATACTCATCCACCGCAACTTCCTTATCTTTTACAGCCTGAATTTTCAACGCATTTAACTCTTCTCAATTTTTTTAGTAAGAACATCCTGATCGTTTAAGGCTTTTGATAAATACTTAATAGCATCCTTATAATTTTTGGCATGGTCTTTGTATATCTGGATTGACTGCAATTCAGCAGTTTCGACGATAAGTATTTAGTTGTTTAAGCGCTTCGTCCGCACACACGGCTTGGCTTGTCAAACTATCAGCACGCTTCATTTACTCTTCAAATCCTTTTTTGTGACTCTCGTATTCATGTTTAAGAAGAGCAGTGGTATCTTTTTGCACTCTCATATCTCTTTCCAGCTTGGCAATAAACCTCACAAAGCTGAAAACAGAGTGGGTGATGGTATCTTCTCCTTCCAACTGAAAATGCACATCGATATGGCTGTTTTAATCGGGAAATTGATGTTCAAAAGCCTCGAAATTGATCATATATGCATTGCCCCATCAGGTTATCATCATAAGCCAGTTCGTCTATCACTAGAACTGAAGAGGAACAAAACTCAATTACTAGAGGAAGTCCAGCTTGAGCTGTGATTATGATGATTTTCGAACTCGTATTTGTTTTCTTCTTCTTCTTTTTTATTTTTTTCGCTTCTATGCTTCCTCCCTTTTGTGTTTTTAGGCACTCAAATTTTTATTCATATTTAATAATAGAGACTCTTTAGGTGTTTTGCCCACTTCAAGATCAACCTCAACCATCAGTGGTAAAGGCTCATTGGGCTGATTCGTCTTCTCAGCACCAATGACATCTTTCTTTGAACCTTTTTTGTTAGAATCACCTCTCTCTACCCAATGATTGGGGTCCCTCGTCCTTATTAAAATATAAACCTTGCCATTAGTAGCCTCAATTCAGTTAAGAATATCTGATGGACGAGGCGGGGTAGTAAATTTTGCACATAACAAATTACGTTCGAGATTGGTCATCCACAAATGACCCTGACTTAGATTATATGAAATGAAACATTTTTAGAAGACATTGGACAAATTGAACTTGACCCATTGATGAAACATTTCAAAAGTAACCTTCGAAGCTTCTAAGTGATGCTGATGGGACTTCGGTATCACTGCAAAAAAAGGGTTCAAAATAAAGTACAAACATAAAAAAGAGAGTAGGATTTATAAGTAAAACTCAAGGAATTGCATGTACTTTTCCAACCACATTAGCTTCAAGATGTTGGTCTCTAACTAGAACAGTAAATGCTTGAGCTTGAGAAGCTTCTGGTCCAGTGGGCCCGTAAAACTCACGGACGCGACTCGAATTGTCTTTCGAAGAGATGTTTTTTTTTCATTCTGCCAATATTCGCTGATAAAGAAAAAATGCATCTTTCATAGTGTGTTAGCCTCCAGTAAGTAGATCACTATTTTATACTCATTCTTAGGTTAATGAAATAGAAGGGGATCCGAGAATTTATCGACAACCCAACAATAGTGGTGAATTGTTTCATTGGCATTTCAATCTTTGACAACCTCGGTGGCATGATACATGACATTAAGGTAAACCACATAAGCCCACCAAGTCAAAGTATTTAATTATCTCAGGGTCTAATAGAAATCGAAGTCTCCAATTAAATATGTCTGGATAAACAACTAACTCTCTTTCTACAAAGCTCGTGGATGTACCTCCAGTCTTTCGTGATCATATAGTCACCTCCTTTAAAATTCCCCATTTGGCTCGAAGCGCGCCTAGCTTATTATCTGAGAAGTAGTTGTATGGGATAAGAGAAATAACAATTAGATATTTATGACTTACTTTTTGAAAATTAGGCCCCATATGACGGAGGTAATTCCACTTCGTCATGTTCTTTAGTCTTTCCCTTGTTGCTCTTAAATTTTTAGGTTTTTTATTCAACTTCCTTTGAAACCCCAACATTTCCTTTAGATTAGTCTGACACTCTCAATAGCGACTCTACATCAACATCATCCTCCTCTTCAACTAATTTCCTAGGATCATATCTAAAGGGCAAGGCCTTTTGTTGAGTTATTCTCTGATGGGGGACAACAATTTTGTGCTTGTTTAACTGCTTTGACAGAGAGCTTAGAGATGGTGGGGCTTATTTGGTATGCTCTTTTTCTTATTCTGTCGGACCTTTATAACTTTTGTTTTCATAATTTTATTTAAAGCATAGTTGTCTTCGGTATCCAAACTCATCGCTATGAAAGTTTATTGACACCTATGACTAGTTGCTCCTTAGGATCGTATCGGCCTCGAAGAATGACTTTTTGATGTAAATGAATGAGTAGCGAATGGAGGATCGGCTGATACCATGCATGTTATATAGGAGGATACCTATGTATTTGAAGGTTTGACTAATAATAACTTGTCCTTCGAATTCAACCAACCCTACATATTTCATGGCTTTTTTCTTCGCTTCGGCTTGATCTGACAACTATAACCAATCAATCAAAGTTATTTTGGCAGTGATATACAAGTTTAAAAAAAGGCGTCACCGGTGAATGAATTTATGGTTGCTATTACAACAAACGATGAGAATTGCGATAATAAATTGGCATAGCTTATCTATCTGAAATTAGGTTTCTCTCTTTAAAAATTATTGTAAGGAGAAAGTGAGGGGGGAATTTATAAGTAAATATAGAAAAGCCCAATAACATGTTTCTCATAAGCCCAACAGGTATAACCCTCAAGAAGTTGAACCGTCTCCAACGACTATTATTTCTAGAGAAGTGGAACCATCTCCATTATCATCATGATTCACCACTAAAATAATGTTTTGTGGATCTAGAATATTTATGATATGTGTACAGGTACATATCCAGTTGGCCATCTGAGAATATCTTAATCATTCTAGAATAGCTTCAAAATTATCTATCGATTACATATTAAGTATTTACAGTAAAATTTGAAGGGATTACATGCCAAAATCAGAAGAGGTTTTATATGTCAGTCCTCCCAAATGACCTTTAGAGGATTAAAATTGTTAATATGATGATTGAATTATCCAAAGTACAAATCAGACAAATGATTTATTTTACTAATATTTATTTTATGTAGGTCAATATAATAATTAGAAGTATTTAATATAATAATGAACCTTGGTTGTAAATGCGCCTGGGTTATGAAAGTAGCACATTGACATTTTCAGCCCATTATGCCCATTAGACTTAAAGTTACTATAAATAGGCCTTAAGAGTCATAAATGAGATATAGAGATTTTTTCTTACTTTTCACCTAAATTATCAGATCTTATCTCTCTAAATTATATCATAAGCAGCTTCATTCTTTCTTTATAGCCCGTCTAAAAATTAATTATTTCTTATATCATTACATAAATACTCTCTCAAAATATTCGACGTGATCCAATGCTAAGGTATTTATCCAAAGTTATTATACTTGTCAGAAATTTGCAAACTTAATTCAAGTCACATTGGTACTTTTATAATCTATTTCTAAAACAATATCTTCTAATATGTAGGGCTTTGATGTGGTGGGAGCACTTCCAAAGCAATCAATAGGTCGATAATATTATATACTGTCATTCAACTAATTCTTTAAATGGGAGGGTGCAGAGTCGTTGGCTAAAGTATGAGATAAAGAAGTCATTCACTTCATAATGACCAACATTTACTTCAGGTACAAATTCCCCACAGTTATAACTACTGATAATAGGCTACAACTTAAGAGTGCTGAGGTGAATTAGTTCAATCAAACAAGCGAAATCCAACAAACCCTATTTCATCCATAAGTTAACGAATATGTTAAAGTCACTAATCGGACCCTCTTGAAAGAGATACGTCACCTCATTGAAGGCTCGATAGGTAAGTGGAACGATACACTTGAAGAAGTATTATGGTCCTAATGAACTACCTCGTAAGGTAAAACAAGAGAAAACCCTTTTCCATTAGTCTATCAAATGAATTTGTGGTTCCAATAGACTAAACTTCCTCATTTACATCCACCAGCTATAATAAATACAAATGAGAAAATAGGATCATATTCTGAACATAAAACACTATAGAACATTTATGTGCAACATATATGACTTTAAAGTTTATGTTTGATATTTCAAGTTAAAATATCAAGTATTGAGACAAAAATAAATATTTTAGCAAACTAGGTAAAAATTATGTAAGAAACTACACATTTCTACTAAAGTTAAAGCATGAACCTATAGGCTACTAGCTACGGAGTGGCGGCCTCTGCTACACCCATGAAATGTGGAACATCTGAAAATCTACACTCCATGAAATGGAGTGCATGTTCTTAGATGAGTTTTTTTTTCAAAATTATGAACTTTAATTTGAGTTTCTTTATGTATTACGGACTCACTATTTTATACTTATATGGTGCATGTGGGTTTTGACGAGCAAAATTTCTATTAACAAATTTTGAATGTCATTTTACTTTGAGTATTGTTATATACATATACTATAGAATTTAATTTTAATGATATGACTAAGTGAGAGCACTATTGTGCCAAAGAAATTTACGTAGAGTACTATTATTTCGAATTAATTTACGTATAGAAGTAATATGTACTAGTCTTACGAGCCAAACAATTAATCTCTATATTCAGACTTGATCATCCTGAAAGAGCTTCAACTTCAATAATTGTTGTATGCAAACACATAAAAGCAATAAAATGAACAAATTTCCACTTATATATAACTTTTAACAAGTAAACAAAATAGTCTCAGAATGAACTTAAGCAAAGGTCCCTTAGTCAAAAACCTTGTTTTAAAATAAAAAATTAAAAAACATGTATATACATACGTCTAACATGAAAAATGACATAAAATAAAATAATTTTGGTGGAAACAAACATAAAAAAAAATTTAAGGTAGCGAGCCCTACAAGGCTAAAAGATTTGTTTCTGATGAGTCCGAATTCAGCATGCTCCCCGGACAGGGCAAATCGGTCTAGTCTCTCCGAATACCGGACAGGTTACATGGACATGGATCGAACAGGTTTTTGGACCGGACAGATTTATGTGAACACTGTGAACTTAAGGTTGTTCGAACTATGACAAAAGTACTAAAAAACCTAAACACTTCTTGACTAAGCTACTTGCTCTCCTACTTAGAGCTCATGGGTCTTTAAACATGACCCGGGTCCATTAAACATGACCCGAAGCCCATAAGGGCCCAAACATTATACTATAAATACCTAACCACCCACATTAACTAGGGGTAATGAGAATTAACTGCTACCAAGCTACTTAATCATCTCTCTACTTTCTACTCTAACCGTTAAACACCCACACACCACCGTTAAACACCCACACACCACCGTTAAACACCCATACACCACCTTAAAACTCCCCTTGAAATTACTAGCCTACCCTCGGGCGGTTATTACCCACACCAAATTGGCGACCACAGTGGGAGTAGAAAGGTGCCTGAATCAAGCATTCAAAACCTGCCAAGAAATTCTGTCCGTATGAATCCGGACAATCCAGAGCTTTCACCAGCTTTGCTCGAAATGGTGGAAGAAAACGATGAGTACACTGTCCAAGAGCGCGACAAGTTAAAGCTTAAGATAGAAGCTCTGAGGGCTGAAAAGGCCAAGATGGGCGTGAAAGAAAAATCCAAGGCATCGGTTGTTCATCACACCGACAACCCCAGGGAGCCTGAGGCTTCGAAAACTCATGTGAGCACTAAAAAGACTCATGCTAGCTCTAAAAAGTCTCACCGGTCCAAGCCTGTGGAGAGTTCTGACTCGAGCTCAGAATCTTCGGGTAGCTCTTCGGACAGTGAGGGAAATGAAAAATCCTTGTCCTCTAGCAGCGATGAGGTTCGAACCAATAAAAAGCAAAAGCAGGTTAAGAAATATTCAAGAAAAAGAGACCACCATGGAAGAATGAAAAGGCATATTAGAAAGGGGTCATCTCACCACCGGAGGTATACGGACAAGATGCTAATGGATCCTTTTGCTTTCCACGATGAACCAGGTATCTTTGCAACTCCCAATGAGGACACTGTGTTCAGTCGTGGAAGGAATTGGAGGCAGTCTCCACCGTCTTCTAAAATTCTGTCCGGAAACCTCCCCAAGAGGTTTGATAGCACTAAAATGGAGAAGTACGATGACAGTATTGATCCGGACAATCATCTGGAGCAATTCAAGAACTTCATGATGAACTTCGATGACGATGATAAACTACTGTGTAGGGCATTCTCCCAATCTTTTACGGGGAGTGCTCTGAAATGGTACAACAGCCTGCCTCAGGGTTGTATTAAAGATTTTGATACGTTTTGGGTGGCCTTTCGAAGGCAGTTTGTAAGGAGTAAGGAGCTGAAGGGAAATGGAGATACAATAATCCATTGTGCCCAGGAGCCAAATGAGTCCTTGAAAGAGTACATAAGTCGTTTTGTGAACACAAAGAATGGGTTGGCTGATTGCTTCGAACAGGTGGCAATAGCATCCCTAAGGCAAGGTTTGAACCCAGGCAATCTGGCTGATTCGGTGACCAGAAAGAAGGCTATGACCTGGGGAGGATTGCTAAATCAAGTTGGCAAACAAATAAACGTTGATGAAACAAAGAAAACCAGGGTGCACAGACAGGTGAGGTCCACCCTAGTGGCACCAACTCCAAATCAAAACCAGTCCGGGAATAAAGCAAGAGAAACCGGACAAGAGCATGGCAGGGCAAAAGCTCAGTCTCAACCAGCAGCTCCTACTCAAAGTCAACAATCCAGAAACAAGAGAGGGCCATGGGTCCAACCGGAATGGTTCGTAGAGCTCAAAGAAAGTGTGGCCACCATTTTCGATAAGACAAAAGATGAGGTGCATTACCGGAGACCAGCAACCTTGCAGTCTCCCAGAGAGCATCGTAACAACTCCTTTTGCCAATATCACAATAATATTGGCCATACCACTGATGATTGCATAGCATTGAAGCAAGAGGTTCAAAACCTGATTGAAAGGGGAAAGTTGGGAGCATACGTTAAAAGAAGAGGAGGCAACAGGCCTGATAACACTCACCGGGTTGGTCCAAGTAATGCTGCCCCGGAGGGGGCCATGGTTATAATTGAAAGGTTTGATGTGGAATCTGAATACTTGGATCCTGATCCAACTCGAAACAGGGTGGGTGCTATAGAGGAGTGTTCTAGGTCGGTCTCCGGGCTCATTAAATTCTTCGAGTCACTTACAATTCTCGGAGGGGACACTATGACAGCTCCTACTGCTTCTTCGAGAAAGAGGCATGTTCATAATTTAGCCTCCCAGCTAGAAGGAGGCATGACATCTTATCAGTCACCGAACTCATTCCCCTTCATTGTCTTTGATGAGGATGATTTGAGAGACATTGCTGGCCCTCATGAGGATGTTGTTGTCATAGGAGCCTCTATAGAGGGCAATGAAATAAGGCGAATTTTGGTGGATACTGGAAACTCAGCCAATATCCTTTTCCTAACCACTTACAAGAAAATGAGAAGTCCAGCTGTGATTCAAAAGTCGGACAGGTCAATTGTGGGCTTCACAGGCAGCTCAGGCGATGTGATCGGAGAATTCGAAGAAGAGGTGTTATTGGGCAGGGGCCCTTTCAAGAAAATGGTTAGAATACTCTTTATTGTGGTGGATTGTCCCACTTGCTATAATGCTATTCTATGGAGGTCTTGGCTCTCTAGGATGCATGCAGTGGCTTCAACAGTCCACCAGTGCTTAAAGTATGCTGTTCAGGGACAGGTTGGGGTTGTCCGGAGCAGCCAAAAGATTGCAAGAGAATGCTATGCCACTGCCTTGGCTCCTCGAACACTGGGGGCAGTCCGAATAAATGATCAATAGCAGTTTGAGGGCCTTTCTGGGGGTGAGGGTGAAATTGATGACCCCAGAGAGACCCTTGGAGTGTTGATTCCAATTGAAGAGGTTGAAACGCACTGTTTGGAAGAAGGCAAGAGTGTCAAGATAGGGTCCAAGATGCCACCAATGTTGAAATTTTTGAAAGACCATCAGCATGTTTTTGCTTGGTGCAATGCTGATGTTACTGGAGTTCCATCAGAAGTGATATCCCATCACCTATCTTTCCGGAGAGATGTAGCACCAGTGGTTCAAAAGAGAAGAGCTTTCTCAAAAGAAAAGGTTGATGTCATAGTACAAGAGGTTGACAGACTCACTAAGATGGGGCACATTAAAGAATCTCAATACCCTTTGTGGACTGCCAATCCTGTCCTGGTAAAAAAGTAAAACGGTAAGTGGTGCATGTGCATTGACTTCACAGACCTCAATAGAGCTTGTCCAAAAGATTTGTATCCGGTCCCCCTGATAGATCAGTTGGTAGACTCTACTTCTGGGAACAAGATGCTTTCCTTTATGGATGCCTTCTCCGGGTACAATCAGATTCAAGTAGATCCAAAAGACCAAGAGCATACCACATTTGTCACTGACAGGGGTCTCCATTGCTACAAGGTGATGCCATTTGGTTTGAAAAATGCTGGGGATACTTATCAGAGACTAGTCAACAAGGCATTTGCTGATCAAATTGGAAGAAATATGAAGGTTTACATTGACGATATGATGGTGAAGAGTGTGGATGAGCAGTTACACTTGTCCGATCTCCAAGAAACTTTTGCCAACTTGGTAAAAGTAAATTTAAAGTTAAACCCTGAGAAATGTGTCTTCGGAGTGCAGTCCAGGAAGTTTTTAGGCTATATCATAAGTGAGCATGGAATACAGCCCGATCCGGACCAGCTGAATGCTCTTTTCCAGATGGAACCTCCTCGAAATGTCAAAGAAGTACAACGGTTAACGGGGAGATTAGCAGCTTTAAACAGATTTATCTCCAGGTCTTCGGACAGGTGTGCTCCTTTCTGCCAAACCTTGAAGGGTGCAAAGGGTTTCGAGTGGACCCCACAGTGTGATGAAGCTTTCAATGAAATCAAGAAACACCTGTCCTCCCCCAAAACTTTGTTCAAACCAGTTGATGGGGAGACTCTCTTCGTATATTTGGCAGTTTCAAGTTGTGCCATCAGTTCTGTACTGGTAAGAGAGGTCGATAGGTATCCCCACCCAGTGTACTACATCAGCAAGAGCTTGATAGATGCTGAGAGACGTTACTTGAAACTTGAAAAATTGGCATTAGCTCTGGTAATAGCTGCAAGAAAGATGAGGCCTTATTTCCAGGCTCATCCTATTGTTGTCCGAACCTCTTTTCCCTTAAAGAATGTCCTTCAAAAAGCAGACATTTCAAGCAGAATGACTAAGTGGTCAGTAGAATTGGAGGACTTCGACATAGACTTTGCTCCCCGGACAGTAGTAAAAGCCCAAGCTGTGGCTGATTTCTTGGTTGAGTTCCACTCCGATAGGGATTCGGAGCAAGCTACTGATACAAAAGACAAGAAAGTCTGGATCGTCCGAACAGATGGTGGATCTAGCACTATGGGATGTGGTGCAGGAATATGTTTAACTTCCCCTTATGGAGATAGTATGTACCAGGCTATTTGTTTTGCTTTCAGGGCATCTAATAACGAGTCCGAATACGAAGCAGCTATAGCTGGGTTAAAGTTAGCCTACATCTGTGGGGCTAAGAGGGTCAAACTGCTAAGTGATTCCCAATTGCTTATCCACCATGCCTTAGGCCAATCTGAGGCTAGAAAGGAGCAACTTGTGAAATATTTACTCCTCCTCAAGAATGAAGCACTAAAATTTAAAGCTGTTGTCTACGAACACATTCCCCGGGCAGAAAATGAGCTAGCAGACTCATTAGCAACAATAACATATACAGAGTCTTACCCATGGATCCATGTGCTTGAAAGCCCTTCTATTCAACTTAGTAAGGGTGAAGAAGAGGAAGTTTTTGAAATACAGGTGAAGCAGCCTCAGGATTAGAGGTCTCCTCTCATGCAATATCTGTCCGATGGTATTGTGCCTTCAGATAAATCACAAGCCAGAACATTGAAACACAAGGCTCGTGGTTTCATTATGTTGAGAGAAGTGTTGTACAAAAAATCCTATAGTAAACCTCTCCTACGTTGTTTAGGGGATGATGAGTCACAAGTGGTCCTCTCCGAATTGCATGATGGTGAGGGATCATCCCATTGTGGGTTTAGAGCTTTAACAAGAAGAGTATTACTCTCCGGATATTATTGGCCATCGATTATGAAAGATGCTAAGGAATTGGTGAAGAGGTGTGACCCGTGCCAGAGGTACAGCAATGAAATTCATGTACCAGCCATTCCTTTGCAGTCAATTTTTGAGCCCATCCCTTTTGCTCGATGGGGGGTGGACTTAGTAGGGCCTCTCCCTGTGGCGTCTGGAGGGCGTAGAACTATAATTGTGGCCATTGACTACTTTTCAAAGTGGATAGAAGCAGCTCCCCTGGCAGGGACAACATCAAAAGCTGTCATAAAATTCATTATGTCCAACATATGTTGTAGATTTGGTGTCCCACAGAAAATAACAACAGACAATGGGCCACAGTTCGACAATAGAGAAATGGAAAGCTTTTGTGCCTCAAGGGGTATACAGCATTGTTTTTCTTCACCTTTCCACCCACAAGCTAATGGGCAAGTTGAAGTGGCTAATAGGATTATACTGTCCGGTTTAAGGAAGAATCTGGAAGGGGCTGCTGGGAAGTGGCCTAGTTATTTACAAGAAGTCTTGTGGGCCTACCGGACAACACCTGGGGCTGCCACACAAGAATCACCCTTCGCCTTGGTCTATGGAATGGATGCAGTAGCCCCCATAGAGAAGACACTCCCTTCCTTTCGTGTTCACAACTTCTCCGGACACGCTAATGAGATGGCCATCAGAAATCAACTTGATTTAATAGAAGAAATACGGGTTAAAGCTCGCCTTAGAGTGGCACACTATCAGGGCTTGATGAGAAGCAGGTTTGCTTCTAAAGTTAAAAGAAGAGATTTCCAACCAGGGGACAAAGTATTAAGGAAGGTCTTCTTACACACTAAAGAAAAGCTCTTCGGAAAGCTGGCCCCTACCTGGGAGGGTCCGTATATTGTGGTTGAAAGAATCAAGCCTGGAACTTATTGGTTGGAAGACAAAGATGGCAGGGTTTTAACTCACCCTTGGAATATTGAGCATCTTCGGATGTACTTGGAATAACACTTGTGTAAATATTTACTTGTTTGAGCTTCCATGTAAATATTTGGGGGCATACTCTTTCCTCCCTGGTGGCACGGGGAGGTTTTAATGAGGTGTCCGGATGGTTGAATAAAATTCGATGCCTTCTTCAAAATTTTCTAAGTATTTTCAAAGTTCTATCTTTTGTTATACTACCCGGACTAAAAGATCTAAGGGCTATTTAAACTCTAGCCGGAGAATTTAAACACTCTCACAACGCAATAACTAAAAGCTACTTAAACTCTAGTTATCTAAACTAAAACAAACAATGAAAGAAGATAATGGTTGTGCAAAACAGAAATATTCATTGAACAAATTAAAATTGCCTTGGCCTTCCAAGGACTTTCGAGTGAGTCAGGATACAGCACAAAAAACCTGTCCGAACAAATACCGGACACCACAACAAAAAGAGTGCCTTGGCCTTTCAAGGACTTTAGTTTGAATAAAAGATAAACCAAGTAAATCATAAATTAAGGTTGAGCTTTTGAAGATGGCTCCCCTTCATCTGCTTTCTTACCCTTAGAGTCGCTTCCCCCTTCGACTACTTTCTTGCCCTTGGGATCATTCTCCTCTTCGCCAGGGCTCTCTCCGGTCCTCTCTTCATCATCAGATGAAGACTTACTCGGGATCCCATCCTCATCGACCATTGTATAATATGGAAGGTCATCGCCATCCACATAGAGCCATAAGTCCCCCAGGGTCCTCTTCGGAAATTTTTCATGAAAATGGAGAACCATATCAGACTTTACCCTTTGAATCATTAACTCTTCGCTTTTAATCATTTCCCTGGCATAGGAGTTGATCTTGGCATTGATTGTGGCCTCTTGGTCCTTTAACAGAGCATTTTTCTCCTCAGCAGCCTGGGTCACTGCATTTTCTAGAGCAATCTTTTCAGTAGTCAAGTTGGTGATGATCTTCTCCTTTGCAGTAGTTTATCCCCTTGAGGTCGTAAGGTCCTTCTCCATACCGGACAGCTTCTCCTGAAGATCTTTTATGGTTTCTTCTAGGGTGGCAACTTTTGTGTTGCTTTCATCTTGCTTCCTCTTCCGCTCCTCATATGCTTCCTTAAGCAAATCAGCATTGGTGGTGGCAGTGCGGAGGTCTTCGGACAGCTTTTCCTTCTCAGACTTGAGGTCTTTGATGGTGTCTGCCTGACTCCGGACTTGCCTCTCCAATGTGAGAACTGGCTGCATATTACTAAGCAAGGAATGGGCTATAGTGTCCTTTTCACTAGAAACCATGAAAGTCTTACCATTGAAATTGACCGTATTGGAGCTGCTTAAAGGAACGTAGGGCCCTACAAATTCATCTCTGGGGAGGCCAAGGAAATACTCACCAAGTCCAGCTAGACCAGTGATGTCCACTCCATCAAGGTTGAGATCTCCCCCCTCTACCTCATCGGTATGAAAATCCCTTGGGATCTCTTCGGCCAGTGTTGGGTCAGAGGGGTCAGTGGGGAAGGAAGGCTCCGGATCCCGGAGAGCGAGCTCATCTCCTTGGGAAGTCTTTTTCTTCTTCGCTTCCCGGTCAGTGCCTTCTCCTACTTGCATGCGAGTCCTCTTGGGAGCCCTTGGAGGTTTTGGGAGGTCTACTTCCTGCCTTTCGGTCTCTTTCTCTACCACTTGCAAGAGGGCTGTATCGATTTGAACCTGGGCCGGCCCCTCCGGGTCTGCTGGGGCATCCTTCTCAGCATCACTCGCTACCTTTTTGCCTCTCTTCTTGCCCTTCATTTTACTTGGGGCTTTAGCCCGGGCAGGCAGGTAGAGTGTCCCATCTAACTCATGGGACCTTCTCAGCACAATGTCTTCTGGAGGCTGGGTGGTGAGCTCCTCCCAAGTTAGGTCTCTCCGACCTGTGGTATTCCACAGGTGAGACCTTGCTAGATTTTCAGCAGTGAAGGCTTTGTGGAATCGATTCTCCCAGTTCTCTGCGGCCCAAGCATTGATTTTGCCACAGGTAGTCTGTCCGGCCTTTAGATAATCCCCGAACTTCTTTGGCAGCTCTGTTAGAACAAAAGAGAAACTGGTTAATTTAAACTAACTTTTAAAAAAAACGGACAGAGATTTAAAGTAAGGAACTTACGGTCACTCCTCCACCTACTCCTGAGGAGGCTTGGGTTCTCTCCGACCTTGATCTTTTTGCCATTTTCCCAAGCGCCACTGACGAACAGAAATTGGCTCCTCCATTTGCTCTCTGACTCCAAGAGATCATCAACAGCCTTGAGATCGTTCCCCATATTGAAGTGATAAAAAGGGAATTGGTGATGCTTGCAAAGGTTGGCCACCGCTGCGAACTCTTCCATAGGGAGAGGGATCCCGGACAGCCTGGATGCCATGATACATGACATCAAAGTAAACTAGCCATTGGGGCTCAGCTGGCTCGGGCAGAGCTTCACCAGGTGGAAGTATCGAACGATCTCCGGGTCCAATGGGAACCTGAGTCCCTAGTTAAATAGCTCTGTAAAGAAGACTATTTCGTTCCTCTTGCAATCCATAGGGGTCTCCGGATCGATGGGGATCCTTATCTTCACGTTTTCCGGGATCCCCCATTTTGTGCGCATTCGCCCCAGGTCAAGAGTATGGATGAATGCATACTTGGTCTTTTGTAAGGCCAAGAGATATTTGAGCTCAACTCTGTGGAAACATGGCCCCACCTTCTCTTCAAGGCACTCCGGCAGCTCCGGATGCCTCAAGTACAGATTTTCCTTGCCTTTTTTGGCAATAGCAGAATTTTCAGTCTGGCTGGAAGACTCAGACTCGAAAGGGACCTCTTCAGCAGAGTCCTCCATCATCTCCTCCATAATTGTTGGGGGAATGTCTGTGGTAGAGGTCCGGGGAGGGTTAAAGCTTGGCTCAGCCTGGCTTCCGGACTGCTGACCTTCTATGTTTTTATGACTTCTCACCTCAGGTTGGGGCTCGGAGGCAGAAGTCTCTCTTGGAGGTACCGGACTGCTGGCCTCCGGACCAGATAGCCTCTCCCGGAGAGCTCTAATGAGCACTCCAGACCCAGAGCCACTGTTTTTCGCCCCCGATTTGGAGGGAGTATTCTTGGAGGCTAGTCCCTTAACTAACCGGCTTGGCCTCTTAATGACTAGTTTCTCCGGAGAGTGATCAGAGTCAAATCCCATAGCTATAAAAAGAGAAGGTTTCCTAACGCTTGTAGCAGTAACTCCTGGCTCAACAGCAGGTATTGACTCCTGGACCGAGGAACCAGAGACTATGGTCGAGAGGGTGGATTGAAAGAGTTTTTTGGGCTTAGTACCTTTGGAGGAGGACGAGCCTCGATCTGACTCTGTAACAGAAGCAACTGGTCTCTCAACAGGTGATGATGGTAGCCCTGCTGCTATTCGTCTTTCCTTCTCGACCTTTTGCGCTTTCTCCAACTCCGAAAGGTTGAGCCAACCACCTTTGATCAATGTTGTTCTTGCTGTAAACATAAACTGCCAAGGAAACTTTTTGCTTTAGAGAGAGAAAGCTCTGAGTAAATTTGCAGAGTAAATGTGAAAGAGATGGTAAAACAGTGGAAAATGAGTTTGAATTTATAGTGAAACTGAGAAAAGGAGTTGATTCCTAGGAGAATTCGAAAAGTTTGGCAATGATTAAAAGACGGCGCTGATGTCACTACTTGTAATTAAAGAGGTTACTTGTTAAAGAAGATGGTGCGAAATTCAAGGTGAAAAAACGGCTGGAGTGTCCAATCAGAAGGCGACACGTGTCCCGCTAACTCTGGCAAAAACCGTTCTGAATTCGTAAAGTTTAACCTGTCCGGGTATACCCATAGATCTGTCCGGATTGAAAACCACTTCAGACATCGGACTGTTTTTCAGTTCTTTGACAAGAATACTTGCTCAAACACCTAAAAAAGAGGCTCCTGATGAGTCTGAATTCAGCATGCTCCCCGGACAGGGCAAATCGGTCTAGTCTCTCCGAATACCGGACAGGTTACATGGACATGGATCGAACCGGTTATTTGGACCGGACAGATTTCTGTGAACACTGTGAACTTAAGGCTGTTCGAACTATGACAAAAGTACTAAAAACCCTAAACACTTCTTAACTAAGCTACTTGCTCTCCTACTTAGAGCTCATGGGCCTTTAAACATGACCCGGGTCCATTAAACATGACCCGAAAGCCCATAAGGGCCCAAACATTATACTATAAATACCTAACCATCCACAATAACTAGGGGTAATGAGAATTAACTGCTACCAAGCTGCTTAATCATCTCTCTACTTTCTACTCTAACCGTTAAACACCCACACACCCGTTAAACACCCACACACCACCGTTAAACACCCATACACCACCTTAAAACTCCACTTGAAATTACTAGCCTACCCTCAGGCGGTTATTACCCACACCAGTTTCAAAATAAAAAATCGTACATACTTTAAAAAATTATTAATCCATGTATAAATAACGGATTGTCGCAACGACTTTGGTTGTATAAACTAGACTCAATTATTCAAGAATATTTCATATACTATAAGACATCAGCATGTAATGCATTGAAAAAAGCAAAAACCTTAATCTTTGGGTATTACAATATATACTATTAGTTTGTTAGGGACAATCAAACCCTTTTTAGTCACAATCATCTATGGGAGAAGAGTTTTTTTTCAAAGCCTCTGGATAAAATAACTTGTTTTTTCTCAACCACAACTTCGGATGGAAGAATTCTTTCTTCTTCTACATTATCAGCGGGTAGAGAATGTTTTCTTCTTCATTTGATGAATGGTAAGACAAAACTATATCTCCTTCATCATTAGCTTTAGAAAAACCATTCGATGATAGGACTTCTTCCACCTACTCAACTTTTTGGAAGAATAAATCTTCCATCTTCACCATCTACTGAGGAGGAAAATTCAAAAATACTTTTATCATTATTATTGCTCAAGATTCTTTATTTTCTTATTCCTCTATCTTTTATAGCCTCGTATAATAATTATGATTCCTAACACCAGTACGAGAAAAATTAATTCCAGCAGGTTGTTGATATTCTGGAACTAGCTCACAAAGGCATCCAAATTATACCTATGGTGTTTTCTTTGAGCATAAGCAAGACGATATTCTTGTTTATAACTAAGCCATATTCAATAAAAAAAATTAGTGACCAAATCACATGTCTCATACAGTCGGGATTCATGTTAAACATGTTCATCCTTTACTGGGTTTTCATGTCAAACTCGTTCATCTTCTGATATGATGATCATAACTTCTAACGTCTCATCCACCGTTGACCATATGTTCTCTTAAGATCAAGAGTCTCTCTCTCTAAATTTTTAATTTTAGTTTGACATGCGACCAACTGGGATTCAATCTTCTTTAATCTGACTACTCAGGATTTTCTCTATAACTTTCTTATCATTAGTTAACTAATTCTTAAGACGATCATTAACATCTTGGTGCTCCTTTTGTTGGAGGGTGAAACGTTCTTCCATGTTGGATTCTCGGACCATATTTTTCCTTTGAATCGCTAGAGTTTTTTTTGTTATTACAAGCTACAATCGTAGATCATATGTCTCAAGTTTACCCTATGTTTACCCTCGTCATGGTATCAAAAAATTATAAATTGTATTGACTAATATATTTAATTTATACTAAGAGTCCTAATAAAAATTATATTACCAAAATAAACTATCAATTACTTACTTCAATTATTATCTCCCTTTATTAAGCCTTCAGATATGTAACATATCAGGTCGATATGATCCCACTATTTGGTTCCAAATTGATTTCATCAGATAGAAATAAATCCTTTCATCGTTATTTTCGTTGGATTAAAAGACCTTTTTAATAAAATATCATCAGAGACTTTGACCTCATGAGGCATAATGTTTGGTAAAGCATGACGTAAATTATTTTAAATAATCTATTACTTTGTGTTTGCGGCTATCATAGCTGTTGGATCCATATTTTCTTCCTCGTTAATAACAGGAGTTGAAGATGGAGTAATTCATTCACCCAAGAAGATACAACACATATTTCTTATCTTTTGTGAGTCATTGTAGAGGCCTTAATAATAGGTTTTGTAGGTTTCAAACCACTACACAATACTTCATGTTATATTTGTTCATATAAGTCATTATCTTTAAGAATTTTCAAACTCTATATGATACTACAATATAATAATATATTTTTCATCATTTGCTGTTTTGTTTTTCCTTTTTTGTCTTGATATCTAAGATTACTTCCCATCATTCGACTATAATGATTTATGCGGCTACCAAATATTCTTGAATAACAAACCTCTTTACCGGGGCAAGAAGATGAGATGTCTTCTTTCTCTTTGGAGAAGTATTTTTCAGATTTGGCAGGGTAACCACAACATCATGGGTATGAGACCTTGTTTCCTTTTTTATTCGACTCTCAAATCCGAAAAAATTACACTCGTCATAGTATTAGCCACATAGTAATTTAACTTCAATGATCAATATTCATAAGGCCAATGCCAAATAAAGACAAATATCATAAGCGTAAATACGTTATGATATGATTTCTTCCAAAAACCGACGACTTGACCAGAGTACTTAAGTTTTTATCTTTCTAACTGTGCATATCAACAAATGTATATAAGATGATTTATAATATAAAACTGAAAGTTAGACCACACAGTTCTAAACCAGAAATCTACGGAGCAATCTGAAAATCAAACACTTATTTTTCACCATCTAGTTTTTTTTCAATGGAAGAATACCAAATAGGGATACACATCTTTTAATCTAAGCTCACAAACAAAAAATATTCTTCTATGATCATCATCTAAGCTCACTTATTTTTCACCATCTAAGCTCACTTAAGTCTAACACATATTTTTTCATGAATTGTTTCCATTATAATGGCAAACGTATCTATGATAATATTTTAAGGAATTTTCTTGGATAAAAAGTTGTTGACACTAAGGATTTTGAGTGTTTTCTGTAGCCCCATAGGTACACAACGGAGAAACCACGAGAAGTTCTACATCGATAACTAGTTGTGGTACCTCCTAATTTCTCATTGTATGAGATGTCAATGCTATGGTATAATCCTTTGTAGTTGGAACATTTCGAAAAAAAACTTAAGTTTTGTTAAAGAGGATCGAGAGGTAAATCAAAACATTAAATATATATAAGGAGAAAATGAATAAAATATAAAATAAAACGGTTGTTGGTATTTATAGTAGAAACAGATCTCATCTTAATTGTCTAAGTATAAATAACTTATCAATTGGTAAAACAAATTAATGATAAAAAACAAACTAATTGTTTTACAAGAATGATTTCTTTAAAGACAATAGTATGAACTATAAATATAGGATAAAATACCAAAACCAAACGTATTCTCTATTTAATATCCAATATATCACATATTACCACCTAATATCCATATACTGTTACATATTACCATCCAATCTCAAAAATATTTTATAATACCAAAAATGCTTGTCATTAACATATAATGATAGATTATTTACCCTTTTCTCTCTTTACTTTATTTCTCAAAAATCCTCAAAAATCTATTTTCTTTTTCTTTCTTTTTTATTATACCTAGTTGCGTACAAATTTGAAATACTAGAGAACGTTAGGTACCTTGTTACCCAAGGTTTAGATATCATTTTTATATTTTGAAGGTTTATAAGTATGTTCTTTGCTACTCAAGAATGATAGCCGATATCAAATTGATTTCATCGATTATTAATTCAAACAAACGGGTAATTTTGTTTCTTTTAATCTAATTAAAGATTAATTCAAATCACTAAAGAGTATTGATATTACAAGTGACTACTCACTCTAATGTACTATCAAAAGTTACTTATTCAAACAATGTTTCACAACATTTGGGTATTGTCTTTAAGGTTTTCATTATCGAAGTCCAATACATGTTTCAAATTGAAAGTGACTTGATAAATATGACACACATCTTAATGTAAGATACAAAATAAATTATTACTTTTTCTTTTTGTAGAAATCTCATAAGACATTTGTTTTCTATTTTTAAATGATAGAGTTTGCTAGGTTTATACATATAATATATTTTTTCATATTTATTTTGGCTTATTGTACTGATTTCTCTACGTATGTTAGAATATCTTGGATGTGCAGTTAGAAAAAAACTCAATGTGAAGTATAATTATTTATCGTGCAATAGATTTACTCATGTGTTGTTGAATTTGGTATCTATTTAGTCATCGGCTTCGTATAAAGAACTATAACCTTGCATATTGTTTGTTGGGTCATCTTCTTTCATTTGAATTCCACCTATATTATCTCCAACTTTTGTTGCATCATCTCCGTCATCATTTCATGTTAATTTTTTAGAATCACTTTTCCCATGAGCCCTCAACACCAAATTCTTCTCTTCAGCATCTGTTAGAGCCAATGGTCCAACCAAAACCTACAAAATTTTCAAATATTTATAGGAAATGCAAAAGTGAAACGATATTTCATAATCTTGAATGTAAAATGTAAAACTAGGTATAACACATTCCTAGTCATTCTGCAATCTTCTTATTTGGCTACTCATTCCATAATTATTTTATGTTCCATAATAATTGGTTGCACATAATTTGTATATGAATGATCATATATACCGACCTTTTATCAGTTTAACAAAAAAGTAAGATATTAACCACAAATATAGAAACATCCCTTAAGGGGTTTCAGGTATAATTTGGCAACAAGTGGTTATTGAATTCATAATATTTTTCGTGAGTGATTTAGACCAATCGTAGTTGTTGATCAATGAAGACAACACATTACCTGATGTTTAGAAAAATAAAATCGAACATGTTAATATAATCAACAATATAGCTCTATCAGTTATTTATTGATCCTCTCTAATTCTAACATCTTTGATTATTCTATTTCAACACATTAAAACACAAAACAAATGTGAAATATTAAATATTACCGAAAATGAACTAAGAAATACGAAACATTAAGTAAAATGTATGAAGTCAAAACAAATAGAAACTCCAAATGCATAATGAAAAATAATAAGTAAATGGTCTATCAAATGAGAAATATGAAATTCAAAAAAATAGAATGAGACACATAAAAATAAAAAAAATAGTGTCAAACACCAAATCCATACCTTGATATTCTTATTTGTAATTTATGGTAGTCGTTTGTTGCATTGTCTTCTTTTAATTGTGTTAGAGAAATATATTCTTATTATTATTATTTGTGTTTCCTTTTTCAAATACTTAGGGTGGAAGTCTTTGAAGGTAAAACACAATATCTCTTCATATTGCTTAAACCCAAAGATGGTCTTAACATCTATGGTTGTAAGTTTTACAAATTTTGTGCCTAATTTGAAAGCTCTTTGTTTAGTTTTGCAGGTCTTGATTATTTATACTAAGCTACATTGTTTTTTTGTAATGGTTTTATTGTTTCGTAAATCGTATATGATGGGTCGGAAATCTTTTAGAGTGAAATTATGTCGGATAGGTAAACAATTCGGAGGGTAGTTTGGGTAATCTTACGAAGGGTAGTACTGACAAAATTTAAACCGCATTCGAACAGCATTTCTGAACTTATCAAATGGACACCTACTAAAGATGACTAAGCAAGTAGCTAATTAGTTTATACTAATGACTCATTCAGCAATTGGGCCTGACCCATGACCCATGTGGTTAACTCAAAGAATTCAGACCCTTAATCTGGCCCATGGCCCTAATCTAACTTTATAAATACTCTAAAAAGCATCATTAGTAGGGGATGGAGAAAAACTTATGAAAAGAATCTAAGAACTGAAGAACTCTAGTTTTAAAACCTTTTTATTGATAATCTTTCAAATTAACCCACATATGTTGTCGATTTGGAATACCCCGATGCATTATAACTGATAATGGTCCTCAATTTGATAACCGAGAGATATAAGATTTTTGAGTTTCAAGAGGGATTTGACATTGTTTCTCTTCTCCCTTTCATCCTCAAGCCAATAGTCAGTTATAAGTGGTTAATCAGACCATACTGAAAGGTCTAAAAAATAATTTGGAAGGATCAGCTGGTAAGTGGCTAAACTATTTAAAGGAGGTATTATGGGCCTCTATGACTACTCCACACTCAGCGACACAAGAGTATCTTTTTGCTTTGATATACAGGATGGGTCCATATAAAATTGTTGAAATGGTTAAGCAAGGGAATTACCGATTGGTTGATCAAGAGGGTGTTCCTTTAAAGCACTCATGGAATATAAAGCACCTAAGGATTTACTTGGAGTAAATTTGTAATTATTTAGTTTAATTTTGTTTTATGTAAATATTTTAAATGGGGGCATACTATTTCCTACCCTACTGGGTCGAGGAGATTTTAACAAGGTGCTCGACTTGTCAATCAACTCATTTTTTGCCTTTAACATTATTTGTCTCTTCTAAATTTTGTGTTTGCCTTTGAATGAATCAAATTCGAATGACATAAAAGTATGGCATAAGGATAAGTTCATTTTTTCCTTTGAATGGAATTCCTTCTAATGGCCCAAGTACAAGTTTATGTTGCCTTCGAATGGATCATCTTCGGATGGATTAAAAGTATGGCACAAGTATAAGTTCATTTTTTCCTTCGAATGGACTACCTCCGGATGGCCCAAGTACAAATTTATGTTGCCTTTGAATGGATCACCTTTGAATGGATTAAAATTATGGCATATGTATAAGTTCATTTTTTCCTTCGAATGGATTATCTTCGAATGGCCTACTTATAAGTTCATTTTACCTCGAAAGATTTATATTATATTTTAGAAAAAATTGAAAAACCCCAAATTTGAAATTTAAATAGAAATTATCAATACGAAATGACTTGGCCATCCAAGGACTTTGTTCGAAGGTACATCACAAAATTCCTTGGTTATCCAAGGACTTTTCGACAATATATATAAAACAAAATTGCCTTGCATCTACCAAGAACTTAAAAAAGCTTAAGAACTAGGTATTATTAGTCTTTAGTTTCTTATTCTTTCTATCTTTCTCTTTTCCGTTTGAGCTCCATTTCTTTTATCCTACTTCATCTTTTCCATCAGAACTGTCTTCCGACGCTTCTTCAAAAGCGGTCATCTCATCGGCAAAAGAAATTCCCGGAGGTATGAATTTCTCTGGAACTAAGCCCCACAAAGATCTCAATTTTAGATTTAGAAATTTCTTATAAAATAAAAAGTACCATATCTGATTTAATAAAGGCATATTGAGCATTCAGTTTGTCCAAATTAGCATCTACATATGCCTCCATTGCATCGTCAGCTTCTTGGGTCAATTTGGCTTCCAATTCTTTACAAAAAAAATCTTTCAACTCTTTCTTGTCTTTTTCCAAGGATTTTTTCTCACCCATAGTACGATCCAAAGATTCTTGACTGGTTTTCAATTGACCCTACACTTCGGTTATCTTTTTAGAACTAAAGTCTTCCAATTTTTTAAATGCATTTTGAGCTTTGGTTGCCTCATCTTTAGCCTTATCCATTTCCGACTTAAGGGTTTTAGATTCCTTGATTGCATCTTTAGCTCTTGTTTTTTCTGCATCAAAGGCCTTTTGAAGCTTCTTTTTCTCTTCTTTAAAAGTCTGAATAGTTTCCCTCATACAACATCGTTTTCCTTTGAAATTTCAAAGGAGGTACCATCATATACCATGTTATGAACAGTGCTTGGAAATTATGTATTAAAAGCCTCGTAGTCAAATCTAGTTAACTCATCCAAGAGATTATTCGCCCCGGTAGCACATTCACTTTCAAAATTTAGAAATAATAAAAAGGGGATCTGGTGTAGGAATCACCGGTACCTGAACGTTTGGTCGTAATTTTAAATCCGAACTGATTGTAACTTTGTGTCTTTTTCTGCCTTTCTCCACTATTTTCAGCATTACGCTTTTGAGTTTTCTTTGCTGGCTTGACTATGTTAGTGGGCACAACATCTTCTTCTACCGTAGTTGCCACAGCATCCAACAATGATACATCAATTCTTGGTGATTGTCTGTCAGTATTTGCCTCATCGATACCTTGTGAAGTAATTTTCTTCTTCAGTTTATCCATGTGACTGAGGGCTTTTCTCCTTGTTGGAAAATGAACATTCCCATCGGCCTCCTCAATCCTACATAAAACAGTAGTGGGCATATGAGATATGATGAATTCTTTCCATGACAGTTCTCTCTTTGAAATGGTCCATCAAAGGTGACTGCGGGTTAAATTCTCGGTAGTAAAACAGTCATGGAAACAATTGTTCCATTTCATTTCAGCCCATATGTGCAACTTCCTGAAGGTATTCTAAGCAGCTTTTAAGTGATCGGTGAAACGATTCAAGAGAGCTGCAAAAAGAAGTAATTAGGTTGGTGTTCGAAGTAAACATAGACAAACTAAAAGACCTAGCAGAATAGTTGGGTAAGATTACTTGGACATTTCCAAAATCTGGTGAGCTTGCTTGGCTTTCGCTGAGACAACGATATTTTCGACCATTTTCCCATCGTCCACTAATAAACAACAATTATGTTTTCCATGTCTTATCTGACTCCAATAAATCATTCACAATTTTGAACTCATTTCCCATATTGAAATGGTAAAAGGAAATTATGGAGTTATAATATAATCCAAGAATGGCTGTCATTTTCTCCATTGGCATAGGTGTTCAAGACAATCTTGGTACAATAATACAAGCAATAAGAGTATACGACGCGTTTGGACTAAGTTGACTTGGACATAACTTGACTAATTCGAAATACCCAAAAAATTTGGGATCTAAGGGAAACCTCAGTCCCCATTACAACAATTCAGTAAACACCAATAACTCGTTTGAACTATAGTTTATCAAAGTTTCTCCAACCTTGGGCAACCTAACCCTAATCGTATCGGAAATCCTCGTTTGGTACAAACGGCCTCTAGTTATTTCTCATCAAAATAAACATAAGATATCTTATTTAACGCCAAAAGATAATTTTACGGTTTCCTTTTTGAAATTAGGGCCAACTCGACCAGCCGGAGAAATTAGCAAGTTTTTTTATTCTTCCTCAACTTTATTTTCCTTGTTTTGAGCTCTCTTCCTTGTACGATCGATCAAAGAAATGACTAGAAGCTTCCCCTGTCTAATCGGGAATTTCCAGTAGAGAATCCACCCTCAAATTTTCAATCACCCCCTCTATTACCTTGAGATTTGATTATATTGGTCCAGTGGGCCGGATACCAGCATCATCATCTATAGCAGATGAATTTTTTATTGAATTTAGAGATAAATGAGAATCGATAAGTACCGGTGGTTCGACTGTCGACCGAGCTTTTGCTGCTGATGACCTAGTTATCCGAGTTGGTATAACCTTTTCTGAACCCGATCCTATTATTTTAAACGTTGAAGGAATTGGGCGACTCGAAGCTTTATGCCAGGGAATTGTTTTTGGTAAGTGATGGGGGGAAGTTGATGAGTGGACAGTTGTAGATATTTTGAGGAGAAAATTTTGAGTACCCGGGATTTTTGTAGAAAATTCTAGTATAAAAAATTTGATACTTGTCTGAGACTCTCCGTACTCTATGACTCGAGTAGTGGCTATTGAAGGAGAAGGAGTGGGAATATCGACAACTATTCAGGCTTTTTTCTTCTCTTCTTCTAATTCAGAGAGATTTAACCAACCACCTTTGATTAAAGTTGCAATTACCAGTGATTTTCTTTTCTTTGAACAAGTACTTTAACCCTTTTGAAAACATATAAGAATGGCCAAATGAAAACTTATTTATATAGAGGAGTGGAGGAACAGTTAAAAGTCACAAAATCGTATTAGAGAAATACTTAAGTACCCTAGTTACCTAGGTAAAGGTAAGCATAATGATTATACTCCCTATGGAAATTCAAACGCCACATGTTAATTACTATAATTTACCTAGGGCAGAGTAAATGCAGAACTAGATGAGCAATTGACACGTGTAAAAGAAAGGTGGCGGAAACCAAAGGTAATATCGCAGAAGGTGTAACGTTATAGAACGTTACTAATTTTTGCAAAAAAATCTGAATTCATATGATCAGAACTTTTGAAATTTTGTTAAAGCCGAATTTAAGAATTAGTCTTCAAAAATGAGTTTTTTTTAGACTAATGGGGGCTATATGATGGGTTGGAAATATTTTAGACTGAAATTATGCTAGATAGGCAAAAAAAATCGGAGGGTAGTTTGGGTAATCTTACAAAGGTCAGTACTGACAAAATTCAAACAGCATTTCCGAACTTACGAAATGGACACCTCACTAAAGATGACTAAGAAAATAGCTAATTAGCCTATACTAATGACTCGTTAAGTAAATGGGTCTGACCCATGACCCATTTGGTTAATTCAAATAATTAAGACCCTTAAATCCAACCCATAACCCTAATCTAACTCTATAAAACTCTAGAAAACATCATTCGTAGGGATGGAGAAAAAACTTAAGAAAATAATCTAATAACTGAAGAACTCTTGTTTTAAAACCTTTTCAATCTTCCAAATTTAACCAAGATTTAAATCCGCTTATTACAAAATTACCCCCAAAATATATTTTCACCTCATGAGTATATACCCATGAAAAGAGTATGAAGTAGGGATTTTTGTTGCTTTGATCTGAATCTCTGTTCTTTTTTTCTTTCGTTTCTTAAATAATAGTATATAAACATAATCTAAAGAATATAAGCTCTACCATATTTTTTCTACGACAAATGCAAAATGCGAAACATATGTTAATATTAAATGTGAAATGCAAAACAAGTAGAAAACTTTTGAGAAATGCGAGACAAGTGGAGAACAAAATTTAAAATGCGAAACAAGTTGAAATTAAACTAAAAAATGTAAAATATATGCTACATACTTGAATTTAACTAAGAAATGTGAAATGTGATACAAGAAGTTAACTAAATGCAAAATGTGGAATAAGTTGAAAATGAACTACAAAAATACATGCTAAAAAATGAAAGTGAACTAAAAAACACAAAAAACAACTAAATGCAAAATGTAAAACTAGATTTAACCATGAATGCAAAATGCGTAATAAACACATTTACCAACTTTCAACCACTCAACAAACCGTGAACCAAAATCAATTCACCAACATCATACAATAAATATTTTCTCTATTTCCAAACCTTGGTACTAAAATATGGTTCTACAAATTCACAAATTTCTATTTTTATATTTTCATATCGTGGTTCGATAAGGGTGTAAATCCTTATCAAGAATGCAAAAAATATACTCGACTTGGAGGAGAGAGAAAAGAAAGGAAACCTAGGTTTTTAGAGAAAATGGAGAAATTTGTGTAAAAAGATAAAATAATTTATTATGTTTGATCGAGAAAAATGATGTAGCCCCACAATTGGGATTCTTCTCATGCATATATAATAAATATCAAGCATACAAAAGTCATTGACTAATATACCTTTATTTGTACGTATATTGACATAAATGATTATTATCCGGATATTATAAGTTTATCATGGTTCAACCAAAATTGAAAGTCACACTTCTAAAACTAAATAAGTATTGTCAAATCTCTAAAAACAACGTAACATAAATTTTTAAACTAAAAAAAATCTAAACAATTAAAAAACGATACGTAAAAACAAAATTAAAAACTAAAAATATGATCTAGTTAAAAAAATTACCAACATCAAAGGCACACTTATGTAATAGAGCTATTAAAGGTTGAAGGGAGTGTTTCATATAAGTTTTGCTTGTTATCATTATGATTTAAAAAAAAAAGTAAATTGTTGAGAGAAAAATGAATTGCAACAATTTATGAAAAAATAATAAAAACAACAAAGTTTGATTTTTTAAACTTCTATTGTATTAAAATTTAGTTTTGATATAAAAAATGATTAAACATTTATTAGTAATCTATATTTTTCTTATTTTTCTATTTATATTTTTAAAATTAATAAATGATGTTAAATAAAACATATTAAATAATATATATATAAAGTTAAAAATCACAATAATTGAGAAACTCTTAAGATTATATCGAGAATCTTTGTCGGAAAAAGTAAAAGTCAAATTCCTAGTAATATAGGAACTCGAAGTGGAATCAAAGATAGAGAATTTTAGTTGCCCATATTTTCAACCATTATAGCTAGAACAGATCTGTTTTGCGTTACAGATACACGAAGAAGATGAACACCGACAACGAAAAAAATTGTAATTAATAAATTGATATATAATTAGAAAGAACATCTATTATAATTATAGTTCATCAAATAATAAAATTTATAAAAAAGAAATCGAATAAAACTAGGGTTAGACACTTTTTTATTAGAATGAGACTTCCAATTTTTAAAAACAATTCAATAATTTGAAATGACTAAAATACCTCTAATATATAAAAACGCTAAATTCAACCCAAAAATCAAGAATTTAACTTACCCGTTATACTAAGAATTAATGGCATTTTTATATATATTTATATAAATTTCATGTTCATTAAAAATATTAACTACCATATTAAAAAGAATTGTGTGGCATTAAAGAAGTAAAATACTAATATGTAAAAAAATAATATTTTTTTACTGATATAATCAAAATTAAAAATGATAGAAATCAACAATATGTTTACTAAAGAATAATTATTTTTTAGATAATAATCAAAATAAAATCAGTCCTCATAAGGTTGGATTTCTTTGACACTCACTGTTACATATATCTGAATGACAGTTCGAAAATATCCAGTACCATGCCCCACCGAACAGTACAACGAAGTGGATTGTGACTCAGCTGGTTGCTAGTCGTTTCCTGTTTTGGGCTTATGGGGTTTTAAACTTGACCAAAGCCTATGATCCGACCCGGAAGGTCCACAAATCATTAAACATGTATAAATATCCCAACTACTTTCATTTACGAAGCTTATAAAACTTTAAAGCTAGTATATACCTCTTTTATCTCTCTACCTTTCACTTTAAACATTAAATTCCTTAAAAGATAAAACTTTTTCCCAAAATATATTTTGTTCAGAAATTATCCACACCAAGTCCCATCAACCACTTTTCAATCTTTTAACATTCTTTGGCTTCACTTTTTCTCTTTCAAGAATTAAGTTATTGTGTTATGTATTATTGTATTTCAGTTTTGGTTTATGTGTAAAATTGTGCATCCAAGTTGCGCGAATCCGGTTGTTCTTCGTGATGCGTGCGTCATTCCCAAAAATAGCGTTCAACCATTCGAACTTCTAAATCTCTGCATATTACTCCAAATAAAACAAATAGACTATGTAATCGAAGATATAGACTAAACTTAACTTATAAAACTAACTAGAAATCAAAACAACACTTACAAATATATAAAAATTTGATATTTCAGACATAAAATTTTCATCTTTAAATATCACTAAACATGTGTATCTAAAATGAAAGAAAAATACGTCCATAAAGATTGCGTACCTCAACCTAATGGTAGAGACGGACTTGAATAATCTGAAATATTTAAATTTACTAATTTAAAAAAATATTTATTTAGTGTTTTAACTAAAAAACGTAACCAATAAAACTAATTTTGTTTCCTTTTATGAAGGGAGATGAGGTTCTTGGAGAAACTCTGTTCTTGAACAAGAACAGAGTCTGAGTTTTTTGAATTTTTGATTCTCACATTGAATCTTTCTTTTGTAATTTTTTACCTCCTTGTTAAGAGAATGTTTAATAGCCCTAAGATTATTTCAACTGAGGATTTTCCTACGCTTAGGAATGCAGTTCTGTCTAAGGCAAGAAATCTGGAAAGCAAGAAGGATATGCAGAATTCTGAGTTACCTGGTACTGATTGCAATATAATCTCCAATCCGATCTTTGAAGAGAGAATTAAGGAGAAGGACAGTGATAAATCTAAGAAGGGATCTTATGTAGATATGTTGAAACCCAAAAGAATAGAGTTTGAGAATTCAAATGTCTTTGTTTCTCTTACGAATGAATTTCCGGTAATCACATTTGATATTGGTGATAAGGAGCAATTAATGAATATCTCAAAGCACACATTAATAGCCAAATTTGCAACTGGAAACCTTCAATGGAGATTTTTAGGAAATTTTTATCTAAATTCAACTTTTCTGGTAGCTTTAGTGTTTCTGTCTGGGATTACGGACATATCTTTGTCGAATTTACAGAAATAGAAGACTTCAAGAAACTTTGGTCAAGAAATGTATGGGTTTTGGGAAGTAAAACAATGAGACTGTTAAAATGGACTCCAGGTTTCGATCCAAATCTTGAATGTTCGTTTACGCTGATTTGGGTCTCTCTTCCAAGTTTGCCGGAATTCTTGTTTAATAACTCTACTATTAGTGAAATAACAAAGGTTTTGGGAACTCCTTTGAAGGTCTGGGTGCCTTCTGTTAACAGGGCTAGACAAAATTGCTGCAGGTTTTGGGTTGAAGTGGATATCTCTAAACCTTTAGTTCATAAGATCCAGATAAATCGTGGTGAATATGATAGCTACTGGATCGATCTTGTGTATGACAACATCCCTTTGTATTGTAGTAATTGTGCTCATATTGGTCACTCAAATGATAACTGTAAGAAACTGCTGCCTGATGAAAAGGTTTCAAGGAATGGTCAAGTGTATTGGTAGGGTCAAGAAGGTTCAGGTGTGCCTGATCAAGTTTCTTGTTCTCAAAATCTAAATCAGGTGAATGAAAATAATAATATTCAAGATATAAATAATCTTTGTGATCAATCAGTTCAATCTGCTTCTATTAAGAATCATGAGTCTGGTCGTTCGTTAAAATCGATTGTGGTTGAAAAAGTTGTTGATAGTTCTTTGCAAAATGTTGTGGAGTCTGATAGTCATTCTTTTAGAATGGTGAAAACTGTTGGTGAAAATAGTGTTTCTTCTGGCAATGTTAATGAAGGAGAGATGATAGATTCCTTGAAAATGTTAGAAAGAAGGAACATGTTTGAAACTCTTAGTGATGAAACTCATGGTTCTCCAAAACATGATGGAAGTCTAGTTAGCTCTCATGTGAAGAATAAGTTTGAAGAAGTTAAATTAAAAAGGCAGGAGTCTAAGAAGGCTAAAAAGGTTTCGAATATTTTGAGTACAAAGGGTCTTGTTTCTTCTAAGATTATGAAGCTCAAAAGAGCCCATAAAACTTCTTATGAATAATGACTATTACAATGTTAAATTGGAATGCAAGAGGGCTTTCTAATAAGGAAACGATTCAAAGGTTAAAGTCTATGGTCATTTCTTTAAAGGCTAGTTTTGTTGCTCTTCAAGAGCCTTTTGTTAAGTCTGAAAAGATGTGTTTGGTAGCTAAGAAACTGAAGTTGAGTGGGTATAGCTGTAATGTGAATAATAGAATTTGGGTGTTTTGGCACCATGATTACAAGGTTGAGGTGGTTTTTGATAGTGAGCAGCTGCTGCACCTTAAAGTTGGTCATCCTTCTATTAATAAAGAGTTTCAAGTGTTTGTTGTTTATGCAAAGTGTAAAAGAGATCAGAGGGTTTTGCTTTGGGATTCTATTAGAAATCTGGATGTGTATTCACATCAGTGGATTATGTTTGGAGATTTCAATATTATTTCTGGTATTCAGGAACAGCTTTCTTGTTCCACTATTAATCAAAGGGGAATGGATGAGTTTAATGGTCTTATTATGGATTGTAGTTTAATTTATGCTGGGTTCACTGGTTGTCCTTATACTTGGTCAAATGGGCACAAATAGAGGAGGCTGGATCGAGTTTTGTATAATTCTGCTTGGTTGGACTTCTTTGATTGTACTTCTGTTTCCCATCTTGCAAGAAGTTGTTATGATCATTGCCCCATGGTTATTAAAGTTTCCTCTAATCTTGTAAGAACTAAAGCATCGTTTAAGTTTTTGAATATGTGGGTTACTCACCCTGACTTTTTGAAAAAGGTTAAAGAGAGTTGGTCTCGGAACATAAATGATGATGTGAGTAATCCGATTATGGCCTTCTGGATTAAGCAGCAACGATTGAAGGCTGTGTTGAAGTTTTGGAATAAGAGTATATTTGGGAATATCTTTGATGCTATTAAGAAATCTGAAGAGATCATTATCATTAGAGAAACATTGCTTCAAAATGAGTTTAATGATGTTAATAAATCTTCTTTGGAGGAGGCCAGGCAGAATCACTTGTTGCTTCTTAATAAGGAGGAGATGTTTTGGAGGCAGAAGGCTCATGCGTCTTGGTTGAAAGATTCTGATAGAAACACGTCTGCATATCACAGCTTTGTGAAGAAGAGGATTAAAAAGAATAAAATTGATAGAATTAAGGTGGATGATAATTGGTTAACTGTTAAGGAGGACATTGTAGATTCTGTTGTTGAGTACTTTAAAACATTGCTTGCTCCCGTTAGTAGGGTTGTGTCTGAGCATGACCTGATGGGAGTTATTCCTTCTTTGGTTACTGAGGAGGATAATAGTTGCTTATCTTGTATTCCTGAGGATGATGAGATCTATGGGGTTGTTAAGCATTTAAATTCTGAGTCTGCTCCTGGCCCTGATGGCTTCAATGGAGAGTTTTAAAGAAGTGCTGGGATATTGTGGGTAGTGATCTTTGTAATGTTGTTAAAGGTTTCTTCAAAGGGTATGTGCTGCCTAAGGGAGTGAAAGCTACAGTGATTTGTTTAATTCCTAAGCTTGATAATCCTAACAAGTGGAAAGATTTTCGACCTATCAGCCTTACCACTGTGTTTTCAAGGATTGTGGGAAGATAGTTAATAACAGACTATCAAAGATTCTGCCTAAGTTAATTTATGAGGAGCAGGGTGGGTTTGTTAAATGGAGGTGTATTCAGGACTCTATTCTTCTTGCTCATGAGCTGTGTTTTGACATTAACAACAACAGAAAATGGGGAAATGTCATCATCAAGACTGACATGACTAAAGCTTTTGATAAGCTTAATCATAAGTTTCTTTTCAACATCCTCAAGTTGTTTGGTTTTAATAATACTGTTACTGATCTTATTAGTAACTGTATTAGTAATGTTTTCTCTTCAATATTTGTTAATGGTGAGATGACAGGCTATTTTCCTAACTCTCAAGGCCTAAGACAAGGGAATCCTCTTTCCCCGAGTCTTTTTATTCTTGCTGAGGAGTACCTGATTAGGAGCATCAATCTAACCTCTAATGGTAATCCTATGGTTGGATAAAAAACTAAAAGTAACCAGAATATTGCTTGTTTAGCTTTTGCAGACGACTTCATGGTTTTTACAAATGGGGATGCTAGTGCAATGGGTGCTATAAAGTCTGTCTTGGATCACTATCAGTGTTTTCTGGTCAAGAAATTAATACTGCCAAATCTAAGCTCATTGTTTCAAGCAAGATGGGTTCTCAACAAATAATTATCATTGAAGATATGTGGAATATCAAGCATTCTTATTTACCATTCAGCTATCTTGGTACTACAATTGCTATCACTTCTAGAATTGCTAATTTTGAAGGTTTAATATACAAAGTCAGGAGCAAGATTATGGAATGGGACAAGCTGCACCTTTCGTTTGTTGGGCGTTTGGCGTTTGCTGTTGATCAAGTCTGTTCTTGTTGCTTTTCTCATTTACTATCTGCAACACACATCTTTGCCGGCTGGTATCATCAATAGACTGGAGATTCTTTTCAACAAATTCCTGTGGGGGAGCAAAGATGACAAGAGAGCTATTAATTGGGCTAGATGGGATAGGCTTTGCAAGCCTTTTAAAGAAGGAGGCCTCAATCTTAAGAAGTTAAAAGATGTGCAGCATGTTTATTCAATGAAGATCTGGTTTAATTTCCAGATGCAACACTCTCTATGGGCTAGATTTATGTTGTCTATCTATTGCAGAGATAATATTCACCCTGCTCTAGCTATATCTCCTCAAAGGAAGTCTAAAACATGGAATCATATAATTAATGCTAGAGAGAAGGCTGATGATTATATTTTTTGGCTGCCTGGTCATGGTAACATGAGCTTTTGGTATGATAGATGGTGTTCAGATAGTCCGTTCATAAAAGTTACAGATAATAATGACAGAAGAATTCTGTGGGACAGTGCTAATGATCTTCTTAAGGACTTTTGGTTGGAAGATTCTTGGGATTTAGACAAGCTCAGTACAAGATTTACTACTACAGAGATTAACAAAATTAAGGAGGTTAGCCTCTCTGATAATAAGGATGTTATTCTTTGGTCTTTATCAAAGGATGGAAAGTTTAATGTCAGAGATACATTGAATCACATCAGATCTAAAGGTAATGTTACTAGGCTGTATGCTAAGACATGGAATGAGGTAACACCAAAGAAGTGCTCCTTTTTATTGTGGAGAGTTCTTCACAATTGGTTACCATCTCATGAAGTTATGCAGTCTAAAAACTTCCATCTTGCTTCTAAATGTGTTCATTGTAACAGTATTGAGACTACTAACCATGCTATGGTGCAATGTCAGCAAGCTTGGTTTGTTTGGCGACACTTCAGTGACATCTTCAGAGTGCAGATTCAGCCTTACATGTGAGTTTCTCACGTCATCATGAAGCGGTACTGGGCTGCTCAAAGGAATTGTGACATCTTCACAATCTTGCCTGCAATAATAGCATGGTCGATCTGGTCAGGTCGTAATAGAAAGAAAATCAATAGCGAAAATACTAACTCTGTTACTATAATCAATCACATTCTTCTCATCTTATCTAGTCTAGATCATGCTAAAATTCTGAACAGAAAGCATTGGGGAAGATTTGGAAGGGAAGCTCTGGTATGGGATGTGTAAATCAGATTAAAGCTTGGATCAAGTCGCTGTTTCTGAAATGGAAAAATCCAAAGCAGGGTAGGTATAAGATAAACATCGATGGTGCATGTACCTTTAATGGAGAATCGAGAGGTGGTGCTTTAATCTGTGATAGCAATGGCAATATCTTCTTGGGCATCGGCAGATTGTATGGTAAGGGTTCGGCGTTAATTGCGGAGTGTAGGGCTCTTTTCGATGGTCTGAGATTATGTAACAGTCTGGGTCTGAGCAAGGTTGATGTGGAGACTCATTCGTTGATTTTGGTTAACTTATTGCTCTATGGAAATTCGGCTTGGTATCTGGAACCGATGTTAAGGTGTTGCAGGGAGCTTATCAAATCGGAAATGGTTATCAGACATGTTTACCGTGAGCAAAATCTTGGGGCTGATTGGATTGCTAAGGAAGCTTTGAGGATTCAATCGAGTATAGAGTTTAATGGAATTGATGCTCCTTCAAAGTTGAAGGCCATTGTTTTCTTGGAAAGTATCAATTTATGGTTTGTGAAGTTTGGGGAAGAAGAAGATGGATTACTCTTAACCGATTTGTTTTCAAATTTTTGTAATTTTGCCTAAAAAAACTTGTACTTTCCATTCATTTCAATTTAAGTCCTTTAAAAAAAAATTCGTTTCCTTTTATTGTTTAAAAAATATAAAATCCAAAGTCACTAAAACTAATTACAGTAATTCAGATACAAAATCAAAAATTAAATCGAATCAAAATCTACTAAAACTTATACAAACCATTGCTTCATCTAGCTAATCACACCACTCAAACAAAGAAAAACAAATTGAAAAAATGTCATCCAACGACATCAAACCAAATCCCTTGTTTCTTATGCAGATTATCATACTGGTAAGAAAAAATAAACCCCTTTTCCTTCGATATCTTCAAAAAAGTTGGAATCTTTTTCAGAAAACAAGAAATGGCATCATCAGACGATCAAGGTATCGGATACCGAATAGACGGATCATGTTGGCAATACGAATCGGTTTATTCCGATGGAATATGGGACGATAGAGAGAACATGAAAGACATTTTCAGACATTCATTGCTTCTTCTCAATATACAATTAGCGATCATCTTCTTAATCACATCTCTTTTGCATTTCTTCTTCAAACGCCTAAGACTACCCCGGTTTTTCTCTGAAGTCCTGGTATTTCCTCAATTGCATTTAGATTCTAAGTTCTGGACCTAAATGTTGATTCAACATTTAATTAATTTTGTTTAGTGTGTGGCTGCTTTGATGGTTTATAATTTTGAATTCTCTCATTAGGGTTTATAAATCCTTGTCAGAAAAAAGTTTAAACTTTTACCACCAGAGCAATTGTACTTTCTCCAATGGTAAAAGTTTAAACTTTTTTCTGACAAAGATTTGAAGATCATGTATCACTATTGATGTTCTTAAGCAACTATAAATCCAAAAGCTACAAACTTGTTTCCAAAAGATTTAGTTTTTATGTATGTTTTATGCCAAAAGCAACTATGATGTTCTTGTAGTATTAGAATACTAAAAGCTACAACATTTTATCAAAAGATTCATTTTTTTTTCTTAGAGATATTGTTTAGTAGTATGCTAATAAGAACAGCTTTTGTTGGGTATTATTACCTGGTTGGTGCAATTCTTGGACTAGTTGTGCTTTCTTGAGTAGTAAAAGAATTTTAATCTTTGAATCACAATTTTTTAGTATTATTGATGTTCTTACATTGTTGTCTGATTTTCTGTTTGTTGTGACCAGACAGGAGTAATTCTAGGACCAACTCTTTTTGGAAAATATTTTCCTTCGGCATCTCAAACAATTTTCCCTGATAGTTCTATTAAGATCATCGCGGCCTTAATGAGATTTGGCTATTTATTTTTCATGTTTCTAATCGGGGTCAAAATGGACATAAGTCTGGTAACCAAATCCGGATGTCGAGCTTGGGTTATCGCCAGTGCAATAATTTTGGTCCCTCTTTTAGGTATCACCCTTAGTGTCAAAGAAGTATGCAAGGCTTACGATTTTTACAACGAAGAACAAATGGAATGGGTTATCTTACTATCCGGAACTCTAATGTTAACATCATTTCCGGTCGTTGCTTGTCTTTTAATGCACTTAAAGATTATGAATTCTGAACTAGGTTACCTCGCTTTGTCAACGGCGTTAATTAGCGATTTAGTGAGTGTAGTTAGTGTGAATGCGGATAACTACGCTCGATTAATCGTTGACGTATCGCCTCGCGTCGGGATTAAATCTATGATTCTTTCAGTCACTCTTGTTGTAATAATCGTGGTGGGATTTCGTCCAATAATGTATTGGATTATTGCACGGACGCCGGAAGGGAAGCAGGTGAGCTCATTAGATGTATAAACAAAATAAGGAGGCAGTGCCCCCTTATTGTTCCTTATAATTTGAAAAAAAATTATTAAGCAAATATTTTTGAGTTTTACGACCTAATTTCGTAGAGATGACCATCCTTTTATCCTTAACCAATTCTTTCTAAATCCGCTGATGCAGGTGAGCACTTCTTGGGTTTTTACTATCGTGATCACTGTAATGGCTGTGTGTATTATCGGTGACCAAGTCGGCCTTCAATATTTATATGGGCCTTTTATATTCGGGTTAATGGTTCCATCTGGTCCACCATTAGCTTCAATTTTAGTCGAGAAGCTTGATACTATTGTTACCGGTCTGTTATTACCGCTGTTGTCGACTTATTGCGGACTTAAAACAGATTTGTGGGTTTTACAGAAAGTTCCTCCAGCTTTTATGATTTACGTGCTTGTTGTCGGATTTCCGGTGAAATTTTTAACGTGCTTTTTATCCGCATTTTTTTGTAAAGTGCCCATAAAAGATGCGGTTGTTATTGCTCTACTATTGAACGCGAAGGGCATTGTTGAGCTAGGGGTTTTTGCGACCAACGCGAATAAGCAGGTAACTTCAATTTCTAATAAAATTTATAATATGTTTCGTTTGTTCGTTCTATGTCTAGAATCATAAGGAAAGTTTTAGCTTGGGAGGTTGAATAGTTTCCTCTGACTATGCCATGGTAAAATATCCTTTTACCAAATCAAACAGTATTAATCTCTAGAGTTAGTTATACAAGTTAGTCCCTATTATTAGTCCTTTTAACCTAGTCATTCGAGGCATTAGAATCACACAGCTACTAATCGAATGGACCAGTAATGGTACTTTTAATTGGGGAACTATTTGTAAACCAGACAGTCTTGGGGTAGTGATGATTTTGAGCTGAAGGTAACAGAAAACTTACAAATGCATATTTAGGGAGAGTAGATTTTTGTCTGACCTTATTGACCGCTTTTGTCAGATGCATATAAAGATTTGGCACGGACATTAATTTCATGTCTGAAAGTCGGGTGCAGGTAGAAAGATAATCGAACTTGAAATATTTAGACAAAAGGGTCAAATTTGGACACTCAATAAGAGACAGAATCCAGGTCAAGTGAAAAAAGAATTCTGATATTACATGAGATGTAAATTTATATAAAACCAGGTAGTATGAACTAAATCCCCTTGCATCCAGTTTACTGCGTCGGAACTAGATCTTGTACACACTATATGGCCAAAATCTCGGTCAGGTGCGGGTCAGACATTCTATTATTTGTATTTAGTATAAAGTCAGGATCATTCTGGATCAGATTTTGGCCATCCTGGTGTTAGAAAATTCGTAATTCATTTTATATGTTAAATGGATAAAACAGTATTAGTACCCCAATCGTTGAGCTTTTGAGAAGTATTTCATTGAATCTTAAATGTGTAGTTAATAGGCTTAAAGAGACTATCCATATGTGCTTTTAATAACTCAAGCAAGTGGAGTGGTGATTGTCTGGTATTTGTGCTACTACTTTTTCAAAACTTCGATCGAAGACCAATAGCGGTTCAAAGCCTATAATATTTTCATGTTCCATTAGTCTCAGTCAAGATAAAGTTTAAAATGTTTAAACTTGAGATCTTTCATTTCTTTATAGTATGTCACATTTTCGACTTTACAGTTTACCTCCTTTTTTCTATCACAGCCGATTGCCGCAGAACAATTTCCGGCAACCGTGTCAATCGTGTTTGTAATCTCGGCAATAGTACCCCTTATTATAGTCAACATATACGATACCTCAAACATGTTTCGAGGATACAAGCTACGAGACGTAGTACATTCTTCTGATTCCGAAGGATTAAGACTACTCATATGTGCTCATCGTCAAGACGACGCTTCAACCGCAATAAACTTATTAGAAAACATGAGTCCATGTAAACAAAATCTTTTAGATATTTATGCGCTTTATCTTGAAGAACTTGTTGGTGGGTCGACGCCGTTTATACTTAACCATCAATTAGGTCAAAGAATATCGTCATTTGGCGGATCACGGTGGCAACCCATAGTGGATGCATTTTCAGAATTCAAATCGAAACACTCAAAATCCGTGCAAGTTTCGATCTTTACAGCGATTTCACCGCAAAAACTCATGCATGACAACATTTCGTGGGTGGCATTCGATAATTCCGTTTCGATGGTGATTCTCCCGTTTCATAAAAAGTGGAACTCGAAAGGGAATGTCGTTCTGAATAGTGGTTCATTACGGACTTTAAATCGTAATGTTTTCGATAGGGCACCTTGTTCAGTTGGGATTCTTGTGGACCGAAGCAAAATCAGTGGCGGAATTCAAAATTCACCATTTTATCGCGTTGCTGTGTTGTATATGGGTGGGAAAGACGATTTAGAAGCGATCGCAGTCGGTAAAAAGTTGTCGAAATCTTCGAACGTTAGGTTAACAATCATTAATATCAAGTCGGCTGATGATTCTTGTGCTGAAGAAAACCATTGGCAGGTATGGCATTTACATGTCAGACTGAGTGAAGATAGATTTAATTTTTATATCTGATTTACATGAATTTCTATATACTGTGATTGAGTGGCCCGTTTTATAAACATAATATTTAAACTATATCATAAAATATAAACAAACTGGAATTGAATAGAAACTATTTAAAAACAAACAAAGTGTTTAATTTTTATTTCATTTTTTGCAGGTCATGATGACCCACGAGTACATGAAGGAACTACAACGAAGTTCCGAACATTGTAATGTATCAAACAAGGAAGAGGTAGTTCGAGACGGATCGGATACAGTTAACCTGGTCGGTTTAATCGTGGCAGAATACGACCTAATTTTGGTCGGTCGAAGACATGAACATAATTCACCTATTACTTTAGGTTTGTCGGACTTCTGCGAGTTACCAGAGCTTGGAATGGTAGGAGACATGTTAGCTTCTTCGGACATTATATATCCGGTTTCTGTTATGGTGGTGCAACAACAAATTATAAAGGACACCTAATGTTGATATTAATTTTTAAAGTTTTTGTATCAGAAATTGTAATTTTATTATGTTTGTATAAAAACTTAAATACGAGTTTGATCAGGGTTCGGATACACGGCTCGCGTTCGTTAGGGTTATATAGTAGTGGTGCATGATTATAAATTTTGTTAATTTAGTCAGGAACATCGATGCATGTTGGTTTCAGGGGCGGATCCAGAACGAAAATTAAGGGTATGCCGAAAATATATCATCTCCAATTTCTCTAATAATTTTTTTAATTGTTTCAACCGCACAAGCATTTGAAAGTTCTTTTTGAATAATGGGACTAGTCATTTTATTATTTCCTCCACCACTTACACATGCTTCTGCTATTTTCTCACTATTTCTTCCCATAAGTTCAATCAATTCTAGAAAATGGCCTTTAAAAAAAGAATCTTCTCTTTCATTATGCCCCCTAAACCCAATTCCACCCTTAACAAGATACTTAACTACTTCAAGTGGATGCTTTTAAACGAACAAAATAATTGGCTTCTGCTTTTGTACTATGCTTTAGAGATGAAGAAACTATGTTTTAGAAATGAAGATTCAATACTTTGATTTTTCTTCATCAAAGATCCTGACAAGCTTTGACACATTTTTTGTGATGACTATTGACCGTTTCACCAACATGTTTAGCCAACTTGCTCTTTACATTCCAAAACCGAAAACCTTTCTCTGCAACTGCAAATGTTTTATTACTAGTACCATTATAGCACAAATAACAAGGCAAACAATACACATCGTCTTTTTCTATACTATATTCCAACCAGCCATTGCCTTCATACCAACTATTATTAAAAGAACGATTATATCCCCCGATATCTCTAAGAGGATATTTTGTCATATTAGGTCTTGTCGGCCCATTTACAAGATATGCTCTTTTTACCTCATCTTGGTGATACTCAAGAATTGCAGTTCTTAATCCAGGTCTGACTCCAAATAACCCCATTTTTGAATACCTTCCTTGAAGATGATGAATCAATTGGTAAAGAAATAGAAGAAGGTTCTTGAAATGGTAGTTAACTGAAGAAGAAATTAGAGACACTTCAATTCTTGATTCATTTCCAATAGTAGAAATATTAGAGTCTGAAAATCTGGGAGCAACCGTAAAGTACTTGAACAACATCCTGTTAAAAAAAACAGAGTACCAAATTAATCTAAAATATAATAAATTCAACAATACAGATTTATGCTAAGAATCAATAATTTGCTTAATTATCTCATATACAAAATATTATTTCCATCTAAAATATTCAGATCAAAATATTCATTTTGAAAAAAACATCTATACAATAATTTGATTGAATAAATTTAAGATATTAATTTACTTAAAAAGAATGAATACAAGAATTTTCTTAAATAAGAATATTTTTTTCATATAAAAGATTACAAAATATGATACAGTAATTTCCAAATCCATCCATTATCTATATAAAATATGTTAAAAAATTATAAATTTAGTCAAAATATTCATTGAAAAAATAGTACAGTAATTTACTTTTTAAAAAAATTAATAATTTTTTAAAAAAAAATACAAAAGATTATTTCCATACAAATTATTAGAAATAATTCGAAACAAAATATCCTAAAATAGCCTAATAAGAGTAATTTTCTCAATCAAATCATATAAATTAGTCTAGTAAAATAATATTACCTGATTAATTTTGGAAATTTGAAGTCTTTTGTGTAAATCTTTACTTGCAATGAAATATGCAATCAGGATTTATTAAAGAATCAAATACCTATAAAGAAACCCTTGATAGAATCCAATTAGGCTGAGAAAAATCCCTAATTTTAAGTGTTTTGTTGAATGAGAGAAAAAAATCAGAATTGAATCGACTTACAAATTTCCTTTCCAATTAGGCTTTGTTGAATCAGAAATCAGACCTGAAATAAAACTCAATAAATCTCATACTGCTTTATTGAATGAAAAACAAAAAAACAAGTATTTTAGAAGAGATTTTTACCACTATACTAAATTCATTTCATTGATTTAGGGTTGTCCGGGCATACCCATATCCCCTCTAAATCCGCCCCAAAGGGATGTTGAGGTAAAGATTTTTTCATTAAAAGAAAATATATATTTTTACTATTTATAGTTACGGTTCTAGGGAAATACTTTTTGACACATTTTATTTTATATATATATATATATACTTTCGACCAATCTAGGGGTCCATCTATAGTTTATAACATCATTAATCTATAGTTTGTATCGATTTTAGTCGTCATATGAGACGGTAATGTATCGAATTTAGTCGTAATATGAGACGGCAATGTATCGAATTTAGTCGTAATATGCATATTTTCTTATTTTTTACAAATGCATATTTTCTTATTTTTTACACTTTTGTCACAGTGAGGAATAATAAATATGTTATTTACGAAATCTAATATATCTAGGTTACGAATCACGATATAATTAATTTTGACTTCGTTCATTACACGGTGTTAGTCGTTTTTTGCGTAAGTTTATGTGCGAAATTCAACGTCGAATTTGTTTTAGTAAATCGTTAATTTCAAAATTATGATTGTTAAACTATGAAACCTAAACTACACTTGTCTTACAAAATCATCATATTTCGCATGGGGTTTCAGATTTTTGCCACATTGCACTGAATTATGGCAAATCCAAAAATAAAATCGCATGTGTCATAGTAAGAAGATTTACGTAAAAGATTAACTTCAAATATTTGTTCTTATCATTATCAAACCTATGCCAGAAATAGCAAAATAAATCGTAGTATTTTCGAAATCTAAGTAATTATAAATGTGAAACATTGTCTAAATTATATGTGAAACCTTAACATATTTTATATTTCAGATCAGATTATGGATGAGGTCGTTGGATCGAATACTACATGGGTCAAGAAAATGAACTTGAGAAGAGAGAAACTAGTATTTTTGCACAACCAAAATCGATAGATTACGCCAATCTTGATCTGACCATGAGATCATCTCATGTTCTACTACAAGATACAAGGGCTCTGAATCCTGAGTCGGACCTTGAAATAATTACATGTAAAAGGCTCTCCCTCAAATTAGGGTAGTACGGTTGTTTTCGAGTTTCAAAAGATATGTAGCCTACAAAATATGAGAATGCGATGTAATAATAAAATTTGTTATTTTATGTTTTATGATAAAAATATATATTACATAACATATATTGAATTTTTGTTCTAGTAAAGAACTTCCATGTGATTATACATTCATTACGATAGTTTGAGATAGTGGAGTCTCGTGGAGAAGTGGCATCTAGAGGCCAATATCGTATATTTTTGGTTCGGTGAAATGACCATCATAGTATATGATGTGCATGCTAATACGAGGTTGAGGGTCATTGCTAGTATTATGAATGTTTCGGCTAGTATCCGACAATGTTTAGAGCTTATCGATGATGACATGACCCATACAACGTAAATATTTTATGTACATATATGGTGCACTATATTTACCGACAAAATCAATTCATATATATCGCCTAAGTATATGCTCATCCCCAAACAAGTTGATGGCTTAGAGTCGTACACATGTAGTATTTTAATGCTGGAAAATGTTTGCCATAATTTAACAAAGCTTCACAACATGATAAGAATACCATATGTGAGTTTATAGCTATACTAAATATATGGATCCCCGATCAATTCCCTATTTTCATCCCATTATACGCTTGAAATACATATGTGATGTGTCATCCATAGCGAGGTGGAATGTGTGTCGCATCAATATTTCCGATTATGGTTCCAAACTGAATTGGAGAATTCAACTGAGCCATGTGGGCGAGTGTGACATAAGTGCATTGCATACTTACAAATACTTTTAACTATATATGAAAAATATAAATTTTTAAGTTTAAATATGTAATGCACTACATACTTTCAAAATAATTATAATTATATATGCGAAATATAGATTTATTTTTAGAATGTTTTTCAAGGTTGTGTTCCAATCATATGTAGCCATCCTCGAGGTTTTTCCTTTTCAGGAAGTAGCATAGTACCGTGGAAATATATCCAGGTTGAAGCATGTGAAGGCATATTATCCGGAACGAGTAATTTACCAGTTCGGATGCATATAAGACATTTTGAAAATTGATGTGATAGATAATTTCTCAGAATCCAAACAAAAGGTGAGGATGGCTATGTACTGATGAGAATATAAATAAACGAGGAGTAAAAATAATTATTTTACAATACGTAAAATGATTATTCTATAATGTATGAGGGAGGTTTGGTGTAAAATGTAAATATAAAAGATTATATATGTAATTTATAAGAAATATGTTTGTACAAAGTAGTAAAATGGGTTGAGATATCCACGTAACAAACAAATTCTGTTACGTGTAACCACGTCACCTATAAATTGATGTGCCTTTTTTGGGAATGAGGATGATTAGACACTTTTCACATTTGACTACTTTCTCTATCTCTATGATTTTGTAGTAGTTTTCTCTCTCTTAAAGATCTCTTAATTGAAGAATAAATCCCTTTACACCATTTTTTCTCCCCCCATAAATATTCAGACTTACCATTCGGAAACCCCACTAGGGAGGTGCGCTTGGTACTCAGATTAAAAATTTAAAACCAAATAGAGTCGATCAAATAACAAAGGTGATATGGATCCTGAGGTCCAAATTGATCCAGCATAAGTTGTGGAAGGTTAAGTAGTAGATTCAGGTATGGGAAGAGAAGACAATCAAGATGGTATGCAAGTAAATGATCAATGCAATCAGTTTAATATAGAGGATCGGATGAACCATTTATTGGAACGAATAGCTGATTTGAATTACCAACTAGATTAGAGAGAAAATTTGTTAGAGCTGGTATGATACGATATGAGGTGCAACGAGTAAATGAGAAAATATACACTGGAGATCATTTTGACGAATTTCATAATGTTCACCGAGCAAGGGGTAGTAATCAAGAAGTAAAATTTCAGGAAGACAATGAATACCACTCATCTAGAAAGGAGAGAACTTATAAGCATTATTATATTCCTTCAGATACTAGTGAATTTTCGTGGTCTAGATCCGAAGAATGCTCTCAAAATTTAGGGAGAGGTGATTATTATAAAAGCGATATATACAGACATTACTCGAAAAAGCAGGATAGTTGGCATCAGAAATATCGAAAGAAACATAAATCTAAAAAGATTGATGAATCTATGAATGTGATTGAGATTCCTCTCTTCGAATATAATATGACAAATAAATATACCAATCATGCATATCAAGGCTTGTATGCAATCATGGGAAGTGATACAGTAAGTAACTAATATAGACATGGAGTAAATGAAGAACTTTTCTTTTATCAACTGCGATAAGTTCCATATCGCTCCCAAAGCGCTTCGACATTATAAAAGTTGAAAAATTCAGTGGCACACATAATCCTGACGATTATATCGAATAGTTCAAAAATTATACGTTGAATTATAAAGATGATGATAAGTTGGTGTCTGTAGCATTTTTACAAAATTTCAATGACACATCCCTAAAATGGTATATAGAATTATGAGGGAATCGATTACTAATGTTGGGATATTCTACACAGATTTCTGAAGGTAGTTTGTGGGGAGCGAAGAAATGCGAGCTAATGAGGATACCATAATTCAATGGAAACAAACATTTGTTGAAATTTGAAAGATTATACTATACGTTTTGTGTTAACTAAGACTGAGTTAGATGATTGTCACGAACAAGTAGCATGTGTAGCTTTTAGATAAGGATTTCTCCCTGAAGATTTAATGAATAAAACTACAATGAGAAGGGAGCTGACTTTTGGTCTTTAGTGTCTCAAGTTGAAGAGCAGATTAAAGTTGATGAGTCAACAAGGATTCAGATAAGGCTTGGTTTATCCCAGAGGCAATCAGGGTAAGGAAATTCCTCCACCAGTCAAGGCTATGAGGGAAATATTTTTCATTTCCAAGTACCTTCCCGTCTGAGGGTATCCACTAATTTTCCTCATTGGTTTGGTCATCACAAGTGTTAGTTTCTAATTACCAACCACCTCGGAATAGGTTGAACCAATGGGTGAGACCATATTATTTTATAGATTTAACTGAAAATGTGGCAACAATATTTCAGAGGGCTAAAAATTATGTTCACTTTAAAAATACTCCACCAACATATAGACCAAAGGATAAGTAAAGTAATAAGTTTTATAAATACCACAATAACACTGGGCATGATTCCGCATATTGCATAGCTCTAAAGAAAGAAATTCAAATTTTGATAGAAAATGGTAAGCTGACAACAAAATTTGTCAGCTTATTTTAAGTATTAATCCATCAACACAATAAGGTGTAAATCTATCTTCGAAGCAATAGAATACATTGTTGATAACTGATCCTAGAACTACTGTCAATGTGTCTTCGGAATATCTTGACCCCGATCCAAATTGGGAAGTGATACTAGTAGTAAACGAACCAATGGTAAAACGAAGAGTTCAAATCTTTGTGCGAGTATTTGGAGTCTATGGAAATTTTCGAAGGAGATACTATGCCTGGAAAAACTAGTTCTACGAAAAGACATGTAGTAAGCCTAACTACTCAATTGGAATGAGGAATTTCTACCTAATCTTTATGAAAATAATGTTATGTCGTTCATCTTGTTCGATGAAGATGATTTGAGCATGGTAGCTGGTCTTCATGAAGATAGTGATTGGAGCAGAGATAGCAGGTACCGAGGTTCAAAGGATACCTATTGATACTAGTAGTTTAGCTAATATACTATTTTTATCACGTATAAAAAGATGCGTAATCCGTATGTGATTCTATGATCCGACCAAAAAATAGTAGGATTTACTGGGGCAACAGCACAAGTTAATGGGGAATTTGAAGCTGAAGTTTTATTGGGACGTGATCTTTTTTTAAGAAAAAAGTTCAAGTATTTTTTTATGCTAGTTGATTGTCGGACGAGCTACAACGCCATTTTGGAAAGGTCACGAGTGTCAAAAATGTATGTCGTCACTTCTACAGTACATCAATTCTTGAAATATGTGATTGGGGACCGTGGATGAGTCGTTCAAAGTACCCACCAAGTGGCTAGAGAATGTTATGCAACAAATTTTCACACCAAGAAAGATATGAGTATGGACATGATGGTTGAATAGCAATTAGAGAGGCCTTATTTGGATATGGACATAGTGGATTCTCTGAGGGAGACCCTTAGTTCATTAGTTACCGATGATAATGTGGAGGTTTATGTTTTTCCTAATAAGAAAAGTTTACCGATAGGAACGTTGTTATCGCCAACCTTACATTATCAGCTATTATGGTATCTGTCAAGAAATTTAAAGATTTTGCCTTGGAAAACTGAAGATGATATAAGGGTTCCTTGATATGTGATTTACCATAGCTTGGCAGTTAACCCAAAGTTTAGACATATCATTCGGAAACGAAGGATTTTTTCAGTAGAAAAATCTGAAACAATAGTGGCAGAAGTGGATGAGTTATCTAAAGTAATAAATGTTTTAGAAGCATATTATCCATTGTGAACTGCAAATCCTGTGCTTGTAAAAAAAGAATATAAAATATAGGATGCGTGTCGATTTTACTGATCTCAATCGAGTATGTCCGAATGATCAATTTCATATCCCAATGATACATCAGGTAATAAGATTCTTTCTTTTATGGATGCGTTTGCAGGATATAATTAGATCCAGATAAATTTGAAGGATCAATAAAATACTACATTTATCACTAATATGGGATTAAATTTATCGAGTTATTCCTTTTGGTCTCAAGAATATTGGGGATGCGTATAAAAGACTAGTGACAAAATATTTTCCACCGAAATTGGGAGGAATATTGAAGTTTATATAGATGACATGTTAGTTAAAAGCTCTGTAGATGAAGAACACTTACGTGAATTAGAAGACACTTTTTCAAATTTTAGAGTTATTCGTTTAAAAGTGAACCCCGGAGAAATGTACCTTCGGAGTTAGGTCGGGAAAATTCTTGGGGTACATAATAAGTGAAAAAGAGATTCAGAAATTCTTTGGTCTATTAAAAAATATCAATTTTTGACAAGCAGGTTGGCAGCTCTAAATAGATTTAAATCTAGATATTCAGATAAATGTACTCCATTTTTCCAAGTTTTAAGACATTCAACAAAAATTGTGTGGACACCAGAGTGCGATATAGTGTTTTCAAAAATTAAGGAACATTTATCTACCCCATAATTTTTATCTAAACCACTTTTAGATGATCAATTTTTCTTGTATATCACCATCTCAGATTATACGGTAAGCACCATCTTGGTAAGTGAAGTGGATGAATATCCACGACCGACATATTATGTGAGAAAAATTTTGCTTGCCTCGGAACACGATATTTAAACCTAGAAAATTTGGCTCTTGATTTAGTTGTAGCTGCTAGAAAACTGCGCCCTTACTTCCAAGCCAATTCTATTATTATCAGAGCATCATTTCCATTGAAAATGTACAACAAATACCGAAGGTTTCTGGAAGAATGAAAAAAGTGGTTCATGAAATTATGATACTATGACATTGACTTTCATCATTGAACAAATATCAAAACCTCATTGTGTTTTCAAACCCTGAAACAGCACAAGAAGATCATGAATTTATTAGCAAGACCCAGAATCAGAAAAAAATCATCATAGATTCTCCAACAAATTAGTCAACACATTTCATGATCAGACAAAAGAAGACAAGTTAAACAAATTATACCTTGATATTACTTAAAATCTATCTAACCAATCTGAGAAAACAACAAACAACGAAGAAATCATAGAAGAAATAAAATCCATAGATTATGACTATAACCTATCCTTCACAGTGGACTCTGAAACCTACTATTCTAGAAACCATACCCCCAATCAAGAAAAAATTGGTAGCCTTCTTGTTACCCCAATCCTCAAGAAAAAATAAATATATATCAGATTCCAAACATCATAAACAAAAAACTTAAACAAGCAAGAAGGAAAAAGAAAAAAAATCTCTTTAGTCAGAAAGTCTATGCAGTTTGAAGAACCTAAAATATCTACCTTAACCAGCCTATCATGATTAAAGTCCTCAATTTGAATATTCACAGGATTGGTAACAATTCCTATTTGTGCAGGCTCAAGTCTATTGTTAGAAAATAAAAGATCAAATTCCTCATTATTCAGGAGTCTCTCTAATAATTCTCATCATGATCTCAATGCTTTTACTCTTGGTTTTAAGAACTACAATGCTAACTTATGCAATAAGATATGGTTGTTTTGGAAGGAAAAGTTGATGATCAATATTCCGATTGATCATAACCAGTTTATGCACACTAAAATCAAGCATACTTATATTGAAAAAACTTTCTATGTCACTTTGATATATGCTAAGTCCCGAAGAATTAAAATATTTTATCTATGGGATACATTAAGACTTTTTGCTTTTAATGTTATATCGTGGCTTGTTTTGGGGGATTTCAATTCTGTCTGCACTCCTTCTAATTAGTTAAAATGTACCTCTTTTTGCAATCAAAGTTCTGATGAATTCAATGATATGATTACTAATTCTTATTTGGAAGATGCTGGGTATATTGGTTCTAATTTTCCATGGTCTAACAAAACCAAATGGAAACGTCTCGATCTAGTCCTTTTCAACCAAGCTTGGGCTTGGTGAGGTTTATTTTAAGCTGAGGGTAATTTTGTCCAGTGTTTTGGAAAGTTTAGAGAGTATTAAATGTTTGGGTGTTTAGTAGTGAGAGATTTGAGCTGCCTGGTTGTATTAAATGCTCATTACCCTCATTAATGAAAGTAGTTGAGGTATTTATACCTTTAATTATGGACCTATGGGCTTTTGGGTCAAATCATGGAACCGAGTCAAGTTTAAGGACCCATTTACTTATTAAGATGATTAGCATATAGCTTAGTTAAAAGGTGTTTAGTCATTTTTTACTTTTGTCCTGTCCGGATAGTTCAGTGGCAAGTTTTTGTCCGAATTTCCCTTGTCCGGAAATCTCAGTAGGCAGTGGTTAAGTTATCCGGACTCATTAGTAGCCCCTTTTTTAGGCCTTGTCAAAAATCTTTGGCTGGATTAAAAAATTCACTAAGTCAGTGATAACATTTCCCGACCTGCTTGAGTATTCAGGTTGAGGTTTGTCCGAACTTACTTTTTCCTAGAATGCTAAGAGTTTGTCTTTGGATCGTCGGACACGTGTCACAATCTGATTCGACCTACCAGGCATTTTTTACCTAGATTGGCTCTCCCACTAACCCTAGAAAGTAGCCTATGCATTTAATTTTTCCCACGTCAGCGACGTCTTTAATCATTGCAAAAACCTATTTGTCTTCTCCTAGGTATCAATTACCTTTTTCTATCAATATAAAAATCATTTTTTACTGTTTCATTACCTTCATCACTCAAAAATATTCTTCAGAGCTTTCCTCCATCTCTTTCAAATTTGTTCTTGGATAGTTTTATATTCACGGCTAGAAACACTATTGTAAAAGGTGGCTGGTTGAATCTGTTTGAGTTAGAGAAAGCAAGGAAAGTCAAACAAGAGAGAAGTATCGATGCCGGTCTCCCGGTCTCCCCAAGCGACAAGTCTGATAAACCATCCCAAGAAGTTGATCAAGGATCATCTTCTACAAGAAATCCAAAACCCAAACGGCTGTTCAAACCAAACTTTTCACCAATCCCATCAGGCTCATCTGTTCAGGTGTCCCAAACCTCCACTACCAAAGAAAATGAAGTGTCGAGCGTTAGAAAACCCTCCCCTTTCATAGCCATGGGATGAGATATTGAAAATTCTCCAAAACAATCCAATCCACGCCGGACAACTTGTTTGGTGAAGGCCCAAACGACTGCCTTACAGCCAAAACCCTCCAAACCGAAGACCTCTAAAGCGACATCCAAGGATAAACCCTTCGGATCGGAGGTTTCCATAAGAGCCCCACGAGATAAGCCCTCCGGATCGGAGGCATCCAAAGTAGCTTCTCAAACGAATTCCTCCGGAACTGAGCCTCAACCGGACACTAGGAATTTAGAACAAACTGGCGTTTAATCATCCGGACAGACTGTAGAATCATAAGCTAACACCCTTCCATCCACAACAACTGATAAACCTTCCACAGTGATAAAAGAAGTGATGGAGGACAGCACTGAAGAGGACCCCTTCAAAACTGAAGCCTCATGGAAAAATGGGGATGTTGCCTCTGATGGGAAAGGAAAAGGCAAAGTGAAAGTTGGTGTGGCTCATCCGGATCTCCTGGAATGCTTGGAGGGCAAGGTAGGGCCTTGCTTTCAGAAAATCAATGTTAAGTATTTGTTGGCCATGCAGAACATAAATTATGTCTATACTCATACGGCCGAGCTGGGCCGGATCCGGACAAAGTGGGGGATCCCAGAGTCAATGAAGGTAAGAATACATGTCACTCTGGAGACTCTGATGGACTGCAAACTTAATGAAGTGGTCATCTACACCGAAATGTTCAACTGGGGGCTCAGATTCCCCTTAGACCCTGAAATCTTCAGGTACTTCCACCTGATAAAGCTTTACCCAAGACAATTAAGTCCAAATGATTGGTACTCTCTCCTTGCCTGCATAATGGCATCAAAGCTGTCTGGAATCCCTCTCCCTATGGAGCAATTTGCCGTTGTGACAAGTCTATACAAGAATCACCACATCCCATTCTACCACCGCAACATGGGAAACAACTTCAAAGTGGTAGAAGACTTGTTGGAGTCGGAGAAGAATTGGAGAACTCAGTTCTTATTCATCAGTGGATCATGGGAAAATGGGAGGAAGATCAAAACCAAGACTAACCCTAGTATGCTTACTAGTAGGTGGAAGAGTACATGTAAGCTCTTCAATTTTTTTTTTCATGTCCTCCTTTTCATGTTACAAATATTCCACTTCTGAATCATTCATTACTCTCTCTTTTTCAGTAATACCGAAGGAGTATACCGGATATCTGGAGGAGGGACAGACTACATATGCCAAACTGAATGCATGGGCCGTAGAACGTTGGGGGAATGATTTCCACAACTGTTTTACCACTGGAAATATGGTGAGATCTCATCTGTGGAATACCACAGGCTGGAGAGATCTCACATGGGAAGAATTGACCACACCCCTCCCCCAACTGTCATTCTCAAACGGACAGCGGAAAAAGATGGTAAACTGGTCTTGCCCTCTAGAGCCAAGGATCCCAACAAGATGAAGGGGAAGAATAAGAGAACTACAACAGAAGCAGTTCGGGCTGCCACATAGGAGACTGGTCCAGAGAATCAAAGAGGGGAAAACCAATGAGGGATCAATGTCTCCTTTCTCAAAGTGGTTGAAGATGAGACTGTTAAGAAGGCAAGAGAACCAGAAAATCCACTGAAGCCTCTCAAGAAAGATAAAAAAAAAGGGCAAGTAGTGATGAAAGGGATGCCAAGAAGAAAAAGGTCACCCTAGGGGGAGAAATAACTATTCGCCCTTCAGAGCTTCTTCCTCCACCAACTCCCTCCGACCTTACCTTGACAGAGAAAATTCCAACAGATTTGAAACTGGGAGAGGCCACCATAGGAGGGCTTGACATCAGAGCCTTTCAGGACATCGGTCTTTACTTTACCGACTTAGAGAAAGATGAATTTGCTGGTCTTTTTCGTCCTTCGGGCTCTTCCAACATGGTGACCTACAATGGTAAGTATTTTTCTATTTCCGAAGACCAAATAACGGTGGCCCATTCTCTTATAGGTCATATCCAACTAGTGCTTGATCTGGAGAGGGAGGTTAAAAATTAATCCACTCTTATCCAAACCCTTAATACAGATAATGAGTCTCTGTCAACCAACATCTTCAATGCCAATCAAAGCATAGAAGAGTTGAAAAAAGAACTTGAAGTGTTGAAGAAGGATAAGGAAGATCTGTCGACCAAGCTGGCCACTTTAGAGAATGCTAACACTGAGCTTCAAGCTAAGTTCTCTGGTTTGGAGAAAGATCTCTCAACCTTACAGGAAGACATATATACCAAAGATGGTGCCATTCAGACCTTGTCCGGCGAAAATACTTCCCTTGAAGAGGCTGTGTCTAAGGCAACCAAGGAGAAAGAAGACTTGGAGAAAGATCAGGAACAAAAAATTCAGGCCAACATTGATAAATACACCAACGAGGTGATAGATTCCTTGGAAACAAGGTATGCCAAAGTGAAGTCTGACATGGTACTGCTTTTCCATGAAATGTTTCCAAAGAGGATGCTTGGTCCCTTGTGGAAATATGTGGAGTATGAAGATATCTGTTCCATACCATGGCAGATGGTGACAAAAAGAACTAATCCGGTGGAGTCGATTATACCACCGATGAAGAGGAAGGAACCGGTGAGAGTTCAAGTGTTGAACTCAAAAACCCCAAAAAAGGAGGTGATGCAGGAACATCCGAAAGGAATAAGCCCTCATGTTTTTTAACTATATTTTGTGTTTTCTTAATTTTGTGAACTATTAAAAGTCCTTGGATGACCAAGGCACTTTTGTAATTGTATCAGGTTTGAGTCTGGATAAGTCTCTCACAACACTCAAAGTCCTTGGATGGCCGAGGCATTTTTGCATTTTAGTAACATAATCTGGTTCATACCCGGACATGCTTATTTATCAAATTCTGCTTTGTTCCATACTTGCTTTCAATTTCAATGGCTAATGTTTAAAGAGCCCTAATTTACTTCAACAATATTTAAAGTGAGAGTGTTTAATATCTCTTATGACATGCGCTTAATGACCATCACTCAACCAAGTTAATCCGATCTGTCAAAGATCCTTAGTATTAAATTGAAGACTTGAAAAGAATTGTAATCAAACCACACCGAAAATGTTGTAAGAAGGCATCATATTTTATTGAAAAAACTAGACACCTTATTAAAACCTCCCCCCGCCATCAGGGTAGGAAAGAGTATGCCCCATAATATTTACATTGACTTTAAACAAGTAAATATTTACACAACTTTCATTCTAGATATAACCTGAAATGTTCAATATTCCATGGGTGCTTCAAAACTCTTCCATCTTTGTCTTGAAGCCTATATGTCCCAAGCATAAGCTTTTCGAAGACTTCATAAGGGCCTTCCCAGTTTGGAGCCAGTTTGCCGAACTGATTTTCCTTAGTATGAAAGAAAACTTTTTTTAATACTTTATCTCCTGATTGAAAATCCCTTCTCTTGATCTTGAAAGCAAACATGCTCCTTATCAAGCCTTGCTAATGGGTGGTTCTAAGATGAGCCTTAACTCTTCTTTCTTCTATCAAGTCCAACTGACTTCTAATTTCCAATTCATTGGCCTGTTTGGAATAGTTGTGGACTCTGTATGATGGTATGGTTGCTTCTATGTGAGTAATTGCATACATCCCATATACCAAGGCAAAATGAGACTCTTGAGTAGCAGCTCTATGAGTAGTCTGGTATGCCCATAATACTTCTTACAAATAGCTTGGCCACTTCCCTACAGCCCCTTCTAAATTCTTTTTTAAACCGGACAGAATGGTCATGTTTGCCACTTCAACTTGGCCATTTGCTTGTGGGTGGAAAGGAGAAGAGAAGCAATGTTGTATGCCCCTGGAGGAACAGAAACTCTCCATATCATTGTTATCAAATTGTGGCCCGTTATCTGTGGTTATCTTTTGTGGAACCCCAAATCTGCAATAAATGTTAGACAAGATAAATTTTATAACAGCTTTCGAAGTAGTTCCTGCCAGGGGGGCTGCTTCCACCCATTTTGAGAAATAATCAATGGCTACAATAATAGTCTTGTACCCTCCGGACGCCACTGGTAGAGGCCCAACTAAATCCACTCCCCAGCGAGCAAAAGGCACTGGCTCAGAAATTGACTCCATAGGGACCGTTGGGATATGAATTTCGTTACCATACCTTTGGCATGGGTCACACTTTTTCACCAATTCCTTAGCATCTGACATTATGGATGACCAATAGTATCCGGCCAATAAAACCATCCGGGTTAGAGCTTTATAGCCACAGTGTGCTGATCCCTCCCCATCATGTAGTTCGGATAAAACACGTTGGGACTCATCAGCCCCCAAACAACGCATGAGAGGTCTGTTGAACGAATTTCTATACAGAACCTCTCTTATGATCAAGAAAACACGAGCCTTGTGTTTTATTTTCCTAGCCATGGCTTTCTCCGAAGGCAAAATTCCATCAGAAATGTATTGAAATAGGGGAAACCTCCAATCTTTGGATTGAACCACTTGTACACTTAAACTCTCCTCCTCTTCCTTGTTCTGATTTGATTGTATGGATGGGCATTCTTGTACATGAATCCATGAATAGGACTCAGAGTATGTTATGGTTGCTAAGGAGTCTGCCAGCGTGTTTTCTGATCTAGGAATATGCTCATAGCAAACACTTTTGAAGTTGGCTGCTACTTCTTTAAGAACGAATAAGTATTTGATCAGCTGCTCCTTCTTGGTTTTGGACTGACATTGAGCTGATGGATAAGAAGCTGAGAGTCACTCATCAATCTAACTCTTTTAGCCCCACACAGAAAAGCTAACTTAAGACTAGCTATAGCTGCTTCATATTCAGACTCATTGTTAGATGCCCTGAAAGCAAAACATATAGCCTGGCATAATTTATCACCATATGGAGAGGTTAAATAAATCCCAGCCCCACAACCTATTGTGCTTGATCCACCATCTGTCCGGACAACCCACTTTTTTTAGTTTTCTCTTCTGAAGTTTGTTAATTACTTTTATTCAAATGAAACTCTACCAAGAAATCAGCAAAACATATTGAGTTTTAATTGCAGTTCGTGGGGAAAAATCAATGTCATAATCACCCAATTCCACTAACCATTTGGTCATCCTGCTTGATATCTGCTTTCTGAAGAACATTCTTCAAAGGAAAAGAACTTCAGACGATGATGGAATGAGACTGAAAAATATGGCCTCATTTTTCTAGCAGCAATCACTAAGGCTAGTGTCAGCTTTTCAAGCTTTAGGTACCTTTTTTCAGCATTCATCAGACTCTTGCTGATGTAGTACACCGGACGAGGATAATTGTGCACCTCTCTTACCAGCACTACACTTATAGCACATTCTGACACAACCAAGTATACATAAAGTATTTCTCCGTCAACATGCTTAAAAAGGGTTTTTGGAGAAGACAAATGCTTTTTTATTTCATCAAAAGCCTGGCTGCACTATGGAGACCAGTTAAAATGTTTAGCAGCTTTCAACGTTTGAAAAAACGGGGCACATTTGTCCGAAAAACTTGAAATAAAACGATTTAAAACAACCAATATTCCTATCAACCTTTGTACTTCTTTAATATTTCGAGGATAGTCCATTTTTAACAGGACATCAAGCTGGTCCGGATCAGGCTGTATCCCCTTTTCACTTATTACATAACCCAAAAAAATTCCAGACTGCACCCCAAAAACAAATTTTCCAGGATTCAATTTTAAATTAACCGTTGTCAAGTTAGCAAAAGTGTCTTGAAGATCAGTTAGGTGCAACTCTTCTTCTAAAGTTTTAACCATCATGTCATCGATATATACTTCCATATTTCTTCCAATCTGATCAGTAAATTCTTTGTTCACCAACCTCTGATGAGTAGCCCCAGCATTTTTCAACCCAAAAGACATCACCTTGTAACAATGGAGACCCCTATCTGTAACAAAGGTAGTGTTATCTTGGTCCTTCGGATCCACCTGTATCTGGTTATACTCAGAGAAGGCATCCATGAACGATAATAGCTTGTTTCCAGATGTGGAGTCCACCAATTGATCTATCTGGGGGACTGGATAGAGATCTTTTGAGCAGGCTCTGTTGAGGTCAGTAAAGTCGATACACATATGCCATTTCCCGTTCTTTTTCTTAACTAACATTGGGTTGGATGTCCATAAAGGATATTGAGACTCCTTTATGTGCCCCATTTTGGTAAGCCGGTAAACTTCTTGGACTATTACATCAGCCTTCTCCTTAGAAAAAACTCTTTTTTTTTGCACAACATGTGCAACATCTCTCCGGATGGACAGCTTGTGTGATATAACACTTGCAGGAACTCCGGTCACATCAGCATTGCACCAAGCAAAAATATGTTGGTGACCTGACAAAAAGGACAACAATTTTTTCTTTAATTCTGGAGCCATCTTGGAGCCAATTTAACACTCCTTCCTTCAGCCAGAGAGTGGGTTTCAACTTCTTCAATTGGTATCAAAACACGAGGGATTTATCTAGGGTCATCAATTTCACCCTCACCCCCAGAAGGCCCCAAAAACTGCTAATATTCATTAATCCGGATTGCCCCCAAAGTGTTAGGAGCAAGTGCAGTTGCATAACATTCTCTTGCTATCTTTTGGCTACTCCGGACAACTTCCACTTGTCCTTGAACTGCATACTTCAAACATTAATGGACTGTTGAAGCCACAACATGCATCCTAGAGAGCCAGGACCTCCCAAAGATCGCATTGTAGCATGTGGGGCAGTCTACCACAACGAATAGCACTCTAACCATCTTCTTAAAAGGGCATTTGCCCAACAATACCTCCTCCTCAAATTCTCTGACTACATCCGCAGAGCTCCTTGTGAAGCGCACAATGGATCTGTTCGAACGTTGAATTACTGCTGAATTCTCCATTTTCCTATAAGAACTAAAAAAGAGAATATTAGCTGAGCTACCAGTGTCAATCAGAATTCGTCTAATGTCGTTGCCCCCAATTGAAGCTCATATCACTACAGCATCCTCATGAGGCCCAGTTATATTTTTTAAATCGTTTTCATCAAAAGAAATGAAAAGAAAAGGAATTTGGGACTGATAAGAAGACACACCTCCCTCTAACTGAGTAGTTAGAGTATGAGCATGCCTCTTTCTTGAAGAAGGAGTCGGCGCAGTCATAGTGTCCCCCCAAATATAGTAAGTGACTAAAAAAAGCTTATGAGTCCGGACATTGTCTTAGCTTGTTCTGTTATGACCCCTACTTTATTACGGGTTGGATCAGGATCCAAATACTCTAAGTCCACATAAATTCTTTCATGGATCACCATTGTCCCCTCCTGAGTTGATGTTCATGCGTTGTTCGTAGGGCCTGTTCGGGGAGCATTGTCAAGCCTGTTTCCACTCCTTCTCTTGACATAAGCTCCTAGCTTGCCCATTTCAATAAGATTCTATACCTCTTGTTTCAAAGCGATGTAGTCTTTGGTGTTGTGGACAATATCATGATGATACTGGCAAAAATAAGTATTACGACTTTCCCTGGGAGATTGAAGCGCTACCAGCTTCCGAAAATGAACCTCATCTTTAGTTTTGTCATAAATGGTTGCCACATTCTCCTTTAACTCTGCAAACCACTCTGGTTGGACCCAAGGTCCTCGTTTATTTTTAGACTGCTCGCTCTGAGCTGGATTTGGGTGGGATTGAGTCTGTTTGGCCCTGTTGGACCCCTGTCAGGTTTCTTTGGCCTTGTATCTGGACTGGTTCTAGTTTGGAGCAGCTTGGGCAGACCTCACCTGTTTGTGTACCCTAGTCTTCTTTGTTTCATCCACATTGATTTGCTTTCCCACCTGATTTAGCAAACCGCCCCAGGTCATGGCCTTCTTCCTTGTTACTGAATCAGCTAGATTCCCAGGGCTTAACCCTTGTCCCAAGAAGCTATTGCTACTTGCTCAAAGCAATCAGCTAACCCATTCTTGGTATTTATAAACCGGCTTATATAGTATTTTAGTGACTCATTTGTGCTCTTGGGCACAAGGGATAATAGTATCTCCATTGCCTTTCACCTCTTTACTCCCCACAAACTACCTTCGGAAGGAAACCCAAAATGTGTCGAAGTTTCTGATACAACCCTGTGCCAGTTATCAATTATCTAATAGTCTTTCTGGTTAAAAACAACCTTAACAAGGCTATTGTTGATCACCTCATAGCCCTTACTCTCGAAGAAGATTATTGGCCTCATAAGTATTATTCAAGATGGATTAAAGAATACGGTAGAAACACAATGGTGTATAATAACTATGTTAAGAAAAAAAGGAGAAAATTTATGTTATCCAACAACAAAGTTAACAACCAATGGATTATTGCTGAAGATCTTATATGTTTATCAACAAAATCATACTTTAAAGATATTCTCTCATCTCCTTCTTACCTTAATCTAGATATAGAACAAATTTTCTTGAATAATAATATAGTTATGTTATTTCTCACCTTATTAATGATGCATATAACAACTTACTTTTAACATCTCCAGCTAAAGATGCAATTCTTAGCATCATTCAAAGTTTCAAGCCCTCTAGTGCAGCAGGAATATATAGTTTCAATTGTTGTTTCTTCTTTTCTTGCTGGAAAACATCAAGCAAGATCTTTGCAAAACCATGCCATCTTTCATTCCTGGTCAAGATATCCCCTAATGAATCATGACCACTGGAATCTGATTGATCCCCAAATAGTGCAATCCAATAAACCGGAAATATTTCAAACCAATAAGCTTATGCACTTTCTTAAATAGAATCACGTATAAGATCTTAAATAACAGACTTTGTAACATGCTTCCTAAGATGATTTCAGAAGTGCAAAGAGCCTACGTTATAGATAACTCAATTCATGACAATATCCTTCTTGTAAAGGAGCTCATTCATGTCTTGAGAATAAAAACTAAGGTTGGTAAGTCGACATGTCTAAAGCATTCGACAATCTTGTTGATAAATTCATTACTAAAGTCCTTCATTCTTTTGGTGTTTTCTCAAGATTCATCAATCTTATAAGCAGCCAAATCACATATGTCTTTGTCTCAATCTTAATTAATGGTTTGGGTTTTTTTAAAACCAAAATAGGAGTTAGAAAAAAGGATCCTTTGTCCCCGAGTCTCTTTATAATTACATAAGAAGTTCTTATTATGGGACTAAATTATCTTTATAACTCTAATTTTTTTTGAAGTTCTCATGCAGAAGTAATATGAAAATCTCGTGCCTAGTTTTTGCAGACAATTTACTAATATTTTCTAATACTTTCGAGTCTTTTATGAGTACTATTGACTGTTTTTACATAAATATCAAGATATTTCATAATAAGATCTAAACAAGGATAAAACTAGGACCATCAATTCAACGAATCTTTCCTATGATAAAATCAGAGCCCTCGCCATTCAAACCAGTTTCAGTACTGGCTTCATTCGTACCACTTATTTGGGCTTCACCCTCAACTCTAACAACAAAACAAGTAACTTCACTCTCCTTCATGACAAGCTCATAAACAAGATCATGGATTGGGAAGGCACAAGATTATCTTATCGGGGTAGACTTACCGTTATTAACATTGTTCTAATGCTTATTCTTATCTATTGGATGCAGATTTGCAACTTACCTAAGACTATTATCTCAAGAATCGAAAGACCCCCCCATAAGTTCTTGTGGGGCTCCAATAATGATTCTAATAAAATTTATTGGTCTAATTGGTATATAATCTGTAAAACTTATAGGGAATGTGGCCTAAATCTGTGCAACTTTAATCACATCCAAACATCTTACTCTTACAAATTATGAATTCGATTCAGAGGCAATAAATCTCTTTGGGCTCATTTTCTTCATAGTATATACTGCAAATATAGTCATCCCCTACCGCCGAACTACTCTAAGCATGGTTCCCAAACCTAAAAAAACTAAAAAAATCAAAAACTTTGTTGATCGCCATACTAGGTTATTTTACATATATTACGAATATCTATCCATAAAAATTATAGATATTTATTTAAATTTATTTTATAATACTTCAAAATAAAATAAATATAGTGTTTTTATATAGATTTATTTTAGTCGTAGTTTTAATTTTATTAATGTTATCTTTGAATTTAAATTTGAATAAATTTTATTTTTATTTAAATAATTATTTTGATTTTTGCATAAAATTAGTTAAAATTTACGGATTTGGTTTTCAAAATGGGTTTGGCTAAATTAGGGCCCAATTGGCTAACCAGTCCCAATTTTAACCATACCCAAACAAATTTTAAGTAGCCCCAACATTATACCCAAAACACCCTTTCTTTTTTTACTAAGTCTAAACCCTAAACACTAACCATTCCCATCTCTAAACCAGCCCCAACCCAAAATCAGCCCCAAAACCCTAAACAAACTCTTATTTCCAAAATTCTACAATCTTGCAAAATCAGCCCCAAAATCAGATCCGAAGAACTCTACCACATCAACACCAAGCCAAGAACTACAATGGGAAAAGGAAAAGAGTAAGTTTTTACTCTTAAATGTAGTTTTTTTCTATATTTGGTTTTGCTTAAGTTTTTTGATTTTAATACGCATAGGGTGTTAGAATTGGCGAAGTTTGGTTATGAAGTTGTTTTTAGTTGTCTAGTGATGCTAGGGTAGATTTGGTTTTGGCTGATTTGGTTTTCTAGGAAGTTTTACGAGTTTTTCTTCAACTCGTTAATGGTGGTTTCGAGCATCCCCCGCCGGTTCAGTTCTTGGTTACCCGGCGGGGGATATGTTTTTTTTTGCAGATGTTCATCCTTCCCCGCCGGATATTAGGGGTTTAGACCGGCGGGGAAAGATGAATTTCCAGATATTCATCCTTCCCCGCCGGTGCTGGGCCGATTTACCCGGCGGGGAACGATGAACATGAATATACTATGTTCATGTTCCCCGCCGGCTGGGGGCCGATTCACCCGGCGGGTGAAAATTATTATTTAGAAATTGAATTTTCTACCCGCCGGGTGATTAATTTTCACCTGGCGGGTAGAAAATTCAATTTTCAAAAAGATAGTTTTCACCCGCCGGGTGAAAATTGGTCAACCGGCAGGGATGCCTGTTATTTTTATAGAAGTTGTTTTTCTTGCTTCGTTCTAACTTGTTTTGTTGTGATTGTTTTTGCAGACACGAGGCACCTCGCTCGAAGGAGAAGGCGGCCAAAGCGGCGAAAAAGGGCGAAGGTAGTCGACGGCCGGTGGTCACTAGGCCGGAACGTGGGGAGGGGACCGAGTGTGGTCGCCCCGAGCGCGAGGTGCGTGAGATGCGCGGGGACCCCACGGAACGATCGTTGCGGCATCGAAAATATGACGCCACAAGGGATCGCGGTGCTCCCCATCCCACAAGGGAGGCCCCCCATCCACGATCTTCTCCTCCACTAGAGGTGCTCCCCATCCGACGGCGGCGTGCCCTAGTAGACGAGGAGGACACGGAGGAGGAGGAAACGGAGGTCCCTATGCCACCACCTCGAAGAGAGGTCCGGGCGGAAGGGCGTTCAACCGATCCGGAGGGATGGAAAAATCTTTTTCTATCCCAAAATAGCGTCCTTCTCTTCGCCGACTATGCCCAACATGAGGCGTACTACGCTTTCAAAAACGATGTAAGTTATCGAATTAATTATATGTTTGCTAAGGTCAATGGGACCTTAGCAAACAACTCGCGGTTAGGGCTTACCTCGAGGAGACACCGTTTTGGCCGTTGATGCAGCATCTACCAAGGTTCAACAACCACGTGCAGTTGGCGAAGGTGTTCGGTGAGAGGTGACACCAAGAGACCAACACGTTCCAGTTTTCCTTTGGGGAGATGACGTTGACACTGGACGACGTCTACGTGATTACTGGCCTCCCGGTTGAGGGGAGAATTATTGATGTCTATAGGCCGGATCCGATAGAGGAGACGTACGCTCGCTATACGTGATCTATATGTATTCGAGGCCCTTGGAAGGGAGTACTCACACCTCATCCCCCAGTACAAGACATACGTGAAGATGTACGGGTGGTTTAACATCACACCTCGGATTCTTACGGAGGCGTCGGCGATCGATGTGGTGAACACAATTAATCGTGTTCGCCCGTTAGACGATTCGACTAACGAGATGGTGTCCTTTGCGAGGAAGGTGATGGAGATTACCGGTCCGTGGCTTTTGATTATCATGGTTGGCTTTTTTATTTGTATGTTATTCTAGTTGTGAACCTTACCGCCGTTTATAATTGTTGACATTTAGGTTGTTTTGCTATTATAAACGTTAACTTTGTTGTTGTATTTCAGTTTTAATATGAAATTGTTGTTCGTTTAATTTAAGTTTGTTGTTGTGGTTTGCGTTTTCGAATTCGATATTTCACTCACACTCTAGTTTTAAAAACGTAAAACCTGAGATAGTTTCCCCCAAAGTTAGTTCCAAACTAAGTTCCCAAAAACACCTTCTGCCTCATGTTGTTTTTTTTTCAACATAACCCGTCCCCCGCCGGTGGAATAATTTTCAACCGCCGGTTGACAACTTCCCCGGCGGTTGAAAATACTTTCCCCGCCGGGGTGAATAAACTACCCGGCGGGGGCGGTCCCTTATACCGCCGGTTGATATCGAGTGGAAAATTACATTTTCCCACTCGATATCCCCGCCGGCTGGAAAATACTCAACCGCTGGGGACATTTTCAACCGGCGGGTGACAAATGCTTGGCCGGCGGGGTGGACTTCCACAATCCATTCTCACAATTTCTAGAGGATGGGTCTACTTCCCCCCCCCTCCCCCCCGGTCTGAAAATTCAGCCCCGGCGGGGAGGAAACTTCCCCCGCCGACCGAAAATATCTGCCCCGGCGGGGCCGTGTATCGGTATTGGTTTCTCACATTTGTTTAAATGTGGGCTTCTTCCCCGGCAGGATGAAAATTATGAATCGCCAGGGAAGTTTCGACCCCGTCGACGGAGTTGTCAACCGGCGGGTGACAATTATTGGACCGACGGGGACTTAGAGAAATTTATTCCCCCGCCAAAAAACAATTCCCGCCATATGACTCTCCCGCCAAATGAAACTCCCGCCAACAAAAGAATACCATTATAAATATACAAGTGTTAACGAGCAACATGACATCCATCAAACACTCAGAAACAAATGGAGTTTACCGCTAATGAAGACTACTATATGCTTGTAGCAATGAAGGATTCCCGGGCCGAGTTGGGTGAAGATAGGAGTGATGCATTTTTTGAAAGGTTTTTGTGTCATATGTATTACAACTACGGTTATTTAGAAACTGGAGGTGTCGTTGTGCGCAGCCGTGACGAAATCAAGACACGGTACCTTTTTGTCGAGCCCCTCATGAAGTTGTTGTTCATGCCGCAAAGAATAAAAGAGGAGGCGGTAAAGGTCTGGGACATGACCGTCTGCGACTATATCACTAGGGATATGGTAGCATATATGGAGGATATGGTTATGGCAAGGGAGGATGGCGACAATGTTTTACACAACTTGCGTTACGACTACTAATAGTGCAATATGTTGTATTCGAACGTGTTTTTATTATTTATGTTGCGTAATGTTGTTATAAGTTGTTATGTTTTTTATTATTTATGTTGCGTATTGTCCTCGTTTTTAATGTAATGTTAAGTTGTTATGTTTGGGTTTGTTCAATGTTAATGTATTTTACATATCACCGCATTCGAGTTGAACATACATTCATCTAAGGAGATTCATGTATTAAACCTCAACCTCAAACAACAGAACATACATTCCCGCTAAATTCAATTTCCCGCCAAATTCGACGTCCCGCCAAATTCGAACACCAACCTAATGAGACTCCCGCCAATAAACAAATAATAAGCGGGAAAAATAACTCCCTTTTCCCGCTCATTATTTTTATGATTGAACCACATACATGTACTCTATAAATACTGTAATTCGACTATGAAACTAAACACTTAAGTTATAACAATGGGTGATTCTGGTTGGAATGTGTACGAAGATGCAAGCCTCCTAAGCGCATTCGACTTCGTCAAATGTACGATGCAAGAGGAGATTCCTGGTTTCGTCGATGCGGTTCTGTGCATAATGTTCTTCAACCACGGTAGGGAGGCATCGTGTCCAGGATGTTTAATGCCCCGACCACGTGCACGCGAAGAAGTCGCCGATAGGTTAGCTTATCTTAAAACAGTGACTATACATATCGAGTCACTTCCTTGGGAAGTCCGAACCAAAGTCCGAAAGGTATTCGACATGGGATTGCAGAGTACAATTACGCACGAGATGGTGTCACATGCGATACAACGAATGGAGGAAGAAATAGCCGACGCAATAGCTAGCGCCGTTGAAACGTACTCAACTCCCGAAGGAAGTAGTGATGAAGACGAATATTCAATCGAGAAAAGGTTTGAGTATGGAATGAACTATCCGACTCCGTAAAACTAAATGTGCAATGCTAACTTAGGGTTAGCTTATCTATCATTTCGTTTATGTTATGTATTTATGTATTTATAATTATGCAATGTTTTTTATTAAAGTGTAATGTTTTAATGCAATCAGAATATTAAGAAGCTTAAGTGTTATTGTTTTTAACATAAAAACCATCCAAACATAAAAACCATAAAAACAATCCAAGGTTTACATTCATTAAAATCTTCTAGTCATCAAGCAAAAGCGGATAAATCGGTTACTTCGGGGTAATTATTTTTAAGCTCTTCGTCTTTCTTGCAACGAGATGCAATCGGCAATGCCCAACCTTCTGCTTCTGGTGAACGCAACTTTAAGCAACAATGATGTATCCTAGTGCATGGGGCCTCCGCCTTAATCCCAAGCTACAAAACAAAAACACGATAAAATAAATTTCTTGATATTAAAATTACCATTAACATACCCCTTGTATGAATACTTACGTTGACGAAATGGTTGGAGTTGACCCAACCCAATCCGATTTCTAACCGGTTTGGCATCTGAGGAGGTGCACCTCTTAGCGGAAGAAAAGTGAAGCCGACATCAATATTTTGGAATAGCCCAACAAAATGGAGTATGTAGTTAAACGCAGATGCAATTGCCACTCCCATCTCGGGCATGAACATCCAATGGTCCTTAGTTCCCACATCGCTAGAACATTTCACACGCTCCGCAACATCAATCAAATCCTCCATGCTAGTAAAAATCTTAACGTAGACGGATGCGTAATCCATCAGATCGTTGTAAAGGGCATCCCTTATCAACCTCCACCCATCTTGTTGCTTGTTCAAGGCGTATGCTATCGAGCGGTACCCGCAATGGCCATCGGATTTAACATCGCTAATGGACTCTACGAAAGGCCTAAAACAGATGGGGAATCGGTTCATGTATCCTTTGGGGTCTACAAAACTTGCCTTGACCGACATCGTAGAGCTTGACCTACAACCCACCGTTCCACTACTAAGCATTGTCCCACTTGCTTGCGTTGGAATAGCGCTACCTTTCGTACGAGCGGAGGCGCTTTCCGAACCACGTTTAGGCCCCTTCTTTTTTTCCCTTTACTTGAGGTTGCGGTTGGAAGTTTGAAGTCTCCAAGTAAGGATGGCGTACTAGCATTTTTTTATTGAAGCACATACTCGTGCCCACTTTTGTCGCGTTTAGTGGATGTATCATCAGCGGCAATAGATAACTTACGTTTGTTAGGTGGACGACCGCGCGCTTTTGCTTAACCAATGGCTCCAAAATGTTAGTTGTTTCGGGATGGACGACGACAGACCATTGTTTATAAACGTGCTCTATGCGTGCTTCGTCATTGGACGCCATGACATCGCATACTAGTTTGTCAAGTTTGGCTTTAAGTTGCTCATTCGTCGAGAGGTTGGTACGAACTAGGATGTCTAACCTCTTCCAATGTTCATGAAACAACTCAAGCGGCACCTCTATGCCTTTCGCAACAAACTCATAGATTTCGTGGGCGCAAGTCATACCGTGTGTAGTTCGTATGGCACAACCGCAAGGCATATCCGGTGCGATTGTCATGTTGCGGGCACATTCGACTTCGTCGGCCAAAAGTTCCATTGCATAGTGGGAGATGTTGTTTTTTAGTTTACCGTACACAATGTTTGTGAATTTATGTAGGGCCAACAACCGACTCTTTTCAAAAGAAGCCTTGATGTCCCCGTGTTGCAATTCGATCAAAGTATGCAACTTCAACCAAAAAGATTCAAAGTTACCTTTGCTCGTACCGATGAAACGCTTGAGGCTCGAATGAGCGCTCTCCACGCGGTTTGTGGTTTGGTTACCAAAATGCATCCACTTGTTAGTTCTCCACGTGACAAACTTGTCACCGTACGACCCTACCCAACTTTTGGTATACTCAATCGCTTCCGGATACTCTTTGAAGTCGCGGTGCAATTCCGACCGGTAGTTCTCGTAGGCTAATTCCGTTTCCGCCAACATCATTTCATTCCACACTTTCAAAAAGGCGTTGGACACTTTCTTCTTCTTTATGATCTTTTTTGTTTTTCCTAGGACGTTCATGTTGATGTGTCATCGACACAACATGTGCGTTGCATTGGAGAACACTTCCTCCACCGCATTCACAAGCGCCAAGTCTCTATCCGTAAAAACAATGGATGGTAATTCGATGAAGTGAGTTACCATCAACGAATGTAAGCATCCTAACACCCACTTGTAGGTATCGATTTTTTCATTCAACATAAACACAAATCCAATGTAGAATGTTTTCCCTGTACAAGTCGCGCCCACGACCTCGTACAACGACATCCCGTATTTGATCACCTTGTACGTGTTATCCATTAAAATGACGTTCGGAAATGTCCGTAACAAATCCAAACTAACCGGGTGCGCAAAAAAAAGCTCGCCTATGATATCGCTTCCGTCTTCGGACTTTCTATAGAATTCGTAGTAGTTTAGTCGCTTTAGTTCACCAAACAAGTATTGAAATTGCGACCGACCGCCTTTCTCGAGCTTCCGGTGTTTTAGTAATGCGTTTTACACGGTGCGCATTGTAGAAGAATTCTTAGGGTTCAATTTCTTCACTTGACCAAGAATATCACGATGACGGGATCCCATTTTCGTAGAACTAACCACGAAATCCATATCTATTTTTTGAAATCGTCCCACGTAGGAATGACCTTCTTTGTAGGATGTAGTATCGTGATTGTGAATGCCGCACACAACCTCTATTCCCCACAAATCATCACCCATCTTCTTTCCTTTAAGGGCGAACGAGCATCCGCATTTTTTCGTTCCGGTAGACTTCCTCTTTATATCCTTGGGATCTACCAGTTTTGTGTAAACTCCAGACCTTTCACACACAAACTCTACTCTCGGAGTTTTACGATCGTGTCTATCGCATCGACGTAAAATAATCACAAACCCGTTATCTAATGCGATTTCCTTAACCCATTCGATCAGGTCTGCCTGGGAGTAGTAGTGAGATTTGGTGTTGAACAATTCGCTATAATCGATGGAGCAATGCACCGGTATTTCCTCCTCCTCCGCATTCGCCATGCACGAACTAGTCAAATCATCATTTGACTCATCATTTAACCCTCCATCTCCACTCTTTAACTCTTCACCCTATGTGAAAAAACCCATCAAATACGAGCATGGATAAAATAAGCCAACCCCAACCCAACGGTTAGAAAATTCACACATTGAAGGATGTTGCCCCGCCAGTTCTATATGGTTCCAACCGGCGGGGACATTGTTAAACCGACGGTTGAAAATTCTCAACCCGGCGGGGCTATTGTCAACCGCCGGTTGACAATTCACCAACCGCCGGGGGTCGGGGCCAAAATCAAACTCCATTAGGGAAAAAACACAGAGGTTGACCCCGACGGTTACATAATCCCACACCGGCGGTGGAACTATCTACCCCAGCGGGGTCCAAACCCAAAATGAAACTCATAATCTGCACAAAACAAGGGAGTTGGCCCCGCCGGGTACGGGTGTCCCACCCGGCGTTTGAGACTCGATGAACCCGCCGGGTCACATGGTGGGCCCCGGCGGGGAACCTTCATAGTTTTTATTATGAATGTTCATAGTCCCCGCCGGTTTAGATGGTTGAAACCGGCGGGGCACTTCGAGTTCTAGCTTTCTAAATGTAGAAGGTCTACCAAAATGGAAACTTTTCTAAATAGATTGGTTAGAACAACTACCATATTTGGAGTCCCATGCTCCTCAGCAAGCTTCTCACATTCAGAGTCCATCCTTCGATTATTCCAAATTTACAAAAAAAGTAATGATTTTTGGAGGTTCAAATATTTATTTGTGAGTTTTTGAAGTTTTTGAAATTTTTGGAGTTTTTGAATTTTTGGGAGTTTTTAAAATTTTGGTTAAGTGTTGAGTATAAGAGGGTTGTTTGAGGAGTAATTTTGTGTTCTTCTACATTTGGCTAACCATACCCACATTCCACTACAAGACAAAAATAAAGATTCTTGGTCAAAGGGTAAAACCATCTTTAACTATTGAATTAAAAAAAGGTCAAAGCTATTTCCTCCATGTTATTTTTTATTTCCTCCATCATTTGAAAAATCCTCCATGATGTTATTTCCTCCATAAAGAAAGTTACAAAATTGCCCTTTTACCCATTTTTTCTTCACAAAACTATTACCCTAACATACCCATCCAATTTAGTACAACAAAACCCATTCTTCACCCTAGAGAACTACCTTACAAAGAAGAAAACCCATTTTTCACTTATCACTACCTTACAACAGCTGATTCGAAGATAGAGTAAGCTTGGAGAAAGAAATTCTAGGTTCTTCCCCATTATCAAATTTAGGGTTTGTAGTTGGATTTTGTTGTTCAATTTCGATTAGGGTTTGAAGTTAGATTTCTATGTTAGATTCGATTAGGGTTTCATTTGGAGTTTGATTCCATTATTAGAATCGATTAGGGTTTGATCTTGGGTTCGCCTTGGGATATCCTACTGTTCTGAATTTTTTTTTGCCCACTGAGCATGTGATTCCGAGTGCCCTACTCGGATTCACATGCTTTTTTTTAAACCGAGCAGCAGCTGATTCCGAGTAGCCCTCTCAGAATCAGTTGCTGCTCGGTTTAAAAAAAAGCATGTGATTCCGAGTAGGGCACTCGGAATCACATGTTGTGGGCAAAAAAAATTCAGAACAGTGTGTGTGATTGATATTGTAGATGGATGGTAGAAAAAAGAAGAACCTTTTAGGTGGTTATAAAACAAGGATTAGAAGTCTGTACTACGTCTCCGTAAGTGCACCTTTGGTTGAACTATTGAATACAGTAAATGCTAAAAGATCGTTAACACTTTGTAGCAAACATGTTTAGGTGTAGACATGTATACAAATAAATTATGTTGCCTACTTTTTTCGTATCTTATTTATCACAGAATTGAAGACGGCAATAGGTTGATTATATTTAATAGCGAGCACCATGCTTTTCTTACGGTGTTTTACACTTGATTCCGAGAGGGCCACTCGGAATCAAGTGCAATGTCCCAGTGAACAAATTATCACATAATATAACGAGACAGAGGGTTTGCAACTGATTCCGAGTGACCCTCTCGGAATCAGTTGCACATTTTTTTTTAAAATTGCAACTGATTCCGAGTGGCCCTCTCGGAATCAGATGCACATTTTTTAAAAAAAATTACACTTGATTCCTAATTCGCGACTCGGAAATAGTTTTTTTTTTTCAGAACTGTAAAAACGGGTTTAGCTGAAAAAATAAGTTTCGAAATAGGTATTTTCAAGCTACGAAGTTGTAAAACGTAAAAACAAGTTTAAATTACATTGTTTGTCGATTGAGTGCTGTTCTCCGGCCTGTTTGGGTTTCTTCATTTTCCATGATTAATCTTCAATAAAATTGAAGTTATTTGTTTTAGGGTTAATTTTAGAGGTAGAATCATATATCTTGCATTAAAGTTAGGTTAATGCAGTGTTTTTTTATATAAGACTTTTAATTAGATAAATGACATCTAGTGATAAATTTGAAATAAAAATAAGGGTAATTTGGTAAAAGCAAGTCACTAGTGTTTTTGAAAGTTTGAAAGATGGAGGAAATAAAAAATAAGATGGAGGAAATAGCTTTGGCCTTAAAAAAAGGGTATGGCTAAATTAGAGCCCAAAAAATGTTAAGCATTTCCAAAATTCTCTACATTTTGAGAATAGTTAACAAAAATTGGACCCTAATTTAACCAAACCCTTTCAAAATTTAATATCTACCTCGTTCAGATATTGATGATTTTGTAATCGATTTGGATATTTCCGATATCCACCCACCGATACGATTTCAAGAGGTGCCGTTGGACTAGAGAAGTTGAAGAGTCTACAGAATCTTAAAAAACCGCGTGAGGAATTTCTATTTTAGTATAAACATATTTTAACATCTTTATCGTATGGGGTAACTTATTTTGAGTAAAATCTTTTTGCTTTTGTAGAATTTGATTTGACCTGACCCTTTCTTTATTATGGTTTACATAATCTCACCAGACTTTTCTTAATAGATTATTAGTTATTACATAGTTACCCTTTTATTAATATAAATTATTTAATTTTTTTACACAAATGTTTGGGATACTGTAAAACTCAAAAAACAAACAAATACAAATAATTAGAACAAAAATCAAATATAAATAATATAATTAGTCTACGTGATAAAAAAAGAAACAAAGAAAAAGAAAAAATAGTCTATGTGTAAAAAAGAAAAAATGAAAAAAAAGGAGAGGACACCACACACCATAGTCATTTCAAAAAATTTAATAGTACTACTTGGAATAGACTGGTAAACTTAGCATGGTAGCTCACCATCACCCTCCTGCGTCTGTCAAACTGATCATTCATCGCTCTCTCTTCTCTCTCTGCTCTCTCTTCTCTCTCTCCCGCAGGCTAACAATTTCTATTTCCGGTAAAGTTTAAATTTTCTTGAGAAACAAACACGCTCTTCTCGAGAAATTTCGACGATTCTTCTTCCAAATTTGAACTCAGTTCTTTACTGTTTCTAACTGAGTTTATAGTAATTTAATTTTGGTAGGCTAAATCTTGTAAGTTCGGGTTAATCAACAATATAGGTCTAAAAGCTTATCTTTTTTTCAGATCTTTAAAGAATGGGAAAAGCGAGGAAGAAGAAGGACGTGATTCAAGCTTCATCTCAGGGAAACTTCGGTCTAACCGCAAGAAATATTGGTGTAGATGAGTTGGCTGGAGTGATATTTGGCTGCAAGCATCATACTATGAAAGAGTGTCTTTCTAAGCAATTGTTCGGTCAGTTATCATTTTCCTTTCATACTCTCATATTCTTTCTTTGATTTTTCTTTTGTGAAAGTGTTTACATAAAGTTAGTTACTTGAATTTCTTTTCAGGTCTACCAGCTTGTCATTTTTCATATGTGAGATATGTTAGGCCTGGATTGCCCTTGTTCCTTTTTAACTATAGTGATAGGAATCTTCATGGTGTTTATGAGGCTGCTAGTCAAGGGCAAATGTATATCGACAGACATGCTTGGACGGAAGATGGGGTTGGTACCCCATTTCCAGCTCAGGTATTCAAATATCAAAATCGTACATTGTTAGTCACTTTACTACATATGATATTTAGTACTTAATTGACTTTTATATGTTGTTTGTATTTTAGGTGAAAATCCGTGTTCAGATGCCGTGCCACCCCCTGACGGAAGAACAATTCGGGCCGGTGATTGAAACGAATTACTATAAGCCGAGGCTTTTTTGGTTTGAACTAGATCAGTCTCAAACAGACAGTTTGCTATCTTTGTTTGTACCTTTGGCTGTCAATAGAAGAATTCCCCGACCTCTAAATGCGAGACAAGAAGGTAGCCTGAGGAAGCTGTTTTGAAAATGGTGAATCATATTTGCCTCATTATTTAACACTTGCGTGTAACTATTTTGTAGGTGCTGGTGGGAGTCAACGGCAGGGAACTTTAAGGAACCAAGGAGGTTCACAGGACTTGCAAAGGGAAACAAGTTATGGACAATCTTACACATCGGTTGTTACAACCCCAAGTCAGGTAGAGCAAGGAAGATCATGGAGTGACTTGTTAAAAGATAAAAGTCTTCTGCATGCAAACAATGAAGCTCAACCTGGAAAAACATGGAGTGATTTGCTAAAAGGAAACAGCTCTTCGCAAACAGCCGAGGAGGTTCGAAATGTCACTACTTCAGCCTCCGAGGTAATATTAGACTTTAGAGTAACCAGTCCTTATGGTACAATTTTTTTCTTAAGGTCATAAATATTATTACAGCAATAAAAATTGCTATTTAGACAGCCGATGAGGTTCGAAAAGGTAGGCAACAAGTAAGAACCTTTCTTTTGCTGTTTAGACATGTATTTTCCTTCCCCTTTTCCTTGAAATATTTTTTCTATTTTTTTCGTAACCAAAAACAGATTAATTTTAAATCCTGCAATTTTGTTATTGTCTATCTCAAGAAATAAACTAAGTGTTATGTTTTGAGCCTTACTGACTTTAAATAGACTTAGTTCTTGTGCTAGCGGAGTATTAAGAAATTAATCTCTCTAACATCACTAGTCTGTAAGTTATTACGATTACACGCCCTACGAGTCTTTTCAATAATCCTTAAAACCACATATAGCTAGAGTCACCCTGGGGATAAGTGATGTTATATCTGGTTGATTAAGGGTTGCTAACGGTCAAGCAACTCGAGCTCCAATATTAGGCTCAATAGTGTTTGGAGTCAAGCTTTGAGCTTGGCTCACTAGCGGACAGAATACTTAATAATTAGTTGGGCCTGATTCTTTTGTACATTAGTATTTGAAAACTTAACTACTTCATATAATATGATCATATTAGTCTGATGGATTATGTTCTCTTGCTAACATTTTTATTTTGTCGATAAAAAAGAGGTATGGCTGAGCTCGAGCTTGGCTTGAAGGCGAATTAAGAGCCGAGCCTAGTTCGAATAATGAAATAGTATTATGTAACAAACCAAACACAAAAGTTTCAAGCTCGAGCCGAACTTCGAGCATCATTTTTGTTTCGAGCTGAGATATTTATGGCTCGCTGCAGCTAGATCCCCCAGCCCTAAAGGGGAACAGATTTCAGCCCTACGTATATCAATTTACTTACCTATGTTGCTGTAAATACAAGTCACGTATTGTATTTATTTCTGATATGTTAATGCTTTTCACTGTCAGAACTTAAATTTGCAAATTGAAGCTTCTTTCTCTACACATGGTATAGAAGGTGATAGTTTGCCAGTCATAGAGGATGACATTTCGTCTACGTGGGAGGACACATTAAGTTCATTCAAAGATGAAATCTTTGCACCGCATCATGACGGGATTTATCAGCTTTTACAAGATTGCGTAGACGACTGGAAAAAACATCCACAAGATTGTGGAGAGGAAGATGGGGACGACTGGGAAAAATATCCACAAGATTGTGGAGAGGAAGACGGAGACGACTGGGATAACCATCAAGACAGTATAATACTGACACCAGGTAATAGAACTAAGTGCTCATATAATAGAGGAATCTATCATAATACAAATAGGAAACTAATCATAGTTGGAAACTAATCATAGTTGGAAACTAATCATAGTTGGAAACATAATGTAGTTATATTAATTCTTCGTAATTCTAATGACTTTATAATACTTAAGCAGATCTCCATTATCCCAATCAGATTCCAAACACTGAAAAGAAAAACATCTACGCAGAAGAAGACAATTGTCAAATAATTGGAGAATGTTCCACGGATAGATGTCCTCCGGAAACAGCTATGGTTTCGAAATCTGAGTATGCTAGCCTTTGCGATGTTGTAAACATGGTACGTGCAGTTTCCTAACCCATTCAATATACATTATGTTTTTTAGAAGGATACAGTTCACGATTCGGAATTGAATCATACATATAAAAATTAATCTTCTCATTTATACATCAAACAGCCTTAGTCCAGGACTAGCTTTAATAGTCTGATGACTAATGCCGGACTAGCTTTCATATTCCGAGAAGGGCTATTGTAGTAACTGTCTCAAACACCTCAAATCGGGGGACTAGGCTAACTAGCATCGTTACCATTTGAATTGAGAAATATAATCTTAAATTGGGGAACTAGCCATCATTCAAAGCAGAGAATATACATGAGATTTATATATAGACAACTCAGAATTTCATATTGGTTCTAACAAATAGAATAAAATATCGGTACTCTTTTTTTTTGTTATAATATATAACCTTAAATGTTTATAACATTTTATTGTAATAAAATTACATTTATAACAATGAATACAATTTAACTCGATCTTTTGATGAATTTAGTGTATAATTTTTTTGAACATTATAAATAATTTTACTTTTGTTATATTGCTATAGTTGCTTCGTGAACTGGATAGCTTAAAATTGTCACAGTTGCTACAAGATGAGAAGATCAAGTCTTTGGAACAAAAACTGGTATGATCTAATTTAATTGTTATTGATTCACCTTGTCAGTGCAACGTTTTAAATTCTCTCTTAAAACATAATAACACCAAACTCTGTATTTGGCTGATGGCTTAAGTTTCCACCTGATCTGATTTGGTTTTAACCTTTTTTTAAAAATATATTTTTATATATAACTTTTGAATTTTACAAGTATTATTATATTGTTTGCACCAGCCTGGATTATCCTGCTGAAATTCTGTCCCGAATCGGTTACTTTTTCAAGACCCCGAATTCGATCTTTTTGTACGAATGAGTGTCCGAACTTATACCCGCTCTGGTGCAATTGATAATTGACCATAGTTTTGAATTTTTTTATACAAATTATTAGTTTTTGAACCGTAAATAGTCCATTGACAATCCATTATTAGTTATAGTCTATCGACTAGACAAACCATTATTAGTTATAGTCTATCGACTAGACTAACTTCATTGAAATGAATAGTCAATAGACTAACCATCTAACGATTTATAATCGGTAGACTATATATCTAGAAAGTAGATACTAAAGGTTCGAGAGCCAAATTATCACTTCACAACTTGTTAATTTGCAATGCAGGACAATATGAAGAAGATGAAGACCAAGAAATGAAAGATAGTTTTCTACTTAATATGAAGAAGATGAAGACCAAAGAAATGAAAGATAGTTTTTTGCTTAGCCTATAAGTCTAGCGCCTGTTCCACAGTGGAAGATAGTTCTTGTGATGACATTTACTGTCCTCACGACTAAGGGTAGAAATACATTTTTAGACGCAAATTTTTGCTTTACTTTTTTTACCTTTTGCTAGAATTGCTGAGCTTATAAGTTTGGCTAAATTCAAAGTTTGTCGGTGCAGGATAAACCAAGGCTATTTTCCACCATAACTCAAAAAAAAAAAACACTCAATTTATTATCTTTTTAAAAAAACTAAAATTAAAATCCTAAAATATTCTCCAATTCAACTAACTGAAGAAATTTATTAAAAAATATTTATTTTCCCACTTAATCCATACTACTACTGCTACTTACCTAACTTTTAAAAAATCAATACAGCTTTAGAACTGCTGGTATCTCATGCCACATATATTTAGTACCTTGTGAGGTAATGTCGATGGAACTCGTAACTCGCGGTAAATTCTGATGTAAGCTAAATTTAACCAAAATTGTTCTACTCCGATGGAAGTCATCGGAATTTAACCAAACTCAATACCGTATGTTTCGTTCTTTATCTTTACTACACTTGTCGACTTTTTTAGTACGCCCAAAATTATAATTATATATTTTTTATAATGATTTATTATACAATAGACAATTGTGAATGAATTAACGAAAATATGTGAAATCTACGGGTTTGTTATTACATTGGAACGCTATGATGATATACATGTCAGATAAAATTTTTAACTATTTTTTGAACGTGGAAGATCCGAAATTTATCAAAAAAAGTAGTTGAGTTATTTTTTTTAGAAAAAGTAATTTAGAAATAAATAGGGTTATTTTTTTAAATAAAAAAGCGTGGCTATTTCAAATCAATGATTTTTAAAGGTTATAAGCGTGACAAATGTAGAAAACAATGTTTCGTATCCGCGTAATCTCTGAAGTCTTGTAAACAATTTCTTATTGAAATATTTTTGGGGTTTTTCAAAAAATTCAATTGGATAAAATCAGAGATATAATTTTGAACAGAGAAGATGAAAATGATATGATCTCCATTTTCAACAGAACTCATATTTATCAATTCGACCAACAAAAAAAACAGTTTGGAAGTTAGGGTAGTTAAGGTCTCTAAACTGGTTTTGTAATAAAACGGCTGAAATTTAAAATTTGAATAAAACGGTCAACCGCATGGGGCTCCGCCCCTTGACTCCGCTAATCATGATCTAATCTAACAAGCGTGCATTCCGCACTCTACAACTTGTTTGATAATGTATCATGATTAAATTGGTCGACTAGTCGATCCAATTACACTAAAATAAATAACAACAAACAACCATCTAATGACGAAGCTTTCAATTATATATATATATGCGCAAACTTGAAATACATAGACCAACTTATCTCGTCGGGAGCTTGCCCTTTGGAGATCTTGAACGGATCAAAACAGTTTAATATTAGAAATGTGTCGGCACATTGTATACACCGCTCGACAAAAAGACCGGTTGATGGAGAAAACCGATCGGTCAGAATTGCAATACATATTGAAAACAAAGTAAATTTTCTAAATTATTTAGGTTGGAGTATGGGTACCAAATATAAGTAAGAACAATCGATCTTCATACTAGTATGATATTGTCCGTTTTGGCACCCGAAAGCCCGCACGACTTTGTTTTTGGTCCACTTCCAAAAAGCCTAAACCTAGTTGAGATATGTTCTTACTTATATATCACTGATTCTTTCCATATTTAATCCATGTGGGATGTGAGACTTTGGTCGTCATCCTAACAATTTCCAATAACATAACTCTTAGCAAAGCGGTAGGAGATGTTATTACATACATCTAATTTGAAAACGGATTAGTGTGATTCTTTAAGAACGTTTACAAAATTACTAATAATGGATAACACATCTAATAAGATGCAAGATATATTTACTTAGCCCCCAAGGGGTAGCCGAATTGGTTGAGTATGACATGTTTGTAACCAAAGGTCATGAGTTCGAGTCCCTCTACATACGCTTTCTCGCCTGAGCCTGTCACCTTGTGTGGTTTACCTTCTGGCGTTGGTTTGCATGTTATCGCGTCAGACTGAGGGTTTACCCTGTGCGCACTCATTGCACTCTGAGTAGCGGTTGCAACTCAACTTATTTGACTTTTTGTGTCAAACTATGAAAAACAAGTTAATAATATCAAAATTACTATATTTTTTATGAAATCTTTGATGGAAGCTAACTTGGTCAAAAGAATCTGCCATGGTTTTGATAGATAAAAAATAAACATCGATGAATGTTCTAGAAAAAGTAATAACAAAAACAACGCACTTGTTACGAATGCTATTTTTTTTTGCAAATATGAGAAAATACATAAAAAAGAAAATAAATGTTTCAAAAGCTTTATGGATTTGTGGAATAAAATAAAAAATCGGACCTAAAAAAAACACAAAAAACACTACTCTATCTTACAACATATTAGAGTCCGACCAAACATAAATAATGATATGGTTTTATCCAAATAAACAAATAAACCACAACGAATTCAGTTATAAAAGTAACAAGTATCCGAACATCTTATAAATTTATAGATTTCCGTCGCTTTTTTCGTAAAGGCTAAAAAGTAAGAGCATTCCAACCGCTAACCTGTATATTTACATATTTTAATTTGGTAATCTTATTTATCTAGACGGGGTTACCGTCTATTTATAATGCTCCTTATTTTCCTCATCCTATTTAACAAATAAAATAACTATTTTAATATTATTGTATTTATTGTAAAAATTTGTAATTTAAAATTATGAAGTGACAAAATTCTGCATATATTTATTTAAAATACAGAAAGTCGGTTGAAAATGCTCTAATAATGAGGAATTTGTTTGATAAAAATTAACTAATTGAGATAATCTCGCTCGCAAGTAAGAAATAGACTGGACTATCGTATCGTATGCTTGCCCGTAATTTAATGTATATAAATTTTCTCCTCATATTTAATCAATCTCCAACTACACACAACCTATTAAGTAGTTATTAATAATTAATACTCTTCCCGTATATTCAATTACCTCGTCTTTTTTATTCTATTTACATATAATACCATTTATACATTTTTAATTATTATTATTAATTTTATTTATTTATTTATCATTTATTTTGGTAAATAAGATTAAATCACTATGTTTAATTTTTATATTAGTAATATTAACTACATATTTGAATAATGTATTTTTATATAAGAATATCACAAAATTATAGTTTAATTTAAATGTTAGATATAAGGGAAAAGTACCTGAAAATACCCACTCAACTATCTTATTACTCGGCGGTACCCGTTTTTAACATAGTGTTACTTAATACCCAGACTAATAAATTGGACAAAAATACCCTTCTACTATATATACCCATTTTTCAATTCCAACCCACTTTTTCGACCTTCCTATCACCCTAAACAAACGCAAAATTCTAATTTTAGAAACCATCAGAAAACAAACCGTTCGACTTCGTGATACTCTCTCTCTCAAACCCAAAAACCCTACAACTTGTCACCGTTCGCACCTTCGAGACTATCGCACCGGTCAGCGTCTTTTACTCACTCAGACTACACACCTTCGAAATCGTTCGACAAAGTTGTCGTGAAGTCGTCTCTGAAAGCTTCAATCTCGTTCTCCGGCCGGTGAAATTTAACAGGTATGCATTATCGTGGAAAGCGTACTTTTTTTTGCATTTTTTACCAATTTGAACCACTTTTTTCTCTTAATTCACGATAGGCGTTGCTTTTTATACTAGAATGAAGTATCTACTGACGATAGTTGCTCAGTTTATGGGTTTATAGTCGAAGCAAGGGTAGAATTTTAGTTGCATGTAATACTAATACTCTCCTGAGAAAAATTATATATGTTAGATCTGCATTAGGTAGTTCATTGTTGATTTTGGTGTTTGTTGCATAATTCCCAGATCCCTGCAACGTGCATGTAAAAAGTGTAACAGTTCGCATCCTGATCACCCACTATGCAAGCAATTCGCAGCTCGATTGTATGTTTATACTTATTTACAAACAATATTGATATGTATACAATTCGCAGCTTGTGATGCGAACTATTCTATGACATTCCAACTGATTTGTGTTTGTGCAGAAAGTATGAAAACAAAACCTAGCTACTACAGATCAGGGTTGTGAGCCTTCTGAAGCTACTCAAAGAAATGCGTATTACAAGGGCCCACATCGAAGCTGCAAGAAACACACCCTTCTACACGCTTCTGAAAACGGCGTTCGAAATCCGTAATGAGGAAGAGCTGCCAAGCAAAACATTCTACAATATCATTCAGTATATCATCGAGAAATTCTCTCTGGAAAGAGACGCCTTTAGGATTGGCAACAAGTATATAAAGCTAACTGAAAACGATATCAAGATCATATTCGGGTTGAGGTATGGCACCGAGAAAATGGAGTTAACAAAAACCGGAGCTTTTCACAACAAGTATGCACCCGGCGAGGAGGACGAATCAAGGATGATGAAGAAATACTTCATGGGTAAAACTGGCAGGAAAGTAGCAGCTAGTAATACCAAAACAATAACAAATGCCATTATAAAGGTACGTCTAAAATGGACTTCATCTTTATAGAGCAAGATTCTGTACATTTCTAACATAGCATGTTGTCATTGGTTTTACAGGAGGGTATAGAGAAGGCCATAAACGAAGGAGGGGAGCATGAATTGGAAGACGTGGCGAGGCTGTTGATACTGTTTTTGTGATCCACGCTATTCTACTCCGTATCTGGAGATATCCTGGGCTGGAGCACGGTTTATTACGTTGAAGACCTCAACAAAATAAACAATTATGACTGGGCTGGATCAATACTATTCAAGCTTCGACAGTCTATCAGGAGTTGCTTAGCAGTAGAAAGAGCTGATAAAGTCGTCGGCTGCGTCGCCCTTGTAGTTGTAAGATTGATCTATTCAATATAAAAATTAGTTATGTACATCGCATCGTGTTGATAAAACTTGTCCCCATGCAGCCCTTCATCATGGAGCACACAACAATCGGCCACGAGGTAGCGAAGCCAACCTCGATACCAAGGTTTTTCAAATGGTTGGGGTTAGAGTGCCAAGCATCAACCATTATATATCTTATTAGAACACCCTACCTGGATAATGACCAGGTATACGCTTTATATATGTATTGAACTGGGGGTGCATACAGTTCACAGCCTGATATGAATTTTCCATCAACAGCTTCTTTTTCAACACAGTTCGCATCATATGGTTCACACTTAGTTCGCATCATATGGTTCACACTTAGTTCGCATCATATGGTTCACACTTAGTTCGCATCATATGTTTTACATAAAGTTCGCAGCATATTGTCCCATACGCATTTCGCAGCTCGGCATGCGAAATGTGATTTAAAATCACACATTTCGCATCATGTGATGCGAACTGTTTATAAAAAACAATTTGTTTGTCTACACCCTCATACTTTCGAAACAAATATATTTACTTACGTGTGCATCTGTTGGTAGGTTTTAGAAGGTCCATTACAGCTTACCGAGGCTGAAATTGAAGCTTTCGGACCATAAGAAGATAATGAAGATGCAGAAGCAACGGTATCTACTTCACCGGAAGAAAGACCTTGGAAGAGGACGAAAAGCACAGCATCAAAACCAAAACAAAGGAGACGAGCATCACAGAATGTAATGAATAAGGTGATGTCTCCCATCGAACATCCAACACCACCCGAGCCATCAATTCCACCACCAAGACTCCCCAAGAAAACGATTCCACCACAACCAAAAGGCAAATCCAGGCAAGAGCCCTCCGACACCGACACAACTAGTATGAGTGAAACAATCGGTGATTATTTATTCAAATGCAGAGAACCTAATCCCGATATTGCTGCTCAATCAAAGCGTTTGAAGACATACGCCGACAAGAACAAGTACGAGCGAAAAATAGACAAACAGGCCAGAGAAGTAAGTATGACTTGAACCTTAAATAATCACTACAATCAGCACTTAATATGTTTATAAAAAGTTTGCTATCATTTTTGCAGCTGAAAGAATTGAAACACAAGATAGCGGAACTTGAAGCACAACAACTCCACAATGCCATCTCTCAGCCAATTTGTCGTACTGAAAACCCAATAAAGCAGGTACCAGCAGCACTTCCAAAGGGACAAAAATCCACTGATCAGCAAGCATCCGTGTCTAATGCTGATCAACACCATGCTGATGGAGTACTGCCGGAAGAAACGGACAATGATGCCCAAAATTCACCCATCATGGAGACACATACAGAGGAGGTAGATAATGTAAGTAGATGATATGATGCTATCAAAAAAATATCAGGACTCTTGTGTAGTCCTGTCCAAACGTTTCGCAGCTTATGATGCGAATTATGTAATAAACTGGTGGGTTGGGTATTACACAATTCGCATGCTGAGCTGCGAATTGTTAGGAATGTATAACATAGATATCAGGTCAGGATGAGAATCGTTCTCACCAATGATTAACTTATGCTTAACCCTTCCACCCTTTTGTTTTTTTTATTTTTGTATGAAATAGGAGACAGAAAGATAACAACAACACCAGCAGAAACAACAAGACCAGCAGCAACAACAACAACAAGAAGAACAAGAACAACAGCAACAACAACATCCCCAGCAACAACAACAACAGCAACAAGAACAACAACATCAACAACAACAACAGCAACAAGAAGAAGAACACCCCCAGCAACAGCAACAAGAAGAACAACAACAACAAACCCAACAGCAAGACCAAGAAGAACACAACCAACAACAACAAGACCAAGAAGAACACGAACAACAACAAGAAGAACACCCCTAGCAACAACAACAAGAAGAACACCACCAGCAACAACCCCGGCAACAACAACAACAACAACAAGAGCAACAAGGAAAACAAGAACAACAACACCAGCAACAGATAACCTTGGCGAAGAGAGAAAGGCTAACTCAAGAGATAGCACCTCAAGAGTCAGGAGCTGTCCATCCCGGTGAGAAGACAGAACTACTCAGCCAGGAAGGACCATCCTTAGAAGACAACACCACTTCTTCGGTTGAACCTCAAAGACCAACGGTGCTGTCAGCAAAGTCAGAATTGCTAAGCCAACGTCAAACTGTAGGCCCGGTAACAAATCAACTGCCAGCTCCAGAGTCCCACGATAACACAGTAGGTTTACCCGATGCTTTTGTTGATGGTATTAGTACTCAAGTTTTACAGACATTTTTAAATGAAATTGATAATGTATATTACGATTCTATAATACAACGGTCTTTGGAGAACATGTCGGAGGATGACATTAATGATTTCTGCCGACACGATCCAGATCCTATGCCGAACAAGTCAACGACAGTGGTTGTCGTTGACCGTGCGGTAAAGCCTACTTATAATGATTTCGCATCATAACATAAGATTTGTGTCTAATGCTGATCGGGGTATTACAAACCAATATCAAGGTAGGATGCGAACTATTCAGTGGAACCTCGAACAGTTCGCACCCTACCCTGATAGATACTAATAAATTTATTTTACTGGAACCTTACATTTCGCAGCCTAAGATGCGAACTGTTTGAACTCGTTGCACTTATAATCACTGACGCCCTTCTACTTTTGATTTTTGTTATTTACTAAGCTCGAGCCCAGTAAAGAGATAGAGGGGCCAAGTTTTACTCTACTGACACAAACGCAGCCTCAAGTGGCAGAGGAAGATGAAGAGTTCGTAATAACAATACGGGAACCGCCAGTAGTAGAATACAGTGACTGGCCAAAGAAAACAAAAGTAACTGACCGTATCGATGTGGCAGAATACCATAAAATACAGTTAGTTAAAGCATATGAGAGAGACACCCCTGATCCAGTGGTATGGCAGTTACCAGAGTCCAAGTTTACATACGGAATCAGGGTGCAAGCGAGTGATGTCATGGCACTACCTTTAGAACGGGAGCTGGACGTAAAGGTATCCAATTGTCAACCAATTCTATTTTCAATGTTTCAAATATGTATTCTATATTTAACATAAATCTACAACTCCTTTGTTAGCTTATCGATGCTTGGATTTGAAAGATGCTTGAAGAAGCAGACTACAAAGTCCCATGCACTAAAGCTAAAGGAGAGCATCACGACGCCATACTGATTTCTGGCATGACTGCGGTAAGTTTAGCTCAGGTAAATTGAACAAAGTTCTCAGAAATGTTCTCACTTTAATATACTCTTGCTTGGATGCAGCATCAAATGAAAGCAGGGTGGCAAGTGGAAAATTTGGTGGACATGGCTTTTAGGAAGGGGCGCAAAAATGCCAACATCATCATGGTTCCAGTGTGCACCGAGATGAAGGAAAATGTAAACCACTAGACGTTGCTCGTCATCGACGTCGACGGCAGGACAATTTCAAACTACAATTCGCTTCTGCCTAAGCTTCATGCCACAGACACCACCACAAGGAAACCTGCACTACTGGTAAATATTCCAAACTATACACTTAAATCCTGAACCCATTTTAAGTATGCATGCTGCGAAATGAGATCTGGTATGCTGCGAATTGTTAGTAAATCAATTGTTTTTTCGCAGCCTATCCATAACTCAATTCGCAGCCTATCCATGTTGGATACAATTTGCAGCTTGTCCATAACTCAATTCACAACCTGTCCATAACTCAATTCGCAGCCTATAAAGGCTGTCATACAATTCGCAGCCTAAGGTGCAAATTGTGTTGGATTCATTGTCATATAATTCGCATCCTGAGGATGCGAATTGTATTTCACATAACTGTTTTTGTTTTTGTGCATATTCCTAACACTAATTATTATACACAGATCAAATATTTGTTGGATAGAGGATTCCTACCCAAATATACTACAGGGTGGAAGGTGAAAGTGGAAAGAGGCATCCCACAACAAAAGTGAGGCACCGTGGACTGTGGTGTCTTCGTCTGCAAATATGCAAGGGATATTATTGAGCATGGATCAGTGCAGAAAAAATACGATGCAGATATGGTTTCTGCCTTCAGAGCAGAAATGTTCTATTACTTTTTAAATGACAAAGACCGCATCGCATATGGCTGATTCGTGTATTGCTTGTAAATACATTAGTTGCATGTAAATACATCTTTTGTAATTTTTAGTTTTGTTGTGCATACATAAACAAATTACATTTTCAGAAATTTGAATATTCCTTATCTTTTAGTTCGCATCATAACCTGATATATAATGGTTGATTGTGATCCTGGTAGTTTACTCTGGTATGTATGAACAGTTCGCAACCTAACCTGTATGAACAGTTCGCATCCTAACTTATATCAAATAGTTCGTAGCCTAACCTAATAGATGGTTATCACTACACACACAGTTTGCAGCCTGGTACACCAGCTTAAAGCCAGTTCGCAGCCTGGTGCATAAATAAAATATTAAAAATACAAAGTACAAGGATACGAACAGGCTGTGGCTTATGCCTTGGTAAACGTTTTCTACATTGAGCACACAAAAAACAATCTAATCAAGTACATAATTCATTAAATGCCGATTGGACATGGAGGCTATGTAATGATTACCTCATTTCCCTATAAATACCTCTAATAGTAACCAAAGGCTAACTTTACACCAAACTCTATATTTTTTTAAAAAAACCTCTTCTTCTCTTCGAATTCAAACAGTCATGTCTTCCACCACCACAACAACCACCTCATACTCAAACTCTGGTTCACTCGGTTCTCTGGGTGACTCCTGGTCATCCTTAACCGTTAACTGGAGTGATGAGTTGATCATGCCAGCAGTACCACCCCCAGCCCAGTCTCTGTCTTCGAACTAGACAGGTATGATGACTACTACTCTGCTGACTCTCAACCAGTGGAAGTTGTTCCACAGGTTGCTGCTGAACCTCAGCCAGAACAGGTTCCAATGCTTCTTGCTGCACCTCAGCCAGAGGTTCGAAACAACAAAAGGAAGAGGGAAGACGAAGCTGGTCCATCAAGGACAAAATTTTTAAGCATGATGGACGTAGATATTGAAGCTGAAGAGAAAGTGGAAGAGAAAGAGGAGAAATACAATGATGATCAGCACAAAGAGGAGAAAGAGAAAACAGTTGGTGATGAATCCTCTACCAACTGCTAGAGTTGGTTTTTGTTTTTTGTTTTTTTGAAATGCAACTAACTAGCACCAGTAGCTTGTAGTGATATGTGTAAACAGTTGTTTGTTTCTGGAAATATTGTAATCCTCCTTTTTGTAATCCAACTTGTTTACAGAGATTCAATGATATTATGGATTCGCATCCAAATACATTTTGCACATCATTCGCATGTTAACCTGCTATATTACTTATTTTCAACTTACTGAATATCCTGGTATTTTTATTAAATCACAATTCGCATCTTATCATATGACAAATATCAGAACTTTAATTGATCTCCTAAAAGATATGATAAATGTTTCAGGACTTAAATCACAATTTGCATCTTATCATATGACAAATATCAGGACTTAAATCAAAATTCGCATCTTATCATATGACAAAAACTTGGTACTTTAAATCGCAGCCTATCATGCGAAACGTAAGATATGATAAATGTTTGATATGATTTTACTAGCGATTCGCATCCTGTTGAAATTTCACATAATTATACATAATTCGCATGTAGTCCTGATAGATGTTTGTAACAATACATCAACATATTGTACATAATTCGCAACACAGGATGCGAAATGCTTACAACTCCAATAATAGCAAATACAAACACACAGGAATGTACAAATGTTTAGTTTGCTGTACAGAACAATAACTATGCTACAAAAATAAATGTGATATGGCCAACCAGAATTGTCCTTAAACTGGAACATCACAAGTCCTCCAGTTATGGCCTGATTTCGAACATCGGCCACACCTTAACTTCTTGGTTGAGATTTCTCCTCTAGAAGGGATTCGCTTTTTCTTAGGCCTTCCGGAGCGTTACTTAACGTTCGGAGGCAGAACTTCAACAAAAGAAGGATCGTTAGCGCTGGACCCTTCACCGAAATCAGTTATAGCTGGTATGCTAAAAGAGTAACTTTCCCTGTAATTCTTAACCGTAAAGAAGGGTTCTATTACAGTAAATGGATCTTGGTCGGTGTATTGTAATGCCGCTAGAGCATGAGCACATGGAAACCACTCTTGTTGCCATGATCCGCATGAACATTTGAAATCCAACAGATTAACAACAACCATAGGATTCAAAAAGACTTCGAACATGGCGGAAGAGGACTTACGTACTACCCAACTTCGGCACATGTCAACATTCTGCTTTAGCTTCTTCTCGTACTCAGGAACCAAATTAGTACTCCAGCTGAGACCTTCTTCGTATCTCCGTGAAACTTGAGTCATAAGCAAGACTCTAATCCAATCAATAAACTCAACAATTGGTAAGCCGCAATATTTTTTAATCTGATTGTTAAACGATTCAACTGCGGTAGAAGCCATAGAGCCGTATCGCTTCCCTTTTACGTAAGCCTGCGCATACTTTTCAGGGGGTAAATTTGAAAGAAAATCACTCATTCTCTCACCACTTTCACATAGAAAACCTGTTAGTATATCTTTAAAAAGCTTTTGACTAGGAGCATAAGCAAGACGATGGAAGAAACTCAACATCTTTTTTTTTATACTCCCTGTTAGTATGTTCCAGTTTGGCTTTCAAATTCTGCATGAGATGGAAATAACAGTACGCATGATAGCAGTTTGGATACAAGACAGAAGCAGCATTAACAATACCAGAATGACGGTCTGAAATAAATGTGATCTGGCGATCCAACAAATGTGGTTTCAAACACCCCCAAAACCACATCCAATTGTCCCAATCTTCAATGCTAACTACACCAACAACGACAGGGAATAGTCCTGGAAAAAGGCAGATCAAATGAACACTACAACAGTATGCAAACGTTTAAAAATTGTAAACAATTCGCATGTTGTCCTGGACAATTCGCAGCTTGTCATGCAAAATATGTATAACATTTTAATTGCTCATGTAAAGCAGTTCGCAGCTTGTCATGTGCATTCGCAGCTTGTGACAACTTTAAATAATACCTAACTCAAGCTGCGATGTAAGTACAGTTTACTCAGCATAATACCTAATTCGCAGCCTAAAATGCGAAATGTGAGGATCACAACACTGCTTAATTCGCATCACCTGATGCGAATTGCATCAGCATTTTCACACAAAAACATCGTTCATTAACTAGATAAATGTAACTAACCGTTGTTTCCGTCCTTTGCTACAGCAGTGAGCAATGTACCCTTGTACTTGCCATATAAGTGGGTTCCATCGACAAACAACATAGGACGGCATGAATGGAAACCACTAAGGGACGAACCGAATGCTACAAAACATCGCTTGAATCGGTTTCCAGCTGACAACTCCAACTGGCAGTCTGAAGTAATATCCCGGCTCTTCAAGCGTTTGAAGTATCCGCTTAGTAAACTAAAAGAACTTGAACTATCTCCAAAAACTCCCCTCCTAGCCTTCTCTAAAGCATTCCATGACAAACGATAAGAGATGTCAAGACCGTAATCTTGTTTGATAGTCGATTGTATGGTTTTGACTGTTAACGAATGGCACGTCCGGAGAGAATCCTGAATTTCCTCTACAATCAAATCTGATGTCAAATGTCTGTGCCGCTTATGCTTATGCTTCTGGGAGAAAACAGGACTACAAGTATGGTACGGGACATGCTTCTTGATCGTCATAAGGCCGGTGCTTGAGTCAATAGATGCATAAACCCTCCATTTGCACCCGCTTGTGAGCTTATTTTCACAATAAGCAGTGATCTTATTTGTTGTGCTGTACAGGTATTTGAAAGAAAAACCATGCTCTAACGCAAACTTGCACAAGGATACCCTCAGACCGGTAGCACCTTCTTCAAAAGCTTGACCCACTCCTATAAAGCAGTAGCAAGTTGTTTTTTCCTCTGATCAGAATTAACTAAACCGTTACTACTCTCCCCGCTAACTAGTTGATCAAGAGATGGTTCTCCCAAAATCAAGCTACGCTCTTTACGCTTTACACCACAATCCTTACCACCAGAGCTCTTATCAACAGAACTTTTATTACCAGAACCCTTATCGAAGACGTGTTGTTCTATGAGAAAACTAACCCGTTTTAAACGCTCCAAATCAAGATATAACACCAACCCAACAAAATCATTCTGGTTATTAAAGAAACAATTATTGTGATCCCCGCAGGAGTAAGTAATTAGGTACTCACCTGTGGCAAGCTCGTCCCATGTGTTCTCTACATAAGCTTGGATACTTTCAAAGCTTTCAAAATCCGTGAAAGGCACAATTGCAGTTTGGTGACCATATTTAAAAATACAAACTCGTGATTTAGACATCTCTTAACCTGGACAATACAAGTTATTTGTTATTAGTCACAAAAACTAGGTGCATCAATGAAATATTTACTACTGCATCAAACAATTCGCATCCTAAGGTGCGAATTGTGTATATCTACAACGTGCTATTCGCATCTTGTCCTGATATTTGTAGGTAAAAAGTCCTGATATTTGTTATTAGTCACAAAAACTGTCCAAATTATTTACTGCACCATCAAACAATCAGCACTTAATATGTGGAGGCTATGTAAATCCTAAGGTGCGAATTGTGTATACCTACAACGAGCTATTCGCATTTTGTCCTGATTTTTGTAGGTAAAAAAGTCATGATATTTGTTATTAGTCACAAAAACTGTCCAAATTATCTACTGCACCATCAAACAATTCACATCCTATCTTGCGAATTGTGGATATCTACATAGAGCTATTCGCACCATATCTTGCGAATTGTGTATATCTACATAGAGCTATTCGCATCCTATCTTGCGAATTGTGTATATCTACATAGAGTTATTCGCATCCTGTCCTGATATTTCTATGTAACACCGGTCCTGATATTTGTTTCGAAATACAATACTCTAACTGACAAAAAACTCGTAATCTACACATTCAAGACAAAACTAAAGCACTACCAAATTAGAATATAACATCAGAAAACAAGGACATAACTATATAACGAACAATATTAACTAAACAATAACAGATCACTATAACAAAAAAAAAACAGAGAAAAGCTCGAAATCAGGCAATAACATCTAAAAACAGTAGAATAGAACCTATTCCAACAGAGAAAACGAATAAAAAACTTCGAAATCGGTAGGTAATCACCTAAAAATCTCGCAACACGATTACTTGTAAGCTATAAGATTCCAAAAAGCGACGATCAACTCCTGTACGTATAAAACAGAGGTTAGACAGGTCTAACACAACAACTTACATAAAGAAACAAACCTTTAGCAGCTTCCGATCACCGGAAAATGTGATTTCAACCCAGCTTGTGGTGGTTGGTAGGGTTAGGTGGTTAGAGCGGCTAACAAATTCAAATCTTCAAAAAGCTAGAAAAAATAGAAAGAAAACAGAAAATAAGGTTTATATAGTGGGTTAAGGGTAGTTAGGGTATTAAAATAAAATTAGGTTGTAAGTGACAATAAGGTAGTTGAGATGGGTATTAAGTAACAATTGATCAAACCTTGGGTGGTAAGTGACAATTGAATAGTTGAGTGGGTACTTTAAGTACAATTTCCCTATATATAAACTGGCAAAAGTGTTGGAAAAAAAATATTAATAATTTTTTAAAGTATAATTATTAAAATAAATGGTATGGACGTATGGTTTATATTTTTGCCTTAATGAAAAAAAGAAGGGTGAAGGCGTGATAGTATTGAAGTTTTATAGAAGTGTCAATTCCACAATTTTTGTATTATGAGTAGTTTATGTTTTAAGATATCGACAACATAGAGAATACAATTTTTTAGCATAAGTTTTTCTAGCTTTTAGTATAAAATCATAGTTATGACATTTTATTTTTTATGTATATAATTAAATATGTTTATGTTTAGAAGCCACTTCATATTGGTAATTGATTGTATTTATAAACTTTTTATTAATTTTATTTTGTGGAAACCCTTAAATACCATTAGAAAGCAAAAAAATAAAATAAAGAAGAATGAAGAAAGTTAGAAATAATTTAATTTTACATATCAAATAGAAAGCCAAGCCATGCCATGGCCATTCTATCATACAAATTGAGTCGAACTTGATTGGCAAAATTTATAAGTCACCCAAGTAAAACATCTTATTTATTTACAATCCAAATTTAAACCTATATCGAAACTAGGCAATTTTAAGATTCAAAATCTCTCTAAACTCAACCCTCCTAGTCTCGTTATAGAAAGTCCTATACTTATTAGGCCAATAAGTTAACCAAATCCACCCTCTTATTTCCCACTCCATGTTTTTTCCGACCATACTTTTGTCGACTTTCCAAATCACTCTCTCTCCGTACTCATCACCGGCAAACACGACTCCGCCTTGTCGATTAAACGGTCTATAAGCGCTCGCATACCGATCTTTAAACCATGCTTTAGGCTTAAGTAACGAAACTTTAGAGGGTTTGGAAGATAATACTTCTTTTCCATCTTGACTAATATCATGAAGTGACCAATAGAGTCTTGCGGTATAACCGTAAACACTTTGCTCGAATTTCCATGGTTTCATGCTTATTGTCGATGATTCTCCAGCTGCTAATCTTAGGCCAAAAAATGAATTTGGCGGGTCGATTGAAGCTTCAATTGTTTTGTCTATACCAATTTCGCGAGCCGGGTTTTCAGATGATTTGCTTACCGAAATGCTTAGGATGTTGGTCTGTAGAGTAGGAGTCAGTTGTAGTGAGATTCCTGATGGGAAGTATTTTTCTTCTGGACCAGCTCCTCGTTCGTATAGAAGTGTTTCTTTTAAGAGTTTTACGACGTCGCACCTAGCGAACGGATCCAGAAAATTTGGTTAAGAAAAAGAGAGAAGCTTTTTGTAAATATTTTTGAAAGAAAAGAAAAACGAAGAACACATACCTTATGTTATCAATATTGACAACCACATTAGCCCATCTCTCTTCGACAACAACCTTATAATTAAATTGCATCACACACTCAATTTGATGATAATTCAAAGAAAACATCAATTTTTCATCAGCTGAAACATTACTAGAACTCTCCATATCCATGGCTATAACCGGACAATACAATTGAACTTTCCACAATCCAACTGTCGAAAACGCGTACGAAAACAAAGGAGACGAGTTTTTTAGTGTCAACGCACGATGATTTTGATCGTAGACCTCGTAAATCCAATTCGTAATCGCGAGATTAATCGACCTCATCCATTGCTCTTCAAGATTAGACCCTAATAATATCATTAGGGTTTTTGAACCTTGCCTTGTACGACAAGTAACCAATTGATTTTTCAGAATCGTGAGGCAATTCACACGAAGATTAGCCGGGGCTTCGTAAATGCATACGAGTAGACATAGGGAGAGAAAAGCGAAGTTAAATATATCTTGAAAATTCGAAACTATATTAGGGTTTGGGATTTTCGGAGAAAAATAGTTTTTGTTTGGACCGTAGTTAAGAACGGTTTCAATAAAACTTATCATTAGGTTAGATAGGGTTTCTTTGTCCAAACTACTTGGATTTGAACTCGAACTCGAACTCGAACTTGAATTGATTTTGAGTTGTTTCGAAGTCCAAAGAGGAACCGGAATATTGAAATTGGCTACAATTGAAAAGCTTAAAACTTTTGAGTTTTTAGTGATTAGAAAATTAAGAGATGGATTTTGAGATGGGTTTTGGGAAGAGTTTGAAGAACAAATGCACATAGAGATGGTGTTGGATTTCCATTGAGAAATTGGATGAAGGTTTTGAAGCCAAGTGAATGTATCAATAAATCCACAAGAAGCCATTGAAGCAAAAAACAGAACTTTAAAAGCTTTAAAGTTTGAGGTTTGATGTGTTATTCGAATGTGTAGATGAATTGAAGATGAACAATCATATTTAAAGATAAAAAAGGGTCAAGATTCTTTGAAATGAATAGTTAAATAGTTGATGGAATAAAAATACTATATTCAAGTTGGATCGATTCGAATTTTTTTCTCCATCTCCATCATTGGTTTTGGAATGACTATTTTAAATTGACATATGAATTCTATGTTTATCAACATCTTGTCATTTGATAGAAGAATAAATTGATAACTTTATGATTCTTTTTTGTTCCAACTTTAACGATAGTTGAATATATAATAGATACCGATTGGCATGTAAATCACGGTTGATCGGTGAATTTTGCTTTTTGCAAAAAATAAAATAAAAAGTTTTCACTCTTCGTCTTCTGATAGACGTGGTTAATTAATTTTTGGATGGGTATAAAATGGTAGAAATTAATGATACTAAATAAATACAATGTTTTATAACTTAATTGCTTTTTTAATATATATATATATATATATATATATATTAATAGAAAAAGTTAACTTTTTAAGATTGATAGATGAGTGATGGTCTTGGATGCGGGAATCACGTCCGAAATATCTGATGAATTAATTGGTTTAAGAAACCATAATCAACCTTCATAATTTATGTTAATGTTTTCTTTTTATAAAATAGCTCATCATATGGTAAATTTTATTTTAATGGAGTTGGTTGAGTATGACATTCTTATGACTAAAAGGTCTCGAACTATTTCGAATCCCTCTACATACGCTTTCTCGGTTGAGCCTGTCACCTTGTGTGGTTTACGTTCTGGCGTTGGTTTGCAGGCTATCGCGTCAGACTGAGGGTTTACCCTGTGCGCACTCATTGCACTCTGAGTAACGGCGGCGGATTCTCTCTGAAAAAAAAAATTTTTTTTTTTTACCAATCTATTGAAAGCCAGCTATAGGGTTGTTTGAAAGTTTAAATTGTGGCTATTTAAATTTTGATTAATTGTTTTATCGGAAAGATGTTGATTATTATTAAAAGTTATAGTAACTTGTTTTTATATTTTGGATTAAATGCTCGGACAGGTGATTCAATACATTCCTCTAGAGGTTGGAGATCGAATCGAAACGGAGGAGGAGCTCAACCGGTCTCTATGCTATTTTACCAAAGGATGAAACGCTATGCTCTTGAAACTTCTTTCTTCAACATGAAGATATCTATTAAATGAAACTTCTTTCTTCAATTTGAAGATGTAAATATTGCTTATTATTTTTGAAGTTTTGTAAAACTTTTTTCATTCTAAAATAAAAAATTATTTTTATTAAACATAAAATAAAAATTCACTATATGGCAAATATTTATTTATTTATATTATTTTGTGTTTATCCGTATTTTTGAGATTAATTATTTGCGTTATCATAACTGTTAGAAAAATTACGTTATTATCATACATCAAAGATCATTAGCATCTTGGTATTATCAGATCTTTTGGTGCCGCACTATAATTATTTTGTTAGGATAAAACTCGACTATCCAAAAAAGAAAGCATGTATATCATCGAAGCCGCTCCTCTTCCAAATGACGTGACATGTCTCACGTACCAAAATTCAGACTTGTCGTCTTTCTAATAATGTCTAAAACCGCTACCTCTAATCTATTTTTTAAGGTGTGAGCGAGCCTTACACGAAGGAGGTTTGAGTTCTTATGGTTAAGGACCAATAGTCGTGTGTGAAGGTCGACCCAGTAGAGTGGTGAAACCCACCCCTTGTACATACCCAAACACTTACAATGAAAGGCTGCACTTTTAGATGTGGGAACGCTCCAATCGTCTCAATCGTTATATGCTACAAAACATACTTCCACATATATATTTAAGTTCTTAATCTACCAAGATGGAATATGCTAAAGACCTGATTGATTAATGCGAAAAAGATCTTTGCAAAGTCTCCATATGTCGAAATTAAGTTATCTAATAAAGATGCTATCCAAAATAACATATAGAGGTTATGAGAAGGTCAGAGAGCATATACTGAAAAATAGCCAATATTTATAGTAAGACTAAACATCGGACTCATGTGTGTAGTTATAATATCTTACATATTCATGTCGCTTCCCTAAGGCCTTAGTCTTTTTGAGACAACTTATGACTTCCAAGATATGAAATGAGATATTAAGACCCTGATTAACAATCTTATACATGATAAAAAAACATACTTAAAGGGAGAAAAGAAGCCAACATTATTACCATCGGTAAAAGTAATGGTAAAAATAAGCGTAAGAGAACTTTAACTACAATTGCATAAACTACAGGTTCTTGTTTTTTTATCACATGCCACTGAAACTAATAAGGTTAAATAATATGGAAATGTTAGGCCTACCTTCACCACAAGATTCTGGATCACATCAAGAAGAGTTACAAAACGTGGAAAACCTAGATGGCTGAGAAAATGTACACTCTATATCTGAAGTGTTAATGATGTAGAAATTTCAATTTATATTGGTGAGGGTTTGCGTGCCCTGTAGAGGCCATATGTAGTTTCAATTTGGTTTTATTTCATGCGAATATTTTGTATAAGGTTATATTCCACAAATGGAATATATTCCTTATTGAGACAAGGTAAATTGAGCCAATCAAGGATTATAATCAGAGATATGATGAGACTATATGTTGAAGGATTAAGAAAAGGGTAAAGTTCTGAGTTATGACTAGGTTTGTATTTAGGAATATGACGAGGGATATATTCAACGTTGTGACGAGGGTTGTATTCAAGATTATGAAAAAACGTTTACTCAACGTTATGACGAATGACGCATTCAAGATTATGACGACGGTGAAATTCAGAGTTATGACGAGGGTTGCATTCAAGATTATGACGATGGATGTATACAGAGTTATGACAAAGGTTGTATTCAAAATTATGAAGAGGGTTGCATTGAGAGCCAAGATATGCACATGAAAAGTTTTTTTAGAGGGTTATAATTACATTTACACGTGTCATACATTAAGAGGTTATAAGGAAAGTTTGTTAGACGATTATAACATGTAATTTAGTGATTGGACACATGTGTAAATCAATGATTGGTATAAAATTTCATGTAAATCCTATAAATAGGGAATAAAGTCTTTATTTGGAAACTGATCACATATTTCTAATACGAAGAGTATTTTATAAAATTTATATTTTCAGGGAAGATTTTAGTTTATCATTTTGGCTAAGTATTTGGAGAGAATTTCCCTTATCAAATTTGGTGCTGTTTGTGGCAACTAGTTTTTTTTTCAAAGTTTGTTATTATGTTTACCAATGGTGATGAGGAAATTAAGAATAAAAAGAACTTCTTAGAGAATTCATTCGATTCAAGGTAGTCCGGTGGCAACTTCAGGAATTATGTTTGATAAAGGGAGGAAAATGCAGGTGTTTAGCATGTAATTTAGCCCACAAATAAGGTCAAAGTCCATGTATTTACTGGCTAAGGACTAAGGAAAAGCACACATAAGAAGTGAGGGACTTAAATGATAGTCCCCTAGAAATTTTTTGTAAATAGTAAAATATGGGGGGTAAGAAATCCACGCTTATAACGGTAAACATGTAATTTCATCCTCAACCTCTTTTCCTATATAAAAGACATCCCCTTTTGGGAAAAAGGGCCAATAATTGATCAATAATTACAACATTTATTCCTTTTGTCTCTTACATTTCTAGTAATTCACTTTTCACTATCACATCACACGAATATTCTCTAGTCCGACCCCTTTACACGAACATCTTCACTCCCGAGTCTCACTAAAGATTCTCTGAGCTCATCAATGTGAACTTCATCTGTTGATGAAGAGACTATGGTACCTGGAGATCAAGTTCTAGGTGTGGCTATTGATGCTTGTAATACGGATGATTTAGAGCAGAAAACTCCTGAAGTGACTGTAGTAGATCAAAATCAGTCAACTGATGTAGCACCCGGAGCTGATCACATTCTTGATGGATCCAGTGATGCGACAGCCTATGCTCAAAGATTTTTTTCTCCTAATGTTCAAGGTGTAAATCTTACAAGTCAAGGTATACCTACATTTACTTCTAGTGTTCAAATTTTTGAAGCACGTATCAAAGAGAATAAATACGATTAGATTAAAGTGAATCAATTACAAGTTGAAAGGGAGCAAAAGACTGAAGCTAGATTTAACAAATTATGAGAAGTATTATAACTTTTGACGTAAAAATTACTTTGAAGGGTAAAAAGAAGCAGAGAATAAGTAAAGAAGGTTTTGATGCAACTTCTATGTAAAAAATAGAGAGATAGAGAGAGGTAACATTTAGACGTAAAAAAGAAGGAAGAAGAAGTACAGTTGGAAGAGAATGAGGTTAAAAGACAAAGAAATATAAATTTGGATGTTCTTGAGTGTGATAGACGTAGTGTTGAGTCTAAGATTAGTAAAAGAAATACAGTAATGTTGTATAATGAGTAAAGGCCAACAATTACAGAATATATGCTTAATGAATCTCCTTTTGTTAATAACATTCTAGAAGAAAATCTTTCATGAAAGTTATATATATTACATGAAAACTTATGACGAGTTGGGTGATTTGGATCATCATATGGAGCAGTTACAGAATATGATGATGAGATTTAGTGTTGATGATATCTTGTTGTGCCAGAACGTTTTTAATGACATTCAAGATAAATGTTTTGGATTGGTTTAATTTTTTACATAAAGGGACAATTCATAATTTTGAAAGATTGTACCATGCTTTTTGAAACCGTTTTATTGTCAATAAATCTTATAATAAAGATGGAGATTCTATAATGATTTTATACTAGAGTAAATGTGAGATGTTGAAAATTTATGTTCAACGGTTTGTGCATAAGATGAATACCTTAGAAACCTGTAAAGAAGATGTACTTGTCGTTGCCTTCGAAAGAGGTTTGATTTTTAGTGGTAAATTGTATGAAGATCTTGTTAGAATTCATGTTGATACTATAGGGGATATTTTGGCGAGGTCAGATTAGTTCATTAGGGTTTATGAGTCAAAAAGCAGAGCTGCAAGTAATTCCAAACTTCAAGATTCGAAAGTTATGGTGTAAGATAGAAAAAACGTTGATAAAGTGAAACATGGCGATGTTGTCAAAATTCGTTTGAATATACCAAGGTTTTCATATTATGATTATCCGAACTTAAGTAATACATTGTTAACGAGAATATTGATACTATTTTATATAAATGAAAGAAAAAGCAAATTTTAATCTGCCTCATCAAATTTTAGCTCCAGATAATAAAAGACCTAAGATATATTTTTGTGCCTATTATAATAATCACGGTTATTTGACTAATGATTGTTTCCAATTTTGGGTTGAAGTGAAAATGTTGATATATAATGAAGAGTTGATTAAGTTTATTAAAAGGAAAAGTGAGGAGAAAAATGAAGGAAAAAGTGATGAGTTGCATCAAGATGTAAAGTCAGAAGAAAAGAAAGATAAAAACAGGAACTATTGGTTGCATACTGTCTCGGGGGAAGACAATTTGTCAGGAACAGGTTCAAGTTCTAGGAAAATGCATAAAAAAGATTTAGATGTGCATCTAGTTGATTAGTCGTCATACCATCACCATAGGAAGTCGGTCGCTGATTTGTCTTTACTGGTGATGATTTGAAGAGAGTCGGTACTCCTCATGCAAAGGCATTAATTATTAGTTTGGATATTTCAAGGGTTATGTTTACTCGTGATTTGATAGATAAAGGTAGCTCGGTTAACATTATTTCCAAGAGAAGTTATAATAAGATGATCATGGTGTTGTTATATAAACCAACCTATAGTTAGTTAGTGAGTTATGAAGGTAAATCATCTAGTTGTATTCGGGAAGTTGAGATGTCAGTGACTATTGAGTATGGTAATACAGAGAAAACTCTGAGGACTCTGTTTATGATTGGTGATGTTTCAAGTCCTTATAACATAATTATGGGCCGACTGCAATTACATAAAATATAAGTACTACTTCGATATTTTGTTACTGTCTTAAGTATCCGATTGGAAATTATGTTAGGATAGTTTTGGAAAGTCAATGAGCATCTAAGGATTGTTACATAATTATTTTGGATCCTCCTAAGTTGTCATCCTAGAAATTAAAGGATTGTCAACCGAGAGAGGAAATTGAGCGTGAAAAGAAGGTTGACGATCCTACGAAATAATTTAATATGATATTTTTTTGGATAAAATGGATAAAGTAGGGTTGTCGAACATATGAGTGGTTAAATTTGGAAGTCAATTAAGTCAAGCTGTTAAGTATAGATTGATAATTTTTTGAAAGATAATGAAGATGTTTTTGCTTGGAATGCTGATGATGTTACTCAGATGAGTTCATTGGTTATTTCTCATGAATTGGAAATTGATAGGATATTAAAACCAATTCATCAAAAAAGAGGGTTTCTTCTCAAGAAAAGGCGCCAGATATCGTCAAAGAAGTGGAAAAGTTGTTGAGGCTCAGTCATATTCGGGAATCAAAATATCCAACGTGAGTAGCTAATCTAGTTTTGGTTAAGAAAAATAATGGCCAATTGAGGATGTGAGTGGATTTTACTAATCTTAATAAAACATGTCCTAAAGACGCGTTTCACTTCCCTTATATTGGTCAGTTTCTTGATACGGCTTCTGTTAATAAGTTTTTATCATCTATGGATGCATGTTCGGGGTACAATCAAATTTAGATGCATCCGAATGATGATAAATATAATGCTTTTCCAATAGAGAAGGATTTGTATTACTATAAAGTAATGCATTTTGGGTTGAAAAAAGATGGCTCCATTTATCAAAGGCTGGTTAATCAAATTTTCGAGAAACAATTGGGAAATAATATGGAAGCTTATATAGATGACATGATTGTTAAGAGTAATACTGAGGATCGACAAGTTGAAAATTTTCGAGAAACAATTGGGAAATAATATGGAAGCTTATTTAATTTTACGAGAGATCATATCATATGCAGTAAAAGGTAAATATTTGTGTCTTTATATATCTGTATTTACTCATGCGGTGAGTTATTTGTTGGTTAAGGAAGCATATAAAGTGCAAAGATCAGTCTACTATGTGAGTAAACGTTTAATAGATACTGAAAAAAATATTTGAATTTGGAAAAGTTGGCTTTAAGTTTAGTTGTATCTGCAATAAAAATGAGGTTTTATTTTTAGAATCATAATATCATTGTACGAGCATCTTTTCCTTTGAAAATTTTGTTGCATAAATCAAATGTCTCGAAAATACTCATGCAATGATCGGTAGAGTTGAGGGAATATGAGATTGTGTATGAGTCCCGTACTGTGATCAAAGCTAAGACAATGGTATATTTTGTAAGTGTTTGCTCGTGAAAGGTTGATTGATGACGAGGGTGTGTAGTCTGATATGATAATGAATTTTGAATGTATAATCGAGGTGGATGAACCTTCAGGTATTGGTGGAGGTGGAGCAGGAATCATTATGAAAATACCATGTGGTTATGAAATTAAGCAATCGATAAAATTTGGTTTAATGTGACAAACAATGTTGTTGAGTATGTGATTGTATTGAGAGGTTTGATGTTAGCTCATATTTATAGAGCAAAAATTATTCAGATGAAATCAGATTTAAAATTGGTGATAAGTCAAGCTAATGTTGTTTATGAGGACAAACATGAGAGTATGAGGGAACATTTTTAGGTTTTAAGGAATGTGAAATAATATTTGAAAAACTTTTGTTTCAAAAACTATGAAGAGTCCTGATAAAGCTATATTCAACAAATGAAATATATTTCTTATTTAGACGAGGTAAATTGAGCCATTCAAGGGTTATAATCAGAGATATAACGAGACCATACGTTGAGGGATTAAGGCGATGGTAAAATTATAAGTTATGATGAGGGTCACATTAAATATTATGATGAGTTTCGTATTCAAGATTATGACGAGGGTTTCATGTAGAGTTATGAAGAAGCTCACATTCAAGATTATGATAAGGTGAAATTCAAAGTTATGACGAGGGTCACATTCACGATTATGACGAGGGCTGTGTTCAGAGTTATGACGAATGTTGTATTCAAGATTATGATAAGGTTAAAATTCAGAGTTAACGAGGGTCGCATTCAGGGTTATGACGAGGGTTGTATTCAGATCCAAGACTTGTATGTGAAGAGTTTTTTAGACAGTTATAATCGTATTTACATTTGTCATATTGTAAGAGGTTGCCAAGAAAGACGATTATAACAGAATGACCCATATATTTTAGTGATTGTACACATATGTAGTTAAATGATTGGTAGAATATTTCATGTAAATTCTATAAATAGGGAATATAGTCTTCATTTGGAGACTGATCATATATTTCTAATAAGAATAAGATTTAATATAATTATAGTTTTCTCTTTGATTTAGTTCATCTTTTTGGCCAAGTCTTTGGAGAAAAATTCCCTTAACAAATTCATCTTTAGATGATATTTTGTTTGTACCTTCTTTTCAAATGGATTTAAATCCAATTTCTTACTTAGACAAAGTTGGTTGTTTGGAAATAATGAATTTAAAATATTCTATGACAATCATTGTATTTGTACCGATGTGCTAAATATTATTGGTAATTTATATAGACTTAATGATACTACCAATTACCATATTGTTATGGATGTATCTTATATATTTAGCTCTAATAATTGATCATTCTCTGGACCATGTGTTTATGTCATATCTCTAGAAAAATAATTGACAAGTTTGTTGTCGATGGTCTTTTTGACCTTCTTGACTACAATTACTTGAAGACGTGTGCTGGGTGTATCAAAAGGAAAAGTACAATTTTTTTAGAGTGAATTCATACAAATATATATGGTTTTTACCTTATAACTTCGTATAAGGACCAAATATACTTTATTTCATTCATATGAGACTATTCATGATATATATACCTTTATTTTATTCGTGAAAAATATGAGGCCATAAAAAATTCAAGTCCTTCAAGACCAATGTTGAGTTACAACTTGGTAAGAGATAAAACTGCTAGACCTACCCGTGATGATGAATAATATGGTAGATACAATGGTACAAGTGAACAATGTCATGGATCTTTTGCTTTATACAGAAATGAGTGCGTACTTGTTCCTCAATACACCATATCGGCTCACCTACTATGAATGGTGTGTTTGCGAAAATATACAACATAATATAGAAAATAGTAATGAGCATGATAGCTCATACATAACTACCTATTTCACTATAAAAGAAGGAAATTTATTGTGCACTATATACTCTAAATAAATTCCATACTAAAACAACAGTTAGAAAACCGTTTGTCATATTAAAAAGGTGAAGGCTCAACTTAAAATATCTATATGTATGAGGATGCCCAGTTCAAACAAAGTCTTACAGGCCAAGTAAACATAAGCTAGAATAAAAAAGTTAGTTGTCATTTATAAGCTATTTTGACGATTCACGAGGGTTTAAGGTTTTATCCTACGAGTACTCGTTCACTATTTTAGATGAGAACTACAAATGTTTTTGAGGATAAAGAGTTTAGGGAGACGGATTTACATAAAAAATTAATTTAAAAAAATATAAACAATTCGTTTAGGCTATAATAACATAGATTCCCCGGTTACAATTATTTTCCGGTCATCTATAACATGCCAGGGAATATAGTACATCAGACATATATTACGCTTCTACCTTAAGAAGAAAGTTTTGATGTTATTTCTGATAATAAAAGTCACTAACCTCATAAAATTGGGCAACTCAATGAGTCTTCATTGCATATATCCACTAAATAAAAAATAAATGCCTTATTTGAAGGTTATATGGCATATTTAAATGAAAATGAGAAAGCTTTTAATATTTTGGAAAGGGGTCCTATCACATCTCATGGTGCTTTGAAGAATTTAAAATCTAAATTTTGGATTGAAGGTATGGATGAAAAGTATAAGTGGATGCAAGAAAATTGTATATGAGATCTTCCCATGTTAGTTATTGCAAATAAGTATTTAAAACCAAGTGTGGTGCTTCAACAAATGACTCGTTTATGACAATAATGACCATAATTGCTCACTTTGGTTATAGTTTCATCAGAGCGATGTTAAGATAACATTTATCAATGAAAAATGTATGAAAATTAGTTACATGAATCTACCATAAACTTTATTTTAGAAGATTCAAAGTACATAGTGTATAAATTAAAGAAATTCACATATATATATGGAGACAATAGATAAACTTTCTTTTTCTCAAACAAAAGTAATACGAGAAAGTATAAACACATAAACATAAACCTTATGTGTATTAAAGAGAGATTCTATAATGGTCAGGGTTGAGCACATTGACACATACTCCAAACCTCAATCTTTAACGAACACAAATTTATGTGATTTCCATAAGCTTATAGGGTATTTAGTTTAAATGAGAATTGTGTATCGATTATGATCAGGTCAGATATAGTTGAGGGTATTTCATATTGATTATTATTTTATCCGAAGGATAAATCAGACATAATGATCAAAATTTAATAACTAAGCAACAACCTGAGGGGTCAATGACTCAGCTAGGTGTCTAGTACTCGAAGTATGGGCTTGGGGGCTCATAATGGGCTTAGGGGCTCATATAATAATAATAAGATCCGACCCGAGAGACCTATGATTATCTTAAAAGAGTATAAATGCTCCAACCAACTTCATTAAGAGGATTGGATTTTTTTCTAAAAACATTAAATACAAGCATACACCTCATTTTTGTGACTGTTCTCTACAAAAATACTTAATATCAACAAGCTATCTTCCTTTTTTACCCATAAACCAGATTTTTCCATCATCAAATTGGCGACCATAGTGGGAGATAAAGGTACCCGAATAATTCTATTCAAAACCTTACTTGTAATCCAAAGTTTAGAAATATTTATGGTATGGATCTCAATATGCAAGAAGTGCTACCTCATGAAAATGAAGTAATAAGAGATGAGAATGAGCACACTAATGTGTCTCATGTCAATCATAACACGGAAGAAAGACCATTAATGCAAGACAATTGTGATCAGTTGAGAGCTGAGATTTAAGCTCTAAGAGCCCAAAGGCAAGCTGATAGATTATTGAAAGAAAATTCCGATGCGGGAGGTATATCTCCAGATGAGCATGGGGATAATAAAAAACAAGGTGAAAATGACCAGTCCCCAAAGGTTCACGTTAATTCTAAAAAAATGCACCGAGCAAAAAAAGTGATGAGTACATCAGATTCTTCTGATAGTTCAACCACTGCTTCCGATTATAATGTGTCTTTTTTATCTAATAGTGAGTAGGGCCCTCAGATAAATAAAATAAGGGTGACCAAGAAATATTCTAGGAAAAGAGACAAGAAGGGCAAAATGAAAAATAATAAATATCATGGAAAAATAAAAGGGTCAGTTGATCACGGTATTGATCATCTAGTGAGGGATCAATTTGCTACCTAGTCCGAACCAGGTATATTTGCTACTCTTGATGAAGATACCATATTTAGCCGTATCCACAATTAGAGGTAGTCACCTTTGTCCTACAAATACTCTCTGGACATTTTCTAAGGCGGTTTGACAACTTCAAAATGGAAAAGTACGATGGAAGAAAAGAATCTGATAACCACCTCGAGTAGTTCAATTTTTTTAAGATGAACTTCGATGATAATGATAAACTTTTATATCAGACTTTCTCACAAACTCTTAAATGGAGTACCTTAAAATGGTATAATAGTTTACCACAATGATCTATAAAGAATTTTGATATATTCTAGATGGAATTTCGGAGACAATTCGTGGGGAGTAAGGAACTTAAAGGGAATGGTGACACTATCATCTATTGTTCCCACGAGCCGAATGAGTCTTTGAAAGAATACATCATCCGTTTTGTGAATACGACGAACGGATTGGCTGATTGTTTTGAACAAGTGGTTATAGTTAATTACAGACCTAAATATTCTGGACAAGGGTTACATCGGCCAAGACAGAATCTATCAATCAATCCCAACAATTTAAACCTAAGAGACGTCCATGGATTCAACCCGAATGGTTTGTCAAATTGGGTGAAAGTGTGGCTACCATTTATGATAAAACTAAGAATGCTGTGCATTTTAGAAGACCAACACCAATTCAGTCTCCCAGAGAGAGTCGGAATACTCGTTTTTGTAAGTACCACAATGATGTGGGTCATGTTACCCAAAATTACATTACCCTAAAACAAGAAGTGCATAATTTAATTGAGAAAGGGAAGTTATCAACTTTTGTTAAAAAAGCAAGGAGTAAATAGACAAGTCAATACTAAATCTAATGCAAATACGACCCAGTCCACATCGCCAACTGGTCAAGGATATATTATAGGAGCATCTACACAAGAAAATGCTGTAGTGATTATGAAAAAGTTTGATGTGAATTCGAAATATCTAGATCTTGACCCGGATCAGAATCAGGTTGGGATGATAGTAGAAAATATTATAACAATATCTTATTTATGTAACGTTTTTGAATCCCTAACCATTTTTGGGGGAGATATTGTGACTACACTTATTCAACACTACTCAAGAAAAAGACATGTTAATAGACTAACAAATCTGTTAGATGGAAAAATGTCTACGCATCTTTATCAAAGTCATGGTCTATTCATAGTCTTTGATGAAGATGATTTAAGGGACATTCCAGGGCCACACGAAGATTTTGTGGTGATAGGGGCATCCATTGGAGGAAATGTTGTACGATGGATTTTAATTGATACAAGTTGTTCGAAAAATATATTGTTCATATCAGCTTACAAGCAAATGAAGAATCCTTCAGTTATCCAACATTCAAACAGGACCATAGTGAGGTTTAGCAAGAAGTACAGGTTATGTAATTAGAGAATTTGAAGAAGAGATTTTATTGGGGAAAGGGTCGTTCAAAAAGTTAGTAAGAGTTCTGTTTGTTGTAGTTGAGTGTCTGACATCTTACAACGCTATATTCGATAGATATGGGTTGTATAGGATGCATGCGATAGCTTCCACTGTCCACCAATGTTTGAAGTATGTTGTGGGAGGAAAAGTGGGCGTCGTCCGAAGTATCCAAAAAAGGTAGCTCGTGAATGTTATGTCACTGCTCTTGCTTCGAAATCGTTAGAAGCAGTAAAGACTGAGAAATAATAGAAATTATTGGATCCTTCTACCAAGCAAAATAAAATAGATGACCCAAGGGAGGATCCTAGTGCGGTAATCCCAGTTGAATAATTTGAAATTCATAGCTTGGAAGAAGGTAAGAGTGTTAGGATCGGATCCAAACTACCCATTAAAACTAAAAGATTTTTTTTTATCTAATAATTTACATGTGTTTGCTTGGTGCAATGAGGATGTGACTGGAGTTCCAACAAGTGTGATTAGTCACAAACTATCTATCTGATCTGATGCTGGGCTAGTGGTGCAAAAAAGAAGAGCTTTTTCCAGAGTCAAATCTGAAGCGATTGTTAAAGAAGTAGATCGGTTGACCAAAATGGGGCATATCAAAGAATCTTAATACCCTCGTTGGAAAACAAACCAGTGTTGGTCAAGAAAAAGAATGGAAAATAGGGTATGTGCATTGACTTCACATATCTAAATAGAGTTTTCTCTAATGATCATTTCCCAGCGCCCCAAATAAATCAGCTAGTAAACTCTACACCAAGGAACAAGTTGTTGTCTTTTATGTATGAATTTTCTGGGTATAATCAAATACAAGTGAGTCTGAATGATCAAGATCACACTACCTTTATAACTGATAGGGGGAACTATTACTATAAAGTAATTCCATTTGGGTTGAAGAATGGTGGAGCTACTTATCAATGACTGGTGAATAAGGCATTTGCTAATCAGATCGGCATGAATATAGAATTTACATAGATGACATGATGGGGAAAATCCATAAGGAGGAAGATCACATATCCGATATTCAAGAAACTTTTTCTAACTTAAAATCCATCAACTTGAAGTTAAATCTAGAGAAATGTACCTTCAGAGTCCGATCTGGTAAAATTTTGGGGTATATTATAAGTGAGAAAGAGAATCACGATGATCCGGATCAATTAAACACTGTATTAGCTATCCACCTCAAAATATAAAGGAAGTGCAGATGTTAACTGGAAGGTTGGCTGAATTGAACCAATTTATTTCAAGATCATCGCACAAATGTGCATAATTCTTCCAAGTTTTAAGAAATGCTGAAGACTTAAATTGGTCTCCTAATTGCAATCAAGCTTTCCTTGAAATGAAAAAAGTACTTATCTTTACCTACGACATTGTTCAAACCTTTTGAAGAAGAAAGAATTTATATGTATATAACAGTATTAAAGCATGAGGTAAGTGTTGTCTTAGTTCGAGAAGTGGATAATTACCCCCGGCTGGTTTACTACATAAGCAAGAGTTTGCTGGAAGCTGAAGAAATGTACATGAAACTGGAAAAATTAGCGTTAGCATTGGTAATAGCAACTAGAAAGATGAGACCTTACTTTCAAGCATATTCTATTACAATACAAACTTCTTTTCCACTAAAAATGTGCTATAAAAGGCTGATATATAGGGGAGAATGATCAAATGGTCAGTTGAGCTTGGGGATTATGATATTGACTTTGCACCTCAGATTGCAATCAAAGCTCAAATCGTGGTTGATTTCTTACGGGAATTTCATTTTAAAAGGCATAATGATGAAGCTCAAATCTGTAATTTTAAAAAGGAGTGAGCTATCCGAACTGATGGTGGCTTTAGTACGACGGGGTGTGGAGTTGGAATTTGCTTATCTTTTCCTTATGGTGATATCATGAACCAGGCTATATGTTTTGGCGTCAGAGCGTCTAACAATAAGTCAGAATATGAAGCGGCCATAGCTAATTTAAGGTTAGCTTGAACATGTGGGGCTAAAAAAGTCCAACTGATAAATGATTCGCAATTGCTCATTTATCAGGCTCAAGGGCAATCTGAAAATAGAAAAGATCACTTGATAAAATATTTGCAAGTGCTAAAGAAAGTTACCATCGGGTTTAAATATATCAAATATGAGCGTATCCCCAGATCAGAAAACCCCATGGCAGATTCTTTAGCCACTATAGCATATTCCGAAGCATACTCTCGGATTCTTATGCAATAATATCTTTCTATAAATGCAACCAACAAGAGTGAAGTAGGATAAATTTTCATGTATCCGATGTAATTTCCAGAGATTGGAGAAGTGAAATCCAAGAATTTATCACTAATGGAGTTTTACCTTTGGACAAGATTAAGGCCAAGAAAACAAAGTACAAAGACCGTAGTTTTTAGTTCTTTGGGGTTTTTTTTGTATAAAATATTTTAGCAGACTTTTACTATGTTGTCTTGGACCCAATGAGTCTCAAAATGTTCTATGAGAGTTACATGATGGAGAAGGGTTAGCACATTGTGGCTATAGAGTTTTGACTAGAAGAGTCTTACTAGTAAGATATTATTGGCCTACAATTACGACAGATGCTAAAGATTTGGTAAAAATATGTGATCTTTGTCAAAGATATGGAAATGCAATACATATGCCAGCAGTCCCCATGGTATCAATATCCAAACTTGTACCTTTTGATAGATGGGGACTTGATCTAGTTGGGACACTTCCGATGGCTTCAGGGGTTTGTCATACTATAATTGTGGTAATAAATTACTTCTTCAAATGGGTAGATGCTGCACATTTGTCCGGGTCAACATCTAAGGAAGCCATTAAATTTATTCTCTCCAGCATATGCTGACGGTTGGTATTCCAAAATGCATCACCACAGAAAACAGTCCTTAGTTTGATAACAAAGACATGGACGTATTTTGTGCTTCAAGAGGAATTCAACATAATTTTTATTCTCCTTTTCATCCCTAAACCAATGGATAAGTTAAAGTGGCAAATCAGATAATTCTGTTAGGGCTAAAAAAGAATTTAGAAGGAGCTGCTGGAAAATGGTCGAGTTACTTATAAGTAGTATTATGGGCATACCGAACCACTCCTCATACAACCACACAAGAGTCTACATTTTCTCTAGTTTACGGGATGGATGTGATCACCCCAATAAAAGCTACTCGTCCTCTTCAGAGTTTAAAATTATTCTAAAGGATAGAATGCGATAGCTATGAGGGCTCAGTTGGATTTAGTTGAAGAAAAAAGAGTGAAATCGTATCTAAGGACTGGACATTATCAAGGCTTGATGATGAGTAGATTTTCCTCTAAAGTAAAAGTAATATATTTTTTCAAGTTGGAGATAAAGTATTGAGAAAGTTTTCCCGCACACTAAGGAGAAGTAGTTCAGAAAGCTAGCTCCGAATTGGGAAGGATCATACACCGTATGTGAAAGAATTAAGCAAAAAACATACAAACTCAAAGACAAAGAAGACACCCTGTTGAAGTATCCTTCGAATGTGGAGCATCTCAGGTTATACTTTGAATAAAATCATCTTGTAAATACTTATTTTGCTTTACCCCAATATAAATATTTGGGGGCATACTCATTCTTACCCTGGTGGCGCATGGACGTTTTATTGAGGTGTCTGGAACTCAGTCAATATACTATCCTTTATTTTTTTAAAGAAGGACTTATTAAACACGTGAAGGACTAGAGACTAATTAAATACATATTGTCTTCAAATGAATTATTTTGAATGCATCGGATAAATGCAAGATTGGTTAAGTGTTTAAATCCTTTTAAAAAAATACTTTTTAACGCAGTGATCAGATTTAATATAGGCATATGGTTTTATCATGATCTAGTATAATCATATATTAATGGAAGTAAAAAAATACCAAGGAAATATACAAAGTGAATGAAAGTAAATATGGCATGAAATACAAATAAGATCATAAAAAGAATCGTAACCCACATTAACTTGTGATAATAAAGTTTCTGGAACATCTGATATGAAAAATAGAATTCCTAGCATACTCGAAGGATTTGATTCAAAATAAAAACACAATAAAAATATTTAACCTTAGGGCTCGTTCCTTTTGGTTTTCTATTCAGTAATGCCTTCTTCTTTCTCCTCTTTGTCATCACCTAAATCCTCCTCAGATTCATCAGTCATCAGAGGAGATTTTGAGTTTATCACTTTGTGCCATAGTATGAAAAATAATTTCTTCATAAGGCAAAATATTCCACAGCTTCCCAAGAGACCGTTTATGAAACGTTTCATGGAACAATAAGGCCATGTTCGAGTTAACAGACTTTTCCCTATGATACATAGATTTCAACACCCTCTCCGCATACTCATTCTTAGCAATTGTTATGTATTAGGATTTTGTTTATTTCTAAGAAGCAATCTCATCATCCCTATTCTTGAGAAGATCTTATAATTCTTTTTTTTCCTTGGATAATTGATCATTGGCATTCTTCTGATTGATCAGTTCTTTCTTGAATGAATCGATTTTTATGGAAGTGGTAGATTGCAATCCGGTGTGGCTAGCCTGTGATTTTTCAAGATCAGACTTAGCTTGTACTAAATCATAATTAAGCTGTTTCTTTTCGTTGCCCAAAGTCTCAACCTTGCTATGTTCGACCGTGATAGAATTCTTAAGGCCTTGATTTTCAGTACAAAAGGAAACGATGTCGCTTGTTTGAGATCAGACTTGCCTCTCCAAGTCGACGATTGGCCTTATATAACCTAAAAATGCATAGGCCAGAAAATCATGCTCACTGTACAATTCAAAAAATTCGTCATTATGAGTCACGACATTGGCGATAGTAGTAGATTAGGGGAAAGTCTTATTAAAATATTCTTTATCAAACTCACTAAAATACAAATGTTCTAGAACATCTAAATTCACTCCGCCTTCAAGAGAAGAATAGTTAGCAGCATAAAACAATGGAGATGAGGGAGTATTGGAGGGAAGGACTTTGGGTCGGAGTATGATCTCCTAACCAATGGAAACATTTTTTCTCTTTCCACTCTCTTATCACTACCATCCACACTCCTCTTCTTCCCTTTCTTTATCTTAATCTTTGGAGAGTGTGGTGGCTCCTTAGCCTCATCTATAGTAACTGCAACGGCATCCAACAATGCAACATCAATCTATCCTGGCAGTCCCAAACTACCCACATCGGGAAGCCCTTGAGAAGGATTGCCACCTTTTTTTCTTCTTAATTTTGTCAAGATGCTTAGGAGCCTTGTTATTAGCTGGTAAATAAAGCTTACCATATTTTTCCTCTGTCCTTTTGAAGATCTCAGCAGCTTCAGGAGAAGTGTTCCTACGAGAGCTCCCTGGCTGAGCTTGTTCTCCATAGATGTACCCTCACCATGTTTGCTGTTGTAAAAAAATTGTGAAAACCAGTTCCCCAATTCATTGTGGCCCAATGATTCAGCTTTGTAAAAGTGTTTCGTCCCTTTTCCAAATTTTCTGAGAACATCTTTGAAAGCACTGAAAGATAAATCTGATGTAAAATGTCATATCAACATCCGATGTGAAATTTAATATCAACATCTGGATGTGAGGTTTAATATCAATACACAGTAAGGAAGTGGTAAAATGTTTACTTGAGATTTTCTAGTATCTGGTTAACAAACTTGGATTTTCCATGGCTATGATTTTCTTGCCATTTTCCCAAGCACCACTGATGTAGAGAAATTGGATCCTCCAAGGCTTGTCAGCTTCTAGTAGATCATCAACAACTTTATAATTAGTCCCCATGTTAAAATAATAGAAGGGGATATGACAATTCCAATGAAAACTAGCCACAACAACAAACTGCTCCATAGACATCAGAATATTAGACAACCTTGAAGCTATGATGCTGGCTAGTAATGTATACCAAGAATTGGGCATAACTTCACCAAATGGAAGTATCTCACAATCTCTGGGTCCAAAGGGAACGACCTCAATTTAGCACTTCGGTATATACCACTAATTCCCCGATTTTATTATCCATTAGAGTCTCCCTGGGGATAAGAATCCTTACTTTGACGGACTCTAAAAAACCCCATTTTTCCCGATTCTGTCCAATTTAGCTGTATGGGTATACACGTAGGAGATGTTTTGAAGTACCAACATATATTTAACACTAACCTTGGAGTAGTGGGGCCTCACTCGCCCCACAAGATACTCTGGAAGCGGTTCACATTATGGCGGTCTGACATTTTCTTTCTTTTCCTGAACTACACTAGTTTCATTGGTTTGACCGGATGTCTCAAATGAAGTGTCATCTCCACTGTCATCCATTTTTTCATCCATTATCTGTGGTGGATTGACAACCAACTTAAGGATAGTATCCATTTTTTTGATACAAGAAGAATCAGTTGGTGGAATTGGTGGATTTCGGATCCGAAGTAGGCAACACTGGAAGAAACTACCATTGTAGAACATTCAGTGGGTTTTCTGTATCTATGGCAAAATAGGTTACATTTTTTTCTTTAAAAACCCTAGTAATACTTTGAGGCACGTTTTCCCATACATCCGACCCCATAGAAATAAAAGGAGATGGAGCTATACGATTACTAACAGATTTATTTTTGGTGAAAGGATATTCAATTAACTGAGTAGGTGGTTCAAGAGTTGTTAAAGATGGAGCAAGATAATTTTTTTTTAAACTACTGATGGTCTATGAGATGACGAACTTCTGTCTGGTTCCGATATCTTTTGTATGATTAGTCCACCAGGAGAAACAGGTAGTCCGACATCGATTCTAGCCTCTCCATTCTCTTCCTCTAACTCAGACAGCTCAAGCCAGCGTTCTTTGATTAAGACAGTTGTTGCAGTGAACACAAAAGTCTTGAGAAATATTAGAAAAGTTGAAAAATTGTGATGATTCAAGGTTTCTTACTCTAGAAATGGATACAGTAAACAAATTCACACTTATACAGTTGAAAGATCTACTAGAGTGCTTTACATAGGGGAGATGAATCAGAGACATAATAAATAAAGGCTACTAATTATAAGCCCATTAATTTTTGAAGTTTAGGTGCAAGTACCTAGGAAAAATCGTCTAGTGGGTCAAATTAGAAATTCACATGTGTAACAGAGAACTAATTAAAAAGTCAAAACCTTTGAGCTGTTTGATTAACTCTTCAGATTCACTTCGAAGGTAGATCAGACATTATCTATCATGGTTAACGCTTCCAAATATTTTTTGAAAGAACTAAGGGAGCTATATGATCGGATCAGATATAGTTGGGGGTATTTCATAGTGATTCTGATTTTATCCGACGGGAAATTTGGACATAATGATCAAAATTTAATGACTAAGCAACAACCTGAGTGGGTCAATGACTCAGATATGTGTCTACTACCTTGAAATATGGTCTTGGGGGCTCATAATGGATTTGTGGGCTCATATAATGGACCGAATAATAAGATCTGACCCGAAAGGCCCATGGGTATCTCAAAAGAGTATAAATGCCCCAACCAACTTCATTAAGAGGGTTGTATTTTTTCTAGAAACATTAAATACAAACATACACCTCATTTCTATGACTATTCTCTACAAAAAAAATACTTAATATCAATTTTTTATATATTCCCATTTGGATCATCATATATACTTAAATGTATCAACATAATTACGCAATATAGAAAACTGTTGTTTTACAGGTAATCTGATACACCTTGTAATTTTAAATGATTGAGAACAAAAAACTAAAAATGTATCACAACAACTTATATGTGCAAAACAATTCTCTCAATGATCACATTTTCAACTACAACCTAAATAAAATTTGAATTCTCATGGAAAACGTCATAAAAATAACATGAAACTATAATCAATATGTATCAGATTCTAATTTTTCATATTATACTTAATTTGAGATAGTTAAATTAATCTTTAAAAGGACTAAGAGATAGATCGATCATTGTATTATTTAACCAAAATTATACAGTTTGGTTTTTTCCAGTACAAGTTTAAGATCGTATTATTGTTTCATATTTATATGTATAATTTTGGTTAAATAATACAATGATCGATCTATCTCTTAGTCCTTTTAAAGATTAATTTAGCTATCTCAAATTAAGTATAATATGAAAAATTAGAATCTGATACATATTGATTATAGTTTCATGTTATTTTTATGACGCTTTCCATGAGAATTCAAATTTTATTTAGGTTGTAGTTGAAAATGTGATCATTGAGAGAATTGTTTTGCACATATAAGTTGTTGTGATACATTTTTAGTTTTTTGTTCTCAATCATTTAAAATTACAAGGTGTATCAGATTACCTGTAAAACAACAGTTTTCTATATTGCGTAATTATGTTGATACATTTAAGTATATATGATGATCCAAATGGGAATATATAAAAAATTGCTAAATTGGATTGTCTCATTTATGTGGATTCAGAGCATTCAAACTATGGTATTTATAAGTTTAGTTAATTAAATATAATCAACTATACGTATGTTGGACCAACATGTAATTAAGAGATCCTCATGGAACATATTTTTTTAATTACTAGTTGGATTAATGCAAGATTTGGAGGGAGGACGAATCAATATGACACTATAGATATTGGACTTTAAGAGTCTAATATGGTCATGATCCTCAATTGACACCAGATTATCGAATTAAAGTGGTATCGAGCCATATGAGTTAAGTCATCAAATGCGAGGTTATATTTAGAATATTAAGAATGAATATATCCACCTTTAATCCCGGGTGCACATATAAGAATAAAAACCTAAACTATCACTTTTTTTTCTTTCTTACATTTCTCTTACGTACTCTTTAAGATACCAAATATGTAAATCCAACATCAACGGTTCCTTGCCAGCTTCATCAGTTTCGTTATTGGTATCTCAGTTTCGTTGTCTAATTACATCAAAGATATAAAGATGACTATTGATATGTCCTTTCAATCTTACTGCATCTTCTAAGTTTTTGCCCATAAGAGATCTTGACCATATGTTTTTATATATAAATCTAGGGATACAAATCCTAATTCTTACAAACAAAATTTATATAAAAACCCCATAAAACTACTACTTTTTATGAATCCAACTAGTTTTCACTATCTAAAACCAAATCTTGATCCAAATATTTACCACTTATAAATACATGTTTCACCAAAACCTAAATTTATAGGAAAAAAGTTTAAATAACTTAAAGTTTTAACCGTAATTTTTTTAAATTTTCACCTTACTAGAGAGATTTATCCTTACAAGATCACCGTACTTCTGAATAATTAGAAAACCTAAGCCTAGAATATAGCTAAACTCACAGATAGTGTTAGCTGAAGCTCAACCACTCCAAAAGAATCATGTTCAATTATAGTATTAAATTTACAACAAAAATAAAAGAACAACATAGCTTCCGCTCGTAGTCAAATCCATCAGCCTAGCCTTGTATGTGAATAACTTAACTTCAAGGGTACCTTGATACCTTTTGAATATTCATTTAATCCGAACAAGCATCTGACATTTTGGTTGATTTAAAAAAATTTAGGTGTTCATATTATTGAGAGATATCAGTTATTTCTTTATGGGCTTTAGCCATTTTTATTATCATTTCTCTTTATAACATTATAATAGCTATAAGGTTCAAGAACATCTTCATGCATTTCAATCGACAAAGCATAACCAATATCATTAACATAACCATACTGTTGGGGTAGTTTTCCTTGTCTCTATGCTTTATATCTCATTAGTAGATATATGTCAAGTCTATGCGTCTCTCTAGTCTGATCATGCAAAGGTATTGGAACCTTAGGACCTCGGTCATTTTTGGACTCATGAAGTGATCTAACTTCCTCTGTACGGGCCGAAGATGAACCTAATCCTAAATCACTTTCGGCAAAAGCATCTCTAGTTTCATTTTTTAGATCAGACTTAACACCAACTTCATATTTATTTTCAGAAGTACTACTTTGGGTATTCACCATCTTCTTTAGTGGCATGTCCTTTTTATTGAAAACCATGTATTTTCTTATCATATCATCCGAAATTCCAGGATCAAGACAACATATCTTATACCTTCTTACTTGTTTTGGATAGTCGAGGAATAAATATTTTAGTGTTCTTAGTCGAAGCTTGTCTTGCTTCACATGTGTATAGGTAACACATCTAAACATTCCCAAATGAACCATCTGAGGTTTCTTTCTGGTTCATTCCACTTGAAGAAAAAGAAAGTTTAATACAATAGATGGATATATGAAGCCGTAGTCACATAGTCTCTTCAGAATCTTCTGGTCATTGCAGCTATTTGAATTATACACATAACAATTTCTAGTAAGGTTCCGTTCATTCTTTCAGCAAGCCCATTATGTTGGAGAGTTCAAATCATGGTTTGGTGTCTAGAAATATCAAGATTTAAAAAATGACTAGTGAAATTATTGTTCATATATTCCAAGCCATTTTAAGTTTGAAGCTTCTACAACATCTTCCATGTTTGATTCTCCATTAAAGTTTTTCGATTTATGGAAACATCAAATACCTCATCCGTAATATTAAAAAATATATACTTCCCTAGAATAGTCATCAGTCAAGGATATGAAGTAACTTACCGCACTTATAATAGGTTCTCGTGTCAGACCCCAAAGATATGAATGAACATACTCAAGAACACTATTGGTTGTATGGTCACTAGAAGGAAACAATACCATTTTACTCTTATCCATTATACAACTCTCGCAAAAGCTCCACTTCTAAATTGTCCTACCATCCGACAACCCTTATGCACACTAGACATTAGACATACCTCCTACCACTACAGAGCCCTCAAGAACTAATACATCATTAGTCTTATAGGCTTTCATAATAACAAATGAGCCTTGAAAGATCTCAAGTTTGTCATCTCCACCCTTATAAGCAAACCTTTCCTCATCCAACATTCCAATATAAAGAAGGTTACCTCTAAATTCAGACACATACCTAACGTTGTTAATCACTATCCTAAGTGCTATAGATAATTTCAGCCACAATTCTCACTCTTTTGACATCACATGATTCATCATTCCTAAGAATGATCTTTCCACTTAAAAATAGTATCATCTTTTGAAATCAATGTTTATTGGAAGTCATGTGAAATGATGTGCTTGAATCCAATTTCAGTTTATTATTATACCTACAAGAATAATAAGTCGTTAAACCATCAGCGTACTCATAGTCGTCTGATACCATTGCGTTATCTTTGGCATTGTCCTTCAGATAAATATTGTCATTTCTTCTCTCTGGTTGGTGTTTACTGATACATCATCTCTTATTGTACAACCAACATATCATTTTAGAACCCATCCCAATCCCTAAGATTTTAACGCCGAGAGTTTCCTCTCTTCTCGTTTTAATACATCCTTAATGGCCTACCCATCACACTTAGTCCGAGACCTTAAGATTCGTTCTTCAGAACTGTCTTACTTTGAAGATCCTTTGAGTTCAAGGTACTTTTTAATTCGTCCATCATAAATGACTCTTTACCATAGAGCATGATGTCCAAAGCATGCCCATACACCTTTGGTAGAGAATTCAAGAGGATTATGTCATGGTCCTCTTTCTCAATTTTGACACCAACTACATTCAAGTCAAGAATGATTCTATAGGAAATCATCTAGGCGTCTATAGGTCTCTAATATATCATCCATTAAATGCGTGAACAACTATTTCTTGAGATATAAGCTACCATCCATAGATTTCTTCATATAAATCACCTCCATCTGATTCCATATCCCCAACGTTCCAGGCTCTTTCGATATATGTTGAAGCACTTCATCCTACAAACTTAATATGAGGGAACTATAAGCTTTTGAAAATACTTTGACATTAACCTTATCCGTAGATTTCTCATCAATGAAAACAAAGAATCTTTTGTGTACTACAAAAACCCAAACCTTAATTCTATAGAGGTTGAAATCATCATCTATTGATTTTCTCAAGGTTGAAGTTCATGGAACTCATTTTGGTGGCTCTTCTCGATTTCTCGGTGATAAATTTCTCTCTAACCTCAAGATATGAAAAGATCTTTGTCATTTCTTCTTTGTTATAACACTACCAAAATCATTGTTCCAGATTATCCAAAATCACCGCACCACTAGTTAGGGAAACTATCCATTACAATAGCACATTTGCTTCAGAATTATCAGCAAACCCAATCATCAATAATATCCAAACTCAAAGAAAACATTAGTCGAAGCTCAACCGTTCTAGTCAAAACTTGTTTGGTTTTAGTATTGAATCTACAACAAGAACAAATGAGCACACAACTTTGACTTGTACTCAAATCTTAGTTATGAATCGTTTAACAACAAAACAAGACTATTAGACAAGAATTTAAAACCAAACACACACATGATAATTTAACATGGTTCACATTATGAAGAAATCTTACATCCACTGGAACGAGCACAAATTATATATATATATATATATATATATATGAGATTACAAGAAGACTTTCTGAAACACTAAGCACCTTACCACCCTTCTTTGTTACAAAGCACTCAAAACTTACAAAAGAACTATGAATATTAGAGTATCTCCAAGTATTTATCTTCTATCTCACTATAGCTGAAAGCTTCTAGCTTTATCTCTCAAATCTCACAATTGTTACTCTCACACAAATGACTAGGAAAGACTTCATATCATTCTCTCACTATTTATAAATAATCATTGATGTGCACAATGTTCCCCAGCTCATATTAGCGCTTTACATAATATTTTCTTATTTGACCAGGCATACGTGCACATAAAGAAAAGGCTAAGTTTGACATTCGTACGACAAGGGTAGTAATGCCTCCTTTGTATTATTTGTTACATGTAGCAGGCCTAAATCAAACACTCTTTGAATAACGCTTGAGGTTTCTCATCAATGCAAACTTTTAGTGACTCAACTTCATCTAGAAGCTTCCAAGATTCTTTAGAAGTCTTTCGACAATCATGTTCTGCAACTTCGACTCTGTCGATGATTAGCTCCACCTTTAGCTTCGACGGAACATACTTTTTACCTTTAACAAAACTTGTCTTTAGGTTTCAACCAAAGTTTTGCACCTAAGTAACGACCTCAATTTTTATCTACGAAAATCGAACAGTTCATGCTTACATATCTTCGTTTATCCATTTTTAACCATGTAGTTTTAGTAGTGTTAATTTTCGAATCATTTTTAATCTACACCGAACCTTCCTAAACCAAATTTGTAGATATAAAATGACTTAAAGTTTTAATAATAACTTCTGATAAATTAATAAGTTTATTCGTGATTTACTTAAAAAGAAAGGTTAACGGCATATAGTTAATGTTATTGAGAATTTAATTTACTAGATAAGAAAAAATGTTCGCAAAATGTTGGAAAAAAACCTCATGCATGTATGTTAGAATGATCTAACACACTCTAATGGTAATAGACATAAATACTTTAATGGATTTCTTTTTCTTCAAAAATTCTATTAGCGTTGAAGTGAATGGTTGGTTAAGACTTGAGAGTTATCACTATCTCTAGAAGGGAGAGGATAAAAATTTGCCAAAAAAAGGTCAATTACCTATGTTTTAAGCTATTACTAATTTATCAAAGTATTCGTCTACTTAAATACTAAATCATCACTTGCACGGTTTATATTAACCAATATAATAGACACACACAATGTTTTTATAATATATAAATTATCATGAAAATATTCACGGATATGAAAGTCATCTTTAAAAATCATTGCTCAAGTGCTAATCAGGAAATAATTAACAAAAATCAGTCATTAGTTGTTTATTTAAACACATTATGTTATCGTCCGCTTACGTGACGTCTTAAACCGAGATGATCTGTTTGTGTTATGGCCTTTGAGAAAAGTATTTCAATCATAAACCAAAATAGTAGTATAAGGCTCGCCTTTATGCCATTCATCCATAAAACATTGCCTGCACGCTTATAAAACTAGTACTAGTCGAAACCACTCATTATCTTGGTGCTAATTATTGCTCTTAGCGATTATAGAATATGCTTACTGATTTGTCATTACGATGGTTGGACTCGTTAAAGCTTTCTTTACACGAGTATCTAGAGATGGCCAACATATAGGACGACCAAAATAATAAAACTTCAGTCATCGTCAGATTCATACACGGAATTGGGACTTTTTGATTTTTTTATAACAAGTATATTTTAAAATTTTGAAAATGTACCGTAGTCTGACGGGAGTTGGGAATGATTTTTAATTTTAATAAAATAATAATTTGAAATAATAAAACTATTACCATTATCCAAAATTAAAGTCCTAAGTCTATTGAAAACGTTACAGAATATAGTCAACAAGAAAAAAGTTCTTACTATTACATAGTAAGAACGTAGAGTGTTTCAAACAAAATACAAAACAAAAATTTATTTATAATTCAAAGGTAATGAATTGGTTCCATAATATAGATAAAAAAGTTTAGCATACTATTATCGTTAAATAATCATCAAGCGAAATTACATTTTCTTTTACGATAAAACAACAAAATTGATAATAAAACACAGAGATACATTGATTTATACAACATATTGATTTGATAAATCCCACAAGTTTACTAGTATAAAAAATAATTCTGTCTGATCCAAAAATCATATACTAGAAACAATTATTTTAAACAATATATGTATATCTAGTTTTTATATTGGTTTCGAAGTTTGATATATCTATGTACTAAACAAATAGCTTGAATATACAGAAATACAGATTTTGGCACCAAATTTAAGAAATTAAAATCGATTTTTTTTCCATTTCTAATCCAAAAAGAAGTCAAACCATTGAACTATGCTCCAATTAATGATTTGTACTAACGGAATATAGACTCATCGTTGAAATTTCATCTGATTTGATGTTGGAAACATAATGAATGAGGTTATTGAAGAGTTGAAGACTGGATATCCAGATAAAGATTTAGACCATTTATCAAACACTTGAACTGCTATTGAAAAGAAAAGATTTTCAGTAAAGTGATCAAGCTCTTTCATGTTATCGATGCAATCATGTGAGAGACAACCCGCTGATTCTCGGCTATTAGTCAAATCATCCTAAAATTATTTTGAAATCAAGATGAAGCTTAAAGAAAGCTATGTTGATAAGGAGACCCTCCTATTTTGTGGATGATCTCTCAAGATACTTTATTATGAGAAGACGAGAAAAGATCTAACAAGAACAAACAATGAAAGGTATAATATTCTTAAGCTATTGAGGATGTCACATTGATGCTGCCATTTACATCTTCAAGCGATGAAAAACTGATAGGATTCGATTATTTTGCTCTGTTACAAAAGTCTGAAATATTTTTAGTGGTATATGTAATACTAAAAAAATGATCAAAAGCTAGTCAGGATTAACCTTCTAAGCTTGTTAGGAACCATAAAGAGTTTAACCTCATATATTTATATCATTAATACAATATTAGAAAAATAGTTTTAGTCATTAGATCTTATATAGGTCATACCCAGATTTTCGAGGAGGAAAATGATACTTAATGTATTAGGGACTTGAGTATGATTGAAATCAAGTTTCATTTTACATTTAAGAGTCCATTGAGCAAGTCATTCGGCTGTTTTGTTTCGGTTTCTATAAATGTGAGATAGAACCATGTTAGAGGACATCAAGCTTCTACAACTGGTCAAGTAGGGTTTAAGAGTCCAGGGTTCTTTACCAGTAATTATAAGATCTACTAGAATTTTGGAATCTGATTCATTGTCCACCCTGTCTATATTAAGACAAGTAGTTTCCATGCCTTATGTAAAAAAATACCTTATTATCCTTCATTTCTCACGCAATTCCTCCAATAGTTCCGGATTAAGGAACCAAATAAATATAATGTAATTCAAGTTTTTGTACTTTACTGTTTTTAAAGGAGGATTAAACCAACAAAAGTTTACTCGAAATTCTAGCATTGGAAAAAGTACTCAAATTTGGAATTTAAATTTGGCCATCTCCTTAATCTTAATGGATGTTTAAGATCAGTTAATTTTCAATTAACTAATCACGAGGGAAATGAAAGAAAGGACCCTTAATGAAGACAAAAAACTCAAACCAACATCATTAAATTTAGTATGCGATTTATCATAGAGGTTGTGGTTTAAACACTCATTATTCTAAAACTAATAATTAGACCTATTTATGTTATAGATTTAAAAATATGAAGCCTAAACTATGAAACAAAATCTAATTAAAGTTTTTTCTAATGTTTTTTTGTGTTGAATAAATGAATTAATGAAAATAAAGATCTTCATACAAGTACCTAGGACATACTCCAAGGGAAGGCTGAAAAGCCGAAGGGTAAAGAAATGCAGTAAATGACCATAACAAGGTCATAAAATATATAAAAAGTAATAGTAAGACAAAAATTAGAAAAAGTGGGATGTGAATTTGTTAAAGACTAGATGTGGGAGCAACAGACGTGAAGAACCTGCATTCTATAAAAAAAAACCAATTAACGGAAACACCATTAAGTTAGTGGATGATAGTTTAGAAAGACCAGCCAATTTTGGTTCCCAGAATTCAGAAATGAAGATAAACTAGTAAGCGAAAAGAAATAGCAATGGAAAGGCTCGGAGGGGAGCCGAAGATTATTTTATTTTTCTCTCTCCTAATATGGTAAACGATAGCACCAAAGCAGGTTCGCCAAATTTGACAAAGATTTGAGGGAGGCAAATTGGAGGCTCTAAGAAGCCAAAAGTTCTAATTAGAGTTATTATGGTAGGGGATCCCAATCTTAGTACGAGTGTGCTCCCATAAGCTTTGGGAGAAACTAAAATCATAATGGATATTCTTAATATTTTCATCATCATTTCATAGGATGCTAGAAGGGGAAGAACCAATCCTACATAACAAAATCTTATCACGAGTGATAAGTTTTCGATGAATGGCGATCCAGAGAATGAAATAGTGACGTCGGATATTAAATTTACTCTAGACTAACCCCGCCCATTCGACATAGGGGATAGACGTTTGAACGAAAGTGTAAGTATCTTTAATCGTGAATTTGTAAGCTCATTGTTTCACCGTCTAAAGAGGGATATCTTCTGGGTAGACTTCATGAGGAGGAAGGGAGAAAATAATATTTTGGAGATCCATAAGGTTGTTTATGTTCCTAGCATTTGTAGATCTCCTGTTGAGAGGCCATATCGATCGTCCGTCGGAGATAAAGTTAGAGACAATAATGTGCTTACCTAACCTTGAATCAAAGATGATGGAATGACCATCGTAAGTAGCAAGAGAGGTAGAAAGTAGTCAGTGATCAAACCAAAAGAGGTATTCCTGCCATTTTTAATAGCCACCCCAAAAATATTATTGGCTAGAGGCCTAAAGGATAAAAGTTTCCTCCAGGTTCAGGAGGGGTAGAGCCAAGGTATACTTCCTAGTCGTTGTTGTTTTTATTTTTTTCGGTATTAATCCACACGCTCAAGATAGAGTTAAAGGTTTTGTTAAATATGGACCAAATGTGCTTGAGGGCGGCCGCCTGATTTCATACTTTAAGTCCAAAATCCTAAAGCCACCATCAAGCAAGGGCACCGTAACTGAGGACCAGGAAACTTTGGCATCAAAGATTTTTAAATCATGAACATACCAGAGATAGAGACAAAGGATTTAAGAGAGTTCTTTAAGAACTCTGGAAGGGAAGATGAAAATAGAAGACTTGTACACTTGCCCAACAAAAAGAACATATTTAATAAGTTGAAGACGACTCGCATAAGAGATTTATTTATAATTCAAAGAACCAATACGAGCCATAATATTGTGAATGAGGGGTCGACAGTTAGAATGGAAAAGACGACCACTGATAAGGGGAACTCCCAGATACTTCACCGGGAGAGAACCAACCTTAAAACCAGAAAGGTTGATGAGATCAGTCTTGGGAGTAGGGTTGATTCCATATAGGAATATCTGGCTCTTATCAGGGCTAATTTGTAGCCCAAAGAGAAGAAATATATTTGAGACATTCTTTAATGAGAAGCAAGGACTTGATGTCTCCATGGCAAAGGATCCTAAGATCATCCGCATAGTAGAGGTTAACAATTTTAAATTTATAAAATTTCCAATTGGATTGAAATTACGGTCGGTGTTTTTCTCCTTGAAGATGTTATAGAGAACTTGCATGACCAGGACGAACATGAAATGCAATAGATGATCCCCTTGTTGGAGGGTATTTTAGGTAATTTATTAGTTGAGTATTAAATTTTTAACTATGCATGTGTGCTAGTATTTAATATCTATAGAAAAAGTCCAACCTATTAAATGTGGTTGGTTGTGGTATTTATACTTTTGTTTTAGGACCTATGGGTCGTTCGGGTCAGATCTTGGATTTGGATCAGCCTCAAAGACTCCAAAGCCCAAGACCGAAAATGGTTTAGTACACAACTGAGTCATAATCCACTTGAGCTTACTATTCATTCATCGAACTTTGTTGATTCTGTCCGAACTTCGTTGATTCTGTACGAATTGCCCCTTTGTTGATCCATCAAATGCTATAAAAAGGGGTAGCAATACATAGGATAATCCAAGTGATCATTTGATTGGGGAAATCCATAGAAACAAGAATGCCAAAGATAATGTGTCATCTAACATTGTCAAAAGCTTTCATCAAGTCAATATTTAGAGCTAATCTTTTACCTTTGAAGTTAAGATAGTACCTTTTAAGAAGTTCTTAGGAGAAAATAATGTTGTAAAAAATATTTCCGCCAACAACGAAAGCTGATTGAGACGTATCAATTAGGTAAAGAAAATAGTCTTTCATTATGTTGACCATAATTTTAGAGATAATTTAATAGAATACATTGCATAATAGGACGGTAGTCATGAGCATGCGCATGAGTGTCAGATGGTCATGGTCATGATTTTATGTTTTAGAGTGGTCTATGATATAAAAGGTTACCTTTTAAGTCAGTATTTGATTATAAAATTGTATGTCAATAATGATTAAATTTAGGTTTTTTAACATAATGTTTTTGGAGATATATAATTGATTATATGTTTAAAAATAAATCAAAATATAACAAATATTTAATATTTGATACAAATAATTTAAAACTAATAAATTTATTTATAAAAAATAATATAAGACAAACAAGGTAATTCCACTATTAAAATTAAAATTTTGGAGCTCTTATATATCCAAATCTAGTATTTTTGAGCCAACACGTCCCATTTAATCCTTCCGAATTTTGAATCATCTAGTTGGTAGTATGATGCTTTAAATTTGTTTTGTTAAACATATTAGTATGATTATGTCATATCTAATCACACAAATAATTCTTCAAAATTTGAAAATAATAAATTGATATTACAAAAATCAATATTGAAAATAAAACATTAAACCAACTGAAAAATAGATATCCGAATCAAAACTGAATTTCAACCAAAATCAAATCAAAATAAAATAAAAATAAAAATAAAAAGCATGTAAAAAGTAAAAGGCATAAGTGGTACAAGCCAATTGTTTAGATTGCTAGGAATGAAACTAATTGATGGTAGCTCGATAAAAAAGAGAAAATACATTGGAAATATGTGTTCATAACGCGATCATATATACAACTATTTAATTAATGACAATCATTAATTTATTTTTATTTGTCTCTCCTCTATCTCTTCTAATATCTTCTTGTTGTAAATTGGAGAATAAAGATCGTGTGAAATAGTATAAATATAGTTCTCTTCATGTAATTATTTTATCATCTTATTTTCTAGTTTAGTAATTTCACACATCCAAATCTATCTAACCGGAATTCGTCAAGCCAAATTGTCAATGTCTGTCGAAATCGATTGCTACTCTGCATATTATTTTTATTAAAGCATTAAAAAAATATTGTAGGTAGTAAAATATATCATTCAATTGCTACCTGCTTCCCCTAGTGGATTGGTCATACAAATGATACCAGTGTCGGACACGAGTTCATATTCTTGCAGACCAACAGTATTTCCCAAGAAAATTTATATGCTCCATCTTTAATAAATCTTGGAGCAATCAAAATCACCACTTCATCAATAAAAACAACCACAACCACCAGTTCACTAACAAAAACAAACAAACAAAAATCCCTTTTTAGAGCTAGAGTTGTTTCCAGCCGCAAAACTCCATCCTCTTTTATTTCTATGGGTTCCGATATAGAACACAGCCCACCTCGAAGGGTTACTAGGCTATCCAAAGCCAAAACTAAAAATCCACCTGTCAAAGAGGCAAAGAAGCCTAATGATGGTCCTTCAGCAATAAAGTCTCTAACAGTGTTAATTTTGGATCCATGCCCATCGACTTCTCCCGTTGGATCTTCTCATATTGAGAAAGAAGACACTAAGCGGCAGATCAGGCGCCAAAAATAATAAAAGAGACGATGGTGGACAGTGGGCCATATACCCCTTTAGAGACCTCGGGACACATTGGAGACACTAGTATAGTTCGAGAAAAGCACAAAGTAGTGGAGAAACCTGACACCGAACCGCTTCCAGAGTGTCTCGTTGGGTGAGTAGGGCCCAACTTCTTCAAGTTTAGTGTTAAGTACTTGCTAGCACTTCAAAGAATGTATTATGCGTATACCGATACTGATAAGTTGGATATGATAAGGAAAAAATGGGGCTTTCCGGATTCGATCAAGGTGAAAATTCCCATCCGTGATGAGACTCTGATGGATAGTAAAATTGGGGAGCTTGTGGTATACACCAAACTACTCAACTGGGGCCTTTGGTTTCCTTTGGAGCCATAGATAGTTAGATACTTTCATTTAGTAAAGCTGTGACCGAGTCAGTTAAGTACCAATGCTTAATATACCTTATTAGCCAACATCATTGCTTTAAGGCTTTCCCAAATCCCAATGCATATGGAACAGTTTGCAGTTGTGGCCGACTTATGTAGAAACCATCATATCCCTTTCTACTATTTCAACATGGGGAATGATTACACGGTGGTTAATGACATGCTAGAAGATGATAAGCCTTGGAGGAGTCGATTTTTCTATATCAGTGGCACTTGGGAGAATGGTAGAAAAATCAGAAACAAGGAGAATCCAAGCTTGCTAATCAGATACTGGAAAAGCTCAAGTAAACGTTTAATGATTATTTTCAGTGTGTATTAATATCGATATCTACATCGGATAATTTTAACTTTAGCTCATACTTCAGATTTGTTTTTCATTGTTTCCAAAATGTTCTAAGAGAATTTGGAAGATGGATAAACCACATTTACTAAATTGAATCAATGGGCCATGGAAAATTTGGAAGCTAGTTTCCATAATTGCTTCACAATAGCTAATATGGTAAGGGCTCATCTATGGAGAACAAGCTCAACTAGGGAACTTTCTTGGGAAAAATTCACTAACCCTTCTGAAGCTGCTGAAATCTTCAAACACACTAAATAAAAAGATGGTAAGCTCTTCTTACCAGCTAGGAATAAGGCTCCGAGTCACCTTGAAAAAACTGAGAAGAAAAAGAAGAAAAGTTGAGACACCTCTTAGGGACTTCCCGATGCATGTAGTTTTGGATTACCATGAGAGATTAATGTTACACTATTGAAGGCTGTGGCGGTAAATGTTGGTGAGGCAGAAAGGCTCAAGAGATGCCAGGCAGGTAATGATGACAGGGCAGATAAGAAAAACAAAGTAGCTATCCGTTTGTAGATTATAATCTGATCCGAGATCATCCCTCCCATCATTCCTACTGAAAATCCATCTAAATTTCCTACTAAAGAAGAGGTTCGTGTTGATAATTTCTCTTTAGTGTTTTCTAATGCTGACGAACCTCTTGATGTATACAACGTTAACCTAGATGATATATGGAACTTATATTTCAACGAGTTTGACAAAGAGGATTTTGACTGAACCTTCCCTCAATCATCCAACATATCTAATGCAGTGATTCATGACGGTGAATCTTTTGGAGTTTCCGATGAGTATGACACCTTGGGATATGTAGTATTAGGCTACATCAGGCCCATAGTCGACTTAGAAAGACAAGTTCGAGCTCAAACCAAAGATATCACTTCCCTCCAAATTGACAATCAAAGCCTAAAGGTATATCACTAGCATCTGAACAGAACAATATTGAGACTTTAATCAAGGAAAAGAACAACTGAATACTAAGTTGAATCAGGCCAAGAATGATCGAGAAAAAACATAAACCATTTATACCGAACTACAAACCTCCACCTCCTAACTTGAATGAATCATTTGGCCAAGGAAAAGGCTACCAACGAACAACTATCTAAAGAGAAAAATAAATTACAAGATTTGTTTTTAGAAAATGGATGATGAAATCACCGCTTTGAAGGACACATGGGCTCAAGATATAGATGTTTTCCAAGAATGAATACGCTGAGGGGGTGTTGAAGTCCATTGAACGAAGGGAAGAATCTGTCAAATCTGATATGGTCCTTTTGTTCCATGAAAATTTTCCTAAACAATCTCTTGGGAAGTTGTGGGCCTTTGTGCCAGATGATGAAGATCCCTATTATACTTTAGCACAAAGTGACATACACAACATGACTTTGGATGATTTCGACCCTGATGACGAGGCTGAGGAGGGCTCAAGCGATGATAAAGAGGAAAAATAAAAAAAAACAATGTTGAGAAGACAACCGAAGGGAATGAGCCCTAAGGTTAATTTATTTTTTGAGTTTGTGCTTTGAACTAAACTCCTTGGATGACCAAAGAATTTTATTGTTTTATACGGTTTTCATTTTGTGAACTAAAGTCCTTGGATGACCAAGGAATTATTTGTAAAGTGGGTCGAACATCTTTGATAATTTGAGCAAAATTTCATGTTATCTTTACTTTCATTGATTTTGTACGTCACCTTATCTTTTTTAATGTTTACATCAATCCGATCATACTTAAATTATGGTAAACATTAATCCCATATCAATCAAGTATTTCAAACGTTTAATCATGCTTTAATATGTTCGAGCCATTCAAAAATATTCTATCTGAAAGGTAAAAGTATTTAATCGCTGTTTAATTTATCCGAACCATTCCCAGATATTTCAAGGTGTTTAATGGGTGTTTAATTTTTTAGAACCATTCATAGGTATTTCAAAGAGTTTAATAGTTGTTTAACTCATCCAATCACCCATCATAACCACAACAAATATTTAAAAAGAAAAATGATAGTATATTGATAAGGATCCGAACACCTTACTAAAACCTCCCAGCGCCACCGAGGTAGGAAATAGTATGCCCCTAAATATTTACATTGAAGTACAACAAAGTAAATATATACAAGAATATTTTATTCAAAGTATAACCTCAGATTCTCAATGTTTCAAGGATGCTATAAAAAGTTGCCTTTTTGTCTTGAAGTTTGTACGTTCATTGCTTGACTTTTTCACATACCATGTATGGGCCTTCCCAATTTGGATCTAGCTTTCCGAATTGTTTCTCATTTGTATGTAAGAACATTTTTCTTAACACTTTGTCCTCTTCTTGGAAATATTTTCTTTTAACTTTAGATGCAAACATGCTTCTCATCAAACTCTGGTATTGTGTTGTTCTCAAGTGTTCTTTCACCATTCTTTCTTCAATTAGATCCAACTAACTTCTCACAACCATGTCATTATCTTGTTGGGAATAATTTTGTACTCTGAATGAGGTAAAAGTTGCTCCCATAGGTGTAATTTCATCCATTCCATAAATAAGAGCGAAAGAAGTCTTCTGAGTACCTGTATGAGGACTGGTTCGGTAGGCCCATAAAACTTCTTGCAAATAACTTGGCTACTTTGCTGCCGCTCCTTCCAAACTCTTTTTCAAACCCTTCAAAATTATTAGATTAGCAACTTCAATCTTCCTATTAACCTGAAGATGAAAAGGAGAAGAGAAGTAGTGTTGAATTCCTCTTGAGGTACAGAATGCCTCCATCTCTTTGTTGTCGAACTAAGGACCATTATATATAGTAATACGTTTGGGAATTCTGAATCAACATCATATTGAAGAGGATAAATTTTATCACCGCCTTTGACGTTGTTCCAAATAAGGGTGCAACTTCTATCCACTTAGAAAAGTAGTCGATGGCCACAATTATAGTTCAATAACCACTAGAGGCCATAGGAAGGGCCCCAACAAAATCTAGTCCTCATCTTAAAGACGCTTTTGAGGATGATAAATCTGTTAATCTACTCATGGAATTGTGTGCGGGTGGTGAGCTTTTCGATCAGATTATTACCAAGGGGTCTTATAGTGAAAAGGCTGCTGCTTCAGATGAGAATGTCGATCTTAAAGTAACTGATTTTGGATTGTCCGTCTTCATCGAAGAGGTCAAGGTATGCGCGTCAAGATCTTGGAAGAAGCTTGCATGCTCATGGAGGCAAGAAAGAGATGAAGACAAATCATTCTTTTGGAACTGCACTTTTAAGTATGTACGACCAGCTAGACTGTACTGAATCTGCAAGAAATATATTTGAAACAAGACACGATGTAGATGTAATTTTGTGCAATGCTCTGATGTCGGTACTTATTCGTAATGAATTTAGGATTGAGGCATTTGAGCTCTTCCGAAAGATGTAAGAAGCCGAATCCAGTAAGCCTAATGTTTACACAGTTGTATCTCTTCTTCCATGTTGTAAAGATGAAACGTACGGTGATATGGGCCGATCAATCCACGGACTTGCAGTTAAGCAAGGTTTTGACGTAAATCCAACCGTAAACACTGCACTCACAGATATGTATATGAACTGTGGTGATGAATATACGGCTAACTGTCTATTTGAGTGTTGTTCCAATAGAGATCTCGTCGCTTGGAATTCTTTGATTGCTAGTTATGTTAAACATAACGAACCAATCAAAGACGTACGACTTTCTAATCATATGATTATCAGTTAGTTGATGTTCCTTATTTTTATTAGGCTTGCGGTCAGGCCCATTTTGGAACCAAGCCTTTGACTTAGCTCTTAGGTCCAGAATCAGAGGAAGTAAGGTAGGAGGCCGCCATCGAAAGGGGAATGACGTGTGCTAGGGTTTGTAAAAGAGTATATAAATGGAAAACGACTATCTCTACAATTAGTCTCTCTTTCCCGTAGGGCTTGAATTGGACAAAGAGAGAGGAAAAAATGCAATTGACTACTTGGGTATTCTGCAGAATAGAGAAATTAGAAAGAGAGGAAGAGAAAACGGAATTTGCGGCTTCAGTGGTTTTCTTTTGGCAGAAGATAGAACGGAGAGAGAGAAAGACAGGTGACGGCTGCTTTTGGGTTTTCTTGCGGAAACATACAACCAGACGGCAGGAGGCAGGCAATTGCTTTGGTGGTTTTCGAGAGGCAGCAGGTGACAACTACTGTCGTTTTCGATCGGCAGTTGAGGTAACGACTACGGTGTTTTCGATCGGTAGTTTATGTATTGCTCGAGACAAGTGACAACTAATTTTTTTTCGTTGTTTTTCGATCGGTAGTTTACAGATTGTTTCTGTCAGGCGATACTTGGTGGTTATTATTCGGTTTGACGTTCTCTAAACGATTATTCATCTATTTACATTCGTCTTAGAGCTATGTTAACTTCTGAGCCCACGATGATAATTTGTTCGATTATGAACTAATCGTTGTCATGGAAATCTAATAGATTTGTTTGAATAATACTTATGGTTTGATTGTTTGATTTATTTGTGAGATACGTTTATCGGATTCCTAGTATGGTTGTACTTGTCGTTAAATGCGTCGCGAACATCTAGTTTGTTAATCTTTGATGAATGCGAAAGAGGATTTAAGGGTTTAGAACTTGCCATGCTAGCATAGGTTCTTGAATGATTCGTATTGTGATTGTTCATGATTCGTAATATATCACTAACCATATCATATTACCCTATGTAATCGAAATAGATAACTTGTGCTTAAAACCAATTGTACCTCAATTCGTATAGACATATAGGATTGTCATGCAAGCGGTGTCTGCTTAGCTGCTATCTCTCTTGTGGTTGTTTAAGTGGTTTGGTTTATGTGTACTGAGAGGTAGCGTATACTGATTTCGTGTTATCTGATTAGTAATCGTTGTTATCATACATATTGATTAAGTATATTAATAATCTGAGTAAAATAAACAAGGAAGTTAGGGTTCCATGTCTTCTCTCGCATAAGTAAACCCGTTAGTTAATCTCGTTAGCTAATTTTCTTAGATATAATCATTCATCCAAACTTTATTACTCGTTCAAGAAGTAGTCTAATAATCATAAATTGTTGCATAAGTGAATTTTTGTCATATTCACCTGGTCTTCGTGAGATCAAACTTACTTATTACTTGCTATTATTTGACCACGTATACTTGCATGAGAAAAATACTAACAGATACTGATTCCGTAGGTACTGTCGGCATATGAATTTCATTTATATATTTTTGACAAGGATCAAATTTTCGGATCAAATCCTTAGCACCTGCCATTATAGTTGGCGAGTAGTATCACACTAACAAAATTCTCATGGTTAAAGATTTATAACCACAGTGTGCTAACCCCTCTCCATTGTGTAATTCAGATAAAACATTTTGAGATTCTTCTAAACCAAGGCAGTGCAAAAAATGCACGTTGAAAGAAGTTTTTATCAACATCAGAAAACCACGAGCCTTGTATTTTACTTTCTTAGCCAAAATTTTATCTGAAGGTAAAATTCAATTGGTAATCAACTGTTGGATTTTATATCTGTAATTTTTGGATTGTATGCTAGATATGTTCATACTCTCTTCAAATTTACCTTTTTTTGCTTGAGTTGAGTCAATGGAAGGACATTCTTGCATAAGGATCCAAAGGTATGCTTCAGAGTAAGCTATGATGGCTAAGAATTCTGCCATAATGTTTTCTGATCTAAGGATATGTTCATATTGGATGCCTTTAAAACTTGTGGAAATTTCCTTTAGCACCTGTAGATAGTTTATAAATGATATTTTTTGGTTTTAGACAACCCTTGAGCCTGAAGAACAAGTAATTGAGAATCACTTACTAACTCGATCCGTTTTGCTCCACATAATTGAGCTAACCTCAAACCAGCTATGGTTTCTTGGTACTCTGACTCATTATTGGATGCTCTGAAACCAAAGCATATATCTTGGTACATGGTGTTACCATAAGGAGAATTTAAACAAACCCCAGCTCCACATCCCATCTTACTAAATCCTCTATCTTTCCGAACTGCCCACTCTTTATGAAACTTATAACCATGAGCTTCTTCATAAGGTCTCTCAATATGAAATTCTACCAAAACATCAGCTACAACTTGAGCTTATATTGCAGTTCGAGGTGCAAAATCGATATCATAGTCTCCAAGCTCAATTGACCATTTAGTAATTCTTCCTGATATGTCAGCCTTTTGTAGCACGTTCTTTAAAGGAAAATACGTTTAAACCGTGATAGAGTGTGCTTGAAAGTAAGATCTCATTTTTCTAACTGCTATCAAAAGTTCCAAGGCTAATTTTCTAAACTTCATATACTTTTTCACAGCTTTTGATAAACTCTTTCTTATATAATACACCGAACGTGGGTAATTATCCACTTCTCTTACCAGCACCGCACTTACTGCATTCTCCGATACAACCAGGTACATGTAAACTCTCTCTCCTTGAATAGGCTTGAATAATGTCTTGGGCATACAGTGTTTTTTGATTCAAGGAAAGCTTGAACACACTGTGGTGACCAATTGAAGTCTTTAACATTCCTTGAAACTTGGAAAAACTGAGCGTACTTGTCCGATGATTTCGAAATAAACCGATTTAAAGCAGCTAATCTTCCGGTAAGTATCTGGACTTGTTTAGTATTCCGAGGTGGATCCATGGCTAATAAAGCATTTAACTGATCTGGATCATCTTGAATATATTTTTCACTTATAATGTATCCTAGAAACTTACCAGATCGGACTCCGAACGTACACCTCTCAGGGTATAACTTCAAGTTGATATCCTCTAGGTTAGAAAATGTTTCTTGGAGATCAGATATATGATATTACTCTTTAGGGATTTTCACCATCATGTCATCTATGTAAACCTTTATATTTCTGCCAATTTGCTTGGCAAATACCTTATTCACCAACCGTTGATAAGTAGCTCCAGCATTCTTCAATCCAAAAAAACAGCACCGTATAGCAATAGAGCCCCATATTAGTAATAAAAGTAGTATGATATTCATCATTCAGATCCATTCGTATCTGATTATACCCAGATAAAGTGTCCATAAAAAAAATAACTTATTTTCTGACGTAGAGTGTACCAACTGGTCTATCAGGGGCGTTGGGAAAGGATCTTTAGGGCAAGCTTTATTTAGATCTGTGAAGTCAATACACATACGTCATTTCCCATTCTTTTTCTTGACTAATACTGGAGTAGCTGTCCAAAGAGGGTATTGAGATTTCTTAATATGCCCCATTATAGTTAACTGACCTACTTCTTGCACAATCATTTTAGATTTTTCTCTAGAAAATTCCTTCTCTGTACCACTGGCCCAATATCAGATCAGACTCATAATTTGTGACTAATAACATCGGCTGACACTCTTGTCACATTTTTATCGCACCATGCAAATACATGTAGATTGTTAGATAAAAAAGATAATATTTTTTGTTTTAACCTTAATGGCAATTTTACTCCAACCCCAAGACTTTTTCCTTTTGCCAAATAATGAATTTCAACTTCTTCAACTGGAATTACAGCGCTGATGGCCTTCCTCAGATCTCTATTTTATTTTGATTGGTAGAAGTTTGCACTAACTGCTATTATTTGTTAATTTTTACTGACTCCAATAACTTTGAGTAAAGAGTAGTGACATAACATTCACGAGCTACTTTATGGATGCTTTGGAAAACACCCACTTGACCTACCACATCACATTTTAAGCATTGATGGACAATGGAAGCCACTGCATGCATCCTGGAAAGCTAAGATCTACCAAATATGACGTTGTAATATATTGGACAATCAACCACAACAAACAACAGCCTTACCATTTTTTCAAATGGTCATTTAACCAATAAAACTTCCTCTTCAAATTACCCGATAATATCGGCAGATTTCCCTGTGAAGCATATAATGGTTCTGTTCGAATGTTGGATGACTGGAGGATTTTTATGCTGTCTATAAGTAGTAAAAAATAATATATTTACCGAACTACCTGTATCGACCACGATCCGACGTATATTATTGCCTGCAATAGATGCCCTTATCACAAGAACATCTTCTTGTTGGCCTACAATATTTTGTAAATCATCTTCATCAAAGACAATGAATAGAGCAGGGTTTTGGTAAATAGGTGTGAAATTGTTTCCTTATAACCGAGTTGTCAAACTGTTAACATGTCTTTTCTTGAACAGCTTCAGGGTTGTTGTTGCAGTATCTCCCTCAAAAATAGTTAATGATTCGAAAAAGTTGCGTCGATCAGAGACAGTTCAGCCTTATCTGTTATCAACCCAACTTGATTTTTGATCTGGATCAGGATCGAGGTAGTTAGAGTCTACGTCAAATCTTTCCAAAATCATCATGGTGTCGTCTTGTCTGGATGCCCCCATACTTTATCATGGACCGTTTTGTGGGCTTGTTTGGGGTGCATTCTTATTGGTTTGAGAGTCAGTATTACTTTGTCTACGACCCCATTGCCTTTTAAAAAAGGCACCCAATTTTCCTCTCTCAATGAGGTTTTGTACTTCTTGTTTTATAGCTATAAAATCATGTGTATCATGACCCACATCATTGTGGTAGTTGCAGAAACGAGTACTCCGACTTTCTTTAGGATACTGAATTGGGGTTGGCCTTCTAAAATGCAAAGCATTCCTTGTTTTATTTATATCGTAGCCATACTTTCACCCAGTTCGGAAAACCATTCAAGTTAAACCCAGTGGCCCCTCTTGGGTCTAGCTTGTTGGTTCTGGTTTGGTTAGATTGATTTTGTATGGGTCAATGTGATACCTGTCCAGATTCTTTTGGCCTATAATTAACAGTAGATTGAGATTAGGTAGTAGCTTAGGGAATTGATGTTGTAGCAGCGGACATGTTCTGACGCGGTATTCTAGAATTCTTAGTTTCTTTAGCCAAACACTATTTTTCAAATTGATTTAACATCCCTCTCCAATTCATCACCTTCTTCCGAGCTACTGCATCAGCTAACATGCCCAAATTTAATCCCTGTCTTAAAGAGGCGATAACCACCTGTTTAAAACAATCAACTAACCCATTCTTCATATTCACAAATCGGCTGATATATTCTTCTAATGACTTGTTCGGCTCCTGGGCACAATGGATAATGGTATCATCATTCCATTTGAGCTCCTTACTTCTCACAAATTTCCATCTAAATTCCCCCCAAAACATATCAAAAAAAATTATGGATTCATGTGGGAGATCGTTATACCAATTACGGGCACTTTCTTTAAAGGTTTGTGAGAAATCCCGACATAACAATTTTTCATCGTCATCAAAGTTCATCATAAATTTTTTAAACTGCTCGAGGTGGTTGTCCAGGTCTTTACTTTCATCATACTTCTTCATCTTGGAATTATTAAATCGTCAGGGAAGATGTCTAAAGAGTATTTTCAAGGACAATGGGGATTTCCTCCAATCGTGACTTCGGTTAAATATTGTACCTTCATTAGGAGTAGCAAGAATACATGGTTCAGATTAAATAGCAAATTGATCACTCAATAGATGATCAATTCCATAATCTGCCAATTTTTTTTTACTTTTTTTTATTTTTCCTTTCATGTCCCTTTTTTGAATGTTTCTTAGTTAGCCTTAATTTCTTATTTTAACGGCCCTCATCACTACTGGATAAAAGAGACTCATCAGAGTTAGAATTAATGGATGAACAATCAGAAGGATCCAATGGACTCAAAACTTGTTTAGCCTGATGCGTCTTTTTAGATTTAATACGAGCCTTTGGGGACTGCTCACTGTCACCATGCTCATCTACAAACACACCACATGCATCAGACGTTTTTTTCACTGCTTTTTAGCTCACTTTTGGGCCCTTAGAGCTTCGATTTCAGCCCTTAACTAATCACGTTAATCCTACATGAACTGTCTTTCATCTGTTTTGAGATTGACATGAGACACAATAGTGTGCTCATTATTATCTCTTACACCTTCAACTTCAGGAGGTGGAACATCTTGCATGTTAAGATTCATGCTTTGATGATGTTTGAACTACGATTTTTACTTGCTGGTTTTGAATAAAGCTATTCGGCCACCTTCGACTCCCACCATGGTCGGCTATCTAGTGTGGATGATTTATAATCAGAGGGTATTTTGGATAATTTATCAGCTGAGTGTTAAATTTTTAAGTAAAAGGTCGAGAGATAAGAGAGGTGTGTGCTAGTATTTAATATTTCTAAAAAACATCCAACCCATTTAATGTGGTTGGTTGGGGTATTTATACTTTTGTTTTATGACCCATAGGTCGTTGAGGTTTGGGTTAGCCTCAAAAACTCCAAAGCTCGAGACCAAAAATGGTCTAGTACACAACTGAGTCATAATTCACTTGAGCTTATTGTTCATTCATCAAACTTTGTTTATTATGTCCGAATTTCACCTTCGGATAGTTATAATGACAGTTTCAATAATATATGAACCCATCAGATGCTATAAAAGGGGGTAACAATACATTGGATAATCCAAGTGATCATTCGATTGGGGAAATCCATGGAAACAAGAATGCCAAGGATAATGTGTTATCTAACATTGTCAAAATATTTAATCAAGTCAATCTTTAGAGCAAATCTTTTACCTTTGAAGTTAAGATAGTACCCTTTAAGAAGTTCTTGGGAGAAATTAATGTTGTAAAAAATATTTCTGCCAGCAACGAAAGTTGATTGAGATTTATCAATTAGGTAAAGAAAATAGTCTTTCATTATGTTGGCGATAATTAGATATAATTTTATAGAATACATTGCATAATAGGACGGTAGTCATGAGAATGCGCAGGAGTGTCAGATGGTCATGATTTTATGTTTTATAGAATACATTTGCTTAACATAATTTTTTTGGAGATATTATATCTTTTAAAAAATCAAAATATAACAAATATTTAATATTTGATACAAATAATTAAAAACTAATAAATTTCATTATAAAAAATAATATAAGACAAACCAAGTAATTCCACGATTAAATTAAAATTTAGAGCTCTTATGTACCCGAATCTAGTATTTTTGAGCCAACACGTCCCATTTAATCCTTCCAAATTGTGAATCATCCAGTTGGTAGTATGATGCTTTAAATTCGTTTTGTTATGATTCTGTCATATCTAATCACACAAATAATTGTTCAAAATTTTAAAATAATAAATCGATATTAAAAAAAATCAATATTGAAAACAAAACATTAAACCAACTGAAAAATAGATATCGGAATCAAAACTGAATTTCAACCAAAAATCAAATAAAAAAATAAACTAATAAAAAACATGTAAAAAGTAAATGGCATAAGTGGTACAAGCCAATTCTTTAGATTGCTAGGAATGAAACTGATTGATGGTAGCTCAATAAAAAAGATAAAATACATTGAAAATATGTGTTCATAACGCGATCATATATACAACTATTTAATTAATGACAATCATTAATATATTTTTATTTGTCTCCTCTCTATCTCTTCTAATATCTTTTAATATATTTATTATCTCTCACTACTCAACCATTTAAAATTGTACATTCAGGTATTTGAGGATTTTTTTAGATGTATTTAAATAGTTTGTAACTACTATTGATGATATCTCTAGAGTTAATTTGGTATACTTATTCAAATCAAAATGTAAAATATTAGAGTTTTTTCTAAAAACATTTGTTTGTTGGTTGATACCTAATTTTCAGCTCATATTACAACGTTTTGACTTGAAAATGTCACAAAACATATCTTTCATGACATGAAAAACTATCTATTTTTAATGGAGTATTGCACCATACTATTTATGTTAATAGACCAAAAATAAAAAGATGTCCAAACATAATAATCGTGATTATCTTTATAAATACAAAGCCGTAATTCTTCAAATGAGTGTCCCAAAACACTTTTGGTCTAATGGTATTCTTACTGCAACTTACCTAATGAATCCCTTACCCACTTTAGTTCTAGATTTTAAATTTCCTTTTAAATTATTGTAGGGGAAAAAATCATGATTCGCCGCATCTCAATTTTTTTGGATGCACTTGTTTTGTGCACATCTCAACTACTCACTGTGACATTATCGTTGAGTTATTAAGTGCATATTAATTGGATATTCTCAAACACAAAATGAGTACTCTCTCTCCAAGAAATTATATGTGATTAAAAATTTACATTTTGTTGAACAACTTCTATATTTAGGCGATCAAATAAAAGTGACGGTCTTACTCTCAACAAATGACGGAATTCATTGTTTATAAGGTGGACAAACTTACTATCATAAACCACATTCGGGACCCCATTTACCAAATATAGATAGCCAATCGTAGAAAATATGCATCGACTTGTGATACCTTAATAAAGCTTATCTGAGTTACCGTTTCCTTCTGTAAAACAATTGATCAACTCATAGATACAACTTCTACGAGTAATATATTTTTGTTCATGAGCACATATTCCAGTTTTAATCAGATACCAATGTAAGAAGATAATCAGGAGCATACAACTTTTATCATAGAAAAAGGATTGCATTGTTAAATGGGAAACCTTTTAGGCTGAAGAATATAAGATCTATCAACTCCTTATCAATAAGGTTTTCGCCACAACGCTTGGCCAAAACCTATAACCCTATATTTAAGATATTCTCGTTATCAACATCCAAGAATATTATCATATAGATGACTTTCCTAAAACCTTTGCAACCTCAGACGAGTTTATCTTAAACTCAACCTGGAAAAATGTACTTTTGGTGTTCGGTGTCAATATAAATAAAATTGAATCCGATTTAAATAAACTATGAAACTTGGCCTTCATGGAATTGAACCGATTTATTTATAGGTCTTCAGACAAATGCCTACTATGTTTTTACTACGTTTTGCGAGAAGCATAGAAGTTCTAATATATTTTGGCATGAGAACAAACTTGGCCTTCATGCCTTGATCGACTACATTATTGTATTTATAATTATCGTGAATTTGACACGACTCAAGATCAGAAAAGTCTACAGGCATGGAACCCTGCTTCACTCTTGCAATGCGTCATTACTCCAACCTCTCTCCAACAATAAATGTTGTTGTAATTGCAATCAACCCGTTAATTAAAAAACAACATTATTTTTAGCCATGCACAATTTTAAACGCAAAAATATTCATTTATATATTATTTTTGTAGGTACCCATATCCGGATAGGTAGTAGTAATTTTGATGATACATTCGACTAATATGTTTTTTAAGGCTAACATCATATCAACTAGCATAACCTAAATCCTCAGTAATTTGTTCATATACAATTTTTACTATGGTGGATTGATTATCTCTTCATCTTTTAAAAGGACTATGACGGCTACTCTCATATACCTACGCGTAATCTGAAGTTTATATGAAATATTTATGATTTAGTATCGTCAAACCTAGCAGCATGCTACATGTTAATTGTACTATTTTTATTTTCCAAAAAATAGTTTTTTTTCTTAAAGAAGAATATTTAGTGAGACAATAAAATCAGTACAAAACTGACATTCATCACTCTGTGTGTTACTTCTTTTATTATCTATTTTTTACCCGTTTTTTATATTTTATTTTCCAGATCATTTCATTCAATCAAGTTGTAATAATCAATCACTTGATCAACATCTCAAATCTCACATCTTCTTCTTTAAAATAATATTTAAAATGATCAATATTTACTACTTGTCTCGAAATGGTCTCCTGTTCATTTCTGCAATACCATTTGTTTTATAAGTTATCCTTAAAACGTTTAGTTGTTTTGGACATATATCACTGTGAACAAGATGTCTTTTATGTTTTATTAATATCGAAGATAAAGTAAAGTAAAGTAAACGGTCTCATGTTCATTTCTCCAAAATCAATGAAGCTACTTTATTCAAATCTCAGCCTCAGGATGACATTTGGATACCCACAGTAAATTCTATTATTATAAAAGAAAGTAGCTCAGAGGAACAAAAAAAGATACAAAAAGACAAAACAGGTTTAAGGTCAGAATAAGGAAATGATGATCAAAATAATCTCAGCAAAAACCCAATAAAGATCTAGAAAATATAAAAGGTTATAGAGTTAGAAAATCAAATTTTTGCTACCGATTATTCTCCGAAGAATAAACGTTTAAATAAGGATATTATGGAACTTAAAGAATCTAGAATCATTGAAGTCCTACAAACAATAGAAATATGAGACATGTTTCTAGACAATAAGAACATGAATTTATTGTAAACTGAATTCCCTTAAAAAACAAACATAGTATGGAACTTAAAGACTCTGAAATGATTGAAGCCATGCAGACAAGAGAAAGAAAATACATGTTTCGAGACAATAAGGACATGGATTCATTATAAACTGAATCCCAAACAAAAATAACATAGGAAACTTACCATATTCACCAGTGTTGAATAAGTTAGAAGTTGGCAAAGATTTCAAAAAAGTGTTAAGTAAAAGAGTGAAGAAAACTAAAGTTAGGAACCTTAAAGGCCTGATTTCAACCAAAACCCTTCTCACTATAGGGTATGAAAGTCCTTTATTCGATTAATCTAAATGTCCATTACTATACTAAACTGCAACTTGAAGGGTTTGAGCAATAAGGCTACAATTAATAGAGTACAGTCTATCAAAAGAATAGAAAAATATGATTTTTTGATAATTTATGAGCCTATGAAGCCTATAGAGAAACTAAAGGAAGAAACTAGGAAATTGGGTTTTAAAGCTCTTACCTTTATGCAGGTTGAGTACTCTGTAAAGATCAAACTCCTGAAGGCCACTAGGCAAGAAGTCTATGACTCCTTACCAAATTATGACAAAACCTATTTGGATTTATGGCCATCATATGATACAAAAGCCTCGCCACCATCACAACAACTAGAGTTATTATCTCAGCCACTAACGCTAGCACCACTCTCTCATGAATAAATGATCAATAAGTGGGAAATAAGAGGAAATTTGACGCGTTTATTAGTACTACAAGCGTCTTAAGTCTTGTGTCGCTCAAACAGATTTTCGATGTCATTCGAAGCTTATAGAAGCTTATTTATCTCTTATCGTTTCTTTTTTAGCCAACACCAACTTTTTATTGAAATTTTGATTGCAAGTCATGTAGCTAACTCAACCCCTATTAAGTCTTCATTTCCATGTCAATAAGAATTTAAAGTTCTTGTGCACGGTGGATTGTGTGAAGATGAAGAAATGAAATGTTAATTTGAATCTACAAAAATATGGAGAAGTTAGGTTTTGGCAAAAAAATAATAATAAAATGAATCAGAAAAAGGGAATAATTTCTATACTTTAAAGTTAGTGCTCACCTTAGATGAAATGAGTCACATGACCCTCGACCTGGTCTATATATTGTTTGGGCTAAAACCCAAAAACAAATCAAAACTGGAATAACCTCTATTAGTATTCTACACGTGAATACTAAAAGGGTCAGGCTATATATACCCAAAACGAGTTTAAGTATACCCAAAAACAACAGTTGACTTTGGATTGACTTTTTTTTGACATTTGTACCCTCCATCAGAAAATTAATATCAAAACTGCCATTAAGTAAAAAAAAACTACTAAGTGTATCCTGAGTATACCCAATTCACCAAAAGTCCTATTTCGCTATGTATACCCAAACAAACACTCTTCTTTGCTGAATTTACTATCCAAATAGTATAGTTTCTTAAAAATTTTGAAACCTAATTCAAACTTCTTAAGAAAATCAAGAACATTCAAACTAAAACACAAAATCGATCATGTCGGAAGCAGAACTAGGGATCAGCGTGGAGGAGTTGATGTCGCTGGAGAGAAGGAATGATGAATTTTCGCCGGAAAAAGAGATTGAGTCGCCGGAGAAGGAGCCATGGTCGCCGGAACCGCCACCACCGTCGCCGGCGAAGGTATTGAAGAACCTGGCGAACCATGCACCATCGGTTCCATGTGCTGGAACCGATGGTGCATGGCCACGCAGCCGGTCGGTTCCACAGCCCCAGCACCACCGGTGCTGAGGCCAAGAACCGGTGGACCTGGGGCCTCAGTCCGCTCGGTTCTGAGGCTGCAGCACCACCGGTTCATGGCCTCAGTACCGGTGGTGCTGATGGCCGTGTCCGGCCGGTTCTGAGGCCTAGAACCACCGGTTTTAGGCCTCAGAACCTTGGATTTGCGCATTTTTTTCGAAAAATAGCCTGATTTTTTTATGTTGTTAACTATACTTGAATGTTTATTGTGCTTTTTTTGTTGTGTAACAGGGGACGGATGTCGCAAGTGGGACTGATGCACCTTCCGCTACCGATTATAGTCATTTGTTCTTCACTACCGAGTTCTACACACACGACGCGTTGGTGAAATGGGTTACGAAGATCGGAAAACTTTATGATATGGTTATCAACATAAGTCGGCGCGACAAAGTAAACAGCAGAAAAAATCCGAGAGTTTATTTCCAGTGTGAGAGGGGGGGGGGGAATATATTCCAAGGGTTGCAGAAAAAGACCGCAAACGGAAGTCTACAGGAACGAAAAAGATTGGCTGCCCATTTGAGCTTCTCGGGTCAATGGTTGCCCCAGATCAATGGAAGTTAGAAGTAAAATGTGGTACTCATAACCATGACACTTCTATACATCTAGATGGTCATTCTTTTGCTGGCCGTTTGAATGATGAAGAGATGGAGTATGTTGAACGAGCGACCTTCATTGGTACTAACCCCAGAGATATACTGAATGGTGTGAAGAAATTGAACGAAGACAATGTTTCTACCATGCGGACGATCTACAATGCACGACAAAAAAATCGGGTTCTAAAGAAGGCGGGTAGGTCACAACTTCAGTTCTTGTGGGGTGAGCTTAAGTCACACAATTATTATGAATGGCATAAATCTGGTGAAGACGATGGACAAATCATTACAGATTTGTTTTTTGCCCATCCTGTCAGTGTTGACCTTTTGCGCACATTTCCGATAGTTTTGATTATGGATAGTACATATAAAGTGATACGATATGGTATGCCATTTTTCGAGATAGTGGGTGTGACGTGTACTGGATTGACTTTCTGCGCGGCATTTTCCTTCATGTCGGGTGAGAAGTTAAACAACTTCAAATGGGTATTAGAGTGTTTGAAATCGTTGATTTCCGTTCATGGAATTGAAGAACCGCGGGTCATCCTAACCGACAGAGATTTAGCATTGATGAATGCTATAGAAGTGGTATTCCCAGAGACAACGCATATGTTATGTCGCTGGCACATTAACCAAAATGTTCTAGGGCAAACAAGAAAGCACTTCCGCGAGAAAAGTGATCATAAAGAATTTGTTAGTGCTTGGCAGAAGATTGCGTATAGTAAATCAGAGATTGAATTCGATCACGCCAGACGGGAGATGCTATTGAAGTACAAAGCTTACCCTGAAGCAATTGAATACACTGAAAAATCGTGGCTCGATAAGTACATGGAAAAATTTGTTGTTTGGAAGACGAACAAAAACATGCATTTGGGACATTGCACAACAAACCGCGTCAAGAGTGCTCATTCTAACCTAAAGCGTTACATACGTACGAGCAAATTAAACTTCGAGTTATTTTGGGGGAGGGTTCATTCGCTTGTTGAAATCCAACATGCTGCCATTAGGTCGTCGTTCGAGAAAAGTCGTTACATAGCACTGCATAAGTTCGCGGATAAACTGTTTGATGAGATTCGAGGCAAGGTTTCCCATGTGGCGTTAGAACTATTTTTCTCTGAAGTAGATAAGGCCGAAGATACCAAGATGGTCGCTATTGAAGATGGGCCGGATGTTAAAGACATTGGCGAGTGTATATGCGCTGTAAAATCTACCCATGGTATACCTTGCTATCACCAGGTCCGCAAGTGGCATAAAGGTGGAATGTCTGCCTCTCTAGATGCTTTTCACATCCACTGGACAAGGTTAGAAATAATGCCTCGTACTTTCCGTACGACCATGGAAATTCTCAAAGATGATCTGCTAAAGCTAGTTAACGATGCTATGGATACGAAAGATGAAAGCCGTATCAAACATATTTACAAGAAATGGTTTGAAGTTGTTTATCCTGAAACATCGTCATTGCTAGAGCCATTGGAGAAGCAGAAACACCGAGGCCGCCCACAGGTGAAAAGAAAGTTAGTGGTTGATACATCATCCACTAAACGGGACATGAGCGGATGGGAGTACCCGCTGAAAGAGGATGAAGCTAGTCATGACGCAGTCATGCAGTCTTTAAAACCAACAAAAGTTAAAAAGAGTAAAGCAGTTGGTAGTGAATCAACGATTCGGGCAGATGTGCCTAGAGTACCTCGTACTCGTACTCGTACCTCTTCCATTGCCTCGCTAGGTAGCAACATCGTACAACCGTCCATTGATCGAGTCACAGAACTAGTACATGACCCGAAAGGTTTTTTGCGTTGGTTTCCGATTCACTTCAACCCTTTATATCGGGTATTAATGATGTTAAGCCAGATGGACATTGTGGATACAGAGCAGTTTCATTCGGGTTGTATGTTCATGAAGAAGGATGGCGAGGTGTTCGGAAGGCAATATACGATGAGCTAATGGAAAACTACGACACATACAGCAAGATTTATAATGGTAAAGAGGATTACCTGAAGGTTGCAGAAAGTATAAACTACTACGAGACACCAGCATCACCCAAATATTGGATGACAATGCCTGAGATGGGTATTGCGATTGCAACCAAGTTCGAATGCATTGTTCATTTTGTGTCACTCGTAGGGAATCACAACTGTAGTCATACTTTTTTACCTCTGCGTGGTAAGCCTCCCATTATGGCCCAAAGACGTGAGATTGGGTTTGGATTCGTCGATACTAACCACTTTGTCAATGTAAGTCATTCGATATATGGTTATGTTTTTTCTCACCACTATATAACTCAATTGTTGATTCTAATTTAAGTACCTATGAAACAGTTATCAATCAAGCCCCTTTGCCCTTGCGCACACATAAATCCTACGTGGCAGAAGTTGAAGAGCGAAGAGGCTACGCATTGGGAGCTACCATTAGTTGGTCGCTGCAAAAAATATACGGAACTCGAAGGTAGAAAGCCAGTTAGTTCATTCCCAGAAGTAACTAATCTTGACGAGTTTGTTTAGTAGGTTTATGTGTTTCGGTCGGGTTTATTGTTTCAAACTCTTCTGTGTCTTTTGGTCGCTTTATGTCATTTGTAAGGATTTATGTTGTTTAGAACTTTGTTTTACTACATCGTTTTGGTTGTTTTGGTATTTTCTCTATTATTGCATTTATTCATTCAAATTACCGACTAATAACGATAAGCCAATAATCATTTCATAACTAAAATAAAACATCACAAACAAGCAAGAACAACATATTCTAAACATTAGTACATAACTTGATATATAACAGACAGTTAGTCGAAATCATAGCCTCCATTGTCGCTGAGAATACGCACTGTTTCCTCCTTCATGGCAATATGAGAATGAACGTATTGTGCCATTTCGAACGACATATAGTCTGTGATCATTAGACCAAAGGAGTCGAACGCTTCATTCGTGACTTCTGGGGGCTCGTTAAACACCAAGAACATCGGTCCACTAGTTATAGCCTTGTACCTAGTGGCTACCTCTTGACGAGTACGGGATCGAGGCATTTGTCTAGATGTAGACATTTCGCCGTACATGAAATACATCATACACAAAACTTCATCAAAGAACTCATCGGTATTATCGTCCGGCCGTTTGAACTTCACACCTTTCGCAGCCTTGAGCAGATGAGCATCATCAAACACACTCCAACCCATTAAGATAGACTTCAACTATGTTAAAAGGAGAGTTTTGTGTGTTTGGTGTTGTAAGGTATGCTTCCTTATATAGAAGAATGAGAGTTTACATTGGCGGGAATTCTAGAGCGCGAAAAAAAAAAACGCGGGAAAAAAAACCGGGAAAAAAATTCCAAGACAAAATTGCGCACCATAGGTACTGTCTTCTGTGTACCTATGGTGCACAGTCTGGTGTACCGATGGTACACCACACTGTGTACCTATGGTGCAAACTGCGTGCACCATCGGTACTCCCTCCTGTGTACCCATGGTGCACGGGCTACTGTACCATGGGTACGCAGTAGTGTGCACCATAGGTACCACTGACTGCGTACCCATGGTGCAATTTAACTTGTATTTTTAAAAAAAATATGTTTTCGGTGTTATGGGGTTTTTTTGACAAGTTTATACCCGAATGTTATTCTGTTATGGTGTTATGGATTTTAAGTGAATTAATTACTATAATAATTTTAGTTTTTGACGAATTTAATATGAAGTGAAGTACAAAAAATAAAGAATTACTAGTATAGTGTTATGGTGTTTTCAAGTTATGGTATGACTTATGTTAGATCAAGTTAAGTACAAAAACTCAATAAGAACAGTAGAAGCAGTAGATAGTAGAAGTCATAAGTCGTATTACAAAGTAGATGTCATAAGTCATAATACAAAAGAAGATACTGAAACAACTAAGAAGTCCACATGGATGAAAGATCATAACAACGCTAGAACAAGTCCGATGATGAGGACGAACAACCATGGAGAGAATAGCTGCAGGACCTGATCTCTCCACCTCAGCGCACCCACCTCCCCACGCTCGACAGGCATAGTAACAATGGAGCGAACGGCGTCTAAAAGTCTATCGTCCGTGGTACGCGGTGGGGGAGTGATAGTATGCCAACCATAGTCAGCCAGGTACCTCCAGTAGGTATTCGTCGCTGACTGTCTATATGTGGCAATGGTAACTGTCAAACGATCCTCAGCAAGCAAGTGCTGACGCCAATCTAGCCATGCGCTCTCTCGCCACGTGTACCTGGCCAGATCTCCTTTCCTGTAACCAGGTCGTAGTACAAGTGGGAGTTGGGGCTCATCCTGAACCCGTCCGAACTGGCGCATAACCCGATCAGGCATGTAGCCCTCGACCGTGCTCATCATCCGCAAAGGATAAACAATAGTGCGGATCTCCTGGACTGGAAACTGGACTCTAATGTCCTCGTATGGATCAAATAGCACCTGTTTCAAAACATTTAAAAAAATAGATTGAATTAAAATCCTAACACTTAATATCAATATTGTAATGGAAAACAAATATTTACCAACTTACATCTGACTCCTTCTGATCAGCAAGGAGAGTACGAATGACCGATTTGGGGCGGATGTTTTGCCCAACAATCCGCTTCGGCAGCCACTTCACAATCCTAGGCTGCCTCGATACGTGGTCAGCATTCTCTGAGGCACTAAACGCTGGGAAGTGGTCATAGATCCAACAATCAAGCATAGCTACAAAACCATAAAGGTTATGCTTCGATGCTTTCGAAGCATCACCCAAACCACGGAACAGGAATGCCAATGCACTCGTACCCCACGCTATATCCCACAACCCAGAGTCCATATTGGCTAACCCGTACAAGTAGTGAGCCTTCACACTCTTCTGACTAGTATCCGCAAAAATAGTGCAACCAAATAAGAACATAACGTATGCTCGTGATAACCGGCGGATAGTCTCATCATCAGTCTGCTCGATGTAGCGCCCCCTGGTGAAAGTCTCCCTCAGCCACTTTATCTTGAAGCCAACGCCTCTGGTGGACTGTATCTCTGTGCGGACCTCATCCAGTGTCAGACCTAACATACTAGCGTAGTAGCTGTATACCTCGTCACGTGGAGCCGTGACTACATCAAGAGTCCGACCAACTACAGGGAGACCTGTAATGCAGTTGACATCATCGAGCGTAATCGTCATCTCTCCAAATGAGAAATGGAAAGTGTTGGTCTCCTGATGCCAACGCTCAACAAAAACCTCGTCTAAGACGGAATGTGTGAAGTACTGAGGCAGGTGGGCTATAAGAGAACCAAAAGGAGTCCGCGCCAAAAATCGCTGCACATCTGGCTGAGCAGTCAAGTCCCACATACGTAGCACATTATAATGTGCCTGTACGCCCAGTGTAGTGCGACCCTATAAATTAAAAACAAAGTCAGAACATAATAATAGTAAAACCTTAGATTAGACGTTTAATAATTAGGTACTTACCTGTCCGATGAAGACGTGGTACGCCTCATGCTCCTTGTAGTCAGGAAATAGAGGGATCTTGTTGCATTTCAGAAATGCAAATGTCTTTCGCTGCTCCTCGGTGTGGATGGCATCTATGTGCTCCTCGTCAATCGTGTCCTGCTCAGGGTCCCCAGTGGCATCCACCCTGTCGCTAACAGGTGGTGGATGTGTAATAGTATGCGCAGGGGACGCAGCTCTGCGAGAAGGCGAGGGAGGTGGTGGATCACTAGCAGTGGGAGGTAGTGATCTATGTGTATGCGATGACGACGTCTCTCGTCGTGAGGACCCTCCACATCTGATATCAATCGCCTCAGTCGCTATGGCCTTTTCCTTCCTCTGGCCATGCTTGATTCGGCGCAAAGACCGATCAGTCCGTATCCGTTCCTCCTCCTCCCTAAGATGAATAGTCTCAGAGTCATCAGGAGTATCTCGTCCGCGCTTGGCATCGCGGACCCGCTCATCCTCAACCGCGCGAACATTCTTAATACTCTTGCCTGGCGGTGGTGGACGTGACCCAGGGGGGTACGCCCTGGATCGTGGAAGACGTCGCTCCTCCACTGCGTCTGACCTACAAAAATACAAAACAAAGAAAGAAATTAATAACACTAACATATATAATTTAAATCAACAACACTCCTATACGTATGGTGAAATTTGAAATTTTTTTAAAAAAAAAAATACCATACCAGAACTTTTGAAACCCAAAAATTAGAGTTTTTTTTTAAAAAAATTCGGGTACCATAGGTACCAAAGAGGGCGAACCGAGCGGCACACCATCACGCACCGATGGTGCGCGATGGGCAGCACCATCGGTGCGTATGCCCAATACGCTCGGTACTGGGCATACGCACCGATGGTGCTGCCCAAGGCGCACCATCGGTGCGGCGCCGGCCATTTTCCAGCCGGCGAGTTGGCTGGAAAATGGCCCCAAAAATCATCCTAATCCTACCCTAAACCCTAATTCTCTACCTAATTCTACCCTAAACTCAAAATTGAACCCTAAATCTAACAAAAAACTAAAATTCATACTTAAAACTAACAAAATTAAGTAACAAAATTAATTTGAGGACTTACGTAGGAGGCGGCGGAGGGTTTTTGTTCTTGACCATAATGAAGGATGAGGAGGAGGAGTGGTGGTGGTGGTGGTGGTTCGCCGGAAAAAATAAGAGATAAGTGAGGTGAAATTCTAGAGAGAAGTGAGAGGTATGAGTGAAGTGAAAGAAAGTGGAGTGGATGAAGTTAGTAAAAAAAATGGCTTATATACCCACAAAAGGGCATTTTTGGAAAAAATTGGGTATACTTAGATCACCTTTGGGTATACTCAAAATTGGGTATACTTAAACTCGTTTTGGGTCATATCTTGGATTTGGATCAGCCTCAAAGACTCCAAAGCCCAAGACCGAAAATGGTTTAGTACACAACTGAGTCATAATCCACTTGAGCTTACTATTCATTCATCGAACTTTGTTGATTCTGTCCGAACTTCGTTGATTCTGTACGAATTGCCCCTTTGTTGATCCATCAAATGCTATAAAAAGGGGTAGCAATACATAGGATAATCCAAGTGATCATTTGATTGGGGGAAATCCATAGAAACAAGAATGTCAAAGATAATGTGTTATCTAACATTGTCAAAAGCTTTCATCAAGTCAATATTTAGAGCTAATCTTTTACCTTTGAAGTTAAGATAGTACCTTTTAAGAAGTTCCTAGGAGAAAATAATGTTGTAAAAAATATTTCCGCCAACAACGAAAGCTGATTGAGACTTATCAATTAGGTAAAGAAAATAGTCTTTCATTATGTTGACCATAATTTTAGAGATAATTTAATAGAATACATTGCATAATAGGACGGTAGTCATGAGCATGCGCATGAGTGTCAGATGGTCATGGTCATGATTTTATGTTTTAGAGTGGTCTATGATATAAAAGGTTACCTTTTAAGTCAGTATTTGATTATAAAATTGTATGGCAATAATGATTAAATTTAGGTTTTTTAACATAATGTTTTTGGAGATATATAATTGATTATATGTTTAAAAATAAATCAAAATATAACAAATATTTAATATTTGATACAAATAATTTAAAACTAATAAATTTATTTATAAAAAATAATATAAGACAAACAAGGTAATTCAACTATTAAAATTAAAATTTAGAGCTCTTATATATCCAAATCTAGTATTTTTGAGCCAACACGTCCCATTTAATCCTTCCGAATTTTGAATCATCTAGTTGGTAGTATGATGCTTTAAATTTGTTTTGTTAAACATATTAGTATGATTATGTCATATCTAATCACACAAATAATTCTTCAAAATTTGAAAATAATAAATTGATATTACAAAAATCAATATTGAAAACAAAACATTAAACCAACTGAAAAATAGATATCCGAATCAAAACTGAATTTCAACCAAAATCAAATCAAAATGAAATAAAAATAAAAAGCATGTAAAAAGTAAAAGGCATAAGTGGTACAAGCCAATTGTTTAGATTGCTAGGAATGAAACTAATTGATGGTAGCTCGATAAAAAAGAGAAAATACATTGGAAATATGTGTTCATAACGCGATCATATATACAACTATTTAATTAATGACAATCATTAATTTATTTTTATTTGTCTCTCCTCTATCTCTTCTAATATCTTCTTGTTGTAAATTGGAGAATAAAGATCGTGTGAAATAGTATAAATATAGTTCTCTTCATGTAATTATTTTATCATCTTATTTTCTAGTTTAGTAATTTCACACATCCAAATCTATCTAACCGGAATTCGTCAAGCCAAATTGTCAATGTCTGTCGAAATCGATTGCTACTGTGCATATTATTTTTTATTAAAGCATTAAAAAAATATTGTAGGTAGTCAAATATATCATTCAATTGCTACCTGCTTCCCCTAGTGGATTGGTCATACAAATGATACCAGAGTCGGACACGAGTTCATATTCTTGCAGACCAACAGTATTTCCCAAGAAAATTTATATGCTCCATCTTTAATAAATCTTGGAGCAATCAAAATCACCACTTCATCAATCAAAACAACCACAACCACCAGTTCACTAACAAAAACAACCAAACAAAAATCCCTTTTTAGAGCTAGAGTTGTTTCCAGCCGCAAAACTCCATCCTCTTTTATTTCTATGGGTTCCGATATAGAACACAGCCCACCTCGAAGGGTTACTAGGCTATCCAAAGCCAAAACTGAAAATCCACCTGTCAAAGAGGCAAAGAAGCCTAATGATGGTCCTTCAGCATTAAAGTCTCTAACAGTGTTAATTTTGGATTCATGCCCATCGACTTCTCCCATTGGATCTTCTCATATTGAGAAAGAAGACACTAAGCGGCAGATCAGGCGCCAAAAATAATAAAAGAGACGATGGTGGACAGTGGGCCATATACCCCTTTAGAGACCTCTGGACACATTGGAGACACTAGTATAGTTCGAGAAAAGCACAAAGTAGTGGAGAAACCTGACACCGAACCGCTTCCAGAGTGTCTCGTTGGGTGAGTAGGGCCCAACTTCTTCAAGTTTAGTGTTAAGTACTTGCTAGCACTTCAAAGAATGTATTATGCGTATACCGATACTGATAAGTTGGATAGGATAAGGAAAAAATGGGGCTTTCCGGATTCGATCAAGGTGAAAATTCCCATCCGTGATGAGACTCTGATGGATAGTAAAATTGGGGAGCTTGTGGTATACACCAAACTACTCAACTGGGGCCTTTGGTTTCCTTTGGAGCCATAGATAGTTAGATACTTTCATTTAGTAAAGTTGTGACCGAGTCAGTTAAGTACCAATGCTTAATATACCTTATTAGCCAACATCATTGCTTTAAGGCTTTCCCAAATCCCAATGCATATGGAACAGTTTGCAGTTGTGGCCGACTTATGTAGAAACCATCATATCCCTTTCTACTATTTCAACATGGGGAATGATTACAAGGTGGTTAATGACATGCTAGAAGATGATAAGCCTTGGAGGAGTCGATTTTTCTATATCAGTGGCACTTGGGAGAATGGTAGAAAAATCAGAAACAAGGAGAATCCAAGCTTGCTAATCAGATACTGGAAAAGCTCAAGTAAACGTTTAATGATTATTTTCAGTGTGTATTAATATCGATATCTACATCGGATAATTTTAACTTTAGCTCATACTTCATATTTGTTTTTCAGTGTTTCCAAAATGTTCTAAGAACATTTGGAAGATGGATAAACCACATTTACTAAATTGAATCAATGGGCCATGGAAAATTTGGAAGCTAGTTTCCATAATTGCTTCACAATAGCTAATATGGTAAGGGCTCATCTATGGAGAACAAGCTCAACTAGGGAACTTTCTTGGGAAAAATTCACTAACCCTTCTGAAGCTGCTGAAATCTTCAAACACACTAAATAAAAAGATGGTAAGCTCTTCTTACCAGCTAAGAATAAGGCTCCGAGTCACCTTGAAAAAACTGAGAAGAAAAAGAAGAAAAGTTGAGACACCTCTTAGGGACTTCCCGATGCATGTAGTTTTGGATTACCATGAGAGATTAATGTTACACTATTGAAGGCTGTGGCGGTAAATGTTGGTGAGGCAGAAAGGCCACCACCTTCCCCAAAAATCAAAAAGAAGAAAAAAAGGCTCAAGAGATGCCAGGCAGGTAGTGATGACAGGACAGATAAGAAAAACAAAGTAGCTATCCGTTTGTAGATTATAATCTGATCCGAGATCATCCCTCCCATCATTCCTACTGAAAATCCATCTAAATTTCCTACTAAAGAAGAGGTTCGTGTTGATAATTTCTCTTTAGTGTTTTCTAATGCTGACGAACCTCTTGATGTATACAACGTTAACCTAGATGATATATGGAACTTATATTTCAACGAGTTTGACAAAGAGGATTTTGACCGAACCTTCCCTCAATCATCCAACATATCTAATGCAGTGATTCATGACGGTGAATCTTTTGGAGTTTCCGATGAGTATGACACCTTGGGATATGTAGTATTAGGCTACATCAGGCACATAGTCGACTTAGAAAGACAAGTTCGAGTTCAAACAAAAGATATCACTTCCCTCCAAATTGACAATCAAAGCCTAAAGGTATATCACTAGCATCTGAACAGAACAATATTGAGACTTTAATCAAGGAAAAGAACAACTGAATACTAAGTTGAATCAGGCCAAGAATGATCGAGAAAAAACATAAACCATTTATACCGAACTACAAACCTCCACCTCCTAGGAAGTTAAAAACTTGAATGAATCATTTGGCCAAGGAAAAGGCTACCAACGAACAACTATCTAAAGAGAAAAATAAATTACAAGATTTGTTTTTAGAAAATGGATGATGAAATCACCGCTTTGAAGGACACATGGGCTCAAGATATAGATGTTTTCCAAGAATGAATACGCTGAGGGGGTGTTGAAGTCCATTGAACGAAGGGAAGAATCTGTCAAATCTGATATGGTCATTTTGTTCCATGAAAATTTTCCTAAACAATCTCTTGGGAAGTTGTGGGCCTTTGTGCCAGATGATGAAGATCCCTATTATACTTTAGCACAAAGTGACATACATAACATGACTTTGGATGATTTCGACCCTGATGACGAGGCTGAGGAGGGCTCAAGCGATGATAAAGAGGAAAAATAAAAAAAAAACAATGTTGAGAAGACAACCGAAGGGAATGAGCCCTAAGGTTAATTTATTTTTTGAGTTTGTGCTTTGAACTAAACTCCTTGGATGACCAAAGAATTTTATTGTTTTATACGGTTTTCATTTTGTGAACTAAAGTCCTTGGATGACCAAGGAATTATTTGTAAAGTGGGTCGAACATCTTTGATAATTTGAGAAAAATTTCATGTTATCTTTACTTTCATTGATTTTGTACGTCACCTTATCTTTTTTAATGTTTCCATCAATCCGATCATACTTAAATTATGGTAAACATTAATCCCATATCAATCAAGTATTTCAAACGTTTAATCATGCTTTAATATGTTCGAGCCATTCAAAAGTATTCTATCTGAAAGGTAAAAGTATTTAATCGCTGTTTAATTTATCCGAACCATTCCCAGATATTTCAAGGTGTTTAATGGGTGTTTAATTTTTTAGAACCATTCATAGGTATTTCAAAGAGTTTAATAGTTGTTTAACTCATCCAATCACCCATCATAACCACAACAAATATTTAAAAAGGAAAATGATAGTATATTGATAAGGATCCGAACACCTTACTAAAACCTCCCAGCGCCACCGAGGTAGGAAATAGTATGCCCCTAAATATTTACATTGAAGTACAAAAAAGTAAATATATACAAGAATATTTTATTCAAAGTATAACCTCAGATGCTCAATGTTTCAAGGATGCTATAAAAAGTTGCATTTTTTGTCTTGAAGTTTGTACGTTCATTGCTTGACTTTTTCACATACCATGTATGGGCCTTCCCAATTTGGATCTAGCTTTCCGAATTGTTTCTCATTTGTATGTAAGAACATTTTTCTTAACACTTTGTCCTCTTCTTGGAAATATTTTCTTTTAACTTTAGATGCAAACATGCTTCTCATCAAACTCTGGTATTGTGTTGTTCTCAAGTGTTCTTTCACCATTCTTTCTTCAATTAGATCCAACTAACTTCTCACAACCATGTCATTATCTTGTTGGGAATAATTTTGTACTCTGAATGAGGTAAAAGTTTCTCCCATAGGTGTAATTTCATCCATTCCATAAATAAGAGCGAAAGGAGTCTTCTGAGTACCTGTATGAGGACTGGTTCGGTAGGCCCATAAAACTTCTTGCAAATAACTTGGCTACTTTGCTGCCGCTCTTTCCAAACTCTTTTTCAAACCCTTCAAAATTATTAGATTAGCAACTTCAATCTTCCTATTAACCTGAAGATGAAAAGGAGAAGAGAAGTAGTGTTGAATTCCTCTTGAGGTACAGAATGCCTCCATCTCTTTGTTGTCGAACTAAGGACCATTATATATAGTAATACGTTTGGGAATTCTGAATCAGCATCATATTGAAGAGGATAAATTTTATCACCGCCTTTGACGTTGTTCCAAATAAGGGTGCAACTTCTATCCACTTAGAAAAGTAGTCGATGGCCACAATTATAGTTCAATAACCACTAGAGGCCATAGGAAGGGCCCCAACAAAATCTAGTCCTCATCTTAAAGACGCTTTTGAGGATGATAAATCTGTTAATCTACTCATGGAATTGTGTGCGGGTGGTGAGCTTTTCGATCAGATTATTACCAAGGGGTCTTATAGTGAAAAGGCTGCTGCTTCAGATGAGAATGTCGATCTTAAAGTAACTGATTTTGGATTGTCCGTCTTCATCGAAGAGGTCAAGGTATGCGCGTCAAGATCTTGGAAGAAGCTTGCATGCTCATAGAGGCAAGAAAAAGATGAAGACAAATCATTCTTTTGGAACTGCACTTTTAAGTATGTACGACCAGCTAGACTGTACTGAATCTGCAAGAAATATATTTGAAACAAGACACGATGTAGATGTAATTTTGTGCAATGCTCTGATGTCGGTACTTATTCGTAATGAATTTAAGATTGAGGCATTTGAGCTCTTCCGAAAGATGTAAGAAGCCGAATCCAGTAAGCCTAATGTTTACACAGTTGTATCTCTTCTTCCATGTTGTAAAGATGAAACGTACGGTGATATGGGCCGATCAGTCCACGAACTTGCAGTTAAGCAAGGTTTTGACGTAAATCCAACCGTAAACACTGCACTCACAGATATGTATATGAACTGTGGTGATGAATATACGGCTAACTGTCTATTTGAGTGTTGTTCCAATAGAGATCTCGTCGCTTGGAATTCTTTGATTGCTAGTTATGTTAAACATAACGAACCAATCAAAGACGTACGACTTTCTAATCATATGATTATCAGTTAGTTGATGTTCCTTATTTTTATTAGGCTTGCGGTCAGGCCCATTTTGGAACCAAGCCTTTGACTTAGCTCTTAGGTCCAGAATCAGAGGAAGTAAGGTAGGAGGCCACCATCAAAAGGGGAATGACGTGTGCTAGGGTTTGTAAAAGAGTATATAAATGGAAAACGACTATCTCTACAATTAGTCTCTCTTTCCCGTAGGGCTTGAATTGGACAAAGAGAGAGGAAAAAATGCAATTGACTACTTGGGTATTCTGCAGAATAGAGAAATTAGAAAGAGAGGAAGAGAAAACGGAATTTGCGGCTTCAGTGGTTTTCTTTTGGCAGAAGATAGAACGGAGAGAGAGAAAGACAGGTGACGGCTGCTTTTGGGTTTTCTTGCGGAAACATACAACCAGACGGCAGGAGGCAGGCAATTGCTTTGGTGGTTTTCGAGAGGCAGCAGGTGACAACTACTGTCATTTTCGATCGGCAGTTGAGGTAACGACTACGGTGTTTTCGATCGGTAGTTTATGTATTGCTCGAGACAAGTGACAACTACTTTTTTTTCGTTATTTTTCGATCGGTAGTTTACAGATTGTTTCTGTCAGGCGATACTTGGTGGTTATTATTCGGTTTGACGTTCTCTAAACGATTATTCATCTATTTACATTCGTCTTAGAGCTATGTTAACTTCTGAGCCCACGATGATGATTTGTTCGATTATGAACTAATCGTTGTCATGGAAATCTAATAGATTTGTTTGAATAATACTTATGGTTTGATTGTTTGATTTATTTGTGAGATACGTTTATCGGATTCCTAGTATGGTTGTACTTGTCGTTAAATGCGTCGCGAACATCTAGTTTGTTAATCTTTAATGAATGCGAAAGAGGATTTAAGGGTTTAGAACTTTCCATGCTAGCATAGGTTCTTGAATGATTCGTATTGTGATTGTTCATGATTCGTAATATGTCACTAACCATATCATATTACCCTATGTAATCGAAATAGATAACTTGTGCTTAAAACCAATTGTACCTCAATTCGTATAGACATATAGGATTGTCATGCAAGCGGTGTCTGCTTAGCTGCTATCTCTCTTGTGGTTGTTTAAGTGGTTTGGTTTATGTGTACTGAGAGGTAGCGTATACTGATTTCGTGTTATCTGATTAGTAATCGTTGTTATCATACATATTGATTAAGTATATTAATATGCTGAGTAAAATAAACAAGGAAGTTAGGGTTCCATGTCTTCTCTCGCATAAGTAAACCCGTTAGTTAATCTCGTTAGCTAATTTTCTTAGTTATAATCATTCATCCAAACTTTATTACTCGTTCAAGAAGTAGTCTAATAATCATAAATTGTTGCATAAGTGAATTTTTGTCATATTCACCTGGTCTTCGTGAGATCAAACTTACTTATTACTTGCTATTATTTGACCACGTATACTTGCATGAGAAAAATACTAACAAATACTGATTCCGTAGGTACTGTCGGCATATGAATTTCATTTATATATTTTTGACAAGGATCAAATTTTCGGATCAAATCCTTAGCACCTGCCATTATAGTTGGCGAGTAGTATCACACTAACAAAATTCTCATGGTTAAAGATTTATAACCACAGTGTGCTAACCCCTCTCCATTGTGTAATTCAGATAAAACATTTTGAGATTCTTCTAAACCAAGGCAGTGCAAAAAATGCACGTTGAAAGAATTTTTTATCAACATCAGAAAACCACGAGCCTTGTATTTTACTTTCTTAGCCAAAATTTTATCTGAAGGTAAAATTCAATTGGTAATCAACTGTTGGATTTTATATCTGCAATTTTTGGATTGTATGCTAGATATGTTCATACTCTCTTCAAATTTACCTTTTTTTGCTTGAGTTGAGTCAATGGAAGGACATTCTTGCATAAGGATCCAAAGGTATGCTTCAGAGTAAGCTATGATGGCTAAGAATTCTGCCATAATGTTTTCTGATCTAAGGATATGTTCATATTGGATGCCTTTAAAACTTGTGGAAATTTCCTTTAGCACCTGTAGATAGTTTATAAATGATATTTTTTGGTTTTAGACAACCCTTGAGCCTGAAGAACAAGTAATTGAGAATCACTTACTAACTCGATCCGTTTTGCTCCACATAATTGAGCTAACCTCAAACCAGCTATGGTTTCTTGGTACTCTGACTCATTATTGGATGCTCTGAAACCAAAGCATATATCCTGGTACATGGTGTTACTCTAAGGAGAATTTAAACAAACCCCAGCTCCACATCCCATCTTACTAAATCCTCTATCTTTCCGAACTGCCCACTCTTTATGAAACTTATAACCATGAGCTTCTTTATAAGGTCTCTCAATATGAAATTCTACCAAAACATCAGCTACAACTTGAGCTTATATTGCAGTTCGAGGTGCAAAATCGATATCATAGTCTCCAAGCTCAATTGACCATTTAGTAATTCTTCCTGATATGCCAGCCTTTTGTAGCACGTTCTTTAAAGGAAAATACGTTTAAACCGTGATAGAGTGTGCTTGAAAGTAAGATCTCATTTTTCTAACTGCTATCAACAGTTCCAAGGCTAATTTTCTAAACTTCATATACTTTTTCACAGCTTTTGATAAACTCTTGCTTATATAATACACCGAACGTGGGTAATTATCCACTTCTCTTACCAGCACCGCACTTACTGCATTCTCCGATACAACCAGGTACATGTAAACTCTTTCTCCTTGAATAGGCTTGAATAATGTCTTGGGCAGACAATGTTTTTTGATTCAAGGAAAGCTTGAACACACTGTGGTGACCAATTGAAGTCTTTAACATTCCTTGAAACTTGGAAAAACTGAGCGCACTTGTCCGATGATTTCGAAATAAACCGATTTAAAGCAGCTAATCTTCCGGTAAGTATCTGGACTTGTTTAGTATTTCGAGGTGGATCCATGGCTAATAAAGCATTTAACTGATCTGGATCATCTTGAATATTTTTTTCACTTATAATGTATCCTAGAAACTTACCAGATCGGACTCCGAACGTACACCTCTCAGGGTATAACTTCAAGTTGATATCCTCTAGGTTAGAAAATGTTTCTTGGAGATCAGATATATGATATTACTCTTTAGGGATTTTCACCATCATGTCATCTATGTAAACCTTTATATTTCTGCCAATTTGCTTGGCAAATACCTTATTCACCAACCGTTGATAAGTAGCTCCAGCATTCTTCAATCCAAACAACAGCACGTATAGCAATAGAGCCCCATATTAGTAATAAAAGTAGTATGATCTTCATCATTCAGATCCATTCGTATCTGATTATACCCAGATAAAGTGTCCATAAAAAAAATAACTTATTTTCTGACGTAGAGTGTACCAACTGGTCTATCAGGGGCGTTGGGAAAGGATCTTTAGGGCAAGCTTTATTTAGATCTGTGAAGTCAATACACATACGTCATTTCCCATTCTTTTTCTTGACTAATACTGGAGTAGCTGTCCAAAGAGGGTATTGAGATTTCTTAATATGCCCCATTATAGTTAACTGACCTACTTCTTGCACAATCATTTTAGATTTTTCTCTAGAAAATTCCTTCTCTGTACCACTGGCCCAATATCAGATCAGACTCATAATTTGTGACTAATAACATCGGCTGACACTCCTGTCACATTTTTATCGCACCATGCAAATACATGTAGATTGTTAGATAAAAAAGATAATATTTTTTGTTTTAACCTTAATGGCAATTTTACTCCAACCCCAAGACTTTTTCCTTTTGCCAAACAATGAATTCCAACTTCTTCAACTGGAATTACAGCGCTGAGGGCCTTCCTCAGATCTCTATTTTATTTTGATTCGTAGAAGTTTACACTAACTGCTATTATTTGTTAATTTTTACTGACTCCAATAACTTTGAGCAAAGAGTAGTGACATAACATTCACGAGCTACTTTATGGCTGCTTTGGAAAACACCCACTTGACCTACCACATCACATTTTAAGCATTGATGGACAATGGAAGCCACTGCATGCATCCTGGAAAGCTAAGATCTACCAAATATGACGTTGTAATATATTGGACAATCAACCACAACAAACAACACCCTTACCATTTTTTCAAATGGTTATTTAACCAATAAAACTTCCTCTTCAAATTACCCGATAATATCGGCAGATTTCCCTGTGAAGCATATAATGGTTCTGTTCGAATGTTGGATGACTGGAGGATTTTTATGCTGTCTATAAGTAGTAAAAAATAATATATTTACCGAACTACCTGTATCGACCACGATCCGACGTATATTATTGCCTGCAATAGATGCCCTTATCACAAGAACATCTTCTTGCTGGCCTACAATATTTTGTAAATCATCTTCATCAAAGACAATGAATAGAGCAGGGTTTTGGTAAATAGGTGTGAAATTGTTTCCTTATAACCGAGTTGTCAAACTGTTAACATGTCTTTTCTTGAACAGCTTCAGGGTTGTTGTTGCAGTATCTCCCTCAAAAATAGTTAATGATTCGAAAAAGTTGCGTCGATCAGAGACAGTTCAGCCTTATCTGTTATCAACCCAACTTGATTTTGATCTGGATCAGGATCGAGGTAGTTAGAGTCTACGTCAAATCTTTCCAAAATCATCATGGTGTCGTCTTGTCTGGATGCCCCCATACTTTATCATGGACCGTTTTGTGGGCTTGTTTGGGGTGCATTCTTATTGGTTTGAGAGTCAGTATTACTTTGTCTACGACCCCATTGCCTTTTAAAAAAGGCACCCAATTTTCCTCTCTCAATGAGGTTTTGTACTTCTTGTTTTATAGCTATAAAATCATGTGTATCATGACCCACATCATTGTGGTAGTTGCAGAAACGAGTACTCCGACTTTCTTTAGGATACTGAATTGGGGTTGGCCTTCTAAAATGCAAAGCATTCCTTGTTTTATTTATATCGTAGCCATACTTTCACCCAGTTCGGAAAACCGTTCAGGTTAAACCCAGTGGCCCCTCTTGGGTCTAGCTTGTTGGTTCTGGTTTGGTTAGATTGATTTCGTATGGGTCAATGTGATACCTGTCCAGATTCTTTTGGCCTATAATTAACAGTAGCTTGAGATTAGGTAGTAGCTTAGGGAATTGATGTTGTAGCAGCGGACATGTTCTGACGCGGTATTCTAGAATTCTTAGTTTCTTTAGCCAAACACTATTTTTCAAATTGATTTAACATCCCTCTCCAATTCATCACCTTCTTCTGAGCTACTGCATCAGCTAACATGCCCAAATTTAATCCCTGTCTTAAAGAGGCGATAACCACCTGTTTAAAACAATCAACTAACCCATTCTTCATATTCACAAATCGGCTGATATATTCTTCTAATGACTTGTTCGGCTCCTGGGCACAATGGATAATGGTATCATCATTCCATTTGAGCTCCTTACTTCTCACAAATTTCCATCTAAATTCCCCCCAAAACATATCAAAAAAAATTATGGATTCATGTGGGAGATCGTTATACCAATTACGGGCACTTTCTTTAAGGTTTGTAAGAAATCCCGACATAACAATTTTTCATCGTCATCAAAGTTCATCATAAATTTTTTAAACTGCTCGAGGTGGTTGTCCAGGTCTTTACTTTCATCATACTTCTTCATCTTTGAATTATTAAATCGTCAGGGAAGATGTCTAAAGAGTATTTTCAAGGACAATTGGGATTTCCTCCAATCGTGACTTCGGTTAAATATTGTACCTTCATTAGGAGTAGCAAGAATACATGGTTCAGATTAAATAGCAAATTGATCACTCATTAGATGATCAATTCCATAATCTGCCAATTTTGTTTTTACTTTTTTTTATTTTGCCTTTCATGTCCCTTTTTTGAATGTTTCTTAGTTAGCCTTAATTTCTTATTTTAACGGCCCTCATCACTACTGGATAAAAGAGACTCATCAGAGTTAGAATTAATGGATGAACAATCAGAAGGATCCAATGGACTCAAAACTTGTTTAGCCTGATGCGTCTTTTTAGATTTAATACGAGCCTTTGGGGACTGCTCACTGTCACCATGCTCATCTACAGACACACCACATGCATCAGACGTTTTTTTCCCTGCTTTTTAGCTCACTTTTGGGCCCTTAGAGCTTCGATTTCAGCCCTTAACTAATCACGTTAATCCTACATGAACTGTCTTTCATCTGTGTTGAGATTGACATGAGACACAGTAGTGTGCTCATTATTTTCTCTTACACCTTCAACTTCAGGAGGTGGAACATCTTGCATGTTAAGATTCATGCTTTGATGATGTTTGAACTACGATTTTTACTTGCTGGTTTTGAATAAAGCTATTCGGCCACCTTCGACTCCCACCATGGTCGGCTATCTAGTGTGGATGATTTATAATCAGAGGGTATTTTGGATAATTTATCAGCTGAGTGTTAAATTTTTAAGTAAAAGGTCGAGAGATAAGAGAGGTGTGTGCTAGTATTTAATATTTCTAAAAAACATCCAACCCATTTAATGTGGTTGGTTGGGGTATTTATACTTTTGTTTTATGACCCATAGGTCGTTGAGGTTTGGGTTAGCCTCAAAAACTCCAAAGCTCGAGACCAAAAATGGTCTAGTACACAACTGAGTCATAATTCACTTGAGCTTATTGTTCATTCATCAAACTTTGTTTATTATGTCCGAATTTCACCTTCGGATAGTTATAATGACAGTTTCAATAATATATGAACCCATCAGATGCTATAAAAGGGGGTAACAATACATTGGATAATCCAAGTGATCATTCGATTGGGGAAATCCATGGAAACAAGAATGCCAAGGATAATGTGTTATCTAACATTGTCAAAATATTTAATCAAGTCAATCTTTTGAGCAAATCTTTTACCTTTGAAGTTAAGATAGTACCCTTTAAGAAGTTCTTGGGAGAAAATAATGTTGTAAAAAATATTTCTGCCAGCAACGAAAGTTGATTGAGATTTATCAATTAGGTAAAGAAAATAGTCTTTCATTATGTTGGCGATAATTAGATATAATTTTATAGAATACATTGCATAATAGGACGGTAGTCATGAGAATGCGCAGGAGTGTCAGATGGTCATGATTTTATGTTTTATAGAATACATTTGCTTAACATAATTTTTTTTGGAGATATTATATCTTTTAAAAAATCAAAATATAACAAATATTTAATATTTGATACAAATAATTAAAAACTAATAAATTTCATTATAAAAAATAATATAAGACAAACCAAGTAATTCCACGATTAAATTAAAATTTAGAGCTCTTATGTACCCGAATCTAGTATTTTTGAGCCAACACGTCCCATTTAATCCTTCCAAATTGTGAATCATCCAGTTGGTAGTATGATGCTTTAAATTCGTTTTGTTATGATTCTGTCATATCTAATCACACAAATAATTGTTCAAAATTTTAAAATAATAAATCGATATTAAAAAAAATCAATATTGAAAACAAAACATTAAACCAACTGAAAAATAGATATCGGAATCAAAACTGAATTTCAACCAAAAATCAAATAAAAAAATAAACTAATAAAAACATGTAAAAAGTAAATGGCATAAGTGGTACAAGCCAATTCTTTAGATTGCTAGGAATGAAACTGATTGATGGTAGCTCAATAAAAAAGATAAAATACATTGAAAATATGTGTTCATAACGCGATCATATATACAACTATTTAATTAATGACAATCATTAATATATTTTTATTTGTCTCCCCTCTATCTCTTCTAATATCTTTTAATATATTTTTATCTCTCACTACTCAACCATTTAAAATTGTACATTCAGGTATTTGAGGATTTTTTTAGATGTATTTAAATAGTTTGTAACTACTATTGATGATATCTCTAGAGTTAATTTGGTATACTTATTCAAATCAAAATGTAAAATATTAGAGTTTTTTCTAAAAACATTTGTTTGTTGGTTGATACCTAATTTTCAGCTCATATTACAACGTTTTGACTTGAAAATGTCACAAAACATATCTTTCATGACATGAAAAACTATCTATTTTTAATGGAGTATTGCACCATACTATTTATGTTAATAGACCAAAAATAAAAAGATGTCCAAACATAATAATCGTGATTATCTTTATAAATACAAAGCCGTAATTCTTCAAATGAGTGTCCCAAAACACTTTTGGTCTAATGGTATTCTTACTGCAACTTACCTAATGAATCCCTTACCCACTTTAGTTCTAGATTTTAAATTTCCTTTTAAATTATTGTAGGGGAAAAAATCATGATTCGCCGCATCTCAATTTTTTTGGATGCACTTGTTTTGTGCACATCTCAACTACTCACTGTGACATTATCGTTGAGTTATTAAGTGCATATTAATTGGATATTATCAAACACAAAATGAGTACTCTCTCTCCAAGAAATTATATGTGATTAAAAATTTACATTTTGTTGAACAACTTCTATATTTAGGCGATCAAATAAAAGTGACGGTCTTACTCTCAACAAATGACGGAATTCATTGTTTATAAGGTGGACAAACTTACTATCATAAACCACACTCGGGACCCCATTTACCAAATATAGATAGCCAATCGTAGAAAATATGCATCGACTTGTGATACCTTAATAAAGCTTATCTGAGTTACCGTTTCCTTCTGTAAAACAATTGATCAACTCATAGATACAACTTCTACGAGTAATATATTTTTGTTCATGAGCACATATTCCAGTTTTAATTAGATACCAATGTAAGAAGATAATAAGGAGCATACAACTTTTATCATAGAAAAAGGATTGCATTGTTAAATGGGAAACCTTTTAGGCTGAAGAATATAAGATCTATCAACTCCTTATCAATAAGGTTTTCGCCACAACGCTTGGCCAAAACCTATAACCCTATATTTAAGATATTCTCGTTATCAACATCCAAGAATATTATCATATAGATGACTTTCCTAAAACCTTTGCAACCTCAGACGAGTTTATCTTAAGCTCAACCTGGAAAAATGTACTTTTGGTGTTCGGTGTCAACATAAATAAAATTGAATCCGATTTAAATAAACTATGAAACTTGGCCTTCATGGAATTGAACCGATTTATTTATAGGTCTTCAGACAAATGCCTACTATGTTTTTACTACGTTTTGCGAGAAGCATAGAAGTTCTAATATATTTTGGCATGAGAACAAACTTGGCCTTCATGCCTTGATCGACTACATTATTGTATTTATAATTATCGTGAATTTGACACGACTCAAGATCAGAAAAGTCTACAGGCATGGAACCCTGCTTCACTCTTGTAATGCGTCATTACTCCAACCTCTCTCCAACAATAAATGTTGTTGTAATTGCAATCAACCCGTTAATTAAAAAACAACATTATTTTTAGCCATGTACAATTTTAAACGCAAAACATATTCATTTATATATTATTTTTGTAGGTACCCATATCCGGATAGGTAGTAGTAATTTTGATGATACATTCGACTAATATGTTTTTTTAAGGCTAACATCATATCAACTAGCATAACCTAAATCCTCAGTAATTTGTTCATATACAATTTTTACTATGGTGGATTGATTATCTCTTCATCTTTTAAAAGGACTATGACGGCTACTCTCATATACCTACGCGTAATCTGAAGTTTATATGAAATATTTACGATTTAGTATCGTCAAACCTAGCAGCATGCTACATGCTAATTGTACTATTTTTATTTTCCAAAAAATAGTTTTTTTTTCTTAAAGAAGAATATTTAGTGAGACAATAAAATCAGTACAAAACTGACATTCATCACTCTGTGTGTTACTTCTTTTATTATCTATTTTTTACCCGTTTTTTATATTTTATTTTCCAGATCATTTCATTCAATCAAGTTGTAATAATCAATCACTTGATTAAAATCTCAAATCTCACATCTTCTTCTTTAAAATAATATTTAAAATGATCAATATTTACTACTTGTCTCGAAATGGTCTCCTGTTCATTTCTACAATACCATTTGTTTTATAAGTTATTCTTAAAACGTTTAGTTGTTTTGGACATATATCACTGTGAACAAGATGTCTTTTATGTTTTATTAATATCGAAGATAAAGTAAAGTAAAGTAAACGGTCTCATGTTCATTTCTCCAAAATCAATGAAGCTACTTTATTCAAATCTCAGCCTCAGGATGACATTTGGATACCCACAGTAAATTCTATTATTATAAAAGAAAGTAGCTCGGAGGAACAAAAAAAGATACAAAAAGACAAAACAGGTTTAAGGTCAGAATAAGGAAATGATGATCAAAATAATCTCAGCAAAAACCCAATAAAGATCTGGAAAATATAAAAGGTTATAGAGTTAGAAAATCAAATTTTTGCTACCGATTATTCTCCGAAGAATAAACGTTTAAATAAGGATATTATGGAACTTAAAGAATCTAGAATCATTGAAGTCCTACAAACAATAGAAATATGAGACATGTTTCTAGACAATAAGAACATGAATTTATTGTAAACTAAATTCCCTTAAAAAACAAACATAGTATGGAACTTAAAGACTCTGAAATGATTGAAGCCATGCAGACAAGAGAAAGAAAATACATGTTTCGAGACAATAAGGACATGGATTCATTATAAACTGAATCCCAAACAAAAATAACATAGGAAACTTACCATATTCACCAGTGTTGAATAAGTTAGAAGTTAGCAAAGATTTCAAAAAAGTATTAAGTAAAAGAGTGAAGAAAACTAAAGTTAGGAACCTTAAAGGCCTGATTTCAACCAAAACCCTTCTCACTATAGGGTATGAAAGTCCTTTATTCGATTAATCTAAATGTCCATTACTATACTAAACTGCAACTTGAAGGGTTTGAGCAATAAGGCTACAATTAATAGAGTACAGTCTATCAAAAGAATAGAAAAATATGATTTTTTGATAATTTATGAGCCTATGAAGCCTATAGAGAAACTAAAGGAAGAAACTAGGAAATTGGGTTTTAAAGCTCTTACCTTTATGCAGGTTGAGTACTCTGTAAAGATCAAACTCCTCAAGGCCACTAGGCAAGAAGTCTATGACTCCTTACCAAATTATGACAAAACCTATTTGGATTTATGGCCATCATATGATACAAAAGCCTCGCCACCATCACAGCAACTAGAGTTATTATCTCAGCCACTAACGCTAGCACCACTCTCTCATGAATAAATGATCAATAAGTGGGAAATAAGAGGAAATTTGACGCGTTTATTAGTACTACAAGCGTCTTAAGTCTTGTGTCGCTCACACAGATTTTCGATGTCATTCGAAGCTTATAGAAGCTTATTTATCTCTTATCGTTTCTTTTTTAGCCAACACCAACTTTTTATTGAAATTTTGATTGCAAGTCATGTAGCTAACTCAACCCCTATTAAGTCTTCATTTCCATGTCAATAAGAATTTAAAGTTCTTGTGCACGGTGGATTGTGTGAAGATGAAGAAATGAAATGTTAATTTGAATTTACAAAAATATGGAGAAGTTAGGTTTTGGCAAAAAAATAATAATAAAAGGAATCAGAAAAAGGGAATAATTTCTATACTTTAAAGTTAGTGCTCACCTTAGATGAAATGAGTCACATGACCCTCGACCTGGTCTATATATTGTTTGGGCTAAAACCCAAAAACAAATTAAAACTGGAATAACCTCTATTAGTATTCTACACGTGAATACTAAAATAGTTAAAGTTGTTAAGTTTGTTAAGTGTAACAAATTTATCACCTATAAATATATGTGTAAACTCTACAGAAATTAATATGTGAAGTATAAATAGCTTTCGTTATTAAAACTTCTTTTTTTCAAATTTCAGCACCAAAAAATTGATTCGTATGAGTACAAATTGTAGTTCTTTTATTTTCGACCTTGAATATCAAATGAGTTTAGAATTAGGAAATGTTACAATATTATCATTTATTACCAAAAGTATTTTCTATGCCTACTAAACACCCATCTCACCAAACTAATTCTTTTTCAATATCCAGTTTTTATTATATTTCCGAACTACCTTCAAAATTTGGTTCAGTCTATTTTCCAACCAAAATTCAAATTTTGAATTTTTAATAGTACAACATACCATATTATTTTAAATTATATAAAAAGTGGTCATAAACCTATACATTCTCACCAAACCGGTTAGAATACCTCCTTCTTTAGAACTAGTTTTTGTCGAAACCATTTATAGGTAATATTTTATATATTTTTGTTTTGCTTGTTGAAGGTCTTTGTAAAGCTTGGTTTTATCTACGAGTTGAAGCTGTTTTCTAAGCTGGGTTTTGCCTCATTTTATTCACGACGAGTCGAACGTTTTTTGAGCTTGTTCTTTGTAAGATGGGTTTAGTAAGTTTTTGTTCTCGACGAGTGGAAGTTTTTTTGTAAGTTCGGTCATTGTAAGCTGGGTTTTGTAAGTTTTTGTAGAATTTCGAAATTTATTCTGTGTATATTTAAGTTCTGCAGGTGTATATTAAAAATTCTGATTACCTCAACAAGTTTTGTATTCATCTTATTCCGTGTCATATAAGTTCCAGCGATTGTGAATGTGTTTCATTCCAAGTCTATACCTTTCTTATACTGTCATGGCGTATATGGGAAAGCATGTTTTTAAGTTGCAGATGATGCGAATGTGATACCTTGCTTTAGATAACAATTGGGTACATGACTCGCGTTAAATCATGTTTTACATTACCAATTAACCATGAAGCGAGGTATTCGAGTATTATGGCACTGCCCGAATCATCTCGTGTGCACGTGAAGCTTGTCTTCTTTTAATGTTTTATATGACGCGATTTACGTTCACCTGTTATGCTTAGAATGTCCATGTGATTTACACGGCATTATGAATCACGTGATTCGCTACTATATAAATTTATACGTCTCGCGCGTTTCGTACTGCGATTTCAAACATGTCTCTCACCTAGTCTAATTTTCTTTATCATTTCCGCAACCTAGATGTCTAAGTCAAAAGTGTGTATTTTCAAATATTCAAAGCAGACCTCAATCCTTCCTTTTTTTAAAAAAACTTTGAGACTCTTCAACACTATATCGAAGGTAGATGAGATGATCTGGTTATGGGTTGCTACACTATTACCTACTGTTATATTGATCAAAAGTACTGTTTGTTTAATAACGAGACTGATTTCATGGGTTTAGTTGTTTATCTTGATGTGGAGCGTCTGAAAAGTGTTCGCTTCTTTATAGAACAACAAGTAGTTGAAAAAGATGCGGATGATATTTGTAAACAACATACCATAAGCTTCGTAGTTACCTGTGATGATCAACTATTAAGTGGTGAGAGTAGTAATGGTTACTCAGTTCGCAACATAAAAAAAGACATCTTGCTACTAACGGTTGGGTTAATGCTATCACAGGGGTTGGTCAGACATTTACTGATGGTGGCTCAGGTCTAAGGTTATCATTATGTCGATATGCTTTAGAGCTTGGTTTTGCTTTCAAGTATATGCATAATACGTCTACTAAGATCACTGCTTACTGTGTCAACAAAGATTCAGGTGGTTGTAAATGACGACTGTATGTATCAATAGATTTTAGCATTGTTTTAATGATGATCAAGCAATTTGTTCAAACCCATACATGTAGCCCGGTATTTTAAAGAAAAAAAGTTAGCATTTGACATCTGATTTGATTGCGAATGAAATACAAGAATTAATTAGGATATGTAATTCTTTAATAGCAAAAACTATTCAGTCTTCTATCAAACAAGACTGTGGTTTAGACATTTCCTACCGTCTCTCGTGGAATGCTTTAGAAAAAGCAAGGAGGGAAGTTTTCGGAGATATTAATACTTTGTTTGGCTTGCTGAATGCTTACTTTAGAAGATTAAAAGTCGATATAATACTACTGATTGCCATTTTGAGGTTGGTTTTGGGAATGTCTTTGGGAGGTGCTTTGTGGCCTTTGGATCATGCATTCAAGGCTTCACTCATGTCGACCATTGTTGTATGTAGACGGTACCCATTTAAACGGAAAGCATGGTTGTGTATTGCTGTCTGCAGTGGCAAATGATGGCAATAACAAGGAGTTTTAAACTTCTTTTCATATCGTTTTTAACGCTTTTCGGTAAAGGTAACAAAAGACGTGATTTACGATTACATACGCATGTGATTTCCACCGATTAAGTACATCACTATAATACCCACGCGATTCTTACACACTCTAGTACGTAAGTTGTTAATTATCAGACGCATAACAATCGCGCGATTTTTATTAGGTCATAGCTATTAATCGCACGATATGTAATATATACATTAGCAATCGCGGCTTGATGGATGTATGTAGCCTTATACACAGACCTATCAACCAATTATATTTTGAACTACTCATTTGGACTCCCATGACCTATTTTTATAATGTAGGTATTTTTCCAGTTGCTTATGGTATTTTCGGTGGTTTTTGAAACGTCTTAAACCTCATTTGTTAAACCGTCAAATCATTTTTATTTCCGACAGACACTCTGGTATTATTAATGATGTTTCCGTTGTTTATCCAAACTGCTTTCATGCCTACTGTATATATCATCTCCTTAATAACTTGAGGACCGCTCTTGATTGCACTAGCCGAGAGTTTAAAAAGAAGATGCTGAAGCGATTTAGAAGTTGTTCTTATGCTCCCACAGTTGAACTTTTGAATCAGAGACTTTCCAAGTATTTAAGTAGAGGTGGTAAAAAGTTTAAGAAATTTGTCGAGCATTTACCTCCCGAAAATTACACCCAACCATTCGTCATTGGGAAACGTTATGGGGCAATGACATCATCTGTCGCCGAATCCTTTAACAATCAGATTAAAAAGCTTTGCAATCTACCAATTTTTGAAATGATAGACAAGATTAGAGTGATGCTAATGACACAGAGTTTTAGACGTTATTCAGAGGGGCTCAGCTGGAACAGTTATTTATGTCCCAAATATGACAAGCAGTTAAAGAATAATGTTCTAATCGGTCGAACATGGGTGGTATCTAAGTCTTCTGCAAGTTCATTTGAAGTTTATTCTGAACCAGTCATGGTTGTCAACATGCTTGATTTTTATTATTTATGTGGTTCATGGCAGCAAGAGTGTTTTCCATGTCTGTACTCATTGGCTGCAATAACATTGGTTAACGAAGATCCTATGACGTTGATAGAACCATTCTACACTATTGGTAATTATAGGTCCACTTATTAGTTTAGCATACCTGATATAACCGACTTTGGTGAAAGTTTATCATGTAACAAATGTGAAGGACCTATTGTTCTACCTCCTAACGTTAAAAAGATAGCTAGAAGGCCAAGAAAAAAAAGGATTCCATCTAGAGGAGAAGTATCATCGAGTCACTTGCGTTGTGGCCGTTGCTTTAAATTTGGACACAACCGAAGGACATTTGATATCACACTATGAAGTTTCCCTCCTAATGTTTTTTGTTTCATCCGCTTTATTCAGTATGTATTAACGGGATTCCCTTTGTCATGTTTCTCTCTTACTCATTGACATTACTTTTAGTTGATACCCTCCAGTTGTTTGACTATTGTTTTTCACACACACAAGTTATATTGAGTTATAAGATTACACACGATTGCCAGTTTATGTCCTCCACACCAGCGCGATTGTGTTTATTAATCACGCGTTATGTTAAATAAATTTAACACAAGTTAGATTTTACTTATTTATATTATAGTCACATGATTTGTGTCTAAACTCTAACGCGAGACACCATGTTTTAATATAGATGCGTTTCTTATATAGAGAAAACGCGATTTACATAAGGTGATTGTGGACAACCTATGTGCGTTGATTATTTTCCATATCGGTAACCACATAGAAGACGCAATTCATATACAATACCCAAACTATAGACAACGCGATTTATGTAGTAAAAGATTAGGAAATCATAACGATTGTTTAAGTCTATTTCAATGCGATTTCTACCATCTCATTTACAAGCATTACCAAAATTGACGTGATTAGTGAGATTACAACATAAATCGAATACGAATTAGACATTTCAAACCACTACAACTAGAACTAGTTAGATACCGATAGCAAAACATCTTTAACAAACAAGAGACCCGAAAGCACAATGGACATACTGTTGTCCAGATAGTAAACCCTAATAAAAAACCACTACATATTTTAGGGTTCACCAATTCGAATGTCAAAAAACGAAAACACAAACAAACACATACAAACTAATTATCATAAGAGTTATCCTCCTCTTCATCCTTCACTTCATCCTCAGACTCTGATTCCCACTCTTCCGTAGACTCTTCCTCGTCCTCGTCTTCATTGTCGTCACTTTCCATCCCCCAGTATTCATCGTCTGATGAATCATTCGAAGAATTTCTAGGAGTCTGCTTCCTCCCTATTGTCTTCCTCGTGTTCTTCATGGTCCTTCACCGTTTTGGATACTAGTCGTAGTCCGAATCCTCCTCCGGCCACGAAAAAAAGTATTCTGAGTCATAGTCATCCTTAGGTGAAAGCGAGGATGAAAAAGCATCTTTCGATTCGTCGGACGAGTACACCGTTGTAGTGGAGTGCTTGTAGTCGGAGTGCCTATTACTATCATCAGAGTACCCACCATCAGAAGATGGGTAACCGTAGGACTAGAGTGATGAACCACTCATTTTCTTGGCAGAATTTTTGTTTAGAATACAAAAAGACTTTTGAATTCGAATAGGGTAGTGGATAACCATGCATGAGATACAGTTATTTATATTTACAAACCTACTACTACTCTATTTATCAATTAATGCACATGTAATGAGTACTTTATCGACCCATGTCAAATCATGCATTAAATTACCCTAAAAACTCAATGACAATTAGTGAAAAGCCAATCCATTGTCTTTTCACTAGGCAGTAATTATGACGCAAGATAAATACTTATCACAATAACCAACACGTAGTAGTAACTATTGACGCGATTCTTTTACTCGACCACCATATTTGATATCGATCATGACTTATTCAATGGACTTTAATTGTCACGTAACTATTTAGTGGTAGATCCATGCGATTCATTAATTTTAATTATATTTTTGGTAAAGTTTATTCATATGAGGTGGGTTTGAATTAGAAAAAGTCCACTAATAACTCCCTTTACCAATCACGCGATTCCGCCTTATTAATGGATATACACCGTCGCGATTGTGCAAGCCATTCAATCTGTCTACCTTTTGCAGATTCACGCGACTCATCAAACAACACGATCGATGTGAAAATCATGTCCCATATACGACGCGAGTTAGGGGTCACACATTTATAGTTTAGTAGATAACTCACTTGACTGATCACGCGATATAGCCTTATTAGTGACTCATCACGCGAGTTAAGGGTCACACATCGATTGTGGAAGCGATTCACGCGGTCCACCTTTTGAAGTGTCACGGGATTCGTCTGACAAACATGTATCATATACGCCGCGAGTTAGGAGTCAAAAATAATTCACTTACTAAATAAATCCCTTCTCTCATCACACGAGTTAGCATCGTACTAAGAAGGCCATGAATGCGGTAAATCTCTCGAAATAAAAGCTGCGCGACACACACTGCATCAGATGTCTTTATACATGGGATGAAGTGTACCATCATAGAAAAAAGATCAACCACCACAAAAATAGAGTCGAATCCGCGCTGAGTCCGGGGTAATCCAAGAATAAAATCCATACTGATGTCGGTCCACGGCTGAGTAGGAATTGGCAACGAAAAATAAATACCTGCAGTTGTTGATGTTCCCTTGGCCAACTGACAAACTCGACAACGGGATACATAACGACCAACTTCCTTACGCATCAAAGGAAAAATATATGATGCGGACAACAACTGGTATGTCTTATTACGGCCCACATGACCCTCGGCATGCAGTTCCTTGATCAACTGAAGACGCAGGCTACAGTCAGGGATACACATCTGTACCCCGCGAAAGAGAAATCCATCCTCCATTAAGAAATCAGATTGTGTCCCCTGTTGAATCAGTTCAATAACCCGAGAGAAGAACGAGTCAGTAGCATAAAGGTCAACAAAAGAATCAAAGCCAGGAACCTGAACTCGTATTTCAGTCCGCAGATTGTGACGACGGCTTAGAGCATCAGCAACCCGATTTGTAATACCAGCCTTGTGCTTGATGACAAAAGTGAACTGCTGCAAGTAAGCTATCCAAGAAGCGTGTCTATGAGAGACCTTGTCCTTGATGCCAAGATACTTCAAAGAGTCATGATCAGTATATAGCACAAATTCACGCTGAAACAAATAATGGCACTAATGCTTGATAGCCTGAACCACAGCATAGAATTCAATGTCATATGCAGTAAATCGCAGCTTAGAACTCGCCACTTTCTCACTAAAGAAAGCCACATGACGCCCTGACTGGGAAAGAACTACCCCAATACCAAATTTAGACGCATCACAATGAAGCTCAAATGGCTGGGAAAAGTCGGGCTGCACTAGAATAGGTGCAGTGGTGAGACGCCGTTTAATCTCTGAAAACGCCGCATCAGCATCCTCAGACCATTCAAATTTCGTGCCCTTCATGCAGTTCGTAATCGGGGCCATAACACTGCTGAAATGGGGAATGAAACGCCGATAAAAAGAAGCTAAACCATGAAAACTGCGAACCTCGGTGATGGAAGTAAGTCGAGGCCACTGGTCCACTACAGTAACTTTGCTCGGATCAGCTCGTAACCCTTCAACAGAGACAATATACCCCAAACATTGGACAAATGGGGACATAAACTAGCATTTGGCAGTAGCACCATAAAACTTGTCCCGACGCAGCACCACTAACACCTCACGTAAGTGGGACAAGTGCACAGAAGGGTTATCGCTATAAATCAGAATATCATCGAAGTAAACAACAAAAAATTTAAAGATGGAAGGCCTCAATTCCTGATTCATGACACACATGAAAGTGCTCGGCGCGTTAGACAGGCCAAACGGCATCACTAGCCACTCGAACAGTCCCTCATGCGTCTTAAACGCCGTCTTCCACTCATCACCAGGGAACCAGGTGTATTTGATGTTGAATATCCCTCAGAGGAGGTAAATCGGGGGGAAAGGTCTCAGGAAACACATCGACAAACTCCTGCAAAAGAGACTGAACTGCAGGGCTAGGGTCTGCAAGAGAATCAGTCACAACAGGATCACAAAAAAACAAGAAGACCACACCAGCTGCTTCCATGGCCGCCTGAAAAGGAGCACGGGACAGCAAGATCGTTGTGGAAGGACTAGAGCCACTGCTGACGGATCGAGCCTTTGGCGGTACTAAAACAATCTTCTTACCCCGAAAAAAGAATGAATAAGTATTCGTATGACCATCATGCACAACAAACAAATCATACTGCCAATGGCGGCCAAGCAATAAGTGACAAGCGTCCATAGGCACTACATCACAAAGCACCTCATCCCAGTATGTCTGCCCTACAGAAAATGATACAAGCACACGTTGAGACACAGTGATATCAGTACCTTTACTCAGCCAGACCAGCTTGTAGGGCTTAAGGTGTGACTCCGATTTCAACTCGAGCTTCGAAACCGCTGTCTCGGAAATTATAATCTCACAGCTACCAGCATCAATAATGAAGGTGCACACCTTACCGCCAATCGTACAAGTGGACTGAAACACATTATTCCACAGCCAATCACTCTGATAAGGAACAGGAGGGGAAAGAAAAGTGTGTCGTACCATCAGAACTGCACCAACATCACCAGTCACAACCTCCTCCGCGACCTCACTCACATCATCATCATGTGTATAAAAATTCGGGAGACCATCAGGAACAGTGGGGGCCGGTTCAAACGCCTCTTGAGAGAAAACACCCCTAGCACCCGCAACATTCAGACACTCTACCTGACGATGGCCTAACTCACCACAACCAAAGCCACGTAACTTACCAGCAGAACGACTGGTCGCACCGCGTCCAGGAGGGGCCTGATCAGGGGTTGGACATAGTACTGGTGCGGGCGCCAAGGTCCCTGTAGGAGCACCAGTCCGTACGCCAATTTGGGTCCTTCAAGCCAACTGTTTCTCTGCCTGGACGATACGCCGATGAGCTTCCGAAACAGACAACGAGTCGAACATGTTCAACACATCCTAGAGTTGACGGCGCAACCCCCCAATATAGCGGGATACCCACTGATGGGTTGACTCGTTCACATCTGTACGAGCAAACAACTGAAAGAACTCTTCCGTATACTCGTCCATAGAGCGTGGCCCCTGACGAAGATTCTGGAAACGCTGGAACAATTCTCGCTCGAAATTGTAAGGCAAGAATGCCTTGTGGATTTTCTTCTTGAATTTCTCCCAACTACGCACTTTCTCATTGCCTTCACGCGCACGGATCGTTTTCACCTGCTGCCACGAAGCTTGTGCCTTACCGCGCAGGTGGATGGTAACCAAAGCTACCCATCTCTCCTCAGGAACTTCCTTGAACTCCAGCACATCCTCAACCTGAGATAACCAATCGACAAACTCCTCCACCCGAAGGCCACCATTAAAGTCAGGAATGTTAACCTTAAATCCAAGCTCCCAACGGCGGTCCTGATAAGCATTCCGTTATGGACTTTCTCCAAAAGGGTTATCGGGACCTTCAGCCTCCACACCGGGTTGCCTGAAAGTAAGTTCAGCCATCTGACGGGCAAGATACTCAACCTGACGATGCGGGTCAACATTCTCGCGATCTCCGAAATCACTTACATCTCATTCCTCGCACCATCTCGCAGGACTGCTTGTGTCTGATACAAATATGATACAGAGTAAACGCAGAGAAGCCAATATAGGGGAAACCCTAATTTTATTTATCAAAATTCAACTCCCTTACATTGTAAACAAAGTCTGTTTAAATAAGAGTTCGAATAAAAACCCTAATACGAAAATACCAAAAATGCCCTAATGTAATAAAAATTCGAAATAAAATAGTAAACGACTCCAAATGCCCAAAAAACCCCATTTGTCACGAGCAAAGCTGGTGATTCGTAATCGTGGCGCCGTTCCCTTCGAAATAAGGTGTTGTGGGTCAAAATCGGACACCGGGAGCTCCGAAACTGTCAATTCGCTGTATTCTTCGGGTGATCGGTTGTCTTCATAAATTCTAGCGCTAATATGTCTGCATCATAAAGGCTTCACACTTATGGGATTGTTAAATGCAATCATTCGGTCCACCATGTAAAGTCTTACGCGATTCATTAGTAAAATACAATTATTACCAAACGCGATCTACCAGAAAATAAATAACTGACATTAGATCCAATTTAAAGACAACCATTTTTTAAGAATGAAAATTACATTATTAATTTTAAGGATATTCAAGACAGAAATCAACAACAATGGTTCTTATCAACCGGTGAACAATTGGCAATCGCATCTTCTCTCTCTCAGCAATCGCTTCCTTCAAGTAGACAATCACATCTTTTGATATCTAATCATTAAGTTCCTACTTCCATAAGTGTGCGGCCGTATCGAGCAACGCGAGACAAAGATCAGACACACGTAGAAAGGGTTTGGATTTTAGTTCGTTGTACCTCGAAGCGACTTCTTCTTGACTGCGAACATGGGGTGTGACAAATCCAAGCCTCCCATAGTCAAAGTACATATTGCATAACACTTCATTAAAAAAAGCATTAGTCATTTCTAATGTGTTGTCTTAACGTACTTCACCGCTTGAAGTAAGTGTTGGTCTTCATCCACGCACCAACTCATACTGTTTTCCTATTTCTAATGTGTAAATTGTTTTCATTTAGAGTAAAAGTTATAGTTTGGAGGTTTATCTAAGGGGGAAAATAGGTGGCTAACTTGGGCGGGTCATAATTATTAGGTGTACGTTTTGGCAGGACAGTAGCAATCACTCCAAAAATATACGCAGGAATTTCACTAAACAAATGTAGCCATAGTTATCGTACGATTTGCATGATACCTATCACCCGTGATAGATAAATAACTTAATTATGCGATTTACGTCATCCACTCCCTATATTCTTGAATTTTACAATCCCATGTTTACTTTTTACATTAATGCATTTTACGTTATAAATATCCATATAGCATCCTACTTACGTGATTTTATTATGGTTAGTGATCTACAAGGGTCGAAATGCATACAATTGTTGGAAATAATGGTCACACTAAGTTACCTTAATAAAACGACATTGTCCTAACCATAAAATGTCACGTAATAGCCCATCACAATACAATTACATACGAAGATATTCTTCGAGTACTGTACTAAATTAAAAATAACAATTAAGCATCCAACACCCTCAGATTAGTATTTTTATCATTTAGACAGTGGTAAAACATTTCTGCACGGGCTTGAGCGGTCATTTGTTTGCTATATTCCTTAGGTATAAACCTGTGCTGGATAATGTCTTTAACATACTGACAAACGAACACTCCACAGTCAAGTGATTATTTTCTTGCTGCAGAATATTTGTAACAACTTTAAATTGTAACTATTCTTCACACGTGGTATATATTTTTCTTCATACAATAGTTCAGCTGCTCTGCTAGAAAAAAAACGTAGGTTACTATTTTTTAAATAACATGTAAAACTGTATAGCTAGTTGTAATGTTGCAAATCACATTACATTAGCACAGAAGTTCCATGCATAAAACACGATTCGCGAGCAATGACTTTTAAGAATCTCGCGAGAGGAATACACGATTATTTCATTCATATGCAAAAAATGAACATACAACATCATGCAATACGTTTTCACACGGCTTACCAATGCGTCGTCTGTTTTCCTAGTGTCATCTGAAGTGAATTTGCTAGAGGGAACATGGGATTGTAGTTTTTGGCCAATTCATTCTCCATGTCAATTACCAACAAATTCCAGTGGTTAGGACCATTCTCATTTATATGGCATACCGGAATGAATGTGATAAATGTGTCCTCCCTCATGTTTTCAAAAACTCCGTCAACAACGTTTGAAATATAGTTTTTCATTGCTAGTAATTTCCGTAATAAAACCTGCGTACAACAAAACAATATTAAACTTATGGGTCACTTTCAATGGCAATTTAATAATTAAATACTAACCGTTGGGACCCCAGAAATCTGAATAGCGTTGTATTTACATCTGTACTTGTCATCAAACCCTTTGAAAGGTACTTTCCAGTTTGATTCTTTAAGCAGCTTATATATTCAGGCATCAATGATCTACAACACAATGAATTCAGAGCTATATCAAACTAGTTGTCAATTCTTTGTGAGTTATATCAATAATCTAAATTTTACATGGAAATATAACTCCCCTTCGTATGGTAGGGCCATTACCTCAGTCTCACTAACACTTAGCCGGTATGTAAATTTTTTTTCTGGTAAATACCATACTTCTGAGTTGATTTGATCTTCGTCTCTTTGTATTTGAAGCACCTTGCGGTATTGACTAATGACTATTAACTTTGTTGTTGCTGTATGTCTTTCCCAATGTTGGTAAATAGCTTTTACCTGTTGTAACTGTGTAAGTAAATCCCAATTTGGATAAATGTTATCTAGTAACTGTAAAATGACAGAAATTATGTTAAATAACAATCAAACTGTGACAACTAAGTATATGTTTATTAGTATAATTAAGAACTTACCATTGGATGTGCCTCTTGTAATAAACTTTTAGACGAATTACTGCAAACAAACTTTCCTCCACTCAAGTGTATACCCGTCGCCCTATCAACTTCATCGAAAAATGATTGGGTACATAGTACGAATGCATCATCTAGGGTTGGAAGATCAAACCATTCTGCTTCCCCTTCCCTTGTTGGTTGTACTTTTTCTAGTTTTCCATGTTCTATTAGTACTTCAACCTTTGTTTTGCGTTGCACTTCCAACTTGGATTGTAACTCTTTTTTTATTCGAGAACATCTTCGATTTCCATTACGCGCTCAATTTTTAGTTGTTTCTTATTATGTCCTTGTGTGCATTGATGTAGTCCTTTGTTTAATCTTGCTTTTTTGACATTACATACCTGTCACAATTTAACATATATATTTTCAGTGTATAGGTCTCCCCAATTATAGTTTTAAGTGTATTTAACATATATCTTTAATAGTGAGCACACCATGAACTTGTTTACCAATGATGTGTGTTGGGCTACTTTCACTAACAACACGATTTTTTTTAAGAAATACTGTACATACGCGATTTAAATTATTTTTATTATACATACTCGAGTTGTGTTTATCCTCTGACGCGAGACACAATATTGTATCATCGATGCGTTTCTTAATTAAATAACATGTGATTCTCAAGTTAATAGAAAACAATAAACAGGGTACGGGATATAGGCTTTTGTTGATTAATCATGGCGCGATATAAGACTAACAGACTCAAAAAAAACCTTTATCATGAACAACGCGATGTAAGATAAATATCAAATATTGAACTTCCAACCTTATAGCAACATAGTTATAACATAAAATTCGAAATAGTTATAAGTTAAAAATCATCCCCTATTAATCCAAAATTTCCAAAAAAACAGCTTCACCAAATTAAAGACAAAGCATATCACATAAAATAGCTATAAGAAGTTGAATCTTAATATTTTAAGATCCACTTACATCTTCATGTCCTTGCTCCAGTGGCTTGGGTACGCTGCTGGTACTTTCATCTGGCCCAACTATATTAAGTTTCGTCCCCCTCGTTACCTCCCCAATATTTCCAATTGCCAAACCAGCCTTCGTATGTTTGCAAGCAACCTTACCATATTGTACATCCTTTGCAGCCTCTGCGCAATTTTCATTATCTATCAAATTATTTCCTTATTATAGAACTTCTTTGGTACTCTCTTTTTCTATTTCTTTGTTCAATTTTGCATCTATTTGGTTCTGTATTACTAACTCTCCTGCTGTTTCAGCTACCACAACATCTGGTTCTGGTTGTAGGGGTGTTGTTTCAAATACTGCTGCCATAATTTCATGCTTCTCCCCCATCTACCACAATAGGAATTTGCACCTCAGCTGCTATTGTACCCACAGCCACATTTTCCCCATGTGTGGTTAGTAGGCAATCTTTTTCCACATTTACAGTTCGTGTTTCAGTTGGTAAACCACTTCTAGAATTGGCCGCCACAAGCATAAAATTGTCAACACCTAAAACATACAAATATTTTTCATTTACCTTCCCCTCACCAGATGTCTCAATAACATCGTTCAGTCAATCAGCAGCTCCATATTCATTCTTCTCATAATCTGTTTCACCTCCATCTTCTGCCCCCTCGTCTGTGTCTTCTTCATGGTCCTCAGGTGTAGAAACCTCTACAACGTTTTCTTCTTTATCATCTTTTTCCCTCATGCCTCTACCTTTTTGAAACCATGATTTCTTGAAACATAAACTATGATTTTAGGAACCTCATCCACTGTTACTGGCACCTATACTCTTTTATCTGGTGAATCCTCTTCCACCGAACAGAAAGGAATTCCACAAACCTTCTCTAGTGCTTCGTTAACCCCAACAGCTCCATCAGATTGATCAACTTGTTCTTGAAGCTTCAAAGTCAAAGAAGCCACCTCCTTTTGGAGTTCTTCAATCTGTGGAAAAATTAAACAAGTATAGTATTAGCAACCTAATGAATATTCATTAAAATAAGAACCTTATAAACAACTTACTTGTCTATTCTTTTGTGCCAAAGAAATCTTAAGTCGTTCATTTTCTACCGAGTATCTGTACTTTCCACTGCTTCTCTTCTTAATATCTTCCATCCTCTTAAGTAAACTTTTACAAGCGATTGGCTTGTAAACTTTCATCTGCTTCATCCGACTGCTGGAGTTGTCTCCTCTACTCCATTCCCCAGTAAAAGTTTACTTTATATTAACTCTCCTTTATCCGGAGTATGTTTATGCTGATCCAACCACCCCCCACAGTGGTTGACCGTACTCCTCATCTACGCCCCCGTAATCCAATGTTTAAGATGTCTCCCTAATTTCCATCTCATTTGTTTCACCCTCTGTACAATACTTCAACCGCTTCCCACTTCTTCCGCTTATTATTTTTTTCCGTTTGTTTGACAACTTTCTACACCTCTGATCTAAACTACCATAACCTTCATTGTTCTCCCCCGACCCGAAGGCCATTTCTTCAGCCTCAGTTAGTTTTATCTTTGCTTCCAAGATTTACAACACCCGACGGGATTTTGAAACAAACAGTCAATAGTTAGTGAGTTCAACACCTTTACGTGATTCATTTATATCCAAAACGCAAGTTACCAACAACATAATAAATGTGATGCAATTTGTTTATTATCAACTTATTAGTATTGCGATTGATTTAAAATGCACCCTTCGATTCTCACAAGACACGCATCATTTACGAGATTTACTCCTATCGTAGTGCCTACACGAGTCGTCTATAATATTGTTCCTACGCGATTCATTAACTTACTCATAACCATATAATCCTACGGAGTTATGCCTACGCGAGTCATTTATAATATATCACGCGACATTATGTGCTGGATTTTTATAATGCCATGCCAACAATCCATCAGAGCAATCCCTTAAAACTAAAAAAAACATTGTTTACCTCATCGTAAGGGAGCTTCCGCAGCCTTTTAATCATCGCCATAGTTGACTCATTGCACTCTAACCCCCACCATTTGTAGCACCTAGGAATCATGTTTGGCCTTACAAAATCTTACCCTAATGTGGGTGCTCCATTATGAAGGGCTCGAAAAAAGAGGAGACAATCATATAACTTTTAGTCCAAAACAAAATACTACACACCAACCTCATACTCACCAATAAAACTGCTACGCAGCCGATGACGTGATCGGATGCCCTTTTCTCAAAACAATTAACCATGGACTTTGTCAGCTTCTCAAAAATTACCCCAGACCAATCACAGTCATTAATTTTGAGCATGTCTTCTATGTAGAAGACCATTGTCCAGCCCATGATATCTCCCAATACAGAGTAGAAGAGGGTAGAGAAAATGAAGAGTATCAAAAGCTTGGCAACGTCAATTACTGATTCCGCCCCCCATCCTTTACTGCTCTTTCTATGGCTTCCTGCAACAAAACAGATAGTGGTTAGTTGACTGGATATTGTCAAACAACCTCTCTTTCATAAACTGTTATTTCTACCTTGATCATCGCATTTGAAACAGACTTTTGGTTTTTCGGTCCAATTTTCCTAGCCCTTGGCCGTAATAAATATTTTTGCATCAGTTGAGACTCGTTCTCTGCACCATCAGCAAATCTTCCAGTGAATGCCCTTGCTTTGTTCATAGGTATTTCCTCCGTTCCGTGTTTAAGACCAAAGATGGCTTTAACATCTTTGGTGGTCAGTTTAACCCTCTTCAAACCTATTAAAAACACCATTTCTTGACAGAATATCTCTTTACAATCTCCTCTATAACTTTGTTAAACTTATTCTTGAGCAAATCTTCGTTTCGTAGCACGAAGGAAGCTTTCAGCAACGTATAAAATGGTGTGTTCTTCGTAGCCTCAATATGCTCCTCAGCCACTATGTTTTTCTGCAGCAAATTTAATATGCTGACCAAACCAGACTTGTACAAAGTACCTTTGCCCATACCTGAACCTGTATTTTGAAAAGAACAATTAGGTTATATTTTTCTAATACAAATCGCGTTTTTAGTCCTAATTTTGTAAAGCATATGCGATTTCCTTCTCGATGTTTTTAAACGTAGTAATTTACGACTTCCACCATACGCGAGTTAGAGATTAAACTACAACATCTACTATATTCGTGGCACCTCATTGACAACGTGAGATACACCTTCCACCTCGCACGATATATACCACATACACTGATACACTCCATGCATCTTGCTACACAATCCGATATGTAATATAAACTACACAAACTAGCATACTCCTTACACATTACTTCTTACACGATATACACCCTACTAAACACCAATTAACATACACATCAAACAACAACACACACACGAGATACAGACCAGAAGACACGCAAGATACATACTAAAACTACTACAACATAACTCTACGAACGCATTGTCACATTGAAGAAGACGTGATATACCATATAAACATGTTACAGTTCCCACGTTTCAATTCCAAACAGACATGCACGTAAAGGAAAACACAAACCAAACAATGCGTGATACTACAACTGACGCCTATCGTAAACAAGCTAGCAACTAATTCGACATTTTTTCTCGCATAAAAACACCATAAAACCAACCACACACAACTATGATCCATCTCAGCACAACTGTATTGTTTACCGGCCGACGAATGGTTGTACAATACTTCCCCGTTAGGCCCAGACAGAGAAAAACCGGTTTCTGATTCCAACAACCAGTCCAGAACTATTCATAAACAACATATGTAGTAAGTATCGACGTACCTTCAAAATAGTTTAAACTGACGAAGTTCACCGGCAACGGTGGTTCTCCGTAAAAAAAAGGAGATGAAGACGAAGTTCGCCTCAACGGTGGATTCCGGAGTTTGTTCAATCACAACCACACCTAAACCTGACTTGTTTTAGGGTTTCTCTCCGATTTGTGACCGTCTCTTTCTTTTGTTTTTGGGGTTTCTAAAGCTTATTGGGATTTAGGGGGAAAGACAAAATTAAAATAAAATAAAAAGTAAATGTAAACCTATTTTCTCTTTCATATAGCTTTAGGGTCATTTTGGTCAAAATTTGGTTTTTAGGTACTAATGGAGAGTGTTAAATATTTGGGTATTCACTTGGCATATCAAACTTGAAAAAGTATTTATCGGTATTTTTCTCTTTAGAATTCGGCTTTCCTTTTTAACACTTATAGCTTGAAGAATTTAAATTTTCTGTAATTACTACATTATAAAAGGTTGTTATGCATTCGGTGTTTAAAAATTTTAAAAAGGAAAAAAATTAGGTTAGAGATAAAAAATGGTTATAATAAGTTTTAAATATTATTTATTTTATATATTTATTGATAAAAGTAACCCCTATAATTTTCATCACAAAATGTTTGGGAGAATTTTGCAAGAGGTTTCAAAGATTCACTAATAAAAGTTAGGTACAAAGTCTAGAGTGGAAGCAAAAGGTAGCAAATATAATCAGAATGAATTATAAAGTAATGGAGTATTACTCTAGCAATCACTTGCCTAGGAGCGAATCTGACTTTGAACTTTAGAGAGATTTAAATGTTTAAGCAAATGAGAAACAAGTACCTAGATGCTTTACTCCAACTATTGGCCTAACTTGAAATCGAAAGCTCATAGGAATATACTCTACCTAACTAATCGTTTATAATCGGTTTTCTATTCAGAGAGATCAAATCAACTTTTTTTTTAATTACAAAAATTTCACCGAAAATAAAACACAATTGTTAATCATAATTACAATTAGACTAATAGCTCTACGCAACCGCCAACCTGATCAAAATCGGACCGGTCAAAATCAAACTGAATTTTATTTGTTCGATTTGTAATTTATTTTTAAAACCCTTTGTTCAGAACCGAACCAATAAAACTAGCAGAAACCGCGACTGGACTTATATTTTTATTTTTGACTTCTCTTACGGATAAACTTAAGTGATTCTGATCTCACTAAGCATTTTGCAGCAATCGTGAGCTCAAGAGAAACCATATTAATGATAATGATGTTGAATTTTATGGCACATTTTGTATCTCAAATCTTTGATTTTTCTTTAGTTGTGAATATGTCTTGTTTCACTGTTTATTAGAGCTTAAGTTTCTCGTTAGCTTTAAATACAGTGATAAAACAATGGTTTTTTATTAAACTATTTTGGGTCGTGAGTCGATCCATATACTATTCTCGAAACAACACTCTTTAATTTAGTCGGATTTTGTTTTTCATCGATCATACAGTACCTAAAATATTAAAGATCTAGTTTTGTTTACTCTTTTATGTATTCAGCCATACAAAACTCATAACCAGTGTACTTTCCTACTAGTATTGGGTCATACATTAAGTATGTTTGCGAGGAATATTGAGTCTCGCATTTATTCAAATCTCATATGTTTTTGGTACTTTAATATCCATTTTTCTACTCTTTCGTTTCGTATTCAATTTTAATAGGTAACCAATAAATTCTTTCCGTTGTATGGGGATGAAACATGAAACCGAAAAATTGAAAATTTGAGAAAAACAACACCACCACCACCGTCGAGAACACAGAAACAAGTAAATAGGTTGGCGGCAGCCTAGAGTTGGAAGTGAAATGGTTGTGTAGCTGGTTTTTTTAATCTGGTAAGAACTGAAATAGGTAAAAACTGCACCGGTCCGGAATAGAGTGAATCGGTTTTTATCTGGTTGGTTCGGTTCCGTAGATTAGAACCGAATCCTTTACCAGTTTAGTAAAGTCTGAACCACCAATTCTATCGGTCCGTTCTAATCTAGTCTAAAATCAGAATATAATATATTTAATTACAATTAAACGGTTTGGACAATTCTGTTTGTTTTAGGCAAGAATCAAAGCGTAATTATTGATTTTTTTCGAAAAGATAGGATTTACTCTATTTAAATTTACTCTATTTAAAATTAGCCATCAATAAAAGAAAAGATAAAATAAAACCGAACGTACAAAACATATCTGACATTATCAATGAAAATAATTATACATAGACAATAAGCATTTTCTGATTAAACAGATATATTACATATTACGGAAAGACTCTAAAAGATAAATGGATCAATTACTCTTTCTTATAAAGATGAAGTGATTCATTAAAATATATATTTAGTGTTTATCTCTCATTTCACTTCTCTCAAAAAAGACCTAGAGCTATTTATCTAACTTAGAAAATATATCGCTCTTAAAAGTGTCTCATCACATCCTTGCCTTACATATCTTTTATTATTTATAAGTTTAAGAAAAACCATAATTTTTTCAACAAGACACCCCATATTAAAGCATATTAATCAACGTCTATCATAAGATCATAATCCCTTAAAATAAGAAACCTCATACATAGTAAATTGAAATTAATAAAAAAAACCTAATTAATATAGAAGATCCGTTTAATTCAAAATCTAATTAATAGGAAACACAATTAATATAGGAAAACCAAAATAAGAGACCCAATCAAATCGGAAACCTATCAAGTATAAGAGTCCGCTTTGGTCAAAATCTTATGCTCCGATACAGAATGTTTAGGTCCAGACTACTTTAGAACAACTCGCTTCGGACCAATCCATATCTCCTTCGACTCAATAATCACCAGTCTTCTCAGTTTGTCTCGGCCCTTAGGTTCCATAAGACGTATCTCAATCCAAGTCGCAAGATTTATCCAGAGAGTTCCACCATTTCTTGCTTGTACATGTAATTGACAGATCCAGCTACGCTCATGTAGCTTCAATATCTCCGTTAACGAGTTACTTCTAGCCTACACCTAACAATTTTCCATCTAGGCTTATAGTAACTCTTACAACCGTTGCACCTAATAATATAATCTTTAGAGACTAGCTCACCTTCATTCCAGACTTGCACCAGTCTCCTGGAGTTCGTGAGTTTTGAAATCGACAATACCTTGGTCAAAGTATTTAAAGGATTTTTCTCGCTATCTATCATAGCTACCTCCACTTTCTCTGTTTCCGTACGTTTCAGATGAAGTGCAACTTGATATTTACATGTTTAGTTCGCTCATGGAACTTCAGATTCCTCATTAAATGAAGAGCACTAATGTTATCATAAAATAAAATCACATATTCCTCAAAACCAATGAGTTCACCTAACATTCCCTTAAGCCATATAACTTCATTCATGACTTCCATAACAGTTATATACTTGACATCCGTAGAAGACAACACAAAAAACTTTTGTATACAAGACTTTCAGCTAACCAGTCCTCCAAGCATAGTAAATAGATAACCTGAAGTAGAATTCCTTGTGTTGAGGAAACCTGCATAACCGGAGTCCATATACATTCCTAGAACTATATAAGACTTATCTTTCTGATTGTAACACAACCCTATAACATCTGAGCCACTTCAGTGCATGCTAATACAGTTTTCTCGTATTTCACATGAATTTTCTCAAAACACTTACGGCGTAGGCAAGATCGGGTCTCGTACAAAACATATCATACATAATGCTACCAATAACATTTCCATAAGGTATCTCTAGTATATACTTCTTATTGGTTATTTCGTTTGGTGCTTGAGTGACACTGAGTGTGAATTCAAAACCAATAGGAGTTCTAACCACTTTTACTTCAGACATAAAAAACTTCGTTAAGAAATTATGTATATATTTTTGTTGAAATAATAATAAATACCTCTTCGTTATGTCATACTTGATCTCAATACCAAGTATCTTATTAGCCTCTTATGTATCATTTATCTCAAACTCTCATTTCCGCTTAGCATTTACCCCTTCCAGCTTTCTCATATATCTTCAAGCTATTAGTATGTCATCCACATACAACAACAATATGATTTATCTCTTTATGTATGTTTTCCCATTCTAATATACACATTTATCATAATAGCTACGAGCATATTTAATGGATCTCATAAAAGAATTGAATTTTATAATCCATTATATTGTTGACTGTTTCAGCCTATAGATGGGTCTCTTCAACAAATAAACATCATATTCTTTTCCTTCTTTAAACCATTTCAGTTAATACATGTAAATTGTCTCTTCTAATTCACCAAGAAAAAATGCAGTAGTAACATCCATTTGATCTAGCTTAAGATAAAATATAACAAAAATTGATAATAAAACCATGATAGATGTTTGTTTCACAACTGATTATAATACCTCATTGAAATCGACACCATGAATACATGGCTTCCTCTTGAATATCCATTTACTCTCAATGAACTTCTGACCCTTCAGTTCATTCACAAGAATCCAAGTGTTCATCTTCTTGAGAGATCTTAGTTCTTCTTTTATGGTCGTAAACCACTTCTATTTATCCTCAATTTTGACAACATCATGATATGTTTTGGGTTCAAGAACATCACCCTGTATTTTAATAAATAAATCATAACAAATAATATCGACAAAACCATACATTTGCAATTGTTTGCTTGGTCTTCATGCTTTATCTCTTACTAGTTCATTATTGTTAAGTTCATGTTTCTCTTCCATCTCATCATTTGAAGGCATTGGAACAATAGACCCTCGGCCAGTTTTGGACTTATGCAATTGTTGAACTTCTTTTGTACGACCCTGAAGCGGAACCAGGTCCAAAATCCTATTCGGCAGAAACATCTCCAACTTCACTTTGTAGATCAGATCCATCATTAACATCACATAATTTCCTGACAGTACTAGGTTGAGTCTCCACCGTCTTCTTCGATAATATGTCCTCCCCATTGATTTTTTTCCTTTCTTATCAAATCATTCTCACATCCAAGTTTAAAGTAGCACAACCTATATATTTTTACACATTTAGAATAGACGAGGAAAAAAATTTCAGTGCTCTTGGCCTAAACTTATCTTGCTTCACATGTGTTTATGCAACACATCCAAACACTCTAAAATGTGTTAGCTTAGGTTTCTCTCTAGTATAGGATTTTAGAGGACATAGAAACTTAAGCACCATAGATTGGCTCATGTTGCTGATATATGCAGAGGTTATTACAAATTCTCTATAGATGTATGAAGCATACATTTAACATGTTCCAACAGAGTTTGATTCATACTCTCAATTTACGGTATAAATGTAAAGATTTGCACAATAGTTAGTGAAATCTTTGATCGCATATTCATACCATTATCAGTCTGAATTGTTTTAAGCATTTTCCTAGTTTCTTTTCTACCAAAGTCTTCTAGTTCACAAAGGTAACAAACGTTTCATTTGTTCTTCAAAATTACTATCCATACCTTTATATAATAATAATCAATCAATGACATAAAGTACCTTTAACCACCTATAAAAGTTCCCATATCGGACACCAAAGGTTTTCATGAACATAATAAAGTACTTCATTGGTTGTCCTGTTGTTGGGCATAAACTTTACTTTTGTGCTCTTACCCAATATACAACTTTCACAACTCAGCTTTTGAATTGTGGTACTATTTAAGAAACCATCTTTAGTTAGTTTACCTAGTACCTTCTCACTTTAATGCCACAGTTGATGATTTCATAACTTGTTATAATCTTTCATCACATTAGATATATCTCCTACCACTACAATTCCCTCAAGTACTAATACACCATTAGTTTTTTTTACTTCCATAACAACAAGGGAGCCTTGTAAGTCCCTAAGTCTTCATGTCTCATCCCTGTATATAAACCCTTCCTTATCTTACATCCTAATAGAAAAATGGTTATATCTAACTTTGATACATATCGTACATTGTTAATCACCATCTCAAGTTATGTAGACAACTTGAACTGAACCGATCAAATCCCTTTGACATTATAAGATTCGTCATTGGCTAAGATAACCCTTCCATCGTCAAGCCTTCTGTTATCTTCATCCAATGCATATTAGAAGTCATGTGTAATGATGCACCCAAATCCATCATTTATCATTGTAACTGCAAGAATAAGAAGCCATTTGATGAGAAAATAAATGACTAGGTAGGATCTTGGGTCTTGGACCTGCTGTGACTAGAGAGAGAAAGTAAAGAGAGAGAAAGTGGAGAGAATATTATATTGTGGAATGTTCCATCTACCAAGAATAATGGGTCTCCTTTTATAGTAAAGAAGGGTGGTCCCATTAATGTCCTTGGTGGGCTGGTTTTATTACTATTTTAGTCCTTCATCAAATACATTGTTTACAAATTTGCATCTAATGAACTGTAAATGTAATTACAGCCATACCAAGTATTTTACATTTATAATTAACTCCTTATTATTTATTCCGGCGAATTATTCCCTTATTAGTAGCCCCCCAGTCTTCAAAAGCATCGGGAGCGAAGACTTATAAAAGAATCCGATTGTTTATCATCGTCCCCTGTCTCCTGGGTTGATGGCCGCTCCGCCTAGGCCAGAGCCTTTCTTTGCTGCGTACCCGGCCCTTAAGGCACCTATCAAACGGTCGGGTCGTGGAGACTTTCTTCCCACTACTGTTCGAACTTCTAAATCTTGTTAGAGGGCTAGGTTCGGATGTTTTCTTCCATTTAATCCTTGCCCCGTCTTGGCTCACGAATCTCATTGGGTCGACACTCCCGCACCTTCTTGGTGGTTTCTTCCTAGGCTTAGGATGGTAGGCCGATTTTTCGTGGCGAACCGGGTCGTGATGGCCCATCTAGTATCTTTGTTTGAGAAAGCTAGCATAGGGTTAGCTCTTGTCAGAAGAGGAGTAACACGTGTCAACTGTTAACTCGACGCGTGCTTGCCAGCACAGTCTCTTAGGGAGTCTTTTCGCCTTCCCGCTGCTTTTTGTCGCTTGGTATTCTCCGGTCATGTGATGTTGCCTATAAGTACCTCATAAATTCAGATCTCTCCCAGAGGCATTCTAGAGAGAGAAAGCGCTGTCCAAACTTTTCTAGAGAGGGAATGCTTGTTTTATGAAACCCAGACACCCGAAGCAGAAGCAACAAAGAAGAAGAAAAAACTCGTGTTCGGTTTTGAAGAGTGGGCTAGTATTGGTGACCGCGCCGAAGAATACCAACGTGCTGGATTGATTTGGGGTTCTGATTCCAAACTGTTCACGCATGTACCACAGCCCCACGACCATGTTCTTGCTGACCCGATCCCCGCCGAATCCTTCACCTTGCCCGAACCACCTGACACTCTAACTCCAGAAATCGTCGTCATCACTTCTAGCAGTAGCTCTCCTTGCTCCCCAGTTGTTCGATTAGATCGCCCGACGCCTTCGTCAGTTAATTCCTACGCCATTTCGCATCCTTTTCCGCCACGACGCCTCTTTAAAGCAAAATTCCTACCTATGGGGGAAACCAGCTCTCCAACATCTCCCATAGGAGGTAATTCTCCCGAAATGGTTCAACTCACTCCCTCCATACGAGGGTACCGAACTGACACTAACACTGCTAGAACGTTTTTAGGTCTTAATCAACGGCCTCTGACGCCAGCGGAGTTGGATCCTGAGCGGGCTCGTCGGCAACAGGACGAGGCTCATCTGGCACAAACCGGTAGAAGTGCCGATCCTACAGATTCTCGGGTTCGACCATCCGACCCGGGCGCTGCCACCGCCCTAAGCTCTGACCAAGTTCCGGTATTAAATACCGAGGAATCAGAGGTGGACTACCTACCCGCAGAGGTTAGCATTGCTGCTGCTGGTAATGCTGCTACCCCTCCCGAGGAGCCTCTTCCCGAGGAGGTAGAGGCGGTCATAGCCACCACCTATTTCCGCTGGCTACTTACGAACAACGTCGTCTCTCTTTTTGAAGGCAAGTATCTCTACTTTCCTGCTACTGAGGAAAAAGAGCTGCTGATTTTTTGGGGAATTCCGGAGTGTGTCACAGTTCGGTTTCCCGTCCTCGGGGAGACTCCCGTGCACGTTCGGTCGCGAGAGATAGTGGTTTTTACCGAACTGTTCAATTGGGGCCTCCGGTTCCCCCTGGATCCCGAGATTGCTCTGTACTTCCGCACCCTCCAGATCTGCCCCTCTCAACTAACGCCCAACGCATGGTACACACTAATGTCCTGCATAATGGTCTCGCGTCTGTCGGGTCGGGTTATGCCTATGGAAGAGTACATTGCCATGCCTGGGCTGTTGAAAGCCCCCAAATCCCCGTTTTTCTATTCTTCCTTGGCAAACACATAGAAGATAGTCAATGACTTCCTTGAGGGAGACAAGGGTTGGAAGCATCGCTTCGTCTTTCTGAGCGGCTGCTGGGAGAATGGCCGCCCATACAGCAAAGAGAACCAGAGGCAACTGCTCCGGACCTGGGTTCCCGATGGTAAGCCCCTGAAATATATATATATTTTTTTAAATTGTACCTGTCCCTTGTGCAGTGTTGAAGGAGTTCTTACATGGGCTGAAGAAATACTACTTCTCACCAGGCAAAGTCACCTTCCAAGTGCTGAAAGACTATGCCAAGAAGTACTGGGGTCGGCGATGCATCGGGCCTTCAAAGATACTAACCTGATTATGAGCAACCTCTGGCGCTGCTCATCAGAGGTGCTCACTATCGAGCAGTTGCGGCAGCCCCCGAGCATGGAGGATTTGCTCGCAAAGATAAATGCTTAAGGATCCCAACTGTATCTCCCGAAGCGTAACAAGGCGCCTAGCAAACGCCCAAAGTCAGACGACGAGGTGGGGGAGAGCAATGCCGATGCTGAAGAGGCGGGGGCGGGGGTGCATCAAGAAGAAAACACTGCTGAGGTTGGTGAGGTCGATCGGGCCCAGGTGCCGGCGCAGAAAAGGAAGGGTCGGGCCGATGCAGAGGGAGTTCAGACGAAGAAGTCGAAGCGCTCCAAGAAGGAATGTGGGGCGGTTGCTGGTGCTGACAATGCCACTGTGCCGGAGCTGTTCGACCAGTACGGGGGTCTAAGGGTGTCTCGATGGTTGATCTCGTCTTGGTGATCCTAGATGATGCTAGCCCGCCAAAGGCTCCTACACATGCTGCGGCTTCATCGAGTGGCACGAATCTTCCGGTGCTGTCGCTACCTGGGAGTCCGCACATGTTTCCGTTGCAAATTACCGACGGGCTGGCCCTTTCCCTGTACAACATGATCGTCCCCTTAGCTCTGAAGGAACACCGGGCAGGAGAATTGAGCTGACAGCTGTCGGGTTCAGAGGCGAAGGTAATCGGTCTGCAAGAGGAAGTGCGGGGTGCTAAAGCGGCTCAGGACTTGGCAGAGGGGAAGCTTAAGGAGGCCGAGGGTGCTTTAGAGCAGGCTAGGAAGGCCGGGGAAGATCGTGCCGCGGCCCCGGAGCGGGAGATTACCAATCTGAAGGCGGCCAATATACTTTTCGCTGAAAAATGCAAGAAGTAGGCGGAGAAAGAGGCGGACGACGCTAAAGCCGCATATATGTTGTCTTTTCACCACCGCTTCCCTGACATTTCCCTTGGGTCAATGTGGTTGGACGTGCCTGAAGGTGACCGCCCTGCTGGAGTTAGCCTCGAGGATGATGAATCGGACGACCCCGAGTCAACTGGACAATGTGCTCTTTTCTGGCCTCCGAAGCTCCCGAGGCTTGATTACTAAAAGTTCAGAATCACTAACGAGCCGTACGTGCCTAGCTCCACATACCTGTGCCAATCGCATGCCGGCCAGGGTGGCCTCATACTCGGCCTCGTTGTTAGAAGTAGGAAAGCCAAACTGGATTGCCTGATGCATACTTATGCTCGTGGGGGTGATTATCTGCACGCCCGCCCGCAGCTATTTACGTTTGATCCCCCGTCGGAGCGGATGATCCATTCATCTGGTTCGGCTGATCCTGAGGGCGCCTTTGGATCTGGGCGGTCATAATGAAATTCTACCATAAAATCAGCCAGAACTTGGCCTTTAATGGCCGTCCGAGGCTCAAAATTGATGTCGAAATCTCCTAACTCGACCGACCATTTAGACATTCTCCCGGACATGTCCGGGTGCTGAAGGACGTATTTGAGCGGGAACGAGGTGCGGACCACGATAGGGTGTGCTTGAAAGTATGGCCGCATTTTCCACGTTGCGGTCACTAGCGCTAAAACCATCTTTTCCAGTTTTAAATACAGTGTCTCTGCGTCCAGTAAACTTTTACTCACAAAATATACAGCTTTAGGGGTTACTCCTGATTCGCTGATCAATGCCGCACTCACCGCCGAATCTGAAACTGCAATGTAAAGGAAAAGAGTCTCGCCTGTCAGAGGCTTTGTGAGAAGGTTCGGAGATGACAGATAACTCTTGATGCCCAAAAAGGCCACATCACAATCTGCAGTCCAAGCAAAATTCTTGGCATTTCTTAGGACCTGAAAAAATAGAGCACACTTGTCAGACGAACGAGATATAAACCGGTTTAGAGCCGCTAGGCGCCCTGTTAATATCTGGACTTCTTTGATATTCTTAGGCGGAGTCATGTTGGTCAGAGCTTAGAGCTGAGTCGGGTCGGCCTCAATTCCTTTTTCGTAACAAAGTAGCCCAAGAATTTGCCCGACCTTACCCCGAAAGAACACTTCTCCGGATTGAGCTTAAGATTTATTCCCCTGAGGTTGCCAAAAGTTTCTTTTAAATATTCAAGGTGTTCTTCGTTCGTGCCGCTCTTTACTAGCATGTCATTGATGTAGACTTCCATATTCCGCCCTATCTGAGAATCAAAGGTCTTGTTGACCAACCTTTGATTGGTCGCTCCAGCATTTTTCAGACCGAACGACATGACTTTGTAACAATATAAGCCTCGGCCTGTTATAAACGTCGTGCTTTCTTGGTCAACTGGGTGTAACTTGATCTGTTTGTAGCCTGCGTACGCGTCCATAAATGACAGCAGTCTGTTTCCCGACGTTGAATCCACAAGCTGGTCGATCCTTGGCATAGGAAATGAGTCCTTCGTGCACGCCCGGTTGAGGTCGGTAAAGTCCACGCACATCCTCCACTTCCCGTTTTTATTTTTTACTAGGACCGGGTTGGATGTCCAGAGCGGGTAACTTGACTCCTTAATATGTCCGATGCTGATCATCCTTTCGACTTCTCGCAGAATAATTTCTGCATTTTCTAGGCTAAAGGCCCAACGCTTCTGCGAAACGGGCCTGACGTTCTTGTTGACGGTTAACTTGTGAACTATGTAGTCCCCCGACACTCCTGTCACATCCTTTGAACACCAAGTGAATAAATCTAGGTTCTCCTGTAGTAAAAATAACAAACGTCCTCTGAAAGTCGGCGACGGCCGGATTCCAATCTGCAGGACCTTCCCTTCAGCGAATGCATGTTTCTCACATTCTTCGTCGGTGGTTAAGAAACTGGGAGCTTCCCTAGGATCATCAGCTGGTAACGACCCCGAGGGGAGCCCCTTTAATTTCTAGTCCCGCGCTTGTGTCATCTCTTGATCCTTTCTGGGTGCCAGGGCCGCTCGGTAACACTCTCGCGCCGCTTTCTAGCTGCTACTGACCACGCCCACGGTGTTACCGACCACATATTTCAAACATTGATGGACCGTGGAGGATACAGCGTGCATTCATGATAACCATGATCTCCTAAAGATAGCATTGTGAGAGGCTGGGGCGTCTACTACCACAAATAAGACCGTGACCTCTTTCTTAAACGACCTGTGTCCTAACTGAACAATACTTTCAAATTCCCCTACTACATCCGTTTCTGATCCTGTAAACCCTACGATAGTTTGATCCGATCGCGAAATGACCGGAGGCGTTCTGAATTTAGCGTAAGTGGATGCAAAGATTATATTGGCCGAGCTACCGGTGTCCACCAAAATGCGCCGGACCTCTTCCCCCGCAATGGCCGCTCCAATAAGGATGTTGTCTTCATGAGGGCCGACTATATCCCTCATATCGTCGTCGTCGAAGTACAGGATTGGTGATGGGAAGCCCTTTGAAGAGGGATAAGGCCGGGTTTCCAGCTGCGTAGCCAGATTCACAATATGTCACTTCCTAGAGGAATGTGTGGTACCTGCCATTGAATCTCCACCAAAAATAGTCAAGGATTCAAAAACTTTACAAAGGTTTTTCACCTTCCTAGTGCTTCCTGCAGTTCCTTCTTCGATGATCCCGATGATGTTGCGATTCGCTTCTAGGTCGAGATATTCGACTGAGACGTCAAACGGATCGGTTACCTCTGAAATGATCATGGCGGTTTCAGGCTTCGGTACTGAGACGAGCTCCCCCGAAGTGGCGTTCTGCTGAGCTTTCTTTTTTACATATTCTAGGAGGTTCACGTGCTCTATCAGCATCTGTATTTCCTTTTTTAGTGCAATGCAATCCTTAGTGTCATGCCTGATATCCTCATGGTAACGACAATACCGGTTGTTCCTCTGCTCCCGAGGCGTTGGTATAGGGAAAGGCTTTCGATACATGCCGCTCTTCTTAGTCTTTTCGTAGATTGAAGACACACATTCCGTCAGGTCGGTGAAGTAAGCGGGTCTGATCCATTTGTTAGACATGAGTCGCGAAGCCGTTTGATTTGTCTGTTTTGTTCTCTGGCTCGGGGGAGCCGAAGGCTTGGCTGACAACGATTGAGTCGGAGGTATCGTGCTGACCGGCTGGGCTGGCTGAGCATAACTAAATTGAGCCCCCTGTTTTATCACGACCGACACTTGCGCGCTCTGCTGAATTTGTGCCGCTAGTTTGGACGCCTCGTTTTCTTCGATCAATATTCGATTTTCTACTTGGGCCAGAAGGGCGGAAAAAGTAAAGGCTTGCTTTTGGGTTACCGCTTGCTTCATCGATCCTGGGAGCAAACCCAAGCGATACGCGGTTAGCGCTACATTTTCTTCGCAATGGTCTAGGTCGGTCTTTGCATCAATGAAACGCATGGTGTATTCCCTGAGGCTCTCTCCCAACTTATGCTTACAATTTATGATGGTATCCCCATTGGCTGGGAAGCTCTTACTCCCGACGAAGTGCTGCCAAAACATTGTCCAGAACATTCCGAAGTTTCGGATGCAACACTGTGGTAACCGGTTGTACCACTTGGACGCCCGATCCTTAAAAGTCATCGAAAACGCCCGACACAGAAGTTTACCGTCGTTGTCGAAACTCAGCATGAAGTTTTTGGAAGCCTCTAAATGATTATCCGGGTCCCTTTTTCTGTCGTATTTCTCCAACTTGGAGATATCAAATCTCTTGGGGAGATGGCCCGAAAATATCTCATCGGATAATGGCGAAACTCTCCAATTCATCCCGAATCCTGATGCTCCGCCCCCGAGCCCTTCGGTTTGAACCCCGTAGAGACCCTCATCCCCGGGGCTGACAAATTGGCTGCTGACTCGATATCTCTGATTCTGACTGTTCGAAGGCTGCCACTGGACCTGGGGCAAGACTACTCGGTCCTCTCGGCTGCCTACTGGCATTTCGTTTTTCTCAAATGATACCGGTGTTATTTTTTCCGTGCTTCCTTTTTTGTACTTAGGGGAGTCCTACCGGGGTGCCCTATCGCGTCTGGAACGGTTCTTCTGCTCGCGTTTGTTCAACCTTTCCTGACGTCAGTACTCCCTTCCCGACGAATCATCCGAGGAGTAGTTGGTGGTGATGGCCCGGTTATCCTCCGGGTATCGCTCCCTTCTGGCAGTCCGCCGGTCCTCCGGAAGAGGTTCTCGATAATATCTAACGGGTCGAGGGTCTATTCGATGCCCCGCAGCCAGGTTGTCTTCTTCAAGGTTATCCACGAGTGCTTCCTTTCTTTTTCCTTCCCGAACCTTTTTCTCGCCCAATGCCTGCTCTTTTTCGGCGTTTAACTGGGAAATATCTTCCAAGAGCTGTCTCCTGGTCATGATAAGCGTCGATAGATTGTCCCGACCTTGGGCGTAGTACTCCCGACCCGGGGCTCCTTCGCTTTCAGATAGCGAAACGGCTCGGGCGATTTCTCTCCCGACCCTCTCTTCGACAGCAATGTCATTCATCCTTAAAGATCAGATCGCGATTTTCAAAGAAAAAAAATTCTTTTTTGGGTATCACGGTTTCCCACAGACGGCGCCAATGATGAGACAATAAATGACTAGGTAGGATCTTGGTTCTTGGACCTGCTGTGACTAGAGAGAGAAAGTAAAAAGAGAGAAAGTGGAGAGAATATTATATTGTGGAATGTCCCACCTACCAAGAATAATGGGTCTCCTTTTATAGTAAAGAAGGGTGGTCCCATTAATGTCCTTGGTGGGCTGGTTTTATTACTATTTTGGTCCTTCATCAAATACATTGTTTACAAATTTGCATCTGATGAACTGTAAATGCAATTACAGCCAAACCAAGTATTTTACATTTATAATTAACTCCTTATTATTTATTCCGGCGAATTATTCCCTTATCACCATTAAACCATCAACCTACTCACCTTCACCATATACCATTTTAGTATATCCGACTTTGGTCTTCTAATAGTTGTTTCTCTTTCCCTTTTTCAGACAATTATGATTGATATGCTCTTTATTCTTGCATGTCAAACAGATTAATTTGAACATGTCCTAACCCATTTGGACTTTGACCAAGAGTTTCCTTTCCTCTAACTTGAATCCTTCTTATCTGAACGAGCCTCACATTCAGTATGCGCCTTTTAGAGTCACCCTTGAGAAAAATATTCCTTTGAATATTTTTGGAGTTCAATGCGCTCTTGACTTTTTTATCATAAGGGAAGTATTTTTCGTTAAGCATGATGTCAATGAAGTGTGCGTACTCATTTGACATAGAACTTAAGAGGTTGATTGCTTGGTAGTCCTATTTTACCTTTACACTAATTACATTCAAGTCAAGTATGATTCAGCTGTAATCATCTATGTGTGTTCATATCTATGTGCTACTATCCATAGACGGTGTGTAAAGTTGTTTCTTCAGTTATAATCTATTTGGCAATGACTTCTTCATGTAAATCATCTCTAGCCGATTCTATACTTGGAGCACCGTATGATTTTCAGATACCTCTTTTAATACTTTACCTCTCAAGGTTAAAATCATTCGATCAATCCAATTTTGCTAGGCTAAGCTTCATTGATATTATGTGGCTCTAAATTTACGGGAGAGATCTCTTCTATAGCCTTCAAACTGGTTATCAATGTATTTTTTCTACTGTTGATCCACGCTCACTACAAGAATTTTTGGAAAATTTTGTTCGTCCATGACAAGAACCGATGTGCAATGAACAATTTTTTTCATGTTCAAAATTGAAACCAAATAAAAGGAATTGTAAAATAAATCCAAGAACATAAGACAAATTTAACATGATTCGGATTTTAAACATAATCCTACATCCACAAAAAAACATACATTATATTATTAAAAAAATAGGTTACATAAAAACTCTTATAAAAATGGTTCAATCACTCCTTATTACAAAGATGATGTAATTCACAAACCTTTATATTTAATATTTATCTCTTATCTCAATTCTCTCTCAAAAAGACCTAAATTTATTTCTCTCACTTACGAAATATGTTGTTCTAGAAAATGTCTCACCATACTCTTGCATTGCATATCTCTACTATTTATAGGTCTAAAAAACTTTAATTCTTCAACAAACGCTCCAAATTAAATCCTATTACCCAATAGTTATAATATTTTAAAATAATAAACCTAATACAATAGAATATACAATTAATAGTAAATCTAAATAATATATGTTATGGAAACAAAAAAAACTAAAAAAAAAACTAATAAACCAAGCTCACAAGACAAGATTTAATCTGGTTTGGATCATGAATAAATCATACATCTACGAGAAACAAACACTCTTTTTATAAATAAGTAGGTTACATAAAGACTCTCAAACACAACGGACTCATTAATCGTGATTCACCGAACCTTCTTTTCAATGTGTATCTCTCACATCACTTACCTCTAAAAGAATACTTAAACTATTTTTATCTCTAAAAAATATGCAACTCACAATTGTTTTCCTCACACTTTGCATAAAAAATGTATTCTTCTATTTATAGGATGAATTAGATATATTAATCTATTAATTAATAAGAAATCTAATTAATATAGAAGACCAAATTAATAGAAAATTTAATTTATTTAAAAGACCAAATTAATAGAAAATATAATTAATGTAGAAGACCAAATTAATACGAAATCTAATTAATATAGAATACCAAATTAATAGGATATCTAATTAATATTGAAGACCAAATTAATTGAAAATATAATTAGTATAGAAATCTAATTAATATATAAGACCAATTTAAATGGAAGATTATGCTACTAGTTACTTCTAGCCTACACTTACAATTCTTCACCTAGACTTATGGTAACTCTAGTATCCGTTGCATTCAATGCTCTACTCTTTAGAGACCATGCAGAACATAACCACTTGGTAAATGCACAAACCTGAAGCAGTCTCATGCAGTTTGTGAGCCTTTAAATCGGTAATACCTTGGTAAATGCATCAGAAGGATTTTCTTCGTTATAAATCTTATAAACCTTCACTTGTTTCTTCACTAGTGTTATCACAGAACATAACCACTTCTTCCTCCACACCAGTGAGTTCACTCAACAAGCCATTCATCCAAATAGCTTCCTTCAAAACTTCCATAGAAGACAACGCAACAACCTTTTGTATATAAGGCTTCCAACTAACCACTCATCCATGCACAGTAAGTAGATAACCCAAAGTAAACTTCCTTGTGCCAAGGCAACGTGTATAATCGAGTTTACGTACCCTTTCAACAATATATTACACGTATCCTTCTGATTGTAACACAACCCTACGACAGCCGCACCTTTCAAGTATCTCATGAGCCACTTGAGTGTATGTCAATGCGGCTTCCCCGGATTTGACATGAATATGCTCAAAACACTTGTGGCGTGGGAAAGATCAGGTCTCGTACAAATCATAGCATACATAATGCTACCAATGACATTGACATAGAACATCCTCAATATAATTCTTATCAGATTCTTCCATTGGTGCTTGAGTGGCACTCAGTTTCAATTGGAAACAAATGGAAATTCCAACCGTTTTTGCTTTGGACATCAAGAATTTCCTTATGAATTTATGTATATATTATTGTTGAGATAAAAATAAATACCCCTACGTCCTATTCCTCTTGATCTCAATACCAAGTATCCTTTTAGCCTCTCCCGTATCATTTTTCTCAAACTCTCCTTTAAGTTGAGTCTTTACCGCTTCAATCTTCCTCCTATCTTTTCCATCTATTAGGATGTTATCAACATACAACAATAAGATTTGCCTCTCCATGTGTGTATCCCCATTCCAATAAAAATAGTTGTCGTAGGAGCTACATGTATATCTAATAGATCTCATAAAAGAATCAAATATTCCATTCTACTGCCTCAGTTACTGTTTTAACCCATAAATGAGCCTTTTTAACAAAACACACATAATCCTCATTTCCTTCTTCAAACCCCTTTGGTTGACACATATAAATTATGTCTTCCGATTCACCATGAAAGAAGGTATTGATGAGTGAATAGCTGTCAAAAGAATATATTTCGGATCTAGGACCTGATATGACTAGAGAGAGAAAGTGTAGAGAGATAAAGTAGAATCTGAGAAAGTAATATTCAATCCCCTTTTTTGGGCAAGTGGGTCATCCTTTTATAGTAAAATAAGGTGGACCCATTTAACCTATTAGTGGGTCGTTCATTGCATTTCAATGAAGCCCTTCTTATTATTACATTGTTATAAATTAGTCCTTGAAGGACTTTTAAACACTTGATTAATCCCATTAACTATTATCTACTGCATTTTTACCCCTATTGCTTGGATCAGCGGATTCCTCCCTCATCAGTAGCCCCCCAGTCTTCGGGAACTTTCAGGAGCGGAGACTTATGAAGAGGCTATCGTCGATCGTGCGACCTCATCAACCACTTCAGATCCTGTCAGCTTCTACTTCCCGACGCTCGAGGCTACTTCCTCCAACGTCTTCCCGCGCCTCATCTTCTCGTTTTGTGGGCTTCTAATCCTAAGCTTCTCTTGATGGGCCCGGTCCTTTTGTCCAAGCCTGGCTGCGACGGCCCACTTCTTTGCCGTGTCGTGGCGTGTGCTTACGTCAAATTCTGTCAGAGCCGGGTCGACACGCGTCATGAGCTAATAGGCGACCCCCCTGTCAGACTCAGCTCCTAGGGGACTCTTCGTCTTCCCGCTGTGTTTCTGTCGATTGATATCCCCCGCTCTCCCAAGCTTCCCTATAAATACCCCAAAGCCTTCTGTGCCTCTCAGCAGCTTTTTAGAGAGAGAAAACGTTGTCAGAGCATTTCTAGAGAGAGAAAGAACATTCGCCCGACCCTTCTTTGTCTTGGCTCTCATTGTATGAAACCCGGACGTACACAGAAAAAACTGACCAAGAAAAAAGGATCTGAGTGGAGTTTCGAACAGTGGTCTAGTATTGGTGATAGAGCAGAGGAATACCGACGCGCAGGTCTGATCTGGGGGTCCCACTCCAAACCTTTCGTTCCCGCTCCACTTCCTCACGACCCGGTTCTCGCCACCCCGGTTCCCGCAGAAGTTTTCCTTGTTTCTGATCTTCCCGCTTCTACGATTCCCGAAGCTGGTCAATCACCAGAGCCCATCGTCCTTTCTTCTAGCGACAGTTCTTCTCACTCCCCAGAAGTTCCCCCGGGAAATCCGACCCAATTTTCCATAAACTTGCCTGTGTCCCGACGTGCTCGTAGGTCCACTTTTTTGACTATGGGAGAAGACGACCTACTCAAGTACTCAGAAGGAGGTAATAGTCCCGAAATGGTTCAACTTACACCCTCGATCAGAGGGTTTCGGACCGGTACTAATACTGCGGTCACTTTTTTAGGTCTGCCCAAAATGCAGCTAACGCCCAAGCAGTTGGAGGAGGCTCATAAAGCCATGGCCCGTGGTGTTCCCGATGCTTCCTCTTCCCAGGTTCGGCCGTCTGACACAAACGCTGCTGCTGACCGCTGCTCCGACCCAGTTCCGGCCCTCGAAGCTGGAGAGCCCGAAATCGATATTGCTCCCGCAGGGGAGTGTGCTGCCGCAGGGTGTCACGCGGCTAATAACGAGGATGACCCCTGGCTCGAGGCGGTGAAAGCTGCCGTTTCAACCAAGTACTTCGACTGGCTTCTGACCAGGGACGTGGTCTCTCTCTTCGAGGGGAAGTACCTCTACTTCCCCGAGTCCGATCACGATGAGATGCTAATCCGCTGGGGAATCCCCGAGTGCGTCACCGTTCGATTTCCGACCCCGGGGGAGACACCCGTTCACGCCAGACCCAGAGAGATCGTGGTGTTTACCGAGTTGTTCAACTGGGGTCTGCGCTTTCCCCTGGACCCCGAGATTGCGCTCTACTTCCGTACTCTCCAAATCTGCCCATCGCAACTGACGCCTAATGCGTGGTACACCCTGATGTCCTGCATCATGGCATCCCGCCTCTCTGGTCGAGCAATGCCGATGGAGGAATACATCGCCATGTCGGGTCTGTCGAAATCCCCGAAGTCACCATTCTTCTATTCCTCTCTTGGCAATAAATGGAAAATTGTCAACGACTTTTTGGAGGGCGACAAGGGGTGGAAGCATCGGTTCGTATTTTTGAGCGGGTGCTGGGAGAACGGGCTTCCATACACAAAGGAGAATCCGAGGCAGATTCTGCGGACCTGGGTCCATGATGGTAATATTTTTTTTTTTTTTTTTTTTTTTTTTTTTTGTTTTTTGTTTTTTTTGTGACGTGCTGATCCGTTGCGCAGTGTCGAAGGACTGGCTGCAGGGGGTAAAGAAGGACCACGCGAAAGCCGCGGAGGACACCTTTGAGGTGCTGAAAAACTATGCTCGCCAGAATTGGGGTCGGGGTATGCACCGCACGTTTATGGACAAGAATTTGTTCATGAGCAACCTCTGGCGGTGCTCATCCGAGGTGCTAACGATTGAACAGCTGCGGGACCCCCCAAGCCTCGACGAGATGTTTATCCGAACCGGTCGCCCTGGGTACATATTGTACTTGCCCAAGCGTAATAAGGCGCCCAGCAAGCGTCCCAAGTCAGAGGAGGGCGGAAAGGAACCTGAAGTCGGACCCGAAGCTGAGAGTGATCCGAACAGGGCGGTTGTGCCGGTGGTAGATCCAGCAGAAGTGAGTCAGAACCCGGCCGTACCGCCAAAGAGAAAGAACCGTGCAGAGACGGGAGGGTCCAAGCTAAAGAAAGCCAAGGCTGTGGTAGAGGATCGGTTGGCAGTTAGCGCAGAGGTGATTGCTTCAGACCCCGCCCTCCTGCACCACGTTGAAAGTGGGGATCTGGCTACGGTCAATGTTGTCACTACTCCGGATGATACTGAGCCTCCCGAGGCTACTGACCCCGATGCTTCGTCATCGAGCGGTCCCAAATTCCCGGTGCTAACGACGATGGGCAGCCCGCACCCTTTCCCACTTCGAAGCACGGATGGGTTGGCACTGTCGCTGTACAGTTTGCTTGTACCGGCCGCGTTGAAAGAGCGCCGGGCGAGGGGGCTTGGCAAGAAGTTAACCGAGGCTGAGGCAAAAATTTCCCGTCTTACCGCGGAGGCGAAGACTGCCGTTGATGCCCTGGCAGTGGCGGAGGGTCGGATTGTTGAGGCGGAGAGGCTAGCCACCGAAGCTAAGGCGGCCGCGGAAACAGCCAAGCAGGCGATGGAGTCGGCGCAAAAAACCGCTCGAACTGCGGAGGGTGCGGTGGTTACCGCTGAGACGGCGAGGAAAGCCGCGGAAGATCGTGCCTCTGCTCTAGCGTCGGAGGTTCAAAAGTTGAAGTCCTCGAACAAAGCCTTTCTCGAACGATGCAGGCTTTGGTCGGACCAAGATGCCGCAGCCTCCAAGGCCGCCTATGTTCTGTCACTCCACAACCGGTACCCGGACCTGGATCTTGGTTCGCTATGGCTTGACGTGCCGGAAAAGGATCGCCCCGAGGGGATTGTAGTGGAGGAGTCCGATGATGTGGACGATGTAGGAGAAAACGAGGAAGATGGTGACGACGAAGACCAGTGATTCAGTTCTCTTTTTTTTTTTTTTTTTTTTTGTTTTTTGTTTTTTGAACCCGTATGGTAAACCTTCGGGGGCCACGGCCCCCCAGATTTTGTATCGTACTATCTTATTTTGGGGGCCACGGGGCCCCCTGTGCGGATGATGATTTGTTTTACTAAGTACAGTGTTGTAGGTCTAAATCTTTGATGTTGGTGGTTAATTTGTCATGCCCAGGTCTGTAAATCGATTTTCATTGAAGGTGAGTTCAGAGGGTCTGGAAGGCTAAACGTAGGTCGGTAAGAACCGAAAAACTCTTAGAGTTCTGTAGATCGACTCATCGTCGAAAATCTTTCCAACGGGTCGGAAAAATCAAAATGTAGATCGGTAAAAACCGAAAAACTCTTAGAGTTCTGTAGATCGACGCATCATCGAAAATCTTTCCAATATGTCGGAAAAATCAAAATGTAGATCGGTAATAACCGAAAAACTCTTAGAGTTCTGTAGATCGACTCATCGTCGAAAATCTTTCCAACGGGTCGGAAAAATCAAAATGTAGATCGGTAAAAAACCGAAAAACTCTTAGAGTTCCGCAAATCGACTGTAAAAGAGACGATGGCGCCCAGCTCGTCAGCTGTCCACCGCCGTATAATGAATTGATTTTTAAAAGGCAAAGAATTTTATAATCAATAATGCGGTTCGGGTTTTGACCGATGCCTCATTAAAACCTCCTCGCGCCACCAAGGTAGGAAAGAGTGCACCCCCGATCATTACAAATTCGACTAAGAATGAAAGAATACGAAAATTAATCAAAAATTACAAACTATTCAAGATACAATTTCAGATGCTCGATATTCCACGGGAGCCTTAGGAGTTGTCCGAGACGGTTCTGCAGGCGGTACGTCCCGTTTCTGACTCTTTCGATTACTTCGTAAGGTCCCTCCCAGTTTGGTGCGAGTTTCCCGAGGCTCTTGTCTTTGGTGTGTAGAAAAACCCGTCGCAGAACCTTGTCGCCGACCTTAAATTCCCGACGACGGACTTTGCTGGCATACCGACTTCTCATTAAAGTCTGGTAATGCAAAGAGTTTAAACGGGCGCGGTGGCGTTTTTCGTCAATGAGATCGAGCTCTAGCCGTCGGGTATCATCATTTGTCTCCGGCTGATAAGTGCCGACCCTGAAAGAGGGAAAAATGGATTCCGCGGGGGTGACCGCGTCCATGCCATACACCAAGGCAAAGGGTGATTCCTGGGTTGCCGTGCGGGGTGTCGTTCGGTAAGCCCATAACACTTCCTGTAAGTAGTCGGGCCACTTGCCGGCCTTTCCTTCGAGGTTCTTCCTTAGGCCATCCAGAACGGTTCGATTCGTGACTTCGACCTGACCGTTCGCTTGCGGGTGAAAAGGAGCAGAGAAACACTGTCGGATATTGTGCGTGGTGCAGAACGTTTTCATTTCCGCGCTATCAAACTGTGGTCCGTTGTCCATGGTTAACCGCTGCGGTACCCCGAACCTACAACAAATGTTCGCCCAGATAAACTTGATAATATCCTTGGTTTTTGTGGCTGACAAGGGCTCAGCCTCGATCCATTTTGAAAAATAGTCGACCGCGACGACGATCGTTTGCCTTCCTCCCGATGCCATGGGTAATGGCCCGACGAGGTCGATTCCCCATCGGTCAAAGGGTAACCCTTCGGATATAGATTCCAGATGTGTTGCAGGTATGTTGATCGCATTCCCGAACCTTTGACACGTATCACACGTTTTCACCATGAGCTTTGCGTCTGTTGTTATTGTCGGCCAATAGAATCCTGCGAGAAAAACTCTCCTAATCAAAGACTTGTATCCGCAGTGCGCCGCGCCCTCCCCGTCGTGCAGCTCGGACAAAATTACTTGGGATTCATCGAAACCTAAACATCGAAGCAGAGGCCGGCTAAAGGATTTTTTGTACAGCACATCCCCCAAAAGAACGTATCCCCGCGCCTTGTTGCGCAATTTTCGAGCCGAGGCCGCATCGTCGGGGAGCCGACCTCCAGCTAAAAACGTGATGATATTCTGCCGCCAATCCGAATTCACTACTGGAGAGATCTGGCACGCAATTTCGGGTCGGTTATCGAGTTCATGCCGTTTAATAATGGACGGACTCTCTTGCTCTATTACCCAAGGATAGCTTGTCGAGCAAGAAACCGTCGCCAAAGAGTCGGCTGTCATATTTTCACTTCGGTTGACATGCTCGTACGTGATTTTGTCGAAAGAGGCAGCCAAAATTCTCAAGGCCGCCAAGTACTGCACTAGGTGTTCTTTCCGAGCCTCCGCATTCCCCGAGGCTTGGTTTATCAACAGTTGGGAGTCGCTTACAAGGCGCACTTGCCTCGCCCCGCAGACTTGCGCCAATCGTAACCCCGCCAAAGCCGCTTCATATTCTGCTTCATTGTTTGACGTGTTAAAACCAAAACGGATGGCCTGGAACATGCTCAAACCCGAAGGAGTAACGATTTGAACTCCCGCGCCACAACCGCTAACGTTGGCTCCTCCATCAGTGCGGATAGTCCATTCGCCCTCCGCGGCTTCGTGTGAGGGTGTTTCTTGTTCGGGTCGGTCGGAGTGAAATTCGACCAGAAAATCGGCCAAGGCCTGACCCTTGATCGCGGTTCGGGGCTCGAACTCAATGTCGAAATCCCCCAGCTCTACCGACCACTTGGCTATTCTCCCGGACATATCTGGTCGTTGAAAAACGTATTTTAGTGGAAACGACGTGCGGACGACAATGTGGTGCGCTTGGAAGTATGGGCGCATCTTCCTCGCAGCCGTCACCAGGGCCAAGGCCATTTTTTCGAGCTTTAAGTATCGCGTTTCGGCGTCAAGCAGACTTTTGCTTACATAGTACACAGCCGTCGGAGCCGGCCCTGATTCGCTGACCAGAGCTGCACTGACCGCGTAATCCGTGACTGCAACGTAGAGGAACAGAGTTTCGTGCGCAACGGACTTGGTCAGACGGTTCGGGGATGATAAATACTCTTTGATCCCCAAAAATGCCTTGTCGCACTCATCAGTCCAAACGAAATTTTTTACCTGTCGGAGGACCTGAAAAAACGGAGCGCATTTGTCAGACGATCGAGAGATGAAACGATTCAACGCGGCTAACCGCCCAGTCAGTATCTGAACTTCTTTTACACTCCGAGGGGGAGCCATGTCGGCTAGGGCTCGGAGTTGGACAGGGTCGGCTTCGATGCCTTTCTCACTGACGAGGAAACCCAAAAATTTCCCTGACCGAACACCAAAAGAACACTTCTCAGGGTTTAGCTTAAGGTTTACCCGTCGTAGGTTATCAAAAGCCTCCTTGAGGTCGGTAAGGTGATCCACATCGGTCTCACTTTTGACCAACATGTCATCGATGTAAACCTCCATGTTTCTCCCGATCTGGTCTTCAAACGTTCGGTTAACCAGTCTTTGGTATGTCGCGCCCGCGTTCTTTAGTCCGAAGGGCATTACTTTGTAGCAATATAGCCCTCGACCCGTGATAAATGTGGTATTCTCCTGATCCGCGGGGTGCAGCTTAATTTGATTATAACCGGCATAAGCATCCATAAAAGATAATAGTTTGTTACCCGATGTCGAGTCCACCAGTTGATCGATCCGTGGCATTGGGAAGGGGTCCTTCGGGCACGCTCGGTTGAGATCGGTAAAGTTTACACACATCCTCCATTTCCCGCTTTTCGTTTTGACAAGAACAGGGTTAGATATCCACAAAGGGTATCGCGCTTCTACGATATGTCCGACGCCGGTCATTCTTTCGACTTCCCTCAGAATTACTTCTGCTTTTTCGGGAGAGAAAGCCCGACGCTTCTGAATTATTGGTCTAACATTCTTGTTAATGGTCAACTTGTGAATTGCAAACGACTCGGGTACTCCCGTAACGTCCCCGGAACACCATGCGAACAAATCAAGATTCTCTCGGAGTAAAGCCAGCATCCGTTCCCTTAAGGTCGGTAACATATTCAACCCGACCCGCAGACCTTTCCCAGTTGCAAAATGATGCAGCTCACACTCTTCGTCGGTTGTCAAAAGGCTTGGGGCCTCCCGAGGGTCGTCCACCGGCTGCGATCCTGGGGAGCTCCCCCTTAATTGCTATGCCTGGGAGGGGTACATCTCTTGGTCTTTCTTGGGTGCCAACGCAGCTCGGTAACACTCCCGGGCCGTTTTCTGGCTGCTTCGCACTACTCCGATGTTATTTCCAACCACATACTTTACGCACTGATGAATGGTGGAAGTCACCGCATGCATGCGCGATATCCAAGATCGTCCCAAAATAGCATTGTGCGAAGCCGGCGCGTCAACTACTATAAACAGCACCGTGACCTCTTTTTTAAACGGGCCGCGGCCGAGCTGTACCACACCCTCGAACTCTCCGACGACGTCTGCTGCCATTCCTGTAAACCCGACGATGGTACGGTCGGATCGCTCGATTACTGGTCGTGTTCGGAATTTGGCAAAAGTCGAAGCGAAGATGATATTGGCTGAGCTCCCGGTATCTACCAAAATTCGCCGAACCTCTTCTCCCGCGATCGCTGCCCCGATCACAATGGCATCCTCATGAGGCCCGGCTAAGTCCCTCATATCATCATCGTCAAAATACAAAATTGGCGAAGGGGTACTCCTGGTTTGGAAGCAAGTTCTGGCTTCCAGCTGGGTGGTTAAGTTAACGATGTGCCTCTTCCTGGAGGAATGCGTGATTCCCGCCATTGAATCCCCCCCGAAGATGGTCATAGATTCGAAAAGATCGCGCAAGCCTTGGACCCGACCGATGCGCTCGCCGATTTTTTCATCAACAACTCTGATATCGGTGCGGTTGCCAATTTTTTCATCAACAACTCTGATATCGGTGCGGTTGCCAATTTATTTATCAACAACTCTGATATCGGCGTGGTTAGCTCCCCAGGTTTGGAAGCAAGTTCTGGTTCCCGTCGCAGATCCCTTTTCGAGGATTGTTGATGAATCAAAAAGTTCACAAAGGCCACGCACGCTAACTTCCGCCTCTTCCTCAATGATCCCTATGATATTCCGACCGACCTCGGGGTCAAGGTATTCAACCGATACGTCGAACTGATCCGCAACCTCCGAAATTGCCATGGTGGTTTCTGGTTTTGGGACTATAACCACTTCTTTCGAGGGTGCGGCATGTTGGGCCTTCTTGACATACTCTAAAAGGTTACCGTGCTCGATGAGCATCTGGATCTCCCTCTTTAAGGCTATGCAATCTTTCGTGTCATGGCCGACGTCCTCGTGGTAACGACAATAGCGGTTATTCCTTTGCTCCCGAGGCGTCGGGATAGGAAAAGGCTTCCGGTACATCCCGCTCCTCTTGGTTTTTTCGTAGATGGAGGACACGCACTCCGTGAGATCCGCGAAGTAGGTCGGTCGTATCCATTTGTTGGACGTGGGTCGGGACGTTGCCTGCCCATTTTGTTTTTGCCTTGGACCGGTCGGGGCGGGAGACTTAGTTACTGCTGGCGGGGTCGGGGGTATTGTACTAATCGGCTGGGCTACTCTAGCATGGTCGGGTCGGGAGCCCTGCTTTATTACGAACGATGCCTGAGCGCTCTGTTGGATCTGCGCCGCCACCTCGGAAGCCTCCGTTTCTTCGATTAGTATCTGTTTTTCTATTTGTGCCAAGAGCGCAGAGAAAGTGAACGCTTGCTTTTTCGTAACTGCTTGCTTCATTGGCCCCGGGAGCAGGCCCAATCGAAACGCTGTCAGAGCCACATTCTCTTCACAATGGTCCAGATCGGTTTTCGCATCAATAAATCGCCTGGTGTAGTTTTTTAGGCTTTCCCCCAGCTTCTGTCGACAGTTCATGATAGTGTCTCCATTAGCTCGGAAACTCTTACTTCCCACGAAGTGCTGCCTAAACATTGCCCAGAAAGTCCCGAAGTTTCTGATACACCCCTGCGGCAATCGGTTGTACCATTTCGAAGCCCTATCTTTGAACGTCATAGAAAAAGCCCTACACAAGAGCTTATCATCGTTATCGAAACTCAGCATAAAGTTTTTAAAGGCCTCCAGATGGTTGTCCGGATCCGTTTTCCCGTCGTATTTTTCCAGTTTAGAAATGTCAAAACGCCTCGGGAGCGGTCCCGCTAATATCTCATCAGATAACGGGGAGGCTCTCCAGTTGACTCCGAGCTCAAAAGCTCCTCCCCCAAGACCCTCGGTCCTGATTTCATAGAGCCCCTCGGGTCTTGGGCCGACGAACTAGCTGCTCGTTCGGTATCCAAGGTTTTGGCTGTTCGTCGGTTGCCACGGAATTGGTGGTAACATTTCTCGCTCTCCGCGGCTGGCGACGTGCGTTCCTTCCTTTTCAAAGGACACAGGGGTCGGCTTATCGGTGCCGCCCTTTTTGTACCGCGAAGGGTCTGCCCTGGACCCTCGAACGCGCTGGGACCGAATCTTTCGCGTCCGTTGAGCTCTCTCCCGGCGCCGGTAATCCTCGCCGGACGAATCGTCTGAGGGATAGTCCGACGTCATGATCCGATGGGTGTCTGGGTTCCGACGAGTCTTGACGGCCTCTTCATCATCGGGAGGTGAATCTCGGTAATACCTGACAGGTCGGACCTCCATCCGCGACGCTTGGCCGCGACCAGCCGCTCCCCGATCGTCCAGGGCGGGCTCTTTGCCCTTCCCTTCACGAACCCTTTTTTCGTCCAGTGCCCGCTCTCGCTCCTCTTCTAACCGGGCAATATCTTCGAGCAGCTGCTTTCGGGTCATAATCAGGGTCGACCGCTTATCCCGACCGCCGTTCCACTCCCGACCAGGAGCTCCCGCGTCTTCCGACCCAGCAGCGGCTCGGACAACCTCCCTACCGTCCCTCTCTGTCGCCGCTTCGCTATTCATCCCGTACAATGTGATTTTCAAAGGACAGAAGATTCCTTTTCGGTATCACTGTTCCCACAGACGGCGCCAATGATGAGTGAATAGCTGTCAAAAGAATATATTTCGGATCTAGGACCTGATATGACTAGAGAGAGAAAGTGTAGAGAGATAAAGTAGAATCTGAGAAAGTAATATTCAATCCCCTTTTTTGGGCAAGTGGGTCATCCTTTTATAGTAAAATAAGGTGGACCCATTTAACCTATTAGTGGGCCGTTCATTGCATTTCAATGAAGCCCTTCTTATTATTACATTGTTATAAATTAGTCCTTGAAGGACTTTTAAACACTTGATTAATCCCATTAACTATTATCTACTGCATTTTTACCCCTATTGCTTGGATCAACGGATTCCTCCCTCATCAGTATTACTCACATCCATTTGATCTAACGCAAGATCAAATCTAGCAACAATTGATATCATAACCCTGATGGAGGTTTGTTTCACAACCGGTGAAAAAATCTCATTAAAATTGATACCCTCCTTTTGCGTAAATCCCTTAGCGACGAGCCTAGCCTTGTATCTGGGTAACTCAACACCAAAAATACATGGATTATTCTTATTAATTCATTTACTCCCAACCAGTTTCTGACGTCCAGGTTCGAGGCACCACAACCTATACCCTTTTAGCCCTTCTGGATAACCGAAGAAATATTTAATTTCTCTTGGCCTAGGCTTATCTTGCTTCATATGTGCGTAGACAACACATCCAAACACTCTTGAATTATGAAACTTAGGTTTCTTTCCCGTCCATGCCGCTTGAGAAAAAAGATGGACTCCCGTTGAAGATATGTGCAGTCATTGTCACGGCTTGTACCCAGAATCTTCGACTCATACCAACTATATGAAGCATCCATCTAACCTATTCCAGCAGGGTTTGATACATTCTCTTAGTATGCCAATTCTACTGAGAAGTCCCAATTACGGTTCGGTGTCTAGGAATGCCTAGCTTTACACAATAACTGGTGAACTCTTGTTCACATACTCCAAACCATTATCAGTCTGAAGCTTCTTTAACATTTTCTCGGTTTGATTCTCTACCAAAGTTTTCCAATTCACAAAGGCAACAAATAATTCATCTGTGATCTTCAAAAATAGAACTCATACTTTCCTGGTAGGTTCTCGTGCTGGACCCAAAAGGTCTTAAATGAACATAATCAAGTACTTCATTGGATGTTTGGTTGTTAGGCCTAAACTTAACTCTCTTGATTTTACCCAATACACAACTTACACAAAAGCTCAACTTCTGAATCATTGTATCATCTAACAACCCATATTTACTTAGTCTACTGAGTCATTTCTCACATAAATTCTCCAGCTGATGATGCCACAACCTGGTAGAATCATTCACAAGACTATACACACCCCTAATAATATGAAACCCTCAAGAACTAAATCAGTATTAGTTATATTAGCTTTCATAACAACAAGAGAGCCTTATAAGACCTTAAGTTTACCAGCTCGACCCCTATAGGTAAACGCTTTCTCATTAACATCCCAATAGAAATAATGTTACGTTTAACTTCGGGTACATACCTTACGTTGTTAATTACTCTCTCAAGTTATGTCGAAAACTTGAGCCGAACCTTTCAAATCCCTTTGGCATCGCAGGATTCGTCATTTTCGGGGATGCCTCTTCCACCATCAAGCATTCTTAGGTTTTCAAACCAATCCTTATTGGAATTCATGTGAAATAACGCACCTGAATCCAACACTCATTTATCATTATACCTGCAAGAATAAGAAACCATTAAACCATCAACATACTCACAATCATCAAACACCATCGTAACATCTCCGACTTCGGTCTTCTGATAATTGTTTCCATTTCTCTTCTCTGGGAATTTCCGACTGATATGTCATTTCTTCTTGCATGTCTAAGAGATTATGTTTGAACCCGTACCAGGCCGTTTGGACTTTGACCAAGATTTCCTCTTCTCTCACTTGAATCTCTCTTCCCTGATAGAACTCTTACACTAAGTTTGTGCACTTTGGAGTCGCCCTTCAAAACACTCTTCTTTTGAAGATCTTTGAAGTTCAAGGTGCTCTTGACTTCAGCCATCGTAAATGAGTATTTTCTGTAAAACTTATTTTCCACGATGATTGATTGGTCTTCCTCATCTACCTTCACACCAACTGAATTCAAGTCAAGTATGATTCAGTTGTAATCATCTAGATGCCTTCAGATCACTTTGCTACTATCCATAGACAGCGTGTAAAGATGTTTCTTGAGATATAATATTTTTGCTAAGGACTTCTTCATGTAAGTCGCCTCCAGCCGATTTCATAACCCCAACGTTGTAGCTTCTTCAGACACCTCTCGCAACACTTCATCTCCTAAGATCAATATGAGGGAACTATAAGCTTTAGAAATTATTGCAATATTAAGTTGTGTAGATTTATCATCGATATCAGCAACCAATCCTTGTGTACTAGGTAAGCCTTAACCTTAGTTCTCCGGAGATTAAAATTATTAGATCCGTCAAACTATTCTAGGCTAAGTTTCATGAAACTCATGTTTTATGGCTTTTTGGTTTCTAGGCGAGATCTTCTCCAACCTTCAGATCAACAACATATCTACTCCTTCTAGTATTTATCCATACTCACCGCACCAATTTTTTAAGGAAACAAGAAAAGATAGAAGAAAAATTAATAAGCCAAGCTCACAAAACGAAATTTAACATGGTTCAGATCGTGAAGAAATCCTACATCCACGGGCAACGAACACTCTTTTTATAATAAGTAGGTTACAGAAAGGCTCTAAAACACAAAGGACTCCATCACTCATGATTTACATAACCCTCTCTTCACTATTTATCTTTTACGTCACTTATCCAAAAAGAAGACTTAAAGCCATGTTTTTTTTGAGATAATATGAAGCTCACAATTGTTTTACTCACACTTTGCATAAAAAATACTGTCTTTTATTTATAGGATGACTGAAATATATTAAGTTATTAATTAAATAAAATCTAAAATATAAAATATAAAAGAAAAAATTAATAGAAAATCTGATTAATATAGAAGACTACATTGATAAGAAATCTAATTAATATATAAGATCAAAATATAAAATTTAATTAATCGAGAAAAATTAAAATATAGGATATAATTAATAAAAGACCTAACAAGTAGAATAATCATTTTTGTCGAACGATTATGTTTCGATTCAGCATACTATAGGACATAGTTAATAAAAGACCACCAATATAGCCATACATAAGTAACTTTGTTAGGTTTTTTTTACAACTAAATTTTATTTGATTCATAAGATTTTCCACTGTATCTCAATCATAGTCGTTGATTTTATAAGTCTTCGACATAGTAAACAATCATCAAAGACACAACATCTTCAGACGAGACATTGAGAAAAACAATGTTGACCATGTTAACAAAAGCATTAGTATAGCCAAATTTGTTATTGCTTCTTGTCCTCTAATTTTTAGAGCTTTCATTATTCTAACCTAAGACATATGACATAATAAATTCAATAATGATAATGGAACATATATGCAAAATACTTTACGTGAATCGCAAGTCACTTATAAGTAAAACGAAAAAAGAAATCCGTGAATCTCTTTTAAGTGGATAACACAGAACGCGAAACATGAATCACTTATTATTGGATAACATGGAATGCGAAGAGAAAATCATATTCGAAGAGAATATCAAAACCAAATACGAATTAATGTATAAATAGATCTTTAATCTACAAGAAATTCATACCTTTATCTTCAATTTTGTAATTTGTGATGTTTTCTCTTTGCTTGGGTTTCTTCCTTGATTCCAGTGAGAGAAATATTTTTTATTAATCTTGACTCCAGTTCTTTTTCCTTGTATCTAGGTTGTAAAGGTTTATCATTTCAAGGCATATGCCATTCACTGTGCTTCAATCCAAATATAGTTTTCACATATTTTGTTGCAAGTTATAAGAATTTCAATCCCAATTTAAACGTTTATTATCCATTGTTGTAAGTCTTAATGATTTCTACGATAGTGTCTCAATTTCTCTAGTTTTTTCTCTCCGTTTTACTAAATCAAATATACATTTTAAAAGGTGATAAAATGGTATTTTATTATTGGTTTGATGTGAACCTCTTTTTTTCTTTCATCTCCTTCATAACTGGTAATTGACCAGTTATGAGAAAATGTTTTTTACATGTTCTTTGCAAAATATATAACTCATATTATTCTATTACAAACAGAGAACATAATCAATCATAAAACGCAAAACATGTATAAGGAAAAGTGTAAAACCTTTACAAGTCTAAGCGCAAATAAAAGACAAGCTCAAAACACTTTTATAAAGGCATATATGCATAAAGATCAGGCGTGAATAGCTTACTATAGTAGCAGGAGTGGAGCATAAATTAGCGACAAGCATGAAACGCTTGTCATAGTAATACACACTAAGCATGAACAAGTATCAAGTATGAAACCCTTTTCAAAGTGAGACGATAATTATGAACCAATGCAAGCGCGAACCGTGAAACATATATTAACTTTCAATTTTGAAGCACTGTATCAACTAGTCTAGAAAAAAATCATTGAAAAAACATATTTAAAGTTCAAGGCGAACTAATAATTTCACTAAAAGTAAGATAAAAAAGTATTTGACACTTTCATGCTTGCGGTGGTTAGTAGCTCGGGTGCCACTATAACAAGAGTTTCATGCTTGGCACTTAGGTTTAGTGAACTGCATTTTGTGAGATAACATACATAAACTATCTCACTAAAATGCAATTCCATGGAACCCTAAAATCAAAGTTTTTTCATATTTTTAAACACGTTGGTTTATCTAGGGATGGTAACGGGTCGAGATGGATGCGAGATTGTTAAACTTGTAACTCGTATTGTCTTTATTTTTTCAAATATGTCGGGTTTAGATACCCATCAGATAATAGATTTATTTTACCATACCCAAACCCGTCGTATTCGGGTATCCGACGGTGGAATCATTTATTTATTTATAAAATATTATTTTATATTTAACTATGCAGTAAAAATATATAAAAAACAAATAAAATAAAATAATAATAATAATTTACCAAATATAAATTTCCAATTTTAGTAACAAATTTTAGTAACAAACTTATAAACATTATAGAATATATTTATTATTACAATTCATATTTATTTAATTTTTTGATAAATTATATTTGTTTTTTAAATATATAAATTTACAATAAAATTGTAAATTTTTAAAAATTTAATTTAATTTAAATCTTTATATTTGTTGAATATTAATTAAAAATATAGGAGACTCCCATATAAGTTCCAATATTAGTTCAAAATCATCATTTGATACTAAATAAGATGATAATCCATATTTGGTACCAAGCACCTAGCAAAATACTTGAATACCCCTCCTCTTTCTAAATACAGTCTTTTCAAATAAAAACAAGTTTTTTTGTTTTTTTTTTAAATTTAAAATTTTGTATCTTTTGAATTATAATTCGAAAAATAAAACTGAAACTACCATTGTGTTTATATTTACGAGACGAATCAAACAAATGGTTTATTTGATATATTTCCAAAAAAATTAAAACTATTAAAAAAATTAAATTAATACTGTTAAAAATCTAATAATGTTAATTAATAGTATTAAAAAATTTAATACTGTCAATTAGTAATATTAAAAGAATTAATACTGCTAATTAGGTGGAAGTAGACATCGAAGCGAGAATAAAAATGAATTGTGAACTTACATTGTTATTGCAGTGGAAATAATCTTTTAAACAATATCTGAAAATATAATAGTATTATAATATAAAATTAGAAAATTAATCGCAGGTTGCGGAGTTCATCATTAATAAATAATAATAATATATTATCATATTATTCACGAGTTGTATTGGTTTTATAGTCAAAAATAAAACCAAACAGATAATTTTTATAGTTAATAAACAATACAAACAGACTTATGTGGTGTAAAGACGAAATGAATGTACATACTAGAAGAAACAGTTGCCCTCCAAACAGTCTGAAAGCTCTCTTACAGATGTATATAAGAAATAATCCAAAACAAAACTATAACCGACATAAGCTATGGTAAGTTAACAGAAACAAAAGAAAACAAAATATTAAGGTTCCATTAGTTATTTTTAAAATAATTGGTATTAAAATAACTGAAAAGAATTTTTATTATGCGTTTAAAGGAAATAGGAGCCAAAATAAATTATGGACTCATTTTGGTGTCGTAGTACAAATAAAATCATAAAAATCACAAAGAATAAAAAAAATAATTATATTATAATATATATATATATAAAAATTTATAAAGTAATAATATAGTATGTATTAATTTTTTAATACTAGAATAACTAACGGATACTCGATGGATCAAGTTCGGGTTTTTCTGTCAATTTTTTTTAAATTCATAACATATCATAAATTTGATGGGTAATAAATATTAAAACTCGTGATCTATAATCATTATCAACTTAAAACGAAGTTACTTCCCAATAAGGACTAATACTGAAGGTTAGTGTAGAATTCATAGGTTTAGTGGTAGAAGACCAAGCTATCTTGGTTTGATAGCTAGAGTATTAAGGTCAGGAATAAAAAGAATATGAAAGTTATATCGTATGTTGACTGACGAGTTTGAAATGCCAGAGTGACGACTGTGGGAAATCGTGAGTATAAGAGTTGAGAGAGAGAGCACCAACTTAGAACCTCGAGAATCAAGAGTAGGAAAAAAGTTTAGTTTTGAATGAGTACTTATAGTAAACGGGTATTTTAAATATGGCACTGATACATACTGATGACTTGGTTTTTTTTTTTTTAGTAGACAGTAATTCAATTTTGGGATGGATACCATTAGCTAACTAAACCATGTATATAATTTACCTAAGTTTAAACGAATTATAAAATTAAATCCGAAAAGTTAGTTTTCATTATTAATCTTCAAACTAAATATTAGGTAAAGATAGTCAAAGTAAAGGTTTGAAGTGAATTGACTGAAAAATTAAATAAAATCAACCAAAAGTTATGGTCTTAGCTTTAGAAGTTTCGTATACCGTAGGATTTAGATTTTACGAAAGAGTTTAGTTTATGCAGGGTTTGGATTCAATATAGTATGTTTTAGAGACTGTGGAGTTAAGGCCTTAACATAAAGATAAGTCTCGGAATAAGCAAAGACTCAACACTAAGAGAATAAAGTTTGGGAAGTTTCTTCTGTAGAAGTTGACGCGTCGGTTGTTATCTAGAAATCAGTTTAAACGGATCTGGTATATTAAATGCGGTTTAGAAGAAGAATAGATGATTTGTCAAGGTTGTACAACTTGTTATAACTAAATTGGATGTACTATTTTATCAAAATTGTTGATTTGGAACATAGGACTAATTGTTAAAACCACTTGCTATTCAAGTTGATTAAAGTCATTAATTTGGATCTTGTTGTAATAGCCTTGGGTTGATATTGTAAGAATGGTGTTGGTTTATCCTAACATACACTCATTTGGATCATATATACAATTGGTGCATCACATACGTAATGTAATCTTTAATCTTGAAATTATGAATATAAATTGTTCTCGTTAAAGACAAAATTTACCGAGATGAAAAGCTTTGGTTATGAGATAAAGTGTTTAAGACTTTAAGTGAGTTTAGAGTTTACAAGTTCTTGAAAAGTGTAAATTAAAATAAATTAAAAAACACTAAGAGTTATGTCAAATATCTCTCTAAGCTTATACTATGTTTTGAGAAGTTCAGTAACGTACTATGTGCATAGTTGTATTATTTGTGGTCTTTGTAATTTTTTTAATTATTACTTACTTAAAACAGACATGTTTACATGTGGATGTAGGATTTCTCCATGATTTTGCGTTGCAGGAATTTGTGTCAAAGCGTTAGTGGTGAAGCAAAAAAAATCAACTCTCGCCGAACGTTAGGTTTTCACTATATTGATTTTCATTCTCTGTGTAGGAGAATCTTTATGGACAATCTTTTTTTTATGTATAACAAGTGGTGCATTGAGCGTGAAGATGTGAGATTGGATCTAAAAATTTAATTGATTGTTTGTCCAACACTAATGATAACTGAAAGATGTAGATTTGTGAAGATGACTACAATGAAATTTGATTTTTATCAAATTCATTAAAGATAATGATTTCAATCTCTAAAGAATAAAATCAAGACTATATTGGTACATATGGGGTTGTATACTTCCATTAACGAGAGAACTGTAAAGGAGGTTAGTGTTAAGTGATATTCAAGTCTCAAAGTGCTATAATTTTTAGTTTGTGTTTGGGAGATGAGGTACTGATAGAGGTGTCAGAAAAGTCTACTACCATAGAGATATAGAAGAAGCTTGAAATTACTACTTGAATAAGTCTATAGTAAATATATTGTAACTCAAGTAGAAGTGTATACCATGAACATAGATGATAGTTGAGAGATTGGGAAATACTTGGATGATTTTTACATGATCATGCTTTACTTGAATGCATTTGGTGTCAAGGTAGAATATGAGGATAATTTTTTTATTTTCACGAGTTTTATATAAATTTTGTATGAAAACTTTGTTTACACCATGCTCTATGAAAAATAGTCTTTATTATGTCTACAGTAAGTATTGCATTAAACTAAAAATATATTTATAAAAAGGTCATTTTAAAGAGTATATCGGCTGGACATTTGTTGTATTGCAAGAAGGAAGGTCACATCAGAAGGAGCTAACATCGGCTGAATTATTGAGATACTCATTAGGAGTTTGAAGTTGGAGATGCTTCAATTGTTTTGAGTGATTATAAATATATTATTGTATTAATGGCTTATACTTGTAGGTACAATTGGTATATGAACTTTGGAGCTTCACTACACATGAATTCCAACAAAAACTTTTTTAAAAACCTGAAAACGTTTTATGATGGCAAGGTCGTATTACAGAATGATGAACCTAGTGTTATAAAAAGAATGCGAAGTATTAAACTCAAGTTTAATACATGAATTAAGGGATAAATAACATATGTGAGGTATGTCTCTAATGTTCAACGTAGCCTTATTTCTATTGGAATGTTAGATGAGGAAAATTATAACTATATGAGGTGAAGATGACAAACTTAAGATGATACAAGGCTCACTAGTTGTTATGAAACCTATCAAATTAATTGTGTAATAGTTCTTAAATAATATGTAACGGTCATAGTTGTGTCTAGTGTAGAGAATGAATCTACCAAGCTATGATATTTAAGGTTAGGGAATTTCAGTATGAAAGGCCTAAATGAACTTAGCAAAGAACAACTATTGGATGATGATAAGGTCCAGAAGTAAAGACATTATGAGAACTACGTCACACAAAAAACTAAGATATTTAAGTTCCGGAATAACAACCATACAACTCATGGTATGACTGAATATGTTCATTCTGGCCTTTGGGGACCTACAAATAATCCCACAATAGATGATGCGTGTTACTTCGTGACTCTGATTGATGACTAATCCGCGAACGTATGAGTTATACTTTTAAAGAATAAATATGAAGCATTTGATGATTTTAAGGACTGGAGGAAGCTTGTGGAGAATCAGATTGGGAAGATGCTCAATAAGTTAAGGACTACCAATGGATTGCAATTTCTGAATGGACCATTAACTTGTTATTATTATAAATTTGGTATTGCTAGACACAGTACTGTGAAACGAATTTCTCAACAAAAAGGTCTTGTTGAGATGATGAATCAAACCTTACTAGAAAAGGTAAGATGTAAGATTATGACAGTGTGTACATCATAAACCGAACCGTACTTGAGAGTGTTTGTTCACTAAATTGCATGTTTATCAGCCATCCATAAGTAGTAAAATGGTATATATAATCTTGTTGTAACACGAGAATACTAAATCTTTAATTAGTAGGGATGTGATGTTTAGTGATGTTGAGATGTCACTGTTAGAAAAAGTGGCGATTACACCTATTATCACATGGTTTCATATTTGGTATAGGTTTGATTATACATAGAAAGTTTAAACATTGTATGAGTTTGGTCTTATACAAGAGTTTGGTGTTTTGGATGTTTTTTAGCTCATAGTGAAGATCAACATGATGAATTTGACAATTATCAATTGGTAAGTGATATGGAACATAAACCTATTTAACATGTTGAGAGGTATGACTATGGTGATGTTAAAGGTTATATTTTATATGTTAAAATGCAGGGAAATACTCTATAACCTGAGATTTATCTTGATGCCATAAAGACCAGTGATAAGTTGAAATGGTACAAGGAGACCAGTGAATAAATGAATTATTTGAAGAAGAATGATGCATGGATTTTTGTAAGCACTCAAAAGGTCATAAGCTTATTGGATTTAAATGGATATAAAAAAAGAAGCAAGGAATTCGGAGAGTCGAGTTATCAAGATACACAACTAGACTAATAACTAAGAGTTTTACATAAACATAGAATATTGATTTCAATTAAAAAAATCACTAGTTATGACAAAAACTTTTATAAGGGTTTTTATTATCAATTACTGCTAGATTTGGTCTTGATCTGATGTTACCACTGCCTTTTTTATGGATAATTGGATGATGCCATCTATATAAGTCAGCCATAAGGTTTTAAGAAGTGCATGAAGGTTCTGTGTGTTTGTTGAAGAGACCTCTACATGAGACGAAATAGTTGTTGATACATTAGAAAATAATTTTGACTCATTTATGAAGTCACAATTATGTGAGAAGTTGTTACGACAGCCATGCCTATTTTAATGGATAAACACACATGAAAATACATATTATATTATTGTTCAATATTGATAGCATATTTATAGCTTATAGAAACATAATAAAGATTGAAACTACGAAAACTCAATTGAATGGACAGTTTGAAATGAGTGATATGGGAGAAGCTAAAATATTATGATAGGAGATATTAATATGAATAAAATGAGAGGTTATCTATTGTTTTGTTAAAGAGAATACGTACATACGATTCTCAATAAGTTTCGAGTGTCTGAAGCCATATCAGTTGAAACTCTTAACAATTATTAATTCAAACTCAACACTACTCAAGCACATGCGTAAGTAAAATTTAAGAATTTCATTCAAGTGATATCTTTTGCAAATATGATCAGAATTATCATGTATGCTATAATTTTCATTATACATTATCTTGCATCATCAACTAGTATTTTAACTAATTTATTCGTGATCTAGGGAGGCCTAATTTGAAATCTTTAAAATAAATCATGAGATACTCTAAGGGAAAATTAGATCTTAAAGTATGTTATAATCAGGAGCATGAATATGATTAGGTGGTGAGCGGGTTTGAAACTCTGATTATGTAGGTTGGCTTGATACAAATGAGTCACCTTTGGGATATTTTTTTATAGTGTTTGGTAGGGTGATTAGTTGGAGAGATAGTATTTAGATGTTGTTCGCTTTTTATCTAGAAAATCTAAATATATGGTTTCATGTGATATAATGAAGAAAACCATATGGTAAAAGGATTTCTAAGTGAGATGATTTGTATAGATAAGGAAGTAACCATGTTGTACAATAATTATAGTGTACTTAATCTGATAAATAATCCTAAGTTCTACGAGAGGACGAAGTATATAGATGTGAGGTACTGCTTCATCTAAGATTCAATAAAGAAAGGTTAAGCAAAGGTTGTAAAAGTTGTAATTACAGATAACCTTTGAGATGCTTTTAAAAAGGTATTGTATGTTTCAAATTTTCCCTATTGTATGAAAATTATTGAAGTTTTTGATGTAAGTGAAATGAGCATCTTCGACAAAGAGTAGTTGGAACATCAGGGTAATGGATGTTGGAGTCACTAAAAGTCCAGTCATAAAATTATTAGGCATACTCTTTAAGCTAAATGACAGAAAGATGGAAAAAACTTAGCAATAAGTTCTAGTCTCAGTTTTAGAGGTTTTAACTATTATAGGGTTTGATACCTTATAAAATAATTCAGCTTCCGCAAGGATTTGATTTAATGTAGTTGGTTCCGGTCACTGTAGATTTGCGGACCCAACAAAGAGTTCATTATTTTTATGACTTAAGTCTTGCTATTATTAGTTAAGTCTCAACATGAGAAAATAGACTTTGGAAAGTTACTCATGAGGAAGCTAAAGTTTCATCGACCATCTGGAAATCAGCCTTGGCTGATTAGGAATATTGGATCAAGTGTAAATGAAGAAAAATTGTTATGTCAATGTGGCACAAGTTTGTTATGACTGAATTCCAAGTACTATTTGATATAAAAAAACACTGATATAAAATATTATACATGTTCTTACAACAACTTGGTTTACGATTTTATTAAAGTATTACTCTAGATGGTGTTGTAACAACCTTGGTTTTATTTTGTAATCATGGTTTATTTTTAACCAAACCTATACTCATTTGGATCTTATATATACAGTTTATGGAGCATAGTTTGTATGCAGTTTATCCTTTGTGTTGTTTTGTAATTCCTTGCAATTGTTTCATCAATAGAGAAAATATATTTTCATGTGGATGTATAATTGCTCTATAATTTGAACCACCTAAAATATTTGTTGTCCAATTTTTTTGCATGATCTAGTGTCGTAGATTTAGTATTGAGGTCAAAGTAAAACTAGTTGTTGCCAAAATTTTATTTTTCACGCTATTGATCTTTTTTCTCTGTGTAGGTGAATCTTGTTGAACATAACATTTTGTTTCCATCATAAAACCAATAAAATAATAATCAAATATATATTAATAAAATATAAAATTCGAGTAAAACAATATGTTGTAATCATATAGTATTTTTTGTCTGTTTGAAGGCTACAAAAATGTTATCCAAAATAATAACAAAATACTATAGATATATCCTAAATTCGAATGTCTTATCCATGTATTTTTAATTTATTTGAAGTTTATAAAATATAATTTAATTAATGAAAAAGGTATTAATTAATATTAAATCATTTGGACATACATGTAATACTATAATAGTATTTTAAAAATAAATATGTAGATACCAGTTGAGTTAAAAAAAACAAGAAACTTATGTTAATTAAACTTTAATCCGCGAAAAATAATAATTCATTTTATATTGATGCTAATAATGCCCATTGGTTCCTCATGTAATAGAGAGTATAAATAACCACTTTGATTATAAGCTAAAGATCATTTTATACATAAACCTTAATTACAAGGAGTTTATTATATTTTGGATTCATAGAGAAAATATATACATCTTCTTCTTCTTTTCATTTTAGTTTTATATTCACTCCATATTCAATCCATTTATGTTTTATTAAATCTTATTTGATTAGGAGTTCAATTATTTATATTTTTTTAAAAAACATTATGAGGGAGTTGTGCGTTTTCAGAAGATCCATAGTTGTGAACGTAAATCTTTATGGTTTTTCTTTGAGATGTGTAAATAACTTTTTATATTGGATTAGTTCACCATATGATAAATTTATTTAAACATTAAATGTATATGATTTTTCAGTCAATCCCAAATTTATTACCAAATACTATATATTCTGGATCCGAGAGTGGTGCACGTTATGGCTAGAAAAATAGACAAACTAACTCTCTAGTCTTAACATATTTAAGACACAGATATATAAACTCTTCACACTTATATTTGATCTCATATGTTATCTATAAATTTTATTATTACCATAAGAACAATAGATTTTAAATCTAAATCATTTTTAAAATACATTTTTTCCTAGTTAGAATGCAATAGAATTCATTCATAATCAAACAAGAACATAAAATAGATAAACCAAGGTATAATGTATTGAACTAAAAATACGATTAACCATAAAGGTAATAGAATTTTATTGAATCACTCAATATCTATTACATAGAAAAAATGAATCATTTCTCTATGTATCGTTTTTATAACTAGAATATTACGGGACACTTACTTGTTAAGTTACTTATTGCAATAACTATTGATTTTAGTAAATTTTAAGATATGGCCTTCATGTATCTCATGGATCTTCTATTTTGTTCTACTTCGTTAAAGCAGTAGAGAATTTTGTGTACTAACAGTGAAGGAATCAAAACGTCTGTCTCTCTTATATGGACAATCCAATTAAGGTTAAAGCCAAAACCCAATTTTATTATACCCTTATATATTGCTTTGTGATCATGGACCATAATTCACTAAATTGATTTGCATCAGTTTAATCCATGAACGTATTAGTTCTGTCTCAAATGTTGATATTTTGTCTAGTTCTTAAAAAAACTCAAATTTAACTACATTTATGCACTTATACCTCTATAATGGAATTTCACATATAAGCCTAATGCATATTTAATTATTTTATAATCTATTCAATTACTTATTAATTGGAATAACTTATGACAATGTCTAAATATATCATCAGCATAATGATCCTTAGATTTCAAATAATTTCTCATTTGGATCGTTATATACTACTCAATGGTATATTTACCTAAAGATGTCTACATATCTTGTTATATTGGGTTAGTTACTCATATGATAATTTAGTTAAATATTAACAGTATAGGGTTTTCAGTGAATTCCAAGTTTATTAAAAATACTATAGGTTCCGGATCCGAGAGTGACACACATTGTAGCTAAAAAAAACAAACTTAGTGTCCAAATTTACCATATCTAAGACACACACATATACACTCTTCACAGTTATATTTGATCTCAAATGTTATATATAAATTTTATTATTACTATAAGAACAATAGATAGTAAATCTCAATCATTCCTTAAAATGTGTCGTTTCTAAATTAAAATGCAATAGAATCCAAACAGAATCAAATAAGAACATAAAATAGCAAAACCAAAGGTATGGTGTATTGAACTCAAAATACGACTATTAGTGAAGGAATCAAAACATACGTCTCTCTTATATAGACAATGCAATTAAGGTTAAAGCCAAAACCCGATTTTATTATACCCTTATATTCGGCTTTGTGATCATGGACCACAATTCACTAAATTTATTTCCATCGATTTAGTCCATGAACGTATTAGTTTAGTTTCAACTGTTGATATTTGGCCCAATTCTTAACAGAGCCCAAATTTTATCGGTTTCTACAGTTATACGTCTATAATAAGTTTTCACATATAAGTCTAATGCATATTTAATTATTATATAATAAATTCAATTTCGGATCAACTTATGACAATATCTAAATTTATCATTAACATACTGATCCCAAAAAATTTCTCATTTGGATCGTCATATACTACTCAAGGATGTATTTACCTAATGATGTCATGATTCCATTGTTAATATGAGAACTGAACAAAATAGTACATGAATAATGAATGATAAAAGACTAAAGACCTCTTCCTAGGGGCGTGAATAATTAGTTGCAACAGTAATCACGTTATCATCATCAATAGATTATATGTATTAAGATGGTGTGTAACATAAAAATAATGCAAAATCTAATCGAACACATCTAGTCTTAACTGATAAGGAAGTAAAATATTGAGGACTTAAATGTAAATAATGAAACCTTATATAGCAGATTATAAAGTTAGAGGAGGAATTGAGAACTATGTATTTTAGTGAGGGAGTAACATGTAATAAGTCCTTTTATGTAACCGTTTTCAGTTGTACATTAAGTCCTTGCGCCTCTATATAATAGCCAAGGCTGATCTAATAAAGGGGTTGAAATTTTGAGTTAGAAAATTTGAATAATTTGAATCCAGATAGATTAATTTTGATGGCAGTGGAAAAACCAATAAAGAAAGGGCATGCTCGAAGTTTGTGTGAGTATTTTGAGTCACTGGCCATTTTTTGGGGGGATTCGATGATTGGTAATAATGATAGCTTGAGGAAAAGGCATATTTTTAGTTTGGCAACCCCTATAGAGGGAAAAATGTCTACTCATTTGTACGGATAAAGAGACATTTCTTTTATTCTGTTCGATGCGGATAATTTGCGGGGAACTGCGGGGCCACATGAGGATGCAGTGGTCATTGGGGCATAAGTTGTTGGCGTTGAGATTAGACGCGTGTTGATATATAGTGGGAGTTCTGCGAATGTCCATTTTAAAGCAACATATGATAGGATGCGCAATCCTCCTCGAATTTCTCAGTAAGAGTGCACAGTCATTGGTTTTACTGGAGTAACTGCGCGAGTTATAGGAGAATTCAAGGGGGAGGTAAGTTTGGGAAAGGGACATTTCAAGAAGAAGGTTCAAGTGCTTTTTTGGTGGTAGACTGTCCTACAAGTTATAATGCCATTTTTGAAAGGTTCTGGTTGTCAAGGACGTATGGTGTTGTATCAACAGTATATCAGTGTTTCAAATATATTTTGGAGACCATATGGGGGTCGTTCAAAACGGCCAAAACGTTCCAAGGGAATGTTATGCCACTGCACTTTGGATTCGAGGATCTAGCAGTGGTGATATGATGAACGAATAGCAGTCATGAGGGTTGACCTCAGATTTTGATGAAAGGGTTGACGATCTGAGGGAAACCCTATGGTCATTAACAGTAAGTAAAGAAATTAAGGAGTATACTTTTTATGAGGGAAGAACAATTTGAATAGGAACCTTACTGACCCTATAATTACGTCAACGACTTCTACAATTTTTGTCTCATAATTTGGATGCTTTCTCTTGGAAAACATAGGATTTTGTAGGAGTACCGATCGAAGTGATTTGTGATAGTTTAGTTATTAATACGAGGGTGAAGCCTGTAATTCAAAAGAGGCGGGCATTTTCGTTAGAAAAATTAGAAACAATTGTTTCTGAGGTGGATCGTTTATCTAAGATCAGACTTATAAGGGAATCACAGTATCCTTTATGGATGACAAATCCATTAGTGATCAAGAAGAAAAGCGGAAAGTGAAGAATGTGTGTTGATTTTACAGACTTAAATCAAGCATGTCCTAAAGACCTATTTCATGTTCCTCGAATAGACCAATTGATTGATTTCACTTCGGGAAACAGGATATTGAATTTTATGGATGCTTTTGTGGGATATAATCAGATCCACATGGATCTAAAGGATCAAGAATGTACTACTTTCATCAGTGACAGGGGTTTACATTGTTATAAAGTTATACATTTTGGATTGAAAAATGTCGGGGCTACTTACAAAAAACTAATGAATAAAGCATTTGCCACCCAGATTGGAAGTAATATGGAGGTATACATTGATGACATGGTGGTAAAACTCTTATTAGATGATGCGCACTTGGAAGATTTAGAGGAGACACTTCTGAATTTAAGGGCAATAAGGCTAAAACTGAATCCTGAAAAATGTACTTTTGGAGTTCGATCAAGGAAGTTCTTGGATTATGTTATCAGTAAAAAAAGGATAGAATTTTACCCAGAACAATTGAAAGCTATGGTGTCTATGAAATCACCTTGAACTATCAAAGAAGTACAAGTTCTGACAGAAAGCTTAGCAGCACTCAATAGATTTATTTCTCGATTTTCGGATTTCGAAGCGACATTCACAAGCATCGAGGATTTATTATCATCACTAGAAATATTATATAAGCCTTGAAGTGGAGAACAACTCTTTTTATACATTACGGTATCGGATTTTGCAGTAATTGTAGTGTTGGTAAGAAAAGATTCAAGAATTCTGAAGCCAGTGTACTATGCCAGCAAAATTTTGGTGGCAGCAAAAAATAGATATTTGAAACTTGAGAAATTTGCATTAGCATTGGCGGTGGCTGCTAGAAAGATGCACCCTTATTTTTAAGCCCATACCATTGAAGTTCAGACTTCATTTACACCGAAAAAAGTTTTGCAATGTCTTAATATTTCGGGGAGAATGACTAACTGGTCAGTGGAATGGAGAGATTTTGATATTACATTCACACCTCGAACTGTAATTAAAATACAAGATTTGGAAGATTTTCTTGTTGAATTTCATTCAATCAGATCGGATACAAAAGACAACAAGGATGTTTTATCAGCAATTTCGATGTGGGTTATTCGAACTAATGACAGATCTAATGTTTTGTGATGCAGCGGTGGAGTCCAATTAGTTGCTCCATTTGGAGAAACAATGCTTCAGTCTATCAAATTTGGGTTTTACGCTTTGAATAACGAAGGTTAATACAATGCTGCTTTAGCTGGTTTGAGACTTGTGAAGATATGTGTAGCAAATTCAGTTCGATTAGAGACATATTCTCAATTGGTAGCAAATCAAGTATATGGGAATTCCGAAGCAAAAAAGGATTTCTTGATTTTGTATCTTCGAGAACTTCGAAGTTTGATTCTCTTATTTGATGGCGTTGTTTTGGAACATGTAAGTCGAGGAAGTAAAATAGTGGCTGGCTCATTAGAAATTGTTGCTTACAAGGAAGAGTATCCATGGATTTTGCAACAAGAAAGTCCTTCAATTTAACTCAATCAGACCAATGTGAGCATATTGAGGAACTGTTTGTCACCCTAGAAGGGGTCTGAGGCGATTGGCGAACATATATTTTAAATTTCTTAATTCGAGGAGAGCTGCCTTAAGATGCAAAATTGGCAAAACAATTGCGAGCCAAAGCTTTTGGATACATAGTTTTGGATGGAATTTTGTATAAGAAAGCATTAAATATGCCATTACTATATGAGAAGGATAACAAGATTGTGGGTTTAAGGCATTATCTCGATGAGTTATGCTTGCAGGGTTTTATTGGCCTTTGATTATGAACGATTTGCCAATAATTTGGTTCGAAGCTGTGATATTTATCAAAGGTTTTCTAATTCTATTCATAAGCTGGCAGTTCCACTTGTGTCTATCACCGAAGCCATTTCGTTTGATAGATGGAGAATAGATTTAGTAGGTTCTTTGCCGATGGTCTTTGGAGGGCGACACATGATAATTTTTGCAGTGGATTATTTTACGAAGTGGGTAGAAGAAGAGCCATTATCTGGAACAAAATCGAATGATGTGATTAAGTTTGTTGTAAATACTATTTTTTTTTCGTTTTGGAGTGCCTCGAAGAATTACTACGGACAATGGTCCTCAATTTAATAATAAAGAAATGGCTTTGTTTTGTGTTTCGAAGGGAACTAAGCAATGATTTTAAACACCATTTAATCCTCAATAAAATGGACAAGTGCAGGTGACAAACATATATATTTTATAAGGTTTGAAGAAGAAGTTAACAGGGGCGGCAGGAAAATGGCCAAATTATTTGCAAGAGGTGTTTTGGGCTTATCGAACAACTCCTATGGAAGCTACTAAAGAAACATTTTCTGCCTTAGTGTATGAAATGGATGTTTTTAGCCCTGTAGAATCTACGTTATTATTTTTTAAAATAAGTCAATATTCTGAAGAGTCCAATGACGAAGCTAGAAGAGCAAGTTTGGATCTGATTGATGAGAAAAGAGTTTGAGCTCATTTAAATGTAATCCATTATCAAACTCTTACGAGGAATAGGTCCAATTCGAGGGTAAAAATGAGGGAGTTTAAATTAGGTGATAAAGTGTTAAGAAAGGTATTCATGCATATCAAGGAGAAGAGCCTCGGAAAAGTGGCCCCGAATTGGGAAGGGCCTTATATGGTTGTTGAAAGGATAAAGCCAGGTTCTTATCGTCTATGTGATAATCAGGGGAGGATGCTTCAGCATCCATGGAATATACAACATCAGAAGTTGTACTGGGAATAATTGTGTTGTATTTTCAATTTGTTTCCTTTGATTGATTACCGCAATCTTCCTGCCATGTTGGCCCAGGTAGGTTTTCACGAGGTGTTATGTATATATTCAAAATTATCAATGAAATGCATTTTTTGGCCAATGGTTGTGTACAAATGCTAATTTAAACTATTTTGGTAACTGATGAAAGACTGATCATCTTTGAGGTTGACCAAGACTAGAATATTCCGAAGTGTTGTGTATACTTTTCGAAGAAACAATCATGTTCGAAGTGTTACGTTCATTAAACATTCTATGATATTCGAAGTGTTACGTTCATTAAACACTCTATGAATTTCGAAGTGTTACATTTATTAAATACTTTATGATATTCGAAGTGATATGTTCAATAAGTGCACTATGGTGTTTAAAGTGCTACTTTCATTCAATGCAATATAATATTTGAGGTGTTAAGTATTATAATGATTATTTAAAGTATTATATTATGTTTTTACCTCGAAGAAATAATATAAATAACAATTAAACATGAACATAACTTAACATAAAATATGAAACATAAAAAAAACCTTTGTCATTACTGAAAATTCGATGGGTACAAGAGTTGTAGTACTAATATGACAGGTACAAAAAGACAATAAAAACCCAAAAGATAGTAAAAATATTTGTCTTCAGAGCCCTCTTCGGATGACTCTTATTCAGATGATGAACTTGGAATAGGGTCGAAGGCCTCGCTGGGGCGTCGTTTGATGGGAATTTTATTACAAAAGCTAGAAAGATTTATCTTAGGATATGTGGCGTGAATTTCTAGAAGGAGTGGAATGGCTCTCTCTTCTTTTTCATTAGTGATAGCTGCTAGCATATCTTTGGTACACTCGTTTTCAGCAGTAGTGATAGCAAGTAGTTTTTCTTTCTCAAATTGAGCCTTAAGAGCAGTCATCTCATTAAGTAAGTTTTTCATTTCTGCTCCGCTTTTGCTGAGAGAAGTTTGAAGGCCATCGAGTTTCTTCTTTTCAGAAGCTAACTCTTCACAATGTTTGGTCTTTAGTTGATCAATTTCTTCTTGGTGTGAGGTGTTGAGATTATTTTTCTCAATTCGATGCATTTCTCAGAGATACGTTTTGACATGAAAATGTCAGTGGAAAAATTCAGACCTTGCCATCTAGAATCCATGAAACTGATCTTTTATATGGTCACAAAAGATTTCTCTCATCTTTTTTCTCAGCTTTAGCAGCACCTTTATAGTGAACCCTCTCTTTAGCCATACGTTTCAAGTGACTTTGAGAGGCCTTGATTTCTTGAGTAAGTCTTTTCGATGCAATATTAAGATCGGAAAAAGGTTGAAGAGCAGTTATGACTTCTTTAATAGGCTTCTCAGGAGGAAACACCAATGGGCTAGGCCGAGGAATAAGGTCAAAATAAATTATAGGAATAATAAGTTTAGGAGATGCCGCTTCAAAAGAATCAAAAGCAGATCTCCTACCAAAGTTATCCAGATGAATTTGAATCTCTTGAATGACGGGATCTTCTTCTCCAACAAACTCCTGTGATTTATCAAAGTTAATGAAACTGTCAGGGTCAAAGTGATCATCACTGTGGTTATCTTCTACAGCGACAGTTTTTTGTTGCTGGATGGTGACGTCCTCAACATTATCTTCATGTTCCTTTTGATGACTTTACTGATTATCTGTAGCTACAGCTTCATTGTCATCGGACAATATTTCTTTCATAACCTCCATTACTTTATTATTTGCTTTCTTATGGGGGCTGGCTCTAATGGTACTTTTCTTTTTCGAAGGCGCAGTAGTTTTTTTCTTTTTTGGAGAAGGACCCTATTTTGTTCCTTCTTCGATGGTGGAAAATGTATTTTATTTTGTTTTTCGTTTCGAACCTTTCGACTTCAGATCTTTTGAAGAGCTAGCACCAGATTTACTAGCTTCCTTTTTATTCTTTTTTGCCTTCTTCTTTTGGAGAAGATGGTTTTCTGATCTATTGCAGATTGGTAAGAACAATTTATAGTCGGGATGGACCAACCTCTTCATAGCTTGTCGAGGATTGGGTTGTTCCATCAAGTTTTCGGGGCAAAGGCTCTAGGTGTGATTGGGAATATGTGTTTTTTGAGAAATTAGATGGGTTCGAAGGCCATGTGGAAAGCATTATTCCATTATTTTTCAGCCGAAGCGTAAGCTTTTTGAAAGTCTTTCTGGCCTTTTCTCGACGAATGGCATAACAACTCAAATTTTTTGTTCGAAATATAAAACTGATAACAAATGATGATAACATTAGTTGAAGATAAAATTCATAAAAACAGTATTAAGATACTTACGATTACTCCTCCTGGAGAGGGTCAATTTTTACGGGTTGACTTCGGATATTGCTTTGCCATTTTCCCATGCCCCTGAAATTAAGATAAATTTTTGCTTCTAAAATTTGTATTCTTCCAGGAGATCGTCAATGATTTTTAATTCGTAACCTAACATAAGATAGTAAAACAGAAGTCCCTTTCAAAATTTGGTTAGGGATATGAAGTCCTCGATGCAGAACAAAATTTTGGATAATTGAGAGACCATGATTATAGAAAGAAGCGTGAAACATTGATTTGGTGTTACTTGGTTTGGACATAAATTGAGAAGTTCAAAGTAATCCACTATCATGGGGTCCAGCGGGAACCCAGTTGAATATTTCTGGGTAAACTTCCAGTTTGTTTTTTTTGGAGTCTAAGGGTGTTTCTCCTTTTTTAGGAAGACGAAGTGTAATGTTTTCCCCACTTATTTTTTAAATTATTTGTTTGTATTTCTTTATATTATATGTATGAAACACTTTTTAAGGCAACCACATAATTTGCATCAAGAGATCTTAAATTCTCACCAATTGATGCCCTTTCCTCCTCATATATGGTAATAAGAGCTTTTGTTCTTCTCGTTTTGCGGATCTTTTCCTGTGTAGCATTCTCTGATTTGTTTGAGACTTCATCTTCTGTATCAACTTCATTATTTGACTGAGTTGTATCAGAATCAACTTCTGTTTCCAATGCCTCATCTCTTAGTCGAGGAGGATTATTCTAAGGACTTTGTTGAGATGATATAATTGTCTCAACAATCTCCCTCGAGGGAGGAGAAGTAGTAGATTGATTTGATGTAACATCAACATCATCTCCATAGCTATGAAAGTCCTTTTTTTAGGAGCTCGTGGGGGACAAGTTGAGGAAGGGGTTTCTTTGGATTGTTTTGAAGAAGATCTACTTATTTCAAAACTAATTCAAGGTGATGATTTGATAAGAGAAGGTGAGATTCGAGGTGATCTTGGCATTCGATTTTTGAAGACTGACTTTCTTCTATAATAGGCGAAGGTGAAAAAACAGGAGCTTTAGAAGGATCGAAACTATCATAATAGATGGTATTTTTGGATGTTCCAAGGGGAGCATTGCTTATTAACCCAATAGTTTTATATTCTTATGCTCTTTCAATGATGCAGAAATAATCGTAAGCTCCGAAGATGTTGTTGTCAGATTCAGAGAATTAGATTCTTTGGGATTTTGGGCGCTTTCTTATAAAATGGTTGAAGATTGGTCGGAAAAAATGAGTTTTCCGGTGAAGATAACCAGTAGTTTGAAGAAACCAGTGAATATAGCTAGTAGTTTGAAGAAACCGATGAAGGTAGCCAAGAGGTTTAGAGATTTTTGCGCTTTCTCTTTCAAGGAATTTTGTTTGTGGATCAAAGAATAGTCACAATGGAATTTATAAGAGGAGAAAAGACGTGTTGAGAAGTGGAAAATGTGGATGTTGATTGGACATAAGTTGAAGTGGTTACGTTAATAAGGGTTCAACACCTTTTACTCTAAGAGCCTAATTGCAGACCTAGCACCTAGAGGGTCATGATTTGTTGAGAAGTAGGTTTGCCACCTAAGATTATTAGCTCTTGCTTCGAATTGTGATATAAACGGATGATTATTTGTTGACATATTTTGATGTATTTAGAATGATTGATGATATATAAGAGTGATCGATGTACTTCAGATTATGGAAAATGAAATTATCTTTGCTTCTGCTTAGATTCAAGGTTGATTAGTTCTTATTCATTTATTAACATGAGAACTAAGGGGGCTACTGATAAGGAAGTATAATATTAAGGACTAAAATGTAAAAAATGAAACCTTATATAGCAGATTATAAAGTTAGTGGAGGAATTGAGAACTATGTGTTTTAGTGAGGGACTAACATGTAATAAGTCCTTTTATGTAACCGTCTTTAGTTGTACACTAAGTCTTTGCGCCTCTATATAAAGGCCAAGACGGATCTAATAAATGGGTTGAACTTTTGAGTTAGAATACTTGAATACTTTGACTTTCTCTCTCTAGAGTCTATTTCTCTCTCTTAAACATTACTTCTATCATTTACTAAAGTAATTCAAAGAATACTCACCATTAACAGGTCCTACTTAAGCAGAGATTTACTTATTAAGTTATAGAAGTCAATGAACTTCAATTGAGTTATATATTGTAATAAACCAAAATATGTAAAATACAAATGCAAATATGAATCGATTAATATTTTAAAAACCTCATTGAAATATAAAATTATCTAATTAACTACACACATCATAATGGTCGTTTTGAGGAAAACGTTAGGTAATATTACATTTGCAAGAGGATTTTCCACCATAGAGTTTGTGTCGATGTCCTCTATATTTGTTTGACCTCTCTAAACTTTCTCTTTAACGGGTATGAAATTAATGTCTATGTGTTTGGAATTGGATGTGCTCATGTTACTATCAGAGTATTTCACTATGGAATTTATTACACAATAAAATTTCAGGAGACATTTAATCATTTGTATAGCACGTAGTTTAATGAAAAAAATTATGCAGCCATAATGCCTAATTTGATGCCTCAAAGTATGCAACAAATTATGCCACCATAGTGGACGATGCAATTACTGGTTTTTTAAACTTTTCCATGATAATCACCCCCAGCCAGCTAATAAGAATATGATGCCAAACGTTCTCTTCACTATCTCAAGGCATACACCAAAATATGACTCATAATACCAAATGATCTCCTATATGACTTTCTATATGTCAATATGTGCCTATTTTTTCCCTGCATATATCTGAATACTATCATAATTGCCTTCCAATGGTCCACCCCAGGGTTTTTTTACATACCTCCAAACATATTGATGACAAAGGAAATGTTCGACCTTGTAGCATGCATTAACCTTCAAACTGTCAAAGCATATAAGATCGTCTTTATTTCATCAGTCTCAAATGTTATCTTTGAACATTGACAAATGCTTAATCTGACACGTTTTACTATAGCGGTACTCAAGGGTCTACAATTTTCTAGTCCGTAGTGTTCAACATATTTTCCATATACAATTTTGTGATAATCCGGGAGTTCTTCAAGAGCGACCCTTGTGAATCTGGGTTCCTAACGCATCACGAAGATCTTCCATACCAATTTTTTCTGATGTAAATTTGTTTGTAGTGTATACAAATTCTTTATTATTCAAGGTAATCAATATGTCATTGATATATAATACCAAGAATGTGACATTATTCCCACTTAAATTATGGTACACACAATCCTCAACTAAGTTAACCTCAAAACCAAAAGATACTATTACCTCAAACAACTTATGGTACCACTAACGAGAAGTATGTTTGAGCCAATAAATAGATTTCTTAATTTTTCATATTGTATACTTTATGTTATCATTATTAAAGTGTTCAGGTTGCACTATATATATCGTTTCCTAGATATCGCCATTGAAAAAAATCGTCTTTACATCCATATGATGAAACTCCTGATTAATATGTGAAATTAATTGTGTGATTGTTCTAAAGGAGTCCTTCATAGATACTGGAGAAAAAGTCTCTCTAAAACCAATCCCTTTATGTTGAGTATAATCTTTCGTTATAAGGTGAGTTTTATACCTTTCCACATTTCCCATATAATGTTTTTTTGGTTCTGTAAACCTATTTATGACCAAGTGTTTGTTTCCTTTCAGGTAATGAGACAAGTTTCTATGCTGCTTTGTATTGCATCAATTTAAACTCTTTTTTAATAACGTTAATCAACATATGAGAGTTAGAGCTTTACATGGATTATTTGTAAGATATACTATATATTTCAAAGGTATAACATTATTGATTTCTCTCGTTGACCTTCTTGAGGCACTATTACTTCTTATAGTCCAAAGGTAAAGTTTGACACTCATAAAAAATTTCATTTTGTTTTACTTGTGAAAGATTGATATTATCTCGAGTGTCTTTATGTTCTAACTTGACCACATTTGTATCATGTTCCAAACCTTCAACTTGAACATATCATGTTCCAAACCTTCAACTTGAACATCCATGTGATTTTGAGTGTCATCTTCCTCTAATGGGACCGAAATAATTGACATTAAAGTCCAATCTTCTTATAAGTGAGTATTTCCGTTTAGAACCTTCATGAATCTCTAAAGATTCATCCTCAAAATGAATATTTATTCCGGAATGCTTCCCTTCAAACACAACATCCTCAAGAAAGTTTTGTGTTCCCGTCTAAAATATACTACTAGTTAAATGATTATAAAACTTATAATCCGTTGAATATTCAAAATAACTAACAAAGAATCAGCTAACCATAATTGGTCCCATTTGTTTTCTAGAGGTATATAATCTTTATATTCAGATGGACACCCCCATATATAGATTTGCGCCTAATCCAGAGCTCATATAGGGTCTTAACGGTTGCCTTAGTGAGAACTATATTGATTATATAAAATGCACATTCGATGACTTCACCCTAAAGTGATAGAGGTAATGCTGAGTTATTTATCATACTTCTAACCATATTATTTAGTGTTCGGTTCCGCCTCTCAGATACACCATTCATGATGGATGATCGTGGAATTATATATTGAAGGATTATGCCAGATTTTATATAGCTATCAAGAAAATATTCATTGATCTTGTTCACCTAATCCACCATATATTCCATAGTATTCACCATCTCGATAAGATCTAATGCACTTAACACTCTAACCTAGTTAATTTTCAACTTTGATCTTAAAATATATGAACTCACCTCGGGTTTCTGATTTATCATGGAGGAGGTAGAGGTACCCAAAATGAGAAAATTATGAATGATATGAAGTACTGATGGTTGTTCCATGATTCTTTTAGAAATGGTCCACATATATCGCTATAAATCAGTTCCAAGATCACGTTCGCCCTATGTGCCCCTACCCTTTTAGTTTTAATATGTTTCCCTATGATACATTTGATACAAGTACGAAAGTATGAATAATTTAGGGAACCTAATAAAACTTCAACAACAATCTTATTCATCTTAAAACTTTTGACATATGACCTAAGCGTTTGTGCTATAATTTAGATGGTTTTTAGTTTTATTAATCTTATTCTTTATTACTTGTGTGTTCATAAATATACCGTGATGATCAAGAGTATGCAATAAATACAACATATCATATAGTATTAAACTACCACTATCAACAACCATATTATTGAAGGAAAGAGTTATTTGGTTCTTTTCAAACAGACAAGAATAACCAACATTGTCCAAAGCATAGAAATTTAAAGAAATCTAAAGATTCTTCCACATGCCTCGAAAAATTTAAACTTTAATTATATACTATTTACTTGAATACTTTTTAAGAAATTCCATTAATAAACCAAAATAATATCAATTTTCTTTTTAATAGTTGTCAATTATATATTTTGTTTTTCACTTTTTTCATTTTATTTATAAATATAATTTCTTTTTCTATGTGATAGTCAATGAATCCCAAACCAGTTGGCTTAAGTCAATAGGTGATAAGGTATCCCTAGGATATACAAACTTAGAAAAGGAATGATATAAATACATTATATATATATATATATATATATATATATATATATATATATATATATATATATATATATATTTACATGTGACTTGTGCAATGTCTAGTTAAATTTTCTAATTAATCTATTTAACGAGCTTTAGATCAATGACATCACAACCAGTTGTTTAGTAACATTAGGTTGTGAGGCACCCCTTAAGAATTTACTAACTCACACTAATTAAACTACAAAACTAGACAAGCCACATTTGAAAATTAACATAAATCTCTTCCCATTGTACGTGAATCTCGACCAAATTAGGAAGAGACTTGATCACTTAGTAAAGAATGATGCAACCTGTTTATATAAAAAATAATTTATTATTATATAATTTATTTTTTAATAATTTTGTTTTACAGTGACAATTTTGTTTTTCAGAATATATTTATTATATTAGTAAATTAATTTTCATGTAAGCAATAACACTCAGAGTAAATTTGTACTATAGTTCATTTAAATAATTGTAGAATAAAAATCTAAAGAATTAATCAAATAAAAATTTAAACATGCAATTATTAATTCTTTGAAAGTAAAAGTCACTTCACAAGTTTGACGAAATTTATAAAGTTCTAAAATATACATTAAACAATATTAAACGATAAATATTAAAAAATATTATATATTTATACGTTTATGAGAGTTTGAATTTTATGTGATCATGGAAGTTTAAACCAAATTATTACGTTATCTTAAAGTCATTATTTTTATAGAACTTGTGTGAATAGAATTAAAAACGTACACTTTATCGTCAAATAGTAATATATATCATATCAAACCCGAGGAGTTAAGTCATGTTCTTTTAATTACTAAAATTAGTTTATATAATTAATTAGTATATAACCTATAAATTTAATTGATCATAAGATAAGGTGTTTGATTAATTAATTTTAATAAATTCAAAAATAAAAATAATATACAACACAAATTTTAAAATAATTAATCTAGACACCAAAACCAAATATTATAAATCTATTCATCATATTCAATATTTTCAATTATAATTATAATTTATTTTACTAAAAGGTTTTTTAAATGCTCATGTTAACTACTTTCTCTTGAACAATAATAACATACCATTTTGTATAACACAAGTTATCAATAGTCTTCTACCACATACAATTTGGTTTTTAGGGTTTTAAAAATCTAATTCAGACTTCAGGAGTCACGTCATGTATCTCGGTTGTGTGTTGAACCTATATTGTTATTACTATAACACAATCTAAATATTACCTATTATCTATCTATCTCTATCTAAGTCATTGTAAATTTAATTATTGCTCAAGTAATTATAATATAATTTAAAGATAAATAATAACACAAGACAAAAATATTTACCTAAAATTTAATTAATTATAACTTACAAAAATATTTGAATCCGATAAAAAAATAAATAATCGTAGAAAAAATATATATTAGTTCATGCTAATCATAAGAATAACAAATAAGATATAAAAATCAAAATAAATAAACAGACTTCTCAAGTTTTGTTGTCTTCTTTCTTATTAACAAAAAAAACGTATTCTAAAAAGCCTAATAATTATACAAGAGTATCTAATAATATTTCTTGAGTATCTAATAATATTTGTTGAACCTTAGTGACTATTTTTCATAGATAGATTAATGAATCTTATAATATAATAAGCTTAGTGTCTATATATATATATATATATATATATATATATATATATATATATATATATATTATTATTATTTATTTGATTTTCCATACTATTTTCTCGTCTTTATTAAATTTTAGTTTTTACTTAAATTCTTTTTAGCTATTTTTACTCCATTATTTATAATTAACTCTCAACTAATATTAAGTTCAAACTAAACAATTGTTAGAGTATTTTATTTATTTATTAACCAAATTACAATAAATTAATATAAAATATATGAATCAAAGATAAATATCCAATAATAAAAATATCTCACACTTATTATTTGGAAAATATCAAATAAAAATACACTAACTATCATAGCAAGCTGAATGTAAATAATAATACTAAGATTTTTTAATTTAAGAAAAGTAAATAAAATCTAGTGAAATTTTCAATCACATATTACTAGATAATTATTTAAAAAAACCTAAACCATACAAATTATGTTTCATATACAATTTTTTTTTTATAAACAAATATACAATTATTTTCAAACATTTCTCTAATAAACCAAAATAAAGTAGTTGTAGATGTCATCTTAATGTTTTTTTACAATCATTGTTAATTTATATGTGTGATAGTCAATGACTCCCGAACCAGTTGACTCAAGGTATTAGGTGGTATTAGGTGATAAGACACCCTAAATGACATATAAACTCCAAATAAATATGAAAATTTATAAAATTTAAAGTGACCTGTGCAATATTTACTTTTATTAAGCTTTTACCTAATACATTTAGCGAGTGTTGGATCATTAATATTCGTTGGTTTATAGCATTGAGTGTAAAAACACCCCAAATAATTTTTAAACTAAAATTAATTAAGCTACATAACTAAATAAGCCAAAATGGATTTTTAACCTAAAATATTTCCATTCTTATGAAAGTTTTTATGTTGGTTAGAAATGAAACCTAGTTACTATGTATATATTTATGAAAATAAAAACTTTTTTTGTATGACAACTACTATAGAGTATATTGAAGTATTTTTAGTCTTAATTTATTATATATTTAAAACAACATCAAATTAACCATAGCTTCCAAATCATATAAAATCGTCTTGAATTTAAAACGACATATGCTGCAAGCAATACTAAACCTCTCTAGAGTTTTTAGTTTTGGTGCACCTAATTTTTATGCAAATATTATCATCTCATAGTTTTCAAATCATTTATTTACATATGCTCCAATATATCAAAAGATAATATTTATTTATAAAGATCAAAACATATTAAAAATTTAATATAAATATTCATTTGAAGTCTTCTTTTGTCATCGATTTGGATATGAATTTTTCAGAGTATATTTTGGATTCAGATGACCATGAGATATGTTCAGACTGGATAGAGTCATCTCGTCACGATGGCCATCTTTCTTTCGCGCGGTAGCATCTTTACAACGACCATCCATATTTTCTGCGATGCTATTTTCAATATATGTTTCCAAAGTTTGATAAATATTTTCACTTTGATTCTCATTTTTATCACTGCAACAATGGATTAGTTGTTAGGACGATCATATGTTTGTAACACAGTGAAGTCTAATTTTGGGGTGTTGTTATTAGTGTTTTGTCGTAGTCGTAGTGGCTTGACATTTTCACCGCATCGATGTTATTAGTTTTTATCTATTGTACACCTTGTTATGCTTTTGATTGCCCTAGACTTCTTGCTCGTTTCAAAAAGTGATTGCGTTGATTTGTGGGATTTTCTCAGTGTTGGCCATATTCTTTGTGTTTGTGAAGCCAAAATTGTATGTATTTTACTGATTTTAAATTCACGGTTCTTTATAAAAGTGATTCCCTTCCGTACTATCAAATCGAGCTTTGAGTTTCGTATCCCGTGTATCTAATCTATTATCGTTTTTCTCAAACCATTTGTTTAAAACCTCTAAACATTGAATCAATTTGTCTTCTACACTAATAATATTCTATACTTTTCCATTTATTTTGGTTTATTATATTTTCAGTCTTCTATAAGATTATGAGACCTTTTTGGTAGTTATTGTATTGATGTCGTAGACACTGCTGAAATATATTCACATACATGGTGTGATTAGCCTTAGAAAATAAATCAAATTATTCATGGGTACAACACAAATTTATGTTTGATGCCCTCATTCTTTGTTGTAAAATTTTGATCTCAAGCGCATTAAATTTGGACATAACATTTTTTTTTTGTTATCAACCAAATATAAACTATTACTTCTCATTTTATCATCAATGCTTACATAATTGTTATTTTCTCAAACAACGAGGAGTTCATATGTTTTCTTAGGTGTTTTATTGCCGATTGACTTCATGGCAAGCTAAAGCTAAAAAAGAAGAAAATAATTTAATATTTAAAAGAGTTACAACGACTAATTGTTTAGTTTGAGCATGTGAAATCTAAACAAGTACAGATTGGCTAGAACTCAGTAGCTAATGCACTTGTATCTTTGATTTATACATCTTCAACGCTATAAATTATTATCCATACAAATCCTTTTATTATATTACCAAATCACTTCTTTATATAGTAACGTCTACAGAAGTAATGACAATAAAAGGTTAGAAGAAAATTGGAGAACTCCAATCAAGAAGTATATCTCGTGCCGAAGATATAATCTGAATTCCCACTCCTGAGCCTTAGTTATTATTTCTTCCATCAGTTCTAACTCTTCAAGTATTTTTGGACTCATCATTTGGGGAGATGGTTCCCACGGACTGGAATTCCATCAAAACTTCTTGCACCACTTGGGCTTTGATTGTTGTTCTTGGCTAAAAATGGGTATCATAATATCTTAACTCTACCGACCACTTGATTAATATTCCTGATAAATAAAGCTTTTGAAATATATTTTTGAAAGGAAATGAAGTTCAAACTTCTATAATATGTGCTTGAAAATATGGTCTCAATTTCTTAATTGTTACTAATAGCGCTAAAACGAGTTTTTATAATTCCAAATACCTAGTTATATAGTAGTAGATATTTAATTGCATACTATACTATTAAAGAGTCCCTTACTTACTCTATGATTAGTATTACGTCGCCTGCCTAATCTGAGAATGCAAAATACATATACAAATTTTCTCATGACTGAGGTTTGGTCACCACTTTAGGTGAAGCTAAAAACTTATTTATATTGTTGAATGGTTTATCATGAGATGAAGTCTATTTAAAATTTCATGATTCTGCCAAGACTTGGAAGAAGTGTTGATATTTGTCTGATGATCTTGACAAGGACTTGTTAAGTGTTTCTAGTCTTTCCATCAGGATTCATACTTTTTTATAATTCCCCATTGCCTCTATTACTTCAAAATTGGAGAGGTGTGGTATATTTACCTTGATTCATTTTTTTACCATGTAACCCAAGAATTGTCTAAATCGTACGTCGAATATGTATTTTTTGGATTCAAGTTACGATTTACTCGCCCGAGGTTTCCAAATTTCTTCGATAGGTATGTTAGATGATATTTTTCATATATGATCGTGACCAATATATCATCGATATAGGCATGTATGTTTCATACTAATTGATTTTCAAATATCTTGTTCAATAGCCTTTGATAACTTTCTCTAGCGTTCTTTAGTCCGAAGGGCATTACTTTGTAGCATTATAGCCCTCTTTTCTTGATGAAAGTTGTACGTTTTTGCCATCTGCTTACATTTTGATATCATTGTGTCCTACAAACGCATCCATAAATGATAAAAATTTGTTTCCAAATGTTTTATTGACAAGCTGATAAATCCTCGTTATTGGTACAGGGTCTTTCATACATATTTTGATTAAGTCCATGAAATATATACACATATTACACTTTTTCATTCTTTTTCTTAACCAATACAGGTATAACTGTCCACATTGAATAATAGGAGTCTCGTATGTATCCCATGGTAGTAAGGTTTATATGCTTCATTAATGATTTCCTAATTGTTTTTTTAGAGTAAGATCTTATTTTCTATGTGATTGGCCAAAAGTTTTTGTTGATGCTTAAGTGATGGTAGATGCATTCTGTTGGGACTTATATAACTTACGTACTTCATGCAACCATATGTAAGCTATGTTTACAATTTTATACATGAGATTGTTTAGGATATCTTGACTTATCTTCAAGGTTTTCCCTTCTTCCATTACTACATCTTTTGCACCTTCCCTCATCTAAATTATATGGTTGTTATGCTTTGAGTGATAAAGATGTTGTGTAACGCTCCCTTAATATTTTATGTTTTTTTCTAGATCATGAAAACTTTACTATTTATTCGGTATCTTAGGCATTGATGGACTATTGATACTACAGCATGAATCTGATCGAGCCAACACCCTCATAATATAATATTATAAGATAATAGTGTATGTATATCATGAATAGATGTTATACATTTTTTGAACTCTTTTTTGCCAAGAGTTACATCTAGAGATAGCTTCCCTAATTCATCTACATTTGCTCAGGTGAAACCAATACAAATTCTTTGAGTTAGAGTCACCACTAAAGCTTCTTTCATCCTTTCATACGTACTTATGCAAAAGATGTTACTTGTGCTGCCAGTGTTGATAATCACCCTTTTGATCTCTAATCCGGCCAACTCTAATGATGTCAATTTTGTATCATTGTTTGGTGACCCCACTACTCTTAAATCATCAAGTAAGAAGGATACATTTGGATATGAATTTGGTTACAATTGTGGGGATGTCTACCCTTTACATATTATGTTTATTGCATTTGCATACATATTTATTGATTTTTTTAACTCTAGAATATGGATCTTCAACGAAAATTACATTAATTGTTTGTCTACTTGGATCTTGGTCCATATATTCTTCCTTTTTCTTTGCTCCAGCCAGTATGATATCATCTATATTTAATGCTCTTTGTTCTTTGGTTGCATCCAAAGCTTGTTTCATAATTTTTGTGGGACTTTGTTTTGATTTCTCTTTATTTTATCCTTAATAAAATCACTGAGTTTGCCTTCATCAATTAAACTCTAAACTTGATTCTGCAAATCCCAAGAGTCTCTAATAAAATTACTAATATCACCATAGAACTTACAATATTTATTTTTGTCTCGGTGTTCCCTTGCTACATGTAACTCTACAGGCCAGTTGTACTTGATGATATCTTTTATCTTTTCATAAATTTTCGTTAATGTCTTACAGCTCGATAAATGGTCCACTCGAAGAATAATCGGTTTTCTTGCTACTACTAGTGTAGTAGCCAGTTTTAGACTTTACTTATAACCTTGAGACTGAATAGTTCATGACATGGCCAAAGTTGAAGCACCATTGTTCCTCATCGTGTCATTCTTTGTGTTGATTTAAGCTAACGTGTCTATCTTGTTGGTCAAATGACATGTAGCCGGATTTTTAGTATCCTCTTTCTGTTTAGTATATTACACTATCTAGTCTTATATATTTTTGAATTTTAAAACTTTATTCTTCATTATTGTGTTAGAGAGAGAGAGAGAGTCTTCTCTAACTTCTTGCCCGAATGCAAGTAAGACCACTCTATCGTAGCAGCTTTGTAGTTGTCATTTTAATTCTACAAAACGCTTTGTGTACTTCCTTAGATTTAATTTAGACCTTTGTTTGCATTGGATTATGTAATCCATGTATTCATTAATTTCATCTAAACCTAAAAAATAGTCATCTTGTAGTTTTTTATGCATAATTTTGAAAGAGTGGCAAACCACTACATTGTCCTTTCGCGAAACATCATAGAAAAGGCTCACATTTAATCCTATCATCAACTACATACTACATAATTTTACTATTGAACTATTGGATATGATGTTACGGATCTCATTTGTCGTAGTACTTGTCTATCTTGTGATTTCCAAACAACAACGATATTATGCGATACAAAACCTTTGGAGTAATTACAGACTCTTCATCAAGATGGTAATCATCATCCTTATAAAATCCATTCAAAGCATTCATGAATGGGTCTCCTGTTGAAACCTTGGTCTTTACGATTTTATTTTGAAGAATTTGCATTGTGCCATCATAGTTGATTAATATCCTAGAAAATGTTGGTTTGCAGCAGATTTGGCTAGATGTATCTTGTTATGTATTATGGATAACCCAAAGTCCAATTTTGAGAGGGAGGTACATCGTTCAGCTGATGTTCTTGTCCTTGTGTATGGTTGGTGGATAACCTGGTTGTGTTCCAAGGTTGTTCTGGGGCATCCACAATTAGGGAACCGAGACTTGCTATTGGTTTGGTGATATTTGTTGTAGGACAACATAAGTTTGTCAAAACGCAACTAAAATCTAGGAAATTTCCAGTACCCTATCTGGGGAAGCAGGTATCCCAGTTACGTTCCAGCTAATAATGGTGATCTAGCGTTCAAAGCTGGTGAGATTGTTGGTTCCTTTTTTTCTCCGCATGATCCAACTGAGACTCCCTAGACTTATCATATCTTCACTCATAAAATGAAGCGGGATTTCGAATTTGTATTTTGCTATGACCAAATTTTTGTTGCCTCATGGTTTTAGCTTAACGACCCTTAATCCAAGTTCACTATGCCCTCATTTGGACACACTTTGAAAGGATACTTCATGCTTCTTTCAGTATTCGTTCCTTCAACATTTAAGGACGCGTATAATATTTTTATTCATCATCCATAGTATGCACAAAAAATTTGACTTTGGGGGCTTGAAATATCAGTTTTTCTTACAATAATAAAAAACTATTAGCTTGTTCCTCTCTTAATTGTTAAGCCAAACGCTTAAGTTCAGTAGGAGGCGATGCAGGATCTTTCGAGGCCACAACTTGTCCATCAGGTTGCTCAGTCTTCAACTCCTCGTCTACGGACAAGTCAAATCTCTTTCTAGAATTAGGCATCAAGTATTTTGTGATTTTACTTCGCTTTAGTTTCTCATAAATGCATTTTTGGTTCTAACAAAAGACGCCAATGATGTGGAAAATTTGGAGTGAGTTGGCTAGATCCAAAGTCGAGGATGATCCGTAAGCTTCTTAAAGAAGTATAAAAAATGTAAATATATGATATTAAATCTAAAAAAAACTGAAGATATATTTTATTATTAATTGTTAAATCTATATTTATATAGTTTGTAATTATAGAAGATATCTCCAAGATATTAGAAAATTTTTATACAACCTTACTATAAATGTTCAGTTACTCTATCTTTTACTAGATATTCTTAATTATAAGTATAAACCATGAGATTATTTACACTATTATCCGTACCTTTTATGGATACCTCTGTTTAACAAATAAAAATTATAATTAACTAAAATAACTTAAATTTAGTTTGTTTTCTATAATAGTATTTAGTTAATATTTAATTAAAAAACCTTTAGTAAAATCATTGTTTTTCATTTAAGAAAAAAAATATTTCTCCCATCAAGCTTATTATTTCCCCATCTAATTATTTTAAAAAATAATTCAACCATTGTTGTCAAATGGCGTTGTGGCGGTCGCCACGGCGGTGTGGCGAGCCTCCGGCGCCACAGGATGGGGCGTGGCGACGGTCTTAGCGTGGCGGCCGCCACGGTCGCCACAAATGGTGTAGCGACGCGCTCGCTATGCCGCGCCACAATAAGACCAATATATATATATATATATATATATATATATATTAAATAATAAAAACCTAATAACTTAATAGACCCACGTTCTCTCTTCTACTTCTAGCATCTTTCATTCTTCCCTCAATCAACCAGCCAAAAACCCGACGGCGACGTAGAGACCTCCATTTCGGTCCTGTTTTTATGGTAATTTGTCCGAAACTATTCCCTACACACGTATCTGGAATGCTTTTGTTCTAAGGGTAAGCTTCCATATCCTATCTTTCATATCATCACACTTGTTATATTAACTTTATCCCAGCTCCAAATATTCATTGAAATTAATACGGGGTTTGGTTAGTCTCTTAGGCAGATAAATATACAAACTGTCAAACAGTATATGGAACTGTTTAGGCTATAAAGTGAAAATTGTTTTCAAACGGAATTTCCAAGAGGAATTTTGATTGACAAAAGGCTTAGAATGGGGTATTACTATTTGGTTCCTACTAATGCATCACTATCTTCTGCATTTCAGTATTTTCAACGAGAAGACAATGTACTGACTATAATATTATTTGCCGTGTACACAACCGGATGGGTTGGAAGTGACTTTGTTTTAAAAATATGTCGATACGACATATAGTGACTTTGTCTAACAAATGTATTTCTGGAATCTGGACAATGATTTTAAGTCTTTGTGATATAGCAGGAGTATACTAGGAAGGAATCAAGCAGCCACACATACCCGAGGGCGACGTAGAAACCTCCAACGGCGACGAGGATAACGACGCATAAACCTTCGACGGCTACTCTCTGCTTGCACGGAACTGAAGTGTAAGTTACCTATTCCGTTTCCGTGTTGTTTTTTGTATATGTAGTCTCATTTGAGTGTTTCGGTGCTGTGTTTTGGGTATATATAGTGTCATTTGAGTGTTTCGGTACTGTTATTTTGGTATAGAGTATTTCGGTGCTGTTATATAGTCTCATTTGAGTGTTTCGGTGCGTCATCTTCTGCAAAAGCAACAAAAATATAGTGATTAAATCAGAGGATAGAAACTTTGAACATCAATTGATAGTTCCTATTCTGATTAAGATTGAATTCAATCAGAGTACTAGAACTCCGAACATCATTTAGTACTTTGCTTTTGAATTACCGTGAAGTTAGTATTTGAGTTTAAAATTATATTTTGAAGCAACCAACATGGATAATAATATCTCTGGAAACTTCTTTATAATTGAATTCCTCAAGACCATCATTGTGAACGTGCATTTTTAAGGAGCAAAACACTGCAGTTACATGAACTCAAAAGAGAGAGATTGTCAAATTCCAGACTTTGTTGTTGTTTTGTTTTGTATCTATAATTTGTGTTGTGGTTTAGTATTAATATTAATATCAGGCTGAGGTCTTGATCTAAGGATGTAATTGATTAATGTTGTGTGACTTGTGTCATGTGTGTGCAGTCTAGTATACTGATTTTCCGAAATTTAATTGGTAGGTAAGAGTAGTAAAACAATGGCAACGAGTTCTTCTAACACTCAAGTTGGTTCGTCTATGTCTACAAAACCCAAAGATATTGGTTGGGATTACGGATTTTCTGTTGATCCTAAAAATAGAGATGTCGTTCGATGTCATTTTTGTGACAAAACTTTTAAAGGGGGGGATAACTCGACTTAATCATCATCTACTAATGCTACTGATTGTAAAAAATGTCCTTCTCATGTCAAAGATAGACTTCAAAGTACAGGGGGAAAACGAGAGGAGAAAGAGGCAATGAAACAAGTGAATTGTGAGCTTATAGTTGAAGAAGATTTTGAAGATAAAGAGATGGAGAGTGTTCAAAGATCTACCCCATGTTCAAAATATCCACTTGATATGTATTATAAAAGGGAACCAATAACTAAAAAGCGAAAAGGTTCAATCTCAGAAGTAGAGCAGGAGAAGGCTAGGAAGGAATTAAGAGCATATGCAATTCAATTCTTTTCGAGATGGATGTACGATACCGGAATTTCCTTTACTGTGGTTAATTATGAGTCTTTGCAGGCTGCAATTGAGGCTATTGGAGATGAAGGTCCTGACATATCATGAAGTTAGGGTGACATGTTTGGAAAAAGAAATAGAATCTACTGAGAAATTTGTTGAAGAAAACTTAGAGGAGGGTAGAAGAAATGACTGTACTTTGATGGCTCATGGTTGGACTGATAGGAATGGGAGGATTCTTGTTAACTTCTTGGTAAACACTCCTAGAGGAAGTGTTTTTTAGACATAATTGATGCTTCAGGTTTCTCCAAAACAGGGTCCAAGATGTATGATATGCTCGGTAAATACATAGATCAACTTGGTCCGGAAAATGTTGTTCAAGTAGTAACAGATAACGCATCGGAGAATGTTTGGCTGATATGTTAACTATCAGGTTTATATATTAGATGTAACACAGTGCAGGCTATATATATTAGACTAATATTATATCAGGTTATATATGTTAACTATCAGGTTTATATATCAGTGCAGGCTATATATATTAGACTAATATTATATCAAGTTATATATGTTAACTATCATGTTTATATATCAGTGCAGGCTATATATATATTAGACTAATATTATATATTACTAAGTTATATATTAGACTAACACAGACTATATATTAGTGTATGTTATAACAGTCGAATTATATTATAAGTTATAACAGTCAAATTATATTATTGCTTAAGCCTTCAGTGCAGAGTCTGCAGACTATATATTATATATTACAAGTTATATATTAGTACAAGTAATGTCAAATTTATATATTAGTGTTATATATTATATATTATACAGGTTATAATATAATAGTTGCTGCTGCAAATTTTATTTTAGTATAAAATGTCCAATTTTGTTAGAGATAAAGTTTGTTTTATCTTAACTACTAAGCGGGACATTGTGGTTATTTCTATGTTTATCATTTTTGTTGTTTATTATGTGATAGGTAAGTTACGAGAGCAGGTATTCACATTTATTTTGGACTCCTTGTGCGGCCCACTGTCTTGATCTGATATTTGAAGATATTTTCAAGATTCCGAGATTCAAGCAAACTATTGAGAAGACAATTAGGGTGAATGGCTACATCTACAATCGCTCGAGGGTCCTTAACATGATGCGAAACTTCACTAATAACAAAGAAATGGTAAGGCCGGCTATGACTCGTTTTGCTACAGGTTTCTTAACTTTGAAGAGATTTCATGAGCAAAAGAGAAACTTGATGAAGTTGTTTAATTCAAATGAATGACATCAAAGTAAGTTTTCAAAAGAAACGGTTGGGAAAAAATTAAACAAACTTTGATGATGCCATCCTTTTGGATAAATACTTCTGCTGTGCTTAGGACTGGTGGTCCATTGTTAGGTGTGTTATGAATGGTAGACGGTGAATCAAAGCCTGCAATGGGGTATCTTTACGAAGCCATGCATAAGGAAAAAGAAGCTATTGCCAAAGCGTTCTCAAACAATGAAGTCAAGTACAAGGATATTTTCAAAATCATTGACAAGAGATGGAAAAATCAATTGTATAGGCCATTGCATGCTGCAGGTTACAACAATCCAGCTGTTGATGGGAAGTTTGAAATCAATGATGGTTTTCAAACATGTCTTGTGACAATGGTATCGGATCCGGATATTCAAGCTAAGATTACATCGGAGTTGAATGCATATCGATATGAAGAAGGTTCTTTTGGCAGACCTTTGGCTATTAGATATCGAAGTTCCATGCCACCAGGTACATAAGTTCTTGTATATTTATTTTGCAATATTGTTTCAATTTCATTATTTTGGTTACTTATGTTAAAAAAATTAGCAGAATAGTGGGTGAACTATGGTTCATCGGCGCCTAATTTGTGAAAGTTTGTCATTCGAGTACTCAGCCTTGTTTGCAGCTCATCTGGATGTGAAAGAAACTGGAGCTTCTTTGAACATGTAAAAAACTTGATGTACAAATATTTTATTGTAATTTCATAATTTTATAACGTTTTTGATTCTTTCTTATTGAATTATTATAGATACATAGTAAAAAGAGGAATAGGCTTGCCCAACGTCGCTTGAATGATTTGGTGTATATAAAGTACAATAGAGCATTGAAGCGACGTCATCAATTGCGTGGAAAAATTGATCCAATTGCTTTGAGTGATATTGATGAAAGTAATGAGTGGTTGATTGGTGAACCTGAAAACATAGCTTCTGATAGTGTTTCCATTGACGATGGTGTCGATGAAGATATTTTGGATGGAGTTGATGTTGGAGCTGTTGAGGTTGATGAAATAGACTATAATCTTCGGTCTAAGAATCCATCGTCTTCAGCGTCTCGCACAAGAGATCGGAGGCTTGTTGATGAAGACTCTGAAGAAGAAGATACTCCATTATGGGATATAAATGGAGAACATGGTGGAGATGAGAGATGTTAAGATGTTGTCTCGGACGATGATGTGTTTTAGTCTATGTTTGTCATTTAACTCATATATTTTAAGAATTATGTAATTTGATGTTTTAATCTATGTGTTTGTCATTTGACTCAGATGTTCTAAGAATATGCAATTGGATGTTTAAGTTATTATTGTTAGTTTAAATGTCTAAATAATACTATTTAAATTACAGATATGTGCTATAAAAAAATTATTCAGGTAAGGGATCGTCGTATGACATGTGGCCATCGCCGCGCGGCTCGCCTTGCCACTGTGGCTTTTTTAGCTCTCTTCGCTACGGACCGCCGCACGCCACTGAAAACTATGAATTTAACATTTCTTTTATCTTTTTACCCTTTAGTTATTTTCTAATTTATACTTCTATGCCACTTTATATTATCCACCTCTATTTCCAACAGACACATTATTTCGTATTTTTACATCCAACATATATCCTATAACTTCTAAAATTAAACCCAACAACTCTAAAAAAACTTAAATATTTTAAAAAATACTAACAACCTAATAGAAGAGGAAAACACTCAAACCAAAGAATCAACTCTAGAGAACATCATTCAAACAATAAACAATGTAATATAAGCTTGTATTTTAGTAGTATATTCATTTAATATCAAACTCTGTTTTCCAAAAAACCAAAATCGAAAATCACAATTTTGCAGGTGTAATTCCGAGTTTACATGTTTTTTAAATAACACATGATTCAAAGATGCCCACTTGGAGTTAATTTTTTTAAAGCATGTAATTCTGAGTTGTTGTCTTGGAATTATATATATATTTTTAAAAATTATGTAATTCCGAGACATCCAGTCAGAATAACACACAATAATTTAAGAAAAAAACTTAACATGCACTAATCAGCATCACCAAACCAACTCTAAAAAAGGTTAATGAAGAACAAACATATAACGAATAACAAAAAAAGAGTTTTTGGAATCGATTTCCAAAACAAAGCTTTATGGAAATTGTTTTCATGAAAAAAAAAAGGTTTTTGGATTTGATTTAAAGAAAAAAAAATAGATGTAAGATTTTTTTTTAAATATTTCTAAAAGAAAAAAAAAACGTTCATGAACCTTCAGACATGATTTTCATGTAAAAAAACAAAAAAGTTCATTATCTATGCGTTTAGATAGAAGAAGTAGGTGTATAAGTAAAGATGGGTTGAAGAAGTGGATATAAAATGGTATTTTTTGAAATATGAGAGAAATGATAGATATGGTAGAAAAATAGCTCACCTTCTATTTAATTCTAAAAACAATAAGTTAAATTTTAAGAGATTTTTTTTGGTGAATGAAAATTTAAATTAATTAGAAAGGTGCATACATGGTCCTGAGGTATATCCCTAGAGCTTACAACAATAAACGTGGAGAAAGATAAACACTAGAAAGTCATAATATAGGTGCTCGGAATAAAGAGTACGACATCCGAGTGTGCAACATAATCTCAAAATATGCAAATGACTAGGTGACAGAGGTGGCTGAGTAGTGACTCCATGGTCATCCCTATCGAAATCTGCGCTCCAGTCCAGACCGCGAGTACCTGTATCACAAGAAAGATTAAGTTAGACTTTAATACAATAAATTTACCAGCTAATCTTGGTACCATGAAATCTAAATCGGATATCCGATAAGATGTGGTATAATACTACAGAGGCCAAAGCCGGGGGAGATCCAAAAATTCTTGAATTTTGCTCTTTCAAAATATGGTAGATAACCGCATTGAAACAAGATCGCCAAAAACTCTTTTTTCGAGAATTTGGCCAGCTTGAGGCCTCATCAATCCAAGAAAACCAGCAAGAGGAAAGAAAAGGAAAACCAAGTTTGACCCTGGCGTGAATCCAGATGCTCTGAGAGTAACTACATTCAAAGAGAATATGAGATGTAGTTTCTGTATCAGAGTGGCATAGGGGGCAGGTAACTGGGACATTATAACCCCAACTACGAAGCTTGTCTTTGGTGGCAATCTTGCCGTTGATAGCCAACAAAGAAATAAAAGAGTGGCGCGGAATATTATATTTATTCCAAACTAACCCCGCCCATCCCTTTTCAGGGGCAGGCTCGCGAAGGGCATTGTACGTGTCCTTAATTGTAAAGATGATACATCTTGCCTTAGCCGTCCAATAAGGAACATTGCTAGATAGAATGTTCGGATGGGGGAGAGAGAGGATGAGCTGGTGGATTTCGTCCAGGTGGCATCGGCTGCGAGCGCGGGCCGATCTCAGATTTGCAGGCCAATTCCATTCACCATTTCTGATAACGTCCGAGAGTTTTAAGTTGATTCCCAGTCGGGAATCGCTGATTACTTCAGATCCATAGTGGGATGCGAGAGACGTGGAGAGGAGCCATGGGTCATGCCAGAATGAAGTGTTCTGGTCATTTCCGATTGCCACCCTGTATAGATTACAAGCCAAAGGCCGGAGACGGAGAATTTTCCTCCAAATCTAAGTGGACGAGGGGTTCAAAGAAACTTCCCAAAAATTTTGATTTTTTATCTTTTCAGTTTTGATCCACTCACACCATATAGATTGAGTCCTACTACTAACGATAGACCAGAGATGCTTAAGGACGGCCGCCTGATTCCAGATTTTTAGGTCTAGGATCCCAATGCCGCCCTCTTTGTGGGGAGTGGTAACAGTTCTATTATTTATTTACTTAATAATAATAAATTTATTTTAATTATTAATAAATAACATAAAAATAATGTTATTCTTATTTAAAATTTACTATATATAGATCCCACAATATATATATAATGATATTAAGGTTTAAAATTTCGTTTATACAATAATTTTAAAGTGTAAGATACTAATTTTAAATTTTAAACAAAAAAATTTAGTTGAATAAATGCATTCAATAAATAAAAACGGTTCTTACAAATACATGGGGCATAATCCGTGGATTGGTTCTAAAACCATAGAGAAAGAATATAAAGTATGTAGGCCGTGACATGACCGAAAAACTAAAGTAGAGAGAATAGCAAACATGTAGAAGTGAACATGCAATAGAATAACAAGTAGAAAGTGGTAAAGTTAAAGAGACTGGTCAAAGGTCGAGCAAGCAGGAAAGACTAGTAGAAGTAGATCAGTTATGCTCTGCACGAAAATAAGAAAAGCTTCGTAAATTAAAGATTAAAGAGTTTGGATATGCCACTTGATTTTCGTCCCAATAAATCTGAAACGAAGATTAGAAAATATACAGATCGATACCACATAGATAAGGCTTGAAGGAGAGCCGAAAATTCTGTTGTTTATTTCTCTCTAGATATTGTAAACAATGACACCAAAGCAGGCACGCCAAGATGCCTAATTGGAATTAAGATTGAAGGAAATCACAACCTTATAGCTAGCGAAGTCCCACAAACTCTGGGAGAAACTACAGTTTTAGAGAATATGATTGGTAGTTTCATTGTCGGAGTTGCAAAGGACGCATGATGGGGAGGTGTTACTTCCCTAAACTAAAATTTTATCGCGGATGGTTAGTTTACCATAAATAGCAATCCAAAAAATAAAAGAATGACGAAGAATGTTAAATTGATCTCGAACTAATACAACCCATCCGACACAAGGGATGGGCCAACAGAGGACGTTGTAAGTATCCTTAATCGTGAAGATGGGGAAGTCTTGCTTGGCGATCCATTAGTGGACATCATCGAGAAGGAAGCTATGGGGAGGAACGGAAATAATGATGTTCCGGGGTTCTTGGAGGTTGTTGTGGTTTCTAGCGCTAACAGAACTCCTATTCGCAGGCCAGGTCCAATTCTCGTCAAAGATAAAGTCAACGACTTTTGGGTTCTTACCCAACCTTGAATCGTGAATGATTTTCTGCCCGTAGCGAGCGACGAGAGAGGATTTGAAAATTCATAGATCGAACAAAAAAGAAACGTTCTTCCTATTGTCGATTGTCACCCAGAATAAATTTCTAGCAATGGACCTAAGAGATAAAAGTTTCCCCCAGTATTAAAAAGATGACCTTTTTCATATTAAGTTTATAAAACATTAATCAATATATATTTGAAGGTGACATGGAAGATTAATTATTATAAAAATTTCGTTTGTTACTCAATCAAATTATTTGATATACTAAGAACATATATTGTTCGAGTAATAAAAAATAACCTTTTTTTATTGGAACTAAAGATTATATGATGTTGAGTTAGTAATTTGTCCTTGTTGATTGACATAAGTGAAAAAAATGGTTTTGATACAAAAATAAAGCAGAAATTTTGAATCACGAATCAAGAAAAATTTCAAAATTTTGAAGAAATTTTATATTAAAAATCGATCACTCGAACTAGATTGAGTAAACTTTGTCATAAAATAATCTAATAAAAAATAAAAATCAAAACTAAAATCATGGTTGTATAAAAGCAAAAAAAATCAACGTGAATACTTTTAAAAGTCTAATCCCAATGTTTATTTAAGTTTTTTAAAGTACTTTTAAAATATGTATTTTTTTATTAATAGAATTGTTATGAATGAGTCGAACAGTGTCTTGACAGTGTACCGTGTTCGGCGGTACATTTTTGTGTCATTGACAAGCTGTAATACAATTGATGATTTTCCTAAAAGAGTCTATGAACCCATTAGGCCCACTGTCTAGTAAGTCTATCAATTCCATATAAATAGACTACTAGGACTACACAAAACACAGTCTGAAATTTCTAACCTTTTCTATCATAGTGAAACTCTTTTCTCTGGCGGCGCCCGTGGACGTAGACAATTGTCGAACCACGTTAAATCCTGTGTTCATTTAAGTTTTTTCTTCACATATGTTCTGTGCTTGAGCCATTTTGTGATAATTGCATAGTAATTAAATAACAAAATTGGTATCAGAGCCACATGGTGAAATTAGGGCTTTTGCAATTAGGGTTTCACAATGGCATCTACAGCAACAAAATACATGATTGAAAAATTTGATGGGGGATCCAGCTTTGCGTTGTGGTAGATTAAACTGAAATCTTCATTGGTACTACAAGGGAGATGGAAGGCTATGGAGAATAACTTACCAGAAGAGATGAAAGAAGAGGAGAAACAAGATCTTCAAGAAAGGGCTTTGTTCTGGATTTTAATGAGTGTGAAAGAAAATGTGCTTCGCGAGATAAGTGGTGCGAAGATTGCTGCCTGCGCATGGAAGAAAGTAGGAGATCTTTACTCAAAGAAATCAGTAGTAAACCGATTATACTTGAAGAAGCGTTTGTATGATTTCATATTGAAAGAAGGTATGTCCATAACAGAGCACTTAGATAATTTTAAATCAATTATAATAGACTTGGAGAACATAGATATCAATATTGAGGATGAGGATCAAGCTTTGTTTGTATTGAGACCGTTACCAGCTCCCTATGAAAACTTTGTAGATACCATTATGTATGGTAAGGATAATTTATCGCTAGCAGATGTCAAAGAGGCACTGAAATCAAAGGAGATGAGACAGTTGCAGCCAGACAATGAAGCTGAAGGGGAAGTTCTTATGACTAGGGGAAGATCTAGAAACAAAGCGAGTTCTTTAAGAAGAAAGAACTGAAGGTCCAAGTCAAAGATAAATCACTCAAACTGTTATGAATGTGGTGAGTAGGGTCATTATAGGAGAGATTTTCCAAAACTGAATGGTAAGAAGGGAAAGCAAAAGGAAAATGCAGCAAACATTGTTGAAGGTGTGAACGATTCCGACGATAATGAAAACAACGGTAGATGAGATGTACTGTCCGTGAGTTCAGACTTTGGGAAAAAATCTTGGGTACTCGATACTGGCGCTACATATCACATGTGTCACTTCAAGAAGTGGTTCGATATGTACAAGCCAATGCAGGGAATTTTCTATTTAGGGAACAATCATTCGTTGATTGTTGGTGGTATTGGTAACGTCAAAATCAAAATGTTTGACGGGGTTGTTAAATCTTGACGTGCTGGCATGTTCCTGGGTTAAAGAGAAACTTGATTTCCCTTTGGACTCTAGACTCTCGGGGTTACAAGTGATGAGTCCGAATTCAGCATGCTCCCCGAATAAGGGCAAATCGGTCTAGTCTCTCCGGATACCGGACAGGTTGCATGGTCAGGGATCGAACAAGTTATTTGGACCGGACAGAATTCTGTGAACACTGTGAACTTAAGGTTGTTCGAACTATGACAAAAGTACTAAAAAACCTAAACACTTCTTGACTAAGCTACTTGCTCTCCTGCTTAGAGCTCATGGGTCTTTTAACATGACCCGGGTCCATTAAACATGACCCGAAAGCCCATAAGAGCCCAAACATTATACTATAAATACCTAACCACCCGCATTAACTAGGGGTAATGAGAATTAACTGCTACCAAGCTGCTTAATCATCTCTCTACTCTCTACTCCAACCGTTAAACACCCACACACCACCGTTAAACACCCATACACCACCTTAAAACTCCACTTGAAATTACTAACCTACCCTCAGGCGGTTATTATCCACACCAAATTGGCGACCACAGTGGGAGGCGACGGTGCCTGAATCAAGCATTCAAAACCAGCTAAAAAACTTTGTCCGAATGAATCCGGACAATCCAGAAGTGCCACCAGCTTTGCTCGAAGTGGTGGGAGAGAATGATGAGTACACTATCGAAGAGCGTGACAGGTTGAGGGGTGAAATAGAAGCTCTGAGGGCTGAAAAGGCCAAGATGGGCGTGAAAGAGAAATCCAAAGCATCAGTTGCTCATCACACCGACAACCCCAGAGAGCATGAGGCTTCTAAAACTCATGTGAGCACAAAAAAGACTCATGCTAGTTCCAAAAAGTCTCACCGGTCCAAGCCTGTGGAGAGTTCTGACTCGAGCTCAGAATCTTCAAGTAGCTCTTCGGACAGCGAGGGAAATGAAAAATCTTTGTCCTCTAGCAGCGATGAGGGTCGAACCAGGAAAAAGCAAAAGCAGGTTAAGAAATACTTAAGAAAAAGAGACCACCATGGAAGAATGAAAAGGCATATTGGTAAGGGATCATCTCATAGCCGGAGGCATGTGGACCGGATGCTGATGGATCCCTTTGCTTTCCACGATGAGCCAGGTATCTTTGCAACTCCCAATGAGGATACTGTGTTCAGTCGTGGAAGGAATTGGAGGCAGTCTCCACTGTCTTCTAAAATCCTGTCCGGAAACCTCCCCAAGAGGTTTGATAGCACTAAGATGGAGAAGTACGATGGTAGTACTGATCCGGACAATCATCTGGAGCAATTCAAGAACTTCATGATGAACTTTGATGATGATGATAAACTACTGTGTAGGGCATTCTCCCAGTCATTTACGGGGAGTGCTCTGAAATGGTACAACAGCCTGCCTCAGGGTTGTATTAAAGATTTCGATACGTTTTGGGTGGCCTTCCGAAGGCAGTTCGTAGGGAGTAAGGAGTTGAAGGGCAATAGAGACACAATAATCCATTGTGCCCAGGAGCCAAATGAGTCCTTGAAAGAGTACATAAGTTGTTTTGTGAACACAAAGAATGGGTTGGCTGATTGCTTCGAACAGGTAGCAATAGCATCCCTAAGGCAAGGTTTGAACCTCGGCAATCTGGCTGATTCGGTGACCAGAAAGAAGGCTATGACCTGGGGAGGATTGCTAAATCAAGTTGGCAAACAAATAAACGTTGATGAAACAAAGAAAACCAGGGTGCACAGACAGGTGAGGTCCACCCCAGTCGCACCAACTCCAAATCAAAACCAGTCCGGGAACAAAGCAAGAGAAACCGGACAGGGGCATGGTAGGGCAAAAGCTCAGTCTCAGCCAGCTGCTCCTGCTTAAAGTCAACAATCCAGAAACAAAAGAGGTCCATGGGTCCAACCGGAGTGGTTCGCAGAGTTAAAAGAAAGTGTGGCCACTATCTTTGATAAAACAAAAGATGAGGTAAATTACCGGAGACCAGCAACTTTGCAGTCTCCTAGAGAGCATCGTAACAACTCCTTTTGCCAATATCATAATGATATTGGCCATACCACTGATGATTGCATAGCATTGAAACAAGAGGTTCAAAACCTGATTGAAAGGGGGAAGTTGGGAGCATACGTTAAAAGAAGAGGAGGCAACAGGCCTGACAACACTCACCGGGTTGGTCCAAGTAATGCTGCCCCGGAGGGAGCCATGGTTATAGTTGAAAGGTTTGATGTGGATTCTGAGTACTTGGATCCTGATCTAACTCGAAACAGGGTGGGTGCTATAGAGGAATGTTCTAGGTCGGTCTCCGGGCTCATTAAATTCTTTGAGTCACTTACAATTTTCGGAGGGGACACTATGACAGCTCCTACTGCTTCTTCGAGAAAGAGGCATGTTCATAATTTAGCCTCCCGGCTAGAAGGAGGCATGACATCTTATCAGTCACTAAACTCATTCCCCTTCATTGTCTTTGATGAGGATGATTTGAGAGACATTGTTGGCCCTCATGGAGATGTTGTTGTCATAGGAGCATCTATAGGAGGCAATGAAATAAGGCGAATCCTGGTGGATACTGGAAGCTCAGCCAATATTCTTTTCTTAACCACTTATAAGAAAATGAAAAATCCAGCTGTGATTCAAAAGTCGGACATGTCAATCGTGGGCTTCACGGGCAGCTCAGCCGATGTGATCGGAGAATTCGAAGAAGAGGTGTTATTAGGCAGGGGCCCTTTCAAGAAAATGGTTAGAATACTCTTTATTGTGGTGGATTGTCCCACTTGCTATAATGCTATTCTAGGGAGGTCTTGGCTCTCTAGGATGCATGCAGTGGCTTCAACAGTCCACCAATGCTTAAAGTATGCTGTTCAGGGACAGGTTGGGGTTGTCCGGAGCAGCCAAAAGATTGCAAGAGAATGCTATGCCACTGCCTTGGCTCCTCGAACGCTGGGGGCAGTCCGAATAAATGATCAATAGCAGTTTGAGGGCCTTTCTGGGGGTGAGGGTGAAATTGATGACCCCAGAGAGACCCCTGGAGTGTTGATTCCAATTGAAGAGGTTGAAACGCACTGTTTGGAAGAAGGCAAGAGTGTCAAGATAGGGTCCAAGATGCCACCAATGTTGAAAGAAGAGATGTTGAAATTTTTGAAAGACCATCAGCATGTTTTTGCTTGGTGCAATGCTGATGTTACTGGAGTTCCATCCGAAGTGATATCCCATCACCTATCTGTCCGGAGAGATGTAGCACCAGTGGTTCAAAAGAGAATAGCTTTCTCAAAAGAAAAGGCTGATGTCATAGTACAAGAGGTTGACAGACTCACAAAGATGGGGCACATTAAAGAATCTCAATACCCTTTGTGGACTGCCAATCCTGTCCTGGTAAAAAGAAAAATGGCAAATGGCGCATGTGCATTGACTTCATAGATCTCAATAGAGCTTGCCCAAAATATTTGTATCCGGTCCCCCAGATAGATCAGTTAGTAGACTCTACTTCTGGGAACAAGCTGCTTTCCTTTATGGATGCCTTCTCCGGGTACAATCAGATTCAAGTAGATCCAAAAGATCAAGAGCATACCACGTTTGTCACTGATAGGGGTCTACATTGTTACAAGGTAATGCCATTTGGGTTGAAAAATGCTGGGGCTACTTATCAGAGATTGGTGAACAAAGCCTTTGCTGATCAAATTGGAAGAAATATAGAGGTATACATTGACGATATGATGGTGAAAAGTGTGGATGAGCAGTTGCACTTGTCCGATCTCCAAGAAACTTTTGCCAACTTGGCAAAAGTGAATTTGAAATTAAACCTTGAAAAGTGTGTGTTCGGAGTGCAGTCCGGGAAATTCTTAGGGTATATCATAAGTGAACATGGAATACAACCCGATCCGGACCAGCTCAATGCCCTATTCCAAATGGAGCCTCCTCGAAACATTAAAGAAGTACAGCGATTAACAGGGAGATTAGCTGCCTTAAACAGATTCATCTTGAGGTCCTCGGACAGGTGTGCTCCATTCTTTCAAACTTTGAAGGGTGCAAAGGGGTTCGAGTGGACCCTACAGTGTGATGAGGCATTCAATGAAATTAAGAAACATCTTTCCTCTCCCAAAACTTTGTTCAAACCAGTTGATGGGGAGACTCTCTTTGTGTATTTGGCCGTTTCAAGTTGTGCCATCAGTGCTGTGTTGGTAAGAGAGGTTGATGGGCATCCCCACCTAGTGTACTACATCAGCAAAAGCTTGATTGATGCTGAGAGGTATTACTTGAAACTCGAAAAACTGGCGTTAGCCCTGGTGATAGCTGCAAGAAAGATGAGGCCTTATTTCCAGGCTCATCCTATCATCGTCCGGACATTTTTTCCCTTAAAGAATGTCCTTGAAAAAGCAGACATTTCGAGCAGAATGACTAAGTGGTCAGTAGAATTGGGGGACTTCGACATAGACTTTGCTCCCCGGACAGCAGTAAAAGCCCAAGCTGTGGCTGATTTCTTGGTTGAGTTCCACTCCGATAGGGATTCGGAGCAAGCTACTGATACAAAAGACAAGAAAGTCTGGATCGTCCGAACAAATGGTGGATCTAGCACTATGGGATGTGGTGCAGGAATATGTTTAACTTCCCCTTATGGAGATAGTATGTGCCAGGCTATTTGTTTTGCTTTCAGGGCATCTAATAACGAGTCCGAATACGAAACAGCTATAGCTGGGTTAAAGTTAGCCTACATCTGTGGGGCTAAGAGGGTCAAACTGCTAAGTGACTCCCAATTGCTTATCCACCATGCCTTAGGCCAATCTGAGGCTAGAAAGGAGCAACTTGTGAAATATTTACTCCTCCTCAAGAATGAAGCACTAAAATTTAAAGCTGTTGTCTACGAACACATTCCCCGGGCAGAAAATGAGCTAGCAGACTCATTGGCAACAATAACATATACGGAGTCTTACCCATGGATCCATGTGCTTGAAAGCCCTTCTATTCAACTTAGTAAGAGTGAAAAAGAGGAAGTTTTTGAAATAGAAGTAAAACAGCCTCAAGACTGGAGATCCCCTCTCATACAATATCTGTCCGATGGTATTGTACCTTCAGATAAGTCACAAGCCAGAACATTGAAACACAAGGCTCGTGGTTTCATTATATTGAGAGAAGTGTTGTACAAAAAATCCTATAGTAAACCTCTTTTGCGTTGTTGGGGGGATGATGAGTCACAAGTGGTCCTCTCTGAATTGCATGATGGTGAGGGATCAGCCCATTGTGGGTATAGAGCTTTAACGAGAAGAGTATTACTCTCCGGATATTTATTGGCCATCAATTATGAAAGATGCTAAGGAATTGATGAAGAGGTGTGACCCATGCCAGAGGTACAGCAATGAAATTCATGTACCAGCCATTCCTTTGGAGTCAATTTCTGAGCCCATCCCTTTTGCTCGATGGGGGTTGGACTTAGTAGGGCCTCTCCCTGTGGCGTCCGGAGGGCGTAGAACTATAATTGTGGCCATTGACTACTTCTCAAAGTGGATAGAAGCAGCTCCCCTGGCAGGGACAACATCAAAAGCTGTCATAAAATTCATTATGTCCAACATATGTTGCAGATTTGGTGTCCCACAGAAAATAACAACAGACAATGGGCCACAGTTTGACAATAGAGAAATGGAAAGCTTCTATGCCTCAAGGGGTATACAACATTGTTTTTCTTTACCTTTCCACCCACAAGCTAATGGGCAAGTTGAAGTGGCTAATAGGACTATACTGTCCGGTTTAAGGAAGAATCTGGTAGGGGCTGCTGGGAAGTGGCCTAGTTATTTACAAGAAGTCTTGTGGGCCTACCGGACGACACCTGGGGCTGCAACACAAGAATCACCCTTCGCCTTGGTCTATGGAATGGATGCAGTAGCCCCCATAGAGAAGACACTCCCTTCCTTTTGTGTTCACAACTTATCTGGACACGCTAATGAGATGGCCATCAGAAATCAACTTGATTTGATAGAAGAAAGACGGGTTAAAGCTCGCCTTAGAGTTGCACACTATCAGGGCTTGATGAGAAGCAGGTTTGCTTCTAAAGTTAAAATAAGAGATTTCCAACCAGGGGACAAAGTATTAAGGAAGGTCTTCTTACACACTAAAGAAAAGCTCTTTGGAAAGCTGGCCCCTACCTGGGAGGGTCCGTATATTGTGGTTGAAAGAATCAAGCCTGGAACTTATTGGTTGGAAGACAAAGATGGCAAGGTTCTAACTCATCCTTGGAATATTGAGCATCTTTGGATGTACTTGGAATAACACTTGTGTAAATATTTACTTGTTTGAACTTCCATGTAAATATTTGGGGGCATACTCTTTCCTCCCTGGTGGCACGGGGAGGTTTTAGTGAGGTGTCCGGATGGTTGAATAAAATTCGATGCCTTCTTCAAAATTTTCTAAGTATTTTCAAAGTTCTATCTCTTGTCATACTACCCGGACTGAAAGATCTAATGGCTATTTAAACTCTAGCCGGAGAAGAAAAACAATGAAATTGCCTTGGCCTTCCAAGAACTTTCGAGTAAAACAAACAATGAAAGAAGATAATGGTTGTGCAAAACAGAAATATTCATTGAACAACTTAAAATTGCCTTGGCCTTCCAAGAACTTTCGAGTAAGTCAGGATACAGCACAAAAAACCTGTCCGAACAAATACCGGGCACCACAACAAAAAGAGTGCCTTGGCCTTCCAAGGACTTTAGTTTGAATAAAAGATAAACCAAGTAAATCATAAATTAAGATTGAGCCTTTGAAGATGGATCCCCTTCATCTGCTTTCTTACCCTTAGAGTCGCTCCCCCCTTCGACTACTTTCTTGCCCTTGGGATCATTCTCCTCTTCACCAGGGCTCTCTCCGGTCCTCTCTTCATCATCAGATGAAGACTCACTGGGAATTCCATCCTCCTCGACCATTATATAATATGGAAGGTCATCGTCATCCACATAGAGCCATAAGTCCCCCAGGGTCCTCTTCGGAAATTTTTCATGAAAAAGGAGAACCATATCAGACTTTACCTATTGGATCATTAACTCTTCGCTTTTAATCATCTCCCTGGCATAGGCGTTGATCTTGGCATTGATTGTGGCCTCTTGATCCTTTAACAAAGCATTTTTCTCCTCAGTAGCCTGGGTCACTGCATTTTCCAGAGCAATCTTGTCAGTAGTCAAGTTGGTGATGATCCTCTCCTTTGCAGTAGTTTCTCCCCTTGACGCCGTAAGGTCCTTCTCCATACCGGACAACTTCTCTTGAAGATCTTTTATGGTTTCTTCTAGGGTGGCAACTTTTGTGTTGCTTTCATCTTGATTCCTCTTCAGCTCCTCATTTGCTTCCTTAAGCAAATCAGCATTGGTGGTAGCAGTGCGGAGGTCTCCAGACAGCTTTTCCTTCTTAGACTTGAGGTCTTTGATGGTGTCTGCCTGACTCCGGACTTGCCTCTCCAATGTAAGAACTGGCTGCACATTACTAAGCAATGAATAGGCTATAGTGTCTTTTTCACTAGAAACCATGAAAGTCTTACCATTGAAATTGACCGTATTGGAGCTGCTTGGAGGAACGTAGGGCCCTACGAATTCATCTCTGGGGAGGCCAAGGAAATACTCACCAAGGCCAGCTAGACCAGTGATGTCCACTCCATCGAGGTTGAGATCTCCTCCCTCTACCTCATCGGTATGAAAATCCCTTGGGATCTCTTCGACCAGTGTTGGGTCAGAGGGGTCAGTGGGGAATGAAGGCTCCAGATCCCGGAGAGCGAGCTCATCTCCTTGGGAAGTCTTTTTCTTCTTGGCTTCCCGGTCAGTGCCTTCACCTACTTGCTTGCGAGTCCTCTTGGGAGCCCTTGGAGGTTTTGGGAGGTCTACTTCCTGCCTTTCGGTCTCTTGCTCTACCACTTGCAAGAGGGTTGCATCGATTTGAACCTGGGCCGGCCCTTCCGGGTCTGTTGGGGCATCCTTCTCAGCATCGCTCGCCACTTTTTTGCCTTTTCTCCTGCCTTTCATTTTGCTTGGGGCTTTAGCCCGGGCAGGCAGGTAGAGTGTCCCATCTAACTCGTGGGACTTTCTCAGCTAGCTCGGGCAGAGCTTCACCAGGTGGAAGTATCGAACGATCTCCGGGTCTAATGGGAACCTGAGTCCCCAGTTAAATAGCTCTGTAAAGAATACTATTTCGTTCCTCTTGCAATCCATAGGGGTCTCCGGATCGATGGGGATCCTTATCTTTACGTTTTCTGGGATCCCCCATTTTGTGCGCATTCGTCCCAGGTCAAGAGTATGGATGAATGCATACTTGGTCTTTTGTAAGGCCAAAAGATATTTGAGCTCAACTCTGTGGAAACATGGCCCCACCTTCTCTTCAAGGCACTCCGGCAGGTCCGGATGCCTCAAGTACAGATTTTCCTTGCCTTTTTTGGCAACAGCAGCAGCATTTTCAGTCTGGCTGGAGGACTCAGACTCGAAAGGGACCTCTTCAGCAGAGTCCTCCATCCTCTCCTCCATAATGCTTGGGGGAATATCTGTGGTAGAGGTCTGGGGAGGGTTAAAGCTTGGCTCAGCCTGGCTTCCGGACTGCTGACCTTCTGTGTTTTTATGACTTCTCACCTCAGGTTGGGGCTCGGAGGCAGAAGTCTCTCTTGGAGGTACCGGGCTGCTGGCCTCCGGACCAGATAGCCTCTCCCGGGGAGCTCTAATGGGCACTCCAGACCCAGAACCACTGTTTTTCACCCCCGATTGGGAGGGAGTATTCTTGGAGGCTAGCCCCTTAACTAACCGGCCTGGCCTCTTAATAACTAGTTTCTCCGGAGAGTGATCAGAGTCAGATCCCATAGCTATAAAAGGAGAAGGTTTCCTAACGCTTGTAACAATTACTCCTGGCTCAACAGCAGGTATTGACTCCTGGACTGAGGAACCAGAGACTATGGGCGAGAGGGTGGATTGAAAGAGTTTTTTGGGCTTAGTACCTTTGGAGGAGGACGAGCCTCGATCTGACTCTGTAACAGAAGCAACTGGTCTCTCAACAGGTGATGATGGTAGCCCTGCTGCTATTCGTCTTTCCTTCTCGACCTTTTGCGCTTTCTCCAACTCCGAAAGGTTGAGCCAACCACCTTTGATCAATGCTGCTCTTGCTGTAAACATAAACTGCCAAGGAAACTTTTTGCTTTAGAGAGAGAAAGCTCTGAGTAAATTTGCAGAGTAAATGTGAAAGAGATGGTAAAACAGTGGAAAATGAGTTTGAATTTATAGTGAAACTGAGAAAAGGAGTTGATTCCTAGGAGAATTCGAAAAATTTGGCAATGATTAAAAGACGGCGCTGATGTCTACTTGTAATTAAAGAGGTTGCTTGTTAAAGAAGGTGGTGCGAAATTCAAGGTGAAAAAAACGGCTGGAGTGACCAATCAGAAAGCGACACGTGTCCCACTAACTCTGGCAAAAACCGTTCTGAATTCGTAAAGTTTAACCTGTCCGGGTAAACCCATAGATCTGTCCGGATTGAAAACCACTTCTGATGTCGGACTGTTTTTCAGTTCTTTGACAAGAATACTTGCTCAAACACCTAAAAAGGGGGCTTCTGATGAGTCCGAATTCAGCATGCTCCCCGAATAAGGGCAAATCGGTCTAGTCTCTCCGGATACCGGACAGGTTGCATGGTCAGGGATCGAACAGGTTATTTGGACCGGACAGAATTTTGTGAACACTGTGAACTTAAGGCTGTTCGAACTATGACAAAAGTACTAAAAAACCTAAACACGTCTTGACTAAGCTACTTGCTCTCCTGCTTAGAGCTCATGGGTCTTTTAACATGACCCGAGTCCATTAAACATGACCCAAAAGCCCATAAGGTCCCAAACATTATACTATAAATACCTAACCACCCGCATTAACTAGGGGTAATGAGAATTAACTGCTACCAAGCTGCTTAATCATCTCTCTACTCTCTACTCCAACCGTTAAACACCCACACACCACCGTTAAACACCCATACACCACCTTAAAACTCCACTTGAAATTACTAGCGTACCCTCAGGCGGTTATTATCCACACCAACAAGTACCGTACAGAAGATGGTGTAATCAAAGTGACAAAAGGCTCAATGGTATGCATGAAAGGCAGTTTGCAAGAATGGTCTTTACATTCTCTAAGGAAGTGTTGTTATGGGCGATGTTGCAGTAGCATCACCAGGGAGTAATAGCCAAAGTAGGCAGGATCAAAATAATTTGTGGCATTGGCGTCTTGGTCACATGAGTGACAGAGGATTAGCTGTTTTGGGAAAGAGAGATTTGTTGAAAGGGTATAAAGCAGAATTATTGGGATTTTGTGAGCATCGTGTGTTTGGTAAACAAACTAGAGTCAAATTCAGCAAATCGGCTATAAAAAAGACTAAAGAGACAGTGGACTACATTCACTCCGATCTTTGGGGTCCAAATAAAATTCCATCCAAGAGCAGAGCCAGATACTACATTAGTTTGATTGATGATTATTCAACGATGGTGTGGGTTTACTTTCTGAAAACGAAAGATGAGGCATATTCAACCTTTATCAAATGGAAGACGATGATTGAAAAGCAAACAAGAAGAAAAATTAAACGTCTTAGGAAAGAAAATGGGTTAGAATATTGCAATTGTGAGTTCAACGAATTGTGCGAAGCTGAGGGAATAGTGGGCCATTGCACTTGTTCTTGAACACCACAACAGAATGGAGTCGCAGAAAGAATGAACAGAACATTTTGTGATAAGGCATGAAGTATGCTCTCACATTCCACTGTGGGAAAAGATTTTTGGGCTGAAGTTATCAATACAACGTGTTACTTGGTGAATCGGTCTCCATCAACGTCTATTGATTGTAAAATTCCTTTTGAGATTTGGTCTGGATTGTCGGCTGATTATGAATATATGAGGGTGTTTGGTTGTCCTGCGTATGCTTATGTGAGAGATGGTAAGCTTGAGATGGGGGCCAAAAGGTGCATATTTCTAGGATATGCTACTGGAGTGAAAGGATATAGGTTATGGTGTACCTCTCCAAAGTCTTCAGGTTTTCTCATCAGTAAGGACGTTACTTTTAATGAGTTTTCTTCGATAGACAGTCAGAAGGAAGTAGGACAAATGGGAGAATCAAGATAGGTTGTGAGTAAACAGGTGGAGCTTGAAGTAGAATCAGTTTCTAGCAGGTCTAATAATTCAAGTGGTTCTAAGGTCGATCCAGAATCAGGAGGTGAATCGTCAACATCAAATGATAGTGGCGATGATGCGCCTGAACCAGAACAACAAACTTATATCATAGCATTGGGCAGAGAAAGAAGAGATATTAGACTTCCAAAAAGGTATGCGAATCTAGTTGCAGAATAAGTTGAGATGCAGGAACCTAGTAGCTATAGAGAAGCCATAACGATTTCAGAGGTAGATCGATGGATTGGTGCTATGGGGAAAGAGATTGAATCTCTTCATAAGAATCAAACATGGAAGCTTGTTGACTTTCCTAAAGGACAGAATATAGTAGGCAGTAAATGGGTATTCAAGAAAAAAGAAAGTAATCCAGGGGTTGAGGTATCTCGATTCAAGGCAAGACTGGTCGCTAAGGGTTTTACTCAAAGGGAAAGAATCGACTTCAATGAAGTGTTTTCTCCAGTGGTGAAGTATAGTTCGATTTGAGTTTTGTTAGCCATAGTAGTTTTGCAAGATTTAGAGCTTGAGCAGTTGGATGTGAAGACTGCCTTTCTACATGGTGAATTGGAGGAGCAAATCTACATGAGACAACAGAGGTATTTATCAAACCTAATATGGAGGAAAAAGTTTGTCTGCTCAAAAAGTTACTGTATGGTTTGAAACAATCACCTAGGCAATGGTACAAACATTTTGATACATTTTTGGTGTCAAAAGGGTTCACGAGGAGTCCATATGATAGTTGTATGTATCATCAAAATATGTCAGATGATTCTTATGTTTACTTGTTGTTGTATGTGGATGATATGCTTATTGCTGCTTGTAGTATGCCATACATTGTGCAGTTAAAGAAGCAGCTTAGTGCCGAGTTCGAGATGAAGGATCTGGGTAGAGCAAAGAAAATTCTTGGTATGAAGATTATTAGGAACATAAATTTAGGATCATTACACTTGTCTCAACGAAGCTATATTGAGAAAGTGTTACAACGATTCAACATGTTTGATGCTAAAGCATTTAACATTCCATTTTCTACTCATTTCAAGTTGTCTGCAGTAGGAGCGGCCAAGGACGATGCTGAGTTGGAACAAATGTCGAAGGTTCCATATGCAAGTGCAGTTGGTAGTATCATGTATGCTATGTTATGCACACGTCCTGATATTTCATATGCGGTTAATGTAGTTAACAGGTACATGGGATGTCCTAGGAAAGAACACTGGCAAGCAGTGAAATTGATACTTCGGTATCTTAAGAATACTGTGAACGTTGGCTTAACTTTTAACAAGACCGATATTGGTGAATCGCTGAATGATGTTTCAGGATCATTGGTTGGTTTTGTTGATTCTGATTTTGCAGGTGATATGGATAAAAGAAGATCTCTGACAGGATATGTATTTACTCTAGTTGGAATGCGATTAGTTGGAAAGCACAGTTGCAAGCTACTGTAGCTTTGTCTACAATAGAAGCAGAGTACATGGCGGTAACAGAAGCAGTTAAAGAGGCAATATGGTTGCACGGTTTGGTGGCAGATTTGGGTTTGGATAGGACTAGTACAAAAGTGTTTTGTGACAGTCAAAGCGTCATACGCCTTACAAGGAACCAGATGTACCATGAGCGTACAAAGCACATATATGTCAGGTATCATTTTATTCGTGATATAATATCAAAGGGAGTTATTGATGTGAAGAAATGTCTACACACGATAATCCAGCAGATATAATGACCAAGACAGTATCAGCTCGAAAGTTTCGGGAGTGCCCAAACTGGATTGGGATTCACAGTATAGAGTGAATGCCTTAGGGGAATTTGGTGACTCTGAAGAAGAGAAGTTTCTTTGTTGATAGTGAAGAAAGGATATTCGCCTCAAGGGGAAGATTTGTTATGAATGAGTCGAATAGTGCCTTGACAGTGTACCGTGTTCAGCGGTACAGTTTTGTGTCATTGACAAGCTGTAATACAATGGATGATTTTCCTAAAAGAGTCTATGATCCCATTAGGCCCACTGTCTAGTAAGTCTAGTAATTCCCTATAAATAGGCTACTAGGACTACACAAAATACAATATGAAATCTGTAACCTTTTCTATCATAGTGAAACTCTTTTCTTTGGCGGCGCCCGTTGACGTAGACAATTGTCGAACGACGTTAAATCCTGTGTTCATTTAAGTTTTTCCTTCACATATGTTCTGTGCTTGAGCCATTTTATGATAATTGAATAGTAATTTAATAACAAGAATAACTAATTTTATATGTATATATATAAAGTTTCTTTTTTTTATGTTGGATTATTTTTTTCTTCACCATATAAAACATATTATTTTGTAACTAGATGATAAATTTTTTATAAAATTTTTACCAATTTTTTTATTTAGCGATGAAAATAATATTTTACAAAACTAAAACAATGTCACAAAACCTATAATAAAATTTATTTCGCATCATAGACATCTATTTGACAAAATATGCAACTATACATAATAATGATCACAATTTTCAAAAAATAATTATAAAACCTACAAACACAGATGGATCTAAATACATTTAGAGACACAAACTGGTAGGTTAAATTATACTTTAATAATAAAAAATTAAAAGAGAACAACTTTATTAAATAGCCACAAAGGCAGAGTTTGGACAAACATTTATAACAAAGTTTTACTAGAAATATATTAAGAGCACAAATTTAATGTAAAGTTACAAATTAAGCCTTAATTTCATTAGGAATTGCAAAAAAATTAGCAGCATAAGAAGTTGGCTACTTATGAGATGAAGGCAGCAACGGAAGCATGCTTCATGGTTGAAAAAGAAGATTGGACAGTTCACTAGTCGACAAAATTAGCCTTCCAACATTATGATCAAGTGAATCATTACACTAATTGGTCTCTCCATTGTCTTATTCAATCTTCGAAAGAGTATCGGAAAGAATAAACTCACAATTAGAATTACACTTGAAAGGATACTCATAAAGCTAGTCAACCTCAAAATTATGCTCGTGAAATATAAGCTTAAGAGTCATTAAGGAAGAAAGAAGTTTTCTATAATATGTGACTAAATGAGATATATACCAATGGGTAAAACCATTAGGAAGGTAATAAAATAAGATTTTGGAACTATTTCAATGTCAATCAAACTATAACTAAACGTTTTACATAAAAGCAACCCATCAAACAAGACTCTAGTTTAAGATATAATATGAGATTGCTTCCCATAAATTATATAACCAATAGAGATCATGATTCTCTTGGAATCTCTAATAGTAATCCATTATGAATGAAAGCACCATCAATGTTTATTTTAGACGGATGCCTATTGAAGGATTCCACTTAACATATTGAGCAGTCATAATAGAGAGATGGTTATAGCAATTAAAATGAAGACTACTTTTATAATCCTTAGATCAGACTTTCCTAGTAATAATATTGGCACAATCTAAAGTATATAGCATATAAAGCACCTTATTTTTAATATGTAAAGAATAAACAGTTTTTTTTTTAAACTTAGATTTATTCCTAGCTTGTCAAATGTTTCAACGGATCAAATATGATATTATATTTATAATACGAGTCTTCTTATTAGTAGAGTAAAATCATATGCTAATTAGATGCTTAAATGTCATGAAATTATCAATAATAATGTTGAACAAGTCTGAGAAGTATTTTCATACTTCTCAGGTTGTTTGACAATGCACAAACAAGTGATCAAGAGATTCAGTGCTATTGCAGATATGACATCTTGAAGCAAGCGAGAAATTATTTTTTAGAGAACAAAATCAACAGAAATATGACATTTCATAATCCTTCATAGAGTAAAAGAGCATTTTTGGGGGGGTTATTGAGTTCCACATTTTATAAAGGAGGGGGTATAAGAGGTCAATTTGATGACAGCGTCTTTAAAATTAAAGATTCCAATGTGATTAGCATTCCATTTAATAACATCAAGCTTATCAATATTAAGAGTGAACTTAGTAATTTCTACCAATATCAATACTAGTAACATTTTCATTAAGTTTATTAATGTTCTAATTGTTGTTTTCCCAAAACTTGTTAATTTTAGTACTATTATACCAAATATTATCTTCATCAGGATTCAATATATAAAAATAAGAGAGATGGTGTGACACCATCTCTCAAGCCAACAATCACAATTACCATTTCTAATATTCTAAAATATGAAAGGCTCAACAAATATTTTAATAGAGATCAGTATTTTCCAAGTTTTGAAATCTCTAGCATTGACTTTAATTTAAAAAGGGTGTTTATTGGGACATTATTTATCATGCATTAAATTATACCATAAAGATTGATTATTCTTGAAAATAAACCAGAGCTTACAAGTTCAAATGTTTTGGACATCAGTAAGGTTTTTGAAATTGAGACCAACATTATCATAGAGGGGGCAAAGATTGTTCCTAGACGAGATCATAGAGTTTTTATCTTCCTTTGATCCCCTAATGAATTTATTTAAGATCTTATGAGTTTTGATAATAATGGACTTAGGAAGGAAATATCTTTAAATGTGTAAGAAGGAATGACCACAAGAATATATTGTAAATGTAGTAAGAAGGAATGACCACAAGAACAGATTGAATTAGAACCATCCTTCCACCAAAGGAAAGCTGCTTGCAATCCTAGTCATGAATTTTCTTTTTGATTTTGTTAATTATATCATCAAAGTGAGTTAAGTTATTATTGGGATGAATAGAGATACCCATGTATTTTCAGGGTAAATTAGATTGCTTAAAACCAGTAAGCTGAAATATCTTATTGTTAGCAGATCTGTCTTTGGTTTTAGAAGGGATGAAAATGGATTTAAATTTGTTTATAAGATGACCAGAGATCTTCTGATAGTGATTGAGAAAATTCCAGAAGAGCTTAATGTTATTAATAGAACCATTAATAAAAATCATGATGTCAGCATCATAAGTGAGACAACAAATTAGAAAATTACTTCTGGTTTGGTACCTCATGGATTGATTTTCATTGAATTGTTTTTTTATTCCTCTTATAAAATACTCTTCAACAATGATGAAAAGGCTGGCTGACAAAGGGTCACACTGATTTACACCATTGGAAGAGCTGAAAAAGCGATGAAGGTTACCATTTATAATAACATAATATTGAGTATTAGTTGAGCCTTTATTGATGAGATCAATAAATTTATTACTAAAGCTAAAGTAGTTATGATTTTTAAAAGAAAATGAAACGAAAGTTTGTCGAAAGCCTTGTTTATATCTAGTTTGAAAATAGTATTTCCACCTCTGGTATTTTTAATGAGATCGTGGGTTTCATGATCAATTATAATATGCTCATGAATGTTTCTATTGGAGACAAAACCTCCCTGATCATCTGAGATGATTTTAGGGAGAAGATTGGAAAGTCTATTATTCATAAGCTTAGACAATATTCTATTAAACACATTACATAAGATAATGGGTCTGGAATCCCTCCAAGTCTTGGAGGATTCTTTTTTAAGGATGAGACACAAAGCAGTGGCATACACTTCTTTTGGGGGCAGAATTACCATTAAAGTAACCAATAATAGCATTCTAAAGGTCTTTTTTGAAATTTTCAACAACTAAGTTTCCTAAGGTTTTAGGGTTCTCAATCTAGGTTTCACTATTCTAGATACAATTAATCATGTTTTTCCTCCTTTTATTTACAAAGTTGTGGAAACAAGAGGTATTCTTGTCTCCATTTTCTGCCGAGGATATGACAGCTTTTTGTTCTCAGAAAGCTTTCTCTTTAGCAAACAGATTTAGATGATTGGCTTTGACTATAGAAAGATTAATTTTATCATCAATAGATTTGGTGTTTTTATAACAAGTTTCATAGTAATTAACCTCATCTTCAGCATTAGCTAAACTATTAAATATATTACCAAAATTGTTCCAATCTCAATGCTTTAACTTTTGCTTCAATCTTTTTGATTTAACCTATAAAATTTGCAAGGGAGTTCCATATAAGCTTAAAGACCAATTTTCTTTAACACTTTGAAAAATATTAAGGTGGATAGTCCACATATTAAGAAATTTAAAGCTAGGTTTAGGGTGGTCTAAGCCAGTTATAGCCAGATCTCACCATTGTAATGTCAAAAATAATTGCGTCATGAGGCATTATACATAACCATATCTAACCTTTTTCAGACTCGATTGTTTGTATAGGTGTCTTTTGAGCCTTGAAAACCATCATCCTCTAATTGAAAATCAATGATGAAATTATTAAAATCATCAATATTGTTTTGACATAATGATACGAAAGATAATTGTTCATCATTAGAAAAAATAACACTAAAATCTCCTAACACTAACCATCCTTGGTTAGTGTTGGAGATATGTTTAAGATTAGACCACAAAACATATCTTAAAGATCTGTTTTTTTATAACATAAACAATGGTTACAAGGAAATATCTATTAATCATTGGATGATTGACAGAAGTATGCAAGAATTGGTCATTGGTAATAAGGGTGGTCTGGAAGTCTTCTTTCCAAATTACATAGATTTTTTATTAGTATTATCATAACCATAATGAAAATAACGAGTTTTAATAGTTTGCATAAGTTTAACAGAATTGATCATAGGTTCTTGCAAAGCTATTGAATTTAATCATGTCAGACTTAATAATAGATTTTATTATTCTAATAGTACCCATATTGCCAATCCTTCGGAAATTCCAGATGAGTACTTTTAGAGTCATTTGGAAGATGTTTTAGAGTGATTAGATGTTCCTTTTAAAGGGAACATCTTTGAAAGAGGCAAATTTATGGTTACTTTATGTTTTACCTTTTTAGGCCTAATCTTTGAGGACTCTTTAGGGACGGTATCAGAAGAGGTTTTAACCATATCACTTTCATCAATGTTAAAAGAAGCATCGATAGAGGTTTTACATTTATAAGTTGAAGGTTTATGGTCACACTTAGTAAGAATTTGAGATTCTGAGTCATAATTAAGATTTTCAAATTCATTAAGATTGTTGAACATTTTTCCTTTTTCTAATATATGAAGGGCTTATATTATTTCTTCATTTTGATTATCTGGGTGATGATTTTCAACCTTATCTTTGATTATGTTAGAGATGTCCAAAGCGTCTATAGATTTAGCTTTATTGCCAATGTAGACAGTTTCATGCATTTCATTTCCAGATTTAGGATTTTCATTAATGTTATTCAAGTTTTTATTAGAAATATTTGCACTATGATGATTTCACTATGATGGGTTTGATTTTTTTTTTCTGCTTATGGATCCAAACGGTAGATGTAGTAGGCTTTAGAGTTTCTGGATTGGGATTTTTGGAATTAAATTTTTATTTAGGTTGAAAAGAAGAATTTTCAGCATTTGTTTTACAGTCAACATGTTGATGGCATAAATATTTGCAAGATTTGCAGTATGATGGTTTGTCATCATATTGTATATGCTGCCAAAATCCACCCATTGCACCAAAATTCAATCCAGATTTTGGTATGGAGTAGTTGAGAGACACTAAGCTCTAACCATGCCTTGCAATAGTTGAATCTGGCCTTTTTTTTTTCAGGGACCCAGATGAAGATAAATCTGCCAATTGATTTGGATATATGTACAATCATATCGTGATTGTACATATAGTTTAGGAGGTTTGGATAGGACACCCAAACAGGGGTTATGAGGGATTGAATCCCGGGTACCACTTAAGCAGTCTTAATGAATGTTGTTTTATAGACCAAATATTCTTTTTCCACAATTTAAGAAGATTTTCTATAAGCTCAAAATAAATGAAAAAATGCCTAAAATCTCACTGAGAGACATTATAGGCACCTGCAAATTTGAAATTAAAAAGAAATGGGTTGAATTGAGCAGATTTTCCTTGACTCCATGGATTTTGCTATTTATGAGCATAGTCATTTTTTGAATAATGGGTTAATGTAGATACCTTTTGAGCAGCATCCGGTTTTCCCAATCTATCTTCAAATATATGAGGAAATTGGGATACCTCATTCAGATTGTGTCCTTGAAGATGAATATACTCGTTCAATGAGCGTTTGAGATTAGAGTCGTGATTTTGGTTCACCGGTTTTATGTGAATCTTCTTGGATATGGTCTCCTGAGTCAAGAATTTTAAGGTTTTTATTTTTCACCATATTAATCAGAGCTTGATTAAAAGAATAGCTAAGAATAAAAATGATAGAGAAACCTTTAAAAAAAATTAAAAACAAAAAAAAGAAATTTTAACTTATATTGGAGCAATCTTGAGGAAGAATAATTCTAAAGGTACCTCTATCGTACAATCAAAATAAATTCAAATTATACTTTAATAAAACTTGGAGTATAAAGGATTTTATTACATATATCCGATTTGAAAAAGATTTTGTGAATGATGATGGTTTCTTCTCTCTCAAGAAACCTCTTCTTTGAAAATCTTCCGTTCTTCCTCTCATCTTTGAACCCTTGAATCATTTCCATGGATTCATCTGTGATTAAGCTCACTAATATTGAAGAGTTCTCCGCTCTTCATTATGAAAATTTGACTTCTAGACCCAAGAAGTCGTATGTTAAAATTGTTAGACATATATCCTCCGATCCAAGCCTTGATATCAAGCCAGAGTTTTGTAAGGAAACAGAAGATCACTGCACTATACAATATGCGAAAGATGTCAAAGATTTTCTGCTAATAAATCAACTACTACGATTGTTGGAAAGTTCAGTGAGGGAATTCCAAGAAAACCAGTGTTAGAAGGCTTTCTTTAGACATTCAAATTCAAAGGAACCTACAAGTTTACCAGTCATGACTCGAGGCATGTGTTTATAGAGTTCCACTGTAAATAAGATGTTAGCAGTATCTGGTCCAAGAACGTTTGGAACGTTGATGGAAAGATCATGAGAATTTTACGTTGGAATCCTAAATTTAACAAAAGATTTGAGAACCCAAAGACTCTTGTATGGATTCGTCTTGAAAGGATTCCTGAATTCATGTATAATGAATCTGTTATACATGATTTGGCTTCAACAATTGGAACGACATATAAATTTATTGTCCCTGACAGTAATAAAGCTGCCATGAATGCTTGCTTTACTCATGTAGAGGTTGACGTTTCAAGAAGACTTAAATATAGACTGTGGATAGGCTTTGGATCCAATGATGGCTGCTGGATCAACTTAAGTTACAAAAGCGTTCCACCCTATTGTAATGTGTGTTACCATGTTGGTCATAAAGAGGAAGAATGTAAAAAGACTGAAAAGATGAATCAGCAAGATAAGGAAGCTGAGAAGGTTGATAAACATGATGAAAGTGTTAAAGATAACAGCAAACAAGAGATAAGAACATCTCCAAATAATGAAGTTAATGATAAAGAAGATACCTATCAAGAACCAAGAACTTCTCAAAATGTTTCTAGCAACATTCAAACCTTTAGCAAATTTTATAGAAGAAAACCGAAATCAGTTGTTAAAAGAAAGGAAAATGATTTTGAGACAAAAGATTACAATGAAGATAGAAGGGAATATAGTGGTCAAAACAATGATTCTGTTAAAAACAACATGGAGGTTATAGAAGCCTTGCATAGATTTGATAAAGATTTTGCTCAAAGCAACCTTCAGATTGAAGAAAACAATATGACAAATGACTATGAAAACATTGGAAGCTGTGAAAATTCTCGTAGAAACTAATCCTACAATAGTGATTTTGGTACCATCATCAGCAGCAAGTTAAAGTCTGAAATGAAAAGAAGAAAATCAAAAAAGATTATTATCAATTCTCTGTCCAGAAAAAGAGAAAAATTGAAACAAAAATCTCTATCAGATAATGATAAAGATAACTAATTGTAATGCTAGAGGTCTAAACAATAAGCCTACATTGAGAAGGCTCCTTTCTATGATTAAAGAAAAAAAAAATCTAAGATTTTGTCTATTCAAGAACCCATGGCTGATGTTAGTAAGATTGAAAGTGTGTTTGTTGTTCTTGGCTTCAAAAATTTCACTTCAAATTGCTCCAACAAGGTGTGGATTTTATGGGATGAGGATGTTGAGATTAATGTGCTTAATGACCATGATCAGTTACTTCATATGGCTGTGACTTATCCTGGTTGTGATACCAACTTTAATTTTACGGTTGTTTATGCTACGAGTCAACGTGTGCTTAGATTAGATCTTTGGGCTTAGATGATAACTATTGCTTCTCATGATATTCCTTGGGTCATAATTGGGGACTTTAATGTCATTACTTGTTCTGAGGATCAAGTAGGCTGTTCTACCTATGATCATGCTAGTACCAGTGACTTCAATGATGTTATTATGTAGTGTAAGCTTAGAGATGTTGGGTATGTTGGCTCAAGATACACTTGGAATAGAGGCACTCATTGGAAAAGACTGGACAGAACCTTGACAAATGAAAAGTGGATCAGTACTTTCAAAGAAACTCAGGTGTTACACATAGTCAGAACTTGTTCTGACCATGCCCCTCTTTTAATTTAGTCTAGCTATAATTCTATATATACTAATTGCAAGAAAAGTTTTAAATTTATTAATTCCTGGACTAATGATGATAGCTTCTTAAGCACTGTTAGGCAGAATTGGAATATGGCTTGCAAGGGTAACCAGGGTCAGGTCTCTTGGTATAAGCTTAGGAGACTAAAAAACTGCCTTAAGAATTTGAATGCAAATACTTTTGGTAACATCTTCTGTAAGGTTAAGTAAGCTGCCGAGGAGGTCAAAAGAATGGAAAACATTCACTTTGAGAATAATAGTAATGTTTCTAAGGCCAATCTCTCTAAAGCTAACAGCATGTATATTAAAGCTCTCAGAAATGAACAGAGTTTCTGGCATAAAAAATGTGACAATGGTTGGCTCAAAGATGGCGATGTTAACACAAAGCTATACCATGCTTATGTGACCAAGAAAAGAAGGCGTAACATTATCAAAGGGATCAAAGATAATGGGGTTTGGATTGAGAATTTTATTGATCTTGCTAACTCTGCTGAATCCTTTTTTAAAACTATTTTATCTTCTAACTCTTACACTAACAAAGATGAAGAAGTGTTTTTAATGCAGGATGAAATCTTCAACACTATCCCTAATCTTGTTAAAGAAGAAGACAATGATTTCATAATCAGGCAAACCAACATAGATGAAGTTTGGAGTATAATTGCTAATATGAAAAATGATAGTGCTGCAGGGCTTGATGGTTTCAATATCTTTTTCTTTAAAACTTGCTGGTCAATTATCAGTACTGATCTTTGTAATGCATTTAACTCTTATCTTTCAGGCAGCAACATACCTTGTGGTGTCTTGGCTACAAGTATTTGCTTGATTCCCAAGAGCCCAAATTCAACTGGTTGGAACAACTTCAGACCAATAAGTCTTTGTTCCATGTTCAATAGAATTTTTTCAAACTTAATCAACTCAAGATTAGCTAACATCATGACTAATATAGTTTCTAAGATGCAGGGAGCCTTTGTTAAAGGCAGGCTCATCCATGAAAACATATAAATAACTAAGGAGTTGATCCATGACATTGATAGAAAGCCTAAAACTGGAAATGCTGTTATACAACTTGGCATGTCCAAAGCATTTGATAAGTTATCTCATGCATTTATACTTAAAGTTCTATCTTGCTTTGGTTTTTCTGATAAATGTATATCTTTAATTAAGAATATGATTACAAATGTACATATTTCTGTTCTAATAAATGGTTCAGTTAATGGTTACTTTCAACAGAAGAAAGGCTTAAGGCAAGGAGACCCTTTGTCTCTTAGCCTCTTTATCCTAGCTGAGGAGGTTTTGCTAAGATGGATTTACAACCTTTTCAACAATAATAAAATCCTACACTATGCTTCAAGATCAAACTTCTTGGTGCCCTGCTTGGCCAGTGCAGATGATGTCTTGATCTTCACAAATTGCAAGCCTAGTTCCATTGAAGTGTTGTGGAAGCTCTTGGACAATTATCAACTGATCTCTGGATAAGCTGTAAACAATGAGAAAACAAAGCTGATTATTTCCAGCAAAGCTAATCATTCAAACACAAACAACATTGATGAGAGAATAAATGACAAAAGAGAACAATGTTAGATCTTGGACCTGATGTGACTAAGGCTCAATATTCTAGAGAGAGAAAGTAGAAAGAGAATATTCTATTCAATTGTCCCCCCTACCAAGAATAATGGGTCTCCTTTTATAGTGGGGAAGGTTGGACCCATTAATATCCTTGGTGGTCTTGTTTTATTTCTCTTATAGTCCTTTATAAAATACTTTGTTTACAAATCACCCTCTAATAAACATAAATACTCTAACAGGCATATTAATTTCCTTCTATTTACACTTGACTCCTTTTTTTATTAACATCGGCGAATTGCTCCCTTATCAAACATAAAGATCAATGTTGGCTTCAATACAAATAATCTTCCATTCAACTATATGGGGATCACCATTGCTCGAAACAATAAAGGGAAGCATTTCTCTTCCCTGCTAGACAAGATTCATGATAAAATTGTGGAATGGGACTTTAATAACTTGTCCTTTGGGGGCAGGTTAACCCTAATCACATATGTGTTAATGCCAATCATCTACTATTGGATGCATAACACCCTTGTTCCTAATAACATCATAAAGAAAATTGAATCTTACTTTAATAAATTCTTATGGAGATCTAACTTTAATGTGAAAGCTATCCACTAGTCAACTTGGAACCAGCTTTGCAAACCCTTTGCAGAATGTGGCTAAACATCAAATGTTTGAATGATATTCAATTAACACTTTCACACAAGCTGTGGTTTATTTTCAGGAAAAACAGTAGCATATGGTCTACTATGATGCATAAGACATACTGCTCAGATACTTATGCCTTAAAAGCTAGATGCAAAAACACTGACTCAACTGTATGGAAAAGGCTCTCTGCCATCAAAAGTACAGCTGAGAAGAATATTAAATAGAAGCTAGGACAAGGATGCATGGACTTCTGGTTGGAGGATTGGCATGATAAACCACCATTGATAAGTGATCCTAACTTTCATAACTGGTATCTTAATGCTTGTGTAAAAACGTTTTGGAAAACCAACAATTGGGACTACAATGCTTTACACAACATTCTGCCTAATGATAGAATCATTCACTTATCAAAGTATAAAATTGAATCTGATAAACCTGACAAAATCATTTGGAGACTATCTAATAAGCAGGAGTTTGAAACTAAAACTACTTGGGAAAGTATTAGAAATACCTACACTAAGTCTGGCCTTTTCTACAAGATTTAGAGCCCTTCGATCCCAAAAAAAAAATTAATTAATATGCTGGAAACTTTTGAAAGGTTTTATCCCTATAGGCTGTAACATCATGAAAAGACACACTCAAATGGCTTCCAAGTGCCAATGCTGCAACAGCTGCGAAGAGAAAAACCATCTCTTGTAAGATGTTGCTTTGCTTGGCAGATTTGGAACTACTTTAGTTGTTTTTTCAAGATCAAAATTGGTAGGTATATGGTTCTTTCTCATGCCATTCACTCCTGGTTCTGGTATTCAAAAAACAAAAGGCATATAACTCACATCATCCCTCAAGTCATTTGTTGACTTGTCAAAATATTCTGGCTCTCCTGATACTGTCAAGAAAGCTATTGATAGAATTATCTACATTATCAGAAGTATGGACATGTCTAATATGCTATCATATAAACTCTGGACTAATGCATATCGTGCTGGTGTTTCTTTAGGCTGTAGCTCGGTAATAAACAACAGAAAAGTTCCAAAATACCTCAAATGGATTGCTCCAAATCCAGGAAGAATGGAGCTCAATGTAGATGGATCGTGCAACAGACATAGAGAAGCCAGTAGCGACATTCTGATTAGAAACTCAGAGGGCGACATTTTGCTTGGATCTGGAACTCTTCTGGACAAATTAAATCCTCTTTTCGCTGAAATCACTGCCTAATTGAGGGTTTGATTATCTGCAGACAAAAAAACTGGAGTTACGTCGATGTGGAATCTGATAGTTTGATTCTGGTTAATCTAATTGCTAACCGAAAGGAAGCTTTGTACCTTCAATCTTCATTGGACATCCGCAGATCCCTAATTCACCCAAAGATGACGATCAAGCACATCTCTCGAATTCAGATCAGTGTTCGGATTGGATTGCTAAAAACGTTCTAATCAATAAGAAAAACCTTCACTTTTTAAATGATAATCCTCCAAATGAACTGAGAACGATTGCTCTCCTTAAAAGTATGGGTCTGGGTTAAGTTACCTGACTCGCTGAGGAGATGCTGAAGAAGACGAAGTTCGCGTTTGAATCTAAGGAGAGAATTTTGGGCGTCTAACTTTTGAGATTATTTCATTTAAGTCCTCTCTCTTATTCTTTGTTCAATTTTAATCCCAAACTTTTGTAATTTGTTCATTTAAGTAATAAATGTCTTTACTTACCAAAAAAAACTTGGAGTATAAAGATGTGCAATTCTAAAAGCATTTACTTTTTCGATTAGTAGTTCTCGGAATCTAACCAACTCCTTCGCCTCTTCTCTCCGTAGAGGCTCGTCAGATCTGAAAGCAAATCCAGGCGCCTAATCTTTCACATACGTGTCGCCGTGCTCAATGGCGAACCCGCCGTCTCTTCCCGTTTCTAATCCACAAATAGGCCAATCGCAACCACCGATCGCTACTCCGGCTTTCCGATCTTTCATTACTCGTCTCTCATCTTCCGTCCGTCAGGGTTTTTCCCAGCGGCGCCCCTGGTTGGAGCTCGTCGACCGATCTGCAATAGTCCGACCTGACTCTCTCACTGAAGCTTACTCTCGGATTCGAAAGAATCTCTCTTACTTCAAGGTCAACTACGTGACAATTGTATCGGTAGTTCTCGCTCTCTCTCTGCTCACTAATCCTCTCTCCCTTCTCGTCCTCCTATGCCTCCTCGGTGGATGGATGTTTTTGTACCTTTTCCGACAGTCGGATCAGCCGTTGGTGATCTTCGGCCGTACGTTCTCTGATCGTGAAACCCTTGCTTCGTTGGTGGTGCTGACGATCGTTGTTGTGTTTCTAACCAGCGTTGGATCTCTCTTGATCTCGGCTCTATTGATTGGCATTGCGATTGTTTGCTTACACGGTGCGTTTAGGGTTCCTGATGATCTGTTTCTCGACGACCAGGAGCCTGCCACCGCTGGTCTTCTCTCGTTCCTCGGCGGCGCTGCTCCGGTTGTCGCTGCTGCACGAGTATAAGAGCTGAATCATCCAGGTATAAGCTTATTTGCTTAGCTTCTACCTGTGTTCTTATATGCGTGTTAGAAATTTCAGATTCGAGCTAAATTTTGTATCATTCAATATGTAGAATTCGATCTGTATTCATAAACATCTAGAAGTTAGCCGACTTTGTTCTTCAATTCGCAAATGCAGCATTGTTTCTTGTGGATTAGGTTTACAAACTGCCTTTGATTCTATATCATTTTCTATTGTCTCGTATATACTAGTTTTACCTTCCCGATTTATTTATGTGCTCTGGAATTTCAGTATGCATATTTTATTTTGGTTGATGATCTGGTATGTGCTCCAAACAAGAAAGATTCAGCAAAAAAAAGGGTTTTGATTGATTCTCGAACTATATTAGCTTATGCTTTGATTCAACTATTTTACAAAGAGATAAGGTATTTTTGTTTATTCTAATGCACTTCCATTTGTGTCTACATTTGCGACTTTATGCAATGGTTTTGCATACTTGTAGTGTTAGGTGTGTTGGGGCTAGACGTTGCTATAGAGAGTTAAAATCTTGTTTAAGTTTTGCATTAATAGCCGAAAGCTTGATCTTTTTCCAGTTACTTGAAGAAAAAGTTAGCTTTGTGTCTCTAAGTGATAACCTAGGAACGGAAATTATAGAGTGACTTGAGCTCAAGCTCGTATAGCTCGGGTGAGGTAGAGCACTATTTTCAGATAATTTAGATACGCGCACATACCGATCAACGTATATATATATTACAAAAAGTCCTATGTCATATACATATAGTAAATAGTCGCCTGTTAGCATTATTATTTATAATACATCATATATTATGATAATGATTTGTATAAGTTTACTTTATGACTATATAAATGGAATATCTGGATTTTATTTATAAAGTTTGCAATTTCTTTTGCATGATCAAGCTTGAATTGGTTTGAGTTAGACTCCAAATGATTCAAACTCTTACGGGACTAGTTGATAATGTTTTTTGCTGATTTTTGCAGATTTGTTTTAAATTTATGATTTTCTAAAAGATTTCATACATCTGTAAAAATTAGTTTAGAGTTTGCTGTTTTAAATGTTATGCTTTCTACAGATTTCAAATCCTGTGGAGTTCTATAGATTTTAAACTAGCTTGATCTTTGCGAATTCTTACGATCAGCTCGGTTCATTTTCACCCGTACTATCATTTTCTGGCAGCAACCGTCAGACATTTGGTTAGTTCTGGTTTGCTAAGCGAGATAAGGGCCACTATGGCAGCAGTATATTATAGGCTCTTTTGGATTGTCGAGCCGGAATTATTCACCTTTCAACTAATGAAATGGCAAGTAAACTACATTACTGTCTCAGCCCTAATGTATGGAAGGGCAAGCAACTACCTAACCGACTCAGCCTCCTATAGAAAATAGGGTTTGGCCATCTACACTTGTTTGGTGCCACCAACTTATTTGCGTATTGTCTTATGAGCAATAAGCAATAAGCAATAAGCGTATTTGGTTGTCTTAGCCTTTTAACTTAAGCTAGATACCATTCATTAATGCTTAATTGATGGTTCATGTCTAAATTATAAGTTTATAGGTATCTGTCTTGCTTTTGGTCCTTAGAATGGCGAATGCAAATGTTTTTGTAGGAAGTTTGTTGGTTAATCAACGAATTACTGATTATAGAATTGGTGATCAGTGAATTACCAAAACCCTCATGAATCCTGAAGACATTAATTTTGTTCCGTGCTATACTTGTTTATCTTTCTCAAATAACAAATCTACCATCTGGATGCACTTGTAAAATCTGTTGATGTTTTACCGCAGCTTAGTTGTAAATATGTTCAGGACCCAAACTGATTTGGGTAGGTTAAAATATATATATTTTATGTTGGATAGGAACATGGTTGTTAATTCTGGTGCATCGTCGATGATTTTGTTTTTGTTTATATATCTAATATAAATTGTATCATAAAATATGATCCACTAGATATTATTGAAACAATATATAAAATATAATTTTACCATTTGAATTTTCATACTAAAAGTTATAAAATGTGATTTTATAAGTAAAAAAATTAGTAAATTATTGCTGAATTACTTGTACTTACACAAAATAACTGCATTGCTGGCTCTAGATTTTTGATTTGCAAATCAATTTTTTTCAATAAAACGTTAAATTAAATAGAAGTGTTGTTTATTTATATGAAAATCGTTAGTGTTGGATTTTAAAAGGGTAGGTCAAAGCACAAACAAAAAGAGTAGATTAGAGAGAAAATAAAATTGTAAAGAAATATGAGTCTTGATAAAAATAATAGGCATAAAAAGATAAAAAAAACATGATAACAACTTCCAAAAATGCGATAGCAACAACTTCTACGTAGGAAAGAAAAGTTAAATACGAACATTTGCAAAACAAAGACGAACTTCCACAAATGAAAGAAAAGTTAAATACGAACCGCAAAACAAAGACGAGATAAAAAAAAAACGAAAACCAAAACAATAAAGGAAAGTTAGGAACGAACCGCAAGATAAAGACGAGAGAATTTCCTAGGAACGAACCGCAAGATAAAGACGAGAGAAAAGCAAAAGGAACAAAAGATCGGATTAAATCCTACGGGAGACTCAACACAAGCCACCATCAAGTAAATCATCCACAAAAGTGAAGATTAACCAATAACCAACAAATCAAATGGGAAACCACAAAAGTGAAGATTAACCAATAACCAACAAATCAAATGAAACTGAACACATAGTTACATAAGACATACCGGATCCAAAGAATCTAAACGGTAGTGTAAAAAGTAAATTATGCGATATTGCAGAGACAAATAAATTACACCATTTCGAAGCTACTCTATATTTGAAAGGTCAATCTTTGCCGTTAATGATGAACTTAAACTTGGAAGTAACAACTGCCTAGGTATCACACTCATAAAAAAACTTAAACTTGGAAGTAACAACTGCCTAGGTATCACACTCATAAAAAATAGGGTTGATGGATTCAAACTTAATTGAATTATTAATAGATTGTTAATGGATTCAAAGTCTAACTTCTTTATATTTGGTTTGATGATTTGGTCATTATTCAATTTACAGAACTTTATTTTAGAGATTACTAGAAAATTATCCCTCGCGTGGTTGTTTAAAAAACTATAAAAAAAAGTCATATGTTTAATAAAAAAAACATTACAAAAGTTATACAAATAAAAAGTATATAAATAAAAGAATAATTACAAACGTCTGTTTTACAAAATAATAGAATATAAATAAACACAAAAATACTTTCTAGAGATAAGTTAGTTATAAAAATCTAAAAAATTACAAAAATTTATTTTACGAAATATAAACATAAATACAACATATAAAATATATAATTCTACGTTAAAAAAAAAACTAATTGGATATTCTGATTAGAAAATAAAATCATAATATAAAGAGACAAAAACAATAATGGAATCAAACATAGAGAAGGAGGGAGATAAACAAAATTAAAACACAAAATTTCTACTTACCATTATCTAACGTTTTAAATTTTTGATTATAATTAATTTTGAATATCTTAACTATGTTTCCCAAACATTTTTTTATACATAATTTTTAAAACATATAAGAAAAAATCTCATATAAATAATATATTCATCAAATAGAATATAAAAAGATATCCAATAGATTAGAATTAGGAGTGGCAATCTTGGTCCGAGCCGGCCCTAACCGGCCCGATCCGGCGTAATCCGGTTGGGTTTTGTCCATCCCGAACATTTAACGGGGCGGGTACGAATGTACGAATTGTGACCCGTAGGCGGGTCGGGTATAGATTTTTCATTTGTCCAACCCGACCCGGCCCGCAAATATAAACTATATATAAAAAATAAAAAATGTATTAAAAAATAATTGTAAATTTATAAAATATAACAGAAAAAATACTTACTAATTACTAAAAGACTGACATTTATATGTTTACCAATAATATACTGTTTTTGAATAATTATTATTTTATTTTTAGAGTCAATAATATATTTATTAAGTATATTCTTTTTTTTAAACTAATTCCATAAATTATAAATATATTTCTTCATATATTTGTCTATATATTCTCAATCCTAATTTCTAACTTTTCAAGTTGTTTGGATATTTTTCTCTTCTGCTATTGTGTTTTAGGTACGTTAGTTTAAAAATTTATGTCTTAAACTTTTGTTTTAAATTACAAATAAGTCAAATTTAAAAATAGTAAAAACAATGTTTGCGGGTCGAGTCGGGCCGACCCGCGGACATAAACGGGGCGGGCTCGGGTTCGAAAATATTAAATCCGTTGCGGGCCGGGTTTGGGTTCGAGTAAAAAGGAACGAGCCCAAGCGGATCGGCCCGAACCCGGCCCATTGCCATCCCTAATTAGAATATAAAATAAATAAACGTTACAAAATATTGAAGTAAACTTTATACTCCCCTACTTAAGGTTACCTTTATCATATACTTCATTCTGAAAGTTGAAGTCTAAGTAATACCCGATTCTAATAAAAATAGATAGATCTATATATTCAATAACAACATTCTAAATATATATATTAATTTTAAATACTTGATTTTTTTAAAAAAACTTAAAGCTTAAAATATGGAAGTAAGCAGTAAGTTAGTTGGTAGTCTCCAGTCCAACTTCGCCTTCTTCAGTACCAAGTTGAACGCTTCACAGGCTGACTCGGCTTCGCACCATACATTTTTATAAGTAAATATATATATATTCTAAATCAAGATTGATGACAAATAATCTATAATTATAAAATAAACTATTTTCATATTATTTAATTTAGCCTTAAATATATAAGTTACTATAAAATAAAGAGGAAAGTACCCCTAAATACCTACTCAACTATCAAATACTAAAATGATACCCGCTTTTGGACTAGTTTCATAAAATACCTAGAGCCATATTTTGGATAAAAATACCCTCTAGGGTATAAAAGAGGTTTTTTGGTTGAAACCCACTTTTTTGCACATTCTAATCTGACTTTTGGGTTCCAATTCCCCCCACTTTCACATTTCTAAATTTGAGGAGAGAGAAACACGTAAAACGAGAGGGAACCCAAAAGACGATTTTGAACCCAAACCAGAACCTTTCAACCGTCGACCGTAACCGGCGAGCCGATCCCGATCAATCCATCGAACCGGAGAACACCGTTGACCACCTACTCCGTCGAAGACAGTCAAGCAGGTATGTTTTTTTGTCCAACACTGTCTGTCTGTGAGATATATGCGTCGATGTATAAGCGTCGTCGGACTACTTTTAATACTCCGGTAGTTAGAATATATAACTTTCTCCTTAGTCCGGCGGGAATAACTCCTTTCTTTTACAATGATAGTTGATGGTGTCGACACAGTACGTGTAGTTCGTAGTGTTCATCCACCGGTCGATGTTAGTTGTTAGTTATGTTGATAGTGCCGTCCGACGCCATCGACAAGAAGTTGTTAGAACCTGCCCTGGTTGAAACCTGAATGTGTACCGTCGTCTATCAGACCAACAGAGCTACCGGTTTAACTGGTGTTAGTTTACGTAGGGGGGTTAGTGATCTAGCAATGTAGTTTGGCCGTATCTAGCGGGGTCTGAGAATAGTTTACCTGTCATAGTGCACGTCTAGCAAAGTAGTATATGAATTTGGTCACGTCTAGCACTATTGCAATGCATTGAGTTATACGATGTTGTGGAGTAACTTGGACAAGTACTGTTTCCAAGAGTTAACGTATAAACTGGCTGCTTAGTTTTATTGGTTTAGTTACCATGGGATTACTAACTAGCTTGAGATGTGAATGTTAACAGGGAACCATGACAAAAAGATGAGCATTCTACAGGTCCGGGTTGGTAAGCATAATCAACCTACTCAGACGGGATATCATTAAATCGGAACACATAGAGGCTGCTACTACTTGATAAGCATAATCAACATCCTTCGACGTAAAGAACGAGGTTCTGAAGCTTAAAAAGTTGCACTACTTGATCGAGGCGATTTGTGGTTTATACGATGTGAGATGGAAGTATTTCCAGATAGGACGGAAGCATGTAAGGCTGACGAGGAAAGATGTGAAGGAGATATTTGGGCTGAAACACGGTAACGCAGAGATGCCGATGAGCAAATCAGGCGCATTTATCACTCGGTACGCTGATGGAGCTGAGTTAGATTCGATTCTAATGCAGAAATATTTTTTGAGCCCAAGGACGAGGAGGAGCGGGCCAACAAACAACAAATTAGTGTCTAATGCGTTGATAAAGGTAAATCTAGTCTGTTAAAATGTATTCGTTTTTAGTTTATGCTGCAGGCATATGAGGATGATACCAAAATCTGCATGTGTATGTAGTTATCTAGCATAGTAGTATACTATATCTAGCAGTGTGGTAGCTGTATAATAATATGTTGGTGTTTGAGAATATGCATCTAGTAATGTCTTGGTTCATATCTATCAATGTCGTATTAGGGATAACTGCCTTAAATTGTTATTGCTGTATTCTTGGTATGATGTTGTTAATTTTGTAAGAAGCGATCGAGAAAGCAGTAAGGGAAGGAGGGGAGGATGAAGCGAAGGATGTTGCTCGGCTGCTGATACTTTTCATATGCTCGACACTGTTCTTTTCAGTTTCCGGCGATGTCGTCGGGTGGACAACAATATTCTACGTGGAGAATCTTGAAAATATAAACGACTATGACTGGTCTGGAGCCATCTTGGAGAAGCTGCATAAATCACTGGATAAATGTATTAAGGTCGGGAAGCCTGCAAGAGTGATCGGATGCGTTGCTCTGCTGTTTGTAAGTACAATGGGTTATGATCAGCATGTTTGTTACGAAACTGTTTTTTTAATGTTGAGCTATATTTTATGCAGCCATTTCTGATGGAGCGTATTTCGATAAACGTCGAAATACCAAGGCCAAACATAATCCCTAGATGTCACAAGTGGTGGGGACTAGAGGGCAAGGAGTCGACATTCGAAATGATCCAGATGGTCAGTCAGCTCAGGGACGAAAAGGTATTTAACGCATCTATCAATGTCCAAATTGTAAAATCAAACAAATCTCATACCCACGAATCCAACACACAAATCACAGCCATCAATATTACAAACACAAAAAATAAACATATCTATCGATCAAAAAATCAAACAAATCACATACAATGTAGCATAACATCATAATATCAACATGTTTATTGATCATAATTGTTTGTAATTCGCAGTAATGATTCTAATATTGTGCTGCTGAATGTATATTATACTGTATTTCTTAGGTTGTGGCCGATGAGTTACTGTTGACAGCGGCTGAATGTTTTGTTTATGGAGAAAATGATTTACGGAGGAAGTACGAAGCTGCTGGAGAAACAAGTGAACAGAGGAGTAGGAAAAGAAAGAAATCTGTTGCGAACAGAAGTACAAGAAGGAAGCTGAAACAGGTAGATGACAGAGCTGGAACTAGGAAGAGAAGGAGTTCGAACACTGAGGTAGATGACGATGTTACATTGGGGGAATTCATTGGGGAGAAGAAGTCAAGAGTTGGTACAACACAAGAGCAGAGGTTGAAAAAGAAAAACAAGGGGAGAGTTAGTATTCCAAGTTTTGGAGGGCTGTCACAGTCTGTGCTGCGTGACAACAAGAAGCTGAAAAAATGAAGCCGGTTGCACCGGTTGAAAGTTGAAAACAAAAGGCTGTAAACATCGCTTGAGGAAAAAAACGAACATGTTAGTATTACCATGTTTTTAAGTACTAATAAGCTTTAGATGTTGGTTAAACTGTACACAGGAAATGTTTAGATGTTGTTTGCTAGCAGCATCATTATAATTGATTTAGCTAACGTAATTATACGTTGTCTATCAACGTTAATAGGATGTATCTATCATTGTAAAAATAATGTAAATATGATGTATCTCGCAATGGCAGCTGTCTAAGTATTTCGTATGCTCGTTTGATTCAGGTTGAAAAATTAAAGAAAGACTTGAATGAGCTGAAACAGAAGCTGGAGGTGGAAGATGAAAGAGTGGATGGTGAGAATGAGGATCTGCTGAACACCTTATCAATGCCATTTTGCCGCGAAGATGAGGACGATGTTGAAACTGCGGATGCCAATATTACTGAGAAGGTGGCTAAAGAAACATTGGTTTACAAATCTCAGAGGCATGGATTTGTTCCCAAGAGGAACCAACAAGTTTCTGATACCGAAAAAGCAATAGAAGAAGAGGATGTTCAGGGGGAGTCAACAGCAAAAGAACATAAGGAGCTTGAGACAGCTGAGGAAAAAGAAAGTGAAGTATCGGAGGAGGAGAAGTTAGAAGTTGATGGAGGGTGTTCAATCCGAAACACCTGTTGAACCAATGCAAGAAAGTACTACACCGGAAGCTATTGTTGTTGATGTCACTGGGAAGCAGAAATGGACTACAATAATTGGTTGTGACGCTGGTAATGAGGAAGGGGAGGTGGCAGAACAATTATCACCCCTAACTCATGCTGCCGGTGCGTAAAATGAAGTTTTCGTAGCTGAACAGGGACACAGAGTTGGAAACAACGAGGTTGAACGACAGGAGCTGATAGTGGACAAAATTGATTTGTTGGACAAAGGTTCCAACGAAGGAACGAAAACACTGAAACAATAGTTGGAGGACTCTGAAGAAACCGTAGAGGAAGGACAGAATGCGGAGACAGGTCAGGACAAAGAAGAAGCTGACAAAGTAGCAACTACTGTGTTGGAGAACGCAGCCACAAAACTACAGGGGCCAGAACCTGTCTCTGAGAATGTGGTGGAGAATGTGGCTGAAGATGTAAGTGGATCTTAAAATCGTTGAGAGTCATAAATATTTAATTATGTTTTGGCTGGTTTTGAAATGTTCAAACTCTAGGTTGGATAACATTTAAGATGGGTTGTTTTTTCTATGAAAACGTTGGTTTGACAGTATCTGTGTAGTGTAAGACATGATTTCAATGATTGTCTCAATGAGTATTAGTAGATGCATGTTTGACAAATCGCAAACACAATTTGTATATAGTCTGATAGATACAAAATCTGTAGAATACCGTTTTCAAAGCAAACAAATCGCAATGTATAATAGGCGTAAATAGCGTCGTTCTACTGGAAACCCATCTAGCAATGATAGTTGTGCTTATATCGCAATGTATGTTGATAATATTGTAATGTTATGTTATTAGGAAGTGGAAACAGCGGCGCCTGAAGACACACGACAGTCTAATGTAAAGACCTTGACATACACTGGGATTGAAAAAGCAGCAAAGTGGGAATAACTATCGCAAGCTATCTCTCGATTAAAGGTGATTCCAATTATCAACGGAGAAGAGCAATCCACATAGAAGATTGAAAAAGTGTCATAGGTCGAGCCATCTTCGTACGCAACACCACAACAACATAAAGCAGCATCGAACGATCTGATTGTCCGATCGGTTACACCGTTGGCTGACGATAGCTTTGTAGACTGCACTCAATCATTTTACGCAGAAGTTGACAAGGCTGTTGAAAATTCAAACGAGAAGAGACGTACACTGGACTCCATCGAGGAAGAACAAACAGACGTTGGCGTAAGTAGATATATTCTATTATCAATAAACCTTCAAAAAGTAATGTTAACAGTTTACGCTGATGCTTTATTTTAGGTTCCCGTTGATGAAATGCCTAAATGGAACTTACTTACTCCGACGCAGGTTAAACAACAACAGACTGCGGTCGTAGATTGGCCGTTCCCGACAGAGACAACGAAACTGATCAATGTGAGTGAGTACGAGAAAGTGATGAAACTTTCCAAGGAACAAAAACAAGAAGATCCAGAAGTATGGTACTTGCCAACAACGGAGTTCTCCTACAGGCTTTCCATTAATGTGACCGAGATAATGGAACTGCCTAACGAAACTCAAGTTGACTTCAAGGTAATAAGTTTTCAGGTTGTATCTATCGTAGTATATTTGTAAGTCTAGCAATGTGTCTATGTACGTCTAGCAATATTAATATGCAGCATCTAGCAATGTGTCTCACTGAAGTTACAGCCTTAGTTGTCAACCTATAAACCGTTGGTTCTTTTTTTCAGTAATTTTCATTCAACTTATATGAGCTTGTAATTGTGTTTTGATAGATAATAGATGCTTGGATATATAAGCTGTTAAAGGATTCAGATTGGAAAGTCCCTCTGAAAGGGTTTGATGATGAGTATTCATATATGGTCAGCGCCATTCAAATAACTGGAATTGCAACTGTAAGTTCACCGGGAATTATTTGTGTTATATTGGAAACATCTACTTCCTATAGTAATGACGCAAATTTGCAGGAAACACTGGCTATCAAGGGATATTTATCTGTCATTGTGGACAAGGTTTTTGAAACAATGAAACCAAACACATATGTTGCACTTGTTCCTCTTGGTACCGTTTACACATCCGGCGTGAACCACTGGACGCTCCTGGTTATAGACATGGAGAATGGGGCTGCCAGTAGCTACAACCCACTGTTTCCGTGGAGCAAACACATTGCCAATAAGACGAAAACACAGCTGATGCTCTGGTATCAAATTTAATGCTAAGGATCTTGGTTTCTTATCTAGCAATGTCGCATACTATATCTATCAATGCACATAGTAGTACATAGCAATGACTACTACTCGTAAATCGCAATGTAACTATGGATTACTTGATTTTGCAGCTGACCTATTGGATGAAGAAAAATTCATACCTTATGTAAAAGGTGGATACAAAATAAAGACAATGAGAAATATCCCACAGCAGGAGAAGGATAGCCTTGACTGCGGTGTTTTTGTTTGTAAGTACGCAAAAGACATCATTACAAGAGGGTATGTTCCGCGGGAATATGGAAAGGAAATGCCGGCCGAAACAAGAGCTGGAATATTTAAGCATTTCATGAATGATCAAAACACAAACAAACGTTGGTAGTATGTAATTCATTTTTTGGTACCCACTTTTATGATTCGGATAGATTAGGATGGGTGAATTAGACAATTAATATGAACTTATTAGAAAACTCTCGTGTCAACAGCAATTTTCACATCACTGTTACATCCTTCAATGGTGAATCTAGTAATTTCTATATGTTGTATCTATCAGAGTAATTTTCAAGTAAATCGCAATGTCTTTATTATTACCTATCAGACGTGAATTATATATCTAGCAATGTTATATAATGTATCTATCAGACTACTATTTGACAGATTTAGCAACTACATAGTGCGACATCTAGCGTAGTCTATATAGTCTTATCTATCAGACTATTATTGACGGATCTAGTAATATATGTATGTCCTATCTATCATACCTAGACTAACTTGTCTAGCAATGTCTATTTTTTCGAATCTATCAGAATCCTAAATAAGTGGTGTATGTAGCAATATACGAAATTTATATCTATCAGACTTAAACTCAAGTAAATATAAAGAAAAATGTTTTTCTAAACTACATTGGAAGATCCTGCCTTTGTTGCATGAATAAATTTCACATCACTAATAAATTCTTCAATGATGTATCTAGTATTTTTTATGTTTCATATCTATCAGAGTAATATTCACGATCTCGCAATGTATGTATTCATATATATCAGACGTTCACCTACGGGTTAATCCACCGTAGGGTACTGGTATTTTATATATTTCGTACCAATCAAAGTAATATTAAAGTATCTCACAATGTCTACCTTCATATCTAGGAGACATTTACTCAATTATCTATCATACTTATATCCAAGTACATAGCAATGTTTGTCCGTCTTATCTATCGGAGTTATAATCAAGTGTCTATCATAGTCTGAATTACATATCTATCAGACTAATTATCTAGTATCTATGAATGTCCACATGTTATAACAGCTTTGTTACGAACCATATAGTCCAATTTTGGATTATGTGTCTATCAAAGTCGATACCATTTAGCAACATCAACATTACGTATCTAGCGCGGATAGGTTTTAAATTTTAAATATTATATATCTAGCCTTTTCGATTAGGCATAAATCGCATATAACATATTAGTGATGGACCAACTATATATTCGGACTGGAGGATAGGTTTATTGGTAGACGAGTAAATTTAATTTTTCGAAATGACTGTTAACTACACCTATCACTGATTAGAAGTAAATGTATTAAACCTATTGGTTAGATTGAAAGTTGAAAAGACAAAGGTAGATGGACTTGAATGATTACATGCATTAAATAAACATGTGCCATTAAATTTGTGAAAGTAATTATGGTTGCTAGATGGGACTTAGCCTTGGGCATTGTGTTTTGCTATAAATAGAGGCTGATAGTTGAACGTATTCATATCACACTTCTCTGCAAAGCAAAAAACCAACCAGCAAACCACCAGCCACTCTAGCCTAATTTGAAACCAAACCACGAATGGCACCTTCCTCACCATTCTCACCAATGAACTCCAGCGACGACGGATGGTCTACTGACTACTACGTAGACAACAAGGCTTACAAGAGAACTACAACATCGGAGTACTCGTCCGATAAGGAAGACGACTGGTCTATTTGGTCTGAGGAACACGAAGACCCATACGCTTCATGGGACTCATGGTCGCTTGACGACGGTTATGAGTCTGACAGTATCACACTTCCAGAAAGGAAGAGACGTCGTGACAGTTGGGAGTCGGAGAAATAAGAGGATGATGATTCTGAGGAAGTAGACGATGAGAAGTCTAAGGACAAAGAAGATGAAGAAGTGGATGAAGAATAAAAAAAGAGGAGGAGGGATCTGAAGGAACATATGAAGATGATTCTGATTAGGTTTAAACATGTTCATGCAGTTTCCTTTCATTATCTTTCTATGTTGTTGTTTCTAATGTTTTGTTTATGCTTTGTTGAACTGTAACTTTTACCAACCCTGTGCAGCAGTTTCATTTTTGACAGGGTTGGTGTATTTGAAAGATGTGTAGCATTGACTGATTTCCTTTCACAATCGCATGGTATGTAAACTAATCTATCAGATGTAAGTTAACCTTAAAAGCGCAGATGAAAATGGCTGTATCTATCAATGTTGGATATGGATGATTGGAACTTCAACTATGAAATACCTACTCTATCCACAATCGCAGTTTATATATACCTAACCTATCAGATGTAAGGTAACTGTATCTATCAACCACTACAAAACGAATCTATCAATATAGATGTCATATTTATGTCATCAATCTATCTGGCTATATTATCCGTGAATCCTAACATCTATTAAATAACGAGATGAATCAGGCAGGGGAGATTTAAAGGAACTCTTGAACAAATTTAAGTAAGGTATCAGATGGATGTAGACTAAAATAGAATACATAAATTGATGTATCTATCAGATGTATAATCCAGGATCTATCAATGTTACATAGTGTGTCTATCAGACTATTACTTGCAAATCTAGCAATCTCTATCAGATTTATAACAAAGTATATATTAATGCATATGTCTCGTATCTATCAGAGTTTGAAACATACATCTAGCAAGGTATTGCAAGCAGCTAACGACTATCTAGCATTGTAATCGCAGCGTATCTAGCAATGTAGAAATTAATATCGAGAAGAATAATCTTTTCAAACAGACATGGTACATATCAATGTTAAAAGTATCCAAAAATATAAGTCAAAAGATAAGGAGTGCTTATCTATGAGATGCAAAATGTTACTAAAAAATCGGTAAAAAAAGTTTAAAACTGAGCATCACATGACCTCCTATTATGCCCCGATTTGAAACATCGACCACAACGGGACTGGCTGCTGGTAACCTTACCTCTTGATGGAATACGCTTTTTCCTCGGCCGCCCAGCTCGTCTTTTAACGTTCGGGGGCATCACCACTGGCTGTCCATCATAATTTGTGGTACTAGATTCACCGAACTTTGTTATAGCCGGTACGTTAAAAGAATTGTTGGACCGGTAATTCGCAGCACTAAAAAACGGCTCTACTAATGTCATCAGATCTTTGTTTAGAGATGCAATTTCAGCCAATGCATGAGCGCATGGGAAACATTCTTGCTGCCAAGAGTCGCATGTGCATTTGAAATCAAGTATGTTGACCACCATGACTGGGTCTGATAAAACCTCAAAATAAGCGGCCGAAGACTTGCGAACTAACCACGTCCGACTGCATTGTACATTCTCTTTGAACATCTTGTCAAACTCGGGGCATAAATGTGTGTTCCAAATTAGGCCCTCTCCTAAACGTCAAGACATTTGAGTCATCAGAAGAACTCTAATTCGGTCGACCAATTCCACTATAGGCAGATGGCACAACATTTTAATATGGGAATTGAAGGATTCAACAGCGGTTGATGCCATCTCCCCATACCGTTTGCCTTTGACAAATGCCTGAGCCCATTTTTCTAGTTGCAAATTTCTTACAAAGTTGCCAATATGCTCACCCTCTTGGCCCGCAAACTGAGCAAAAAGTTCATTAAAAAGTTCCACCGTCGGGGCATAAGCATAGCTCTTAAACATCACTAGCATATTGTTTTTTTAGACTCTGTTAGTGTGTTCAAGAGCTTTATTCAAGTTCTGGATCAGATGGAAGATACAATAAGCGTGGTAGTCATTAGGATAAAGAGTTGTGACAGCGCTAATAATACCAGCATGACGGTCTGAAATAAAAGTTATTTGGCGCCCTAACAAATGAGGTTTTAAACTTTCTAAAAACCAAAACCAGTTGTCTGAGTCTTCACTACCAAAGATACCAAAAGATACGGGGAAGAGACCTGAAGCGGAAACGATACAGTTGCACGGTTTGAATGTACTAAAATCGTAAGGTATGTATAACCTATCTATCAGAACCATGAAGCCTGTGTAATCATCAACGTTGCAATCAAAAACAGGCGTAAAACGCAATCACATCAAAGCACCTCAACTAGCAAGCTAAGGCTGTCTGCCAAGGTTGAGTAATGAAATCGCAGTGCAAACGTAACTAATCTAGCAATTGTAGCACATGATATACATTGCCTGGGTGAGTGAAATCGCAATGAATATAGAACCTATCTATCAGAATAATGCAGTATGTGAAATCAACAATGTAGTAATCTTAAATATGTGTAAATCGATAGTACATCAAAACAACCAATCTAGCAATCTATGTTAACCTATCTAGCAGACCAAAACAGAAGTGAAACATGGACTGACCGTTGTTTCCATCTTTTGCCACTGCTGAAAGCAACACGCCACCATGCTTCCCTGTTAGGTGGGTTCCGTCAACGTACAGTAGAGGGCGACATGAATGGAAACCCTGAAGACACGCCCCAAACGCTATAAAACAGCGATGGAAAATATTGTCGGGAGCCAAATCCAGATGGCAGTCGTAGTGATGTCACGATTCTTTAGTCTTTTGAAGTATGGTTTTCGCATTCCGAAAGAGGTATTGCTATCTCCAAATACAACACGTCGGGCCTTCTTTAACGCATTCCATGAAAGACGATATGAAATGTCTAGACCGTAGTCTTGCTTGATAGAGGACTGTATAGTCTTAGCTGTTACGGATTGGCAGTTCCTAAGAGAATCGTGAATTTCAACAGAAATCAAATCGGACAACAAATGCCTGCTCTTCTTCTTTGTGAATACGGGACTGCACGTATGGGTACTGAAAAATCTTTTTATGGTCATCAAACTGGTCTAGAATTAACAGAAGCATAAAGCCTCCATTTGCAGCCGTCCGACTCTTTGTTTATACAATAAACGGTGATCTTGCTAAAGGTATTGTGCATATACCTAAACGCAAAACCGTTCTCTAATGCATAACGGGATAAGGATAACCTTAGACCTGGAGCACCATCTGGAAATGACTGTTCAACACCGATGATAGCTTCTCCCCATCCAGTTGTAGCAAGATGCCTTTTTTTGGGAGTTGAAATAGCCAGACAGCTTCTGCTTTCACCGCTAGTTCGTTGCATATGCGAGGATTCTTCGAACAGTTGAACAGGTTGTTTACGTTTAATGGTGGAGTCTTTATCAGGAACATGTTCTTCGATAAGAAAACTAAAACTCTTCAGATGCTCAACATCAAGGTAACATTCCAACCCAATAAAATCGATCTCTTTATTAAACATACAATTGTTCTGATTACCGCAAGAGTAGGTGATGCTGTAGTTGCCTCTAACAAGACCCTACCATGTTTGCTCAACGTACTGTTGAAAAGACTCGAAATTTTCGAATTTGGACAGCGGAACAATAGCTGTTTCGTGACCAAATTTGAAAATGCAAACTTTTGGTTTCGACATTGTGAAACCTGAATCGTAAGAGTTTTGGTTAGTTTGTTGTAGGGAAGCGTAGAAGAGCTGAATGTGTTACAGAGATAAGTACGTGTCGAAATGGTATATGTTTGATGACATCTAACAATCTTTTATAACTAAAATCGCATGGTAAGTAAACTAATCTATCAAACACTAAATTAAAATCGCAATGACTACACTGTCATCTAGCACCGATAGACTACATGCACAAATCGTGAACATCAATATGTCAGTCCGATCTGAAATCGCAACGACACACAAAACACAGCCACATTCAATATTATACCAGTCTAGCAATAAGAAGCAGCAAAATCTAACCACAAATCGCAAAAACTAACATACTAGAACAAAACATAAATCGCAAACATTGTAACAGAGGTCAAAAGCTGAAAATTCTTACCGAAAAGTGATCGGAGCCGGTATCGATGCTTTGAATCGACAAGAAACAAAAACTAATCGATTTCCTGTGATAAACGTACATTAGTTAATCCAGTGATGGTATGTTCAAGATCGAAAATGGAAAACAATTTTGCAGTAGAGAATGGTAAACGACTTACTGACCTTACTGTTGTGAAGTCGGAGATGATTTCAACGGTGAGGTCGACGGAGTTTAAAGGTGCACCGGTGGAGCTAGAAGGCTGAGTCGACGGGAAATGATGAAGCTACGAGACTGTGCCGATGACTCTGGAACTGTTGACAGGAGAAATGTCGATTGACTCGACTGACTCTCGAAAAAACAGTTCCCCAGTGATCGGAAAGGTGGTGGACGATGGTTGTATGGTTCGCCGGTGACTATAATTGTTTGTCGGTGGTTAGATAGGGTTGCCGAAAAGAGTTTGATCACGTCCCGGTTTTTTGAAACGAACAGACGTTCTTGAAAAATAGGTTGTTTGTTAGATTAGGAGAGAGGAGAGAGAGGGGCTAATAAATTCAAAATTCAAAATTTAAAAGTAATAAAGAAGGTACTGCAAAGACCCAAAAGAGTCCATTTTTTCCACAAATTAGCCCTTATATACTAGGTTGAGGGTAATTATGGTATTAAAAAAATTTAGATATTAGAAGTGGATATGTTTAATGAGATGGGTATTAAGTGAGCATTAACCCATTTTTGGGTACTAGATAGTAATAGGTATGGCCAAAAGGTACTTAGTATGTCATTTCCCTAAAATAAATTTTAAAAATTATAATTTTACATATTCTAATATAAAAAGTAAATATTATAATATTTAATTAACTAAAACTGAATTTTGGAATTAAATTAAACCTAACAGGAGTAGGAGAAAAAAAAGTTAAAATCCAAAGATATATATGGTGGATATCTATCACTTTGGTTTTGGTCCACTTCCAAAGGCCTCATACTAGTTGAGATATGCTCTTACCACTGATCCTTCCCATATTTAACCGATGTGGGATGTGGGACTTTGGTCGCCACTCTAACAAAATCATCATATAGAAAGTTCTATATATTGACTTAGTATTTATTTTCTGTAATTCATGGTTAGGTTGAAGACTTTGATTCTCTTCCTAAAACATCTTTCATGAATTCATCTTTCATTAATTCACACATGCTTTTTAATTTAAACTTAACTCCATTCTTATTCTCTTTTAAATACATGTATTTTTTTATTTTTAATGTTTTTGTCTTTAAGAATCAAAACAAAACCCTTATTTTTTCACTAATCTTTTGCTTTAAAAAAATATTGTAAAACAATATCTTTGATTTATGATCAACCTACGAAAGAAAGGTAGAGTGATGAAGACAAAATGAAAAAGAAATAAAAAGTAATTACCGTGTGTTAAATAAGAGGAAGAAGAAAATAAAAAGTTTGAAATCATAATTTGAACATAAAAGCCTGGTAAGCTACAACTAATAAAATAAAATAAAATAAATTCTAGAATACCTTTGTAGTTTTGCTGGAAGTATTGGAGTGAGATCTTAATTCTGGTTCGCATAACCTGCAATTTGTCAAAATGAAATTAAGCAGAAGAAATTACTCACAAAGCAAATGAGTAAAAAGATAATGAAAAGTTAAAATAAAAAATAAAGATATGAATTTGAGTTTTTTTAAAGATAAAACATTAAACAATATGTGAAAGTTATATATAAGACGGATAATGCCACATGTCGACATTAAAACAAACTAACTCTAAAACACGACACATTAATGCCACATGTCGAAATTAAAACAAATTAACTTTAAAATGCCACACCATAATGTTAAAGGCTAAAACTAAATTTAAAAATATATAAGATAACTAACTAATTAAAAGTTATAAAATATAAGGAACAATAGGTAAAGTAAATTGATAACTAACGAATTAAAAGTTATAAGATATAAGGAATAATATGTAAAGTATCAATTCATTGTTTATAAACAGAGTAAAAATACTTTACTTTAGTATTTATAATAATAATAATAATAATAATAATAATAATAATATTAATATTAATGGATTGTTAGCAATAAAAAAATCGTCCTAATTTATTTTTTCTAAAATAGAAATATGAAATTAATTAGATAAGCTTTTGAAAGTTATATATATATATATATATATAAAAAGACATTTATTACAAGAACAGATGAAATCAAAGCCTAACCTAAAATATTCACTATTTTTCAACTTCATGCCTAAGACTTCGTGTCTAACCATCTGTATTCTTTTAGTTTCCAAGCTGATTGAGAGACTTCGAATACCTTGATGAGAGTTTTTGTGCTGAAGATTGTGACGCGAAAAATAATATGGTTAGAAGAATACTTGCCTTGAAAGCTGTCTAATATAACTTAAGTTAATACTCTTAGAGAATATAATAATATATGATTGAACAAGAATGTTCTTGAGTGAATTCACAATTAATCTTAGAAGAGATGGTCCATTTAATAATATATGATTGAACAAGAATATTCTTGAGTGAATTCAAAATAAGTCTTATAAGAGATGGTCCATTTGGCCACCCAATCATTTTGTATGGTTTTGGTCTCTTAATATATACCTAATGATCATTTGATGAGAATTAAGTTTTTGTACCATGGAGCTTTCCCATATCTCAACATGTCAATTAAAATCAGAGAATCGATTTATATATCTAAGTTTTTATAATTATTTGGTTTGCAGAAAATAAAAACTTCAAAGAAAGCTCTCGTTTCTACAATTAAAGGAGTATTCCTGTGAAAGATAGTACCAATAACATATTAACATCTCTAATTAAAAAATCACCACTCAATTCTCCGTAGGTAAAGAAGATCCATCACAATTGATTTTGATTATGTTAGTTTTAGAAGAGTGTCATTTAATATTATGCTAAATTTTGATTATTTATAATTATTAAAATAAAAAAAACTACCAAAATTCATACCTATACGTATTTAATTAATTAAAAAAATAGCAGCCTAATGAAATATGTAGAAAATAAAAATAAAACTAATATGGTTGTAACTGAATTTTCAAATTTTCAAACTAATATTAAAGAAGAAAAATATGAGTTTTTGAAATGTAACATTAAAACAAATAAAAAAAAATTATTTTTTTATTTTAGCTATCAGAAGATATAATTTTTTAACTTGTATGTACCAATAATAAAATTTTAAATTTTGTTGGTATTCTTATGAATCTTTGTCCAATCTCACTTGTTAACAATCTCAATTGTTAAGAAAGCCTTTATTTAATTTATTTGAATATTTTACATTTTCTAAAATAATTTAATTAAATTTAAATATTTAATTGTAAAATGTTTTGAAATAAAATAAATAAAAAACTCATTAATCAGTATAGTAGTATAGTGTAATAACTTTTAATCGAAGATTTTTATGATTAACATCACATAATTTTTTATTTTTTTTATAGTTATATGTTAATAGGATGCAATTATAGGTAATTATGATATGTGACAGAATTTTTATGTCAATATAATGTGTATTTTTATTCGCAACCATTCATTTTTTAAAATTAGGATAACGTTTTTTATAAATATTTAAATTCAAATATATTCTTTTATTATTATTTAAAATGAAATTACTACCACATGATTATTAAATATTGTCAATTACAGTTTATTAATCTATTTTTAATACTTCAAATACCTTGTTAATTATAAAGATATTTTATTTATTCAAAATTTTTAAATTTTGTATTTTCAACAGTAATTTGGTAAAATTATTCGGAAGATATTTTTTCAATTTTAGTTTATTTTCTTTTTTATAAGTGTGACCGTGAACATGGATAAATACAGATCGCAAACCAACAACAAAGATATTGTGAATTATGCAACAAAGGGTACATGTGATTTTTTTGCCGAAATGCCAATTTTGAACATCGATAAATGTGAATTATGAAACCATGGTTAAATATAAGTGCAAATTGCGAAACAAATGTTGAATTCGATTATTTTTCCAAATGTGATTTTCGAACATGATTAATTGCGAATTGTGATATAAGGGTTAAAAAAAATACGAATTGTGAAAGTTCACGCACAGATTTTCAATATTCAAATATTTTTTAATCATTTCTTGAGAAATAAAGTTTGTATGAAATTTGTGCATATAATTTATATGTCTAACAAGATAAAGGTAATGTATCGATTGGGGACATAGATATAATCGATAAAACTTATCAATGGGCTAAATATGTACGTATAAATCGAGTAGCCTATGAATGCGTAGTTGGACAACATGCATGTTGCCTTCTGCATGTGAAATAACTATAATGGAGATAGACCATAATCTCATTTTTAAAGAGGAATGCTATAAGTTTTGGAAAATATTAGACATCTTTTCTAGAATTAAACCACATCTAAAGATGCTCTAGCAAAAAAAATATCTTCATAGATAGTTTTATTTGCGATTACGGGCCAAATTTTTAATATCATGTTATAAATAAGGTGAGACAACTCCTCAAACTTGAAACCAGTCACGTCATGGAGCCTAAAGAACCTGTTACTTTTATAGGTAGAAAAATATTTGGTACAAATCTATTGACTAAACATGACAAATCTTATCCGAATATGTCGTTGAGGAAACCGAAAGAGCTAGCATGCTCGGTACGATAGGTTACACTGAATTAAAAAACTAAACCTTTTCATAGTACTTAAAGATCCAACAAAACAAATTACTTGACCAAAAGTAAAGAAAATTAATAAGATCGAATACGAAATTACGTACGCGGATTCCATACAAATTTTTTACATGAATATATTACCAGTGTAGAAAACATTTGGCAAGACAAACAATGTGGTTATCCGACCGTAGCTAGAATAATACCCGATCAAGAAAGAGCTTGGGCATCCATGATGTCCAAATTAAATGAGCACCTAGATTTTCTATTGGTAATGTTTGCTTGAGAAGATGTTTTAAATGGAATATTAAAGAAGTTACCTTGGTTGAAAAGTTATATGAGTAGGCGTTATTGGATGACATTACTCAAAATCGGATTAGTGATAGCCACTCAATATCAATTCGTTGCATATCTTTTTTTTATCTCCACATATCTTATATAATTACTCTTACGCAATTGCCCACCTCGTTTGAAACATGTAAATGAGGTTTGAATTTCTTCTGTATATGATTTATCATTTCGTTCACGTAAGTAAATCAATAACATTATTTATTTAATGGCTTGTTAAGTTTGTAATGTTTTTTTAATTATTAAATCAATTTATATAGGTTCTTATGGTTCCAAAAGAGCTGTTTCTATAATAATACCCCATATGAATTGCATTTTGTACAAATAAGAAAATGTTTTGGTAATTCCATACTTTAGAATATTCAAGAATATACCCAAGTCAAAATGGTCTTCACATTTGTGCGTAACAAAGAAGCAACAACAATCGATTAACCAAAAATATGTGATTATGTTACATTTCTTTTGGAATGTTCATTTCAAACTTATATATATATATATATATTTCCTTCAAACGTAATTATGTCGCGTTGGTATTGGTTTGTTTAGTTCGCTCAAACATGTAAGGTAACTTTCTATGGTGACAAATTAGTAACATATCTTATTAATATGAGCGATATAGTTATATTAAAACAGACTCACCACGTTTGAAAATAAGAAAATGCCTCGTAAATAACATAAATACGCCTATCAATAATTCATTCATCCTCATTTGTTATGATATCTATATATGACACGTTTCGTATTTTGAGTTTTCTTATTAGATTACACTATCCCAACTAATAATTTATAAATAAAACATTCATTTGATATAATTTATTCATTTTTATATTATAAAAAATCAAACTTCTAATATGAAATGGATTACGCAAAAAGATAAATACATACTAAAAGCTGTCGTCACCGTGAAGAGAATAAGATCAGTTGAAACTACTGATTTTTTTAACGAATGTATACACATAATATACTACATGTATGAATCGTATATGTTGTACATTTCTGATGGCGCCTGCACGAGGTCGTGAAGAAGTCTATACCAGGTTCAAATCGAAATCGATTTCACATTTTTAGATATTCGACACTCCAGTAAATGTAAGATAAGGGGCATGCATGGTATTTCATTTAAGTATTATGAATTCCACTAAAATGCATATGTAGGAAGATGTGATGGTTATTCTCTCTAACCAAGCGGATGTGGAAGCTAATTGTATAAAAGTACAACGTTTTTATGGGTATAATTCTACCTAAAGTGTCGTGTTTTGTGTACTTATGTTTTTTATTTTATGTTCTTCAAATTATGTATTTACTTCTAATGTATTTTCATTTTATGTTTATGTTTAATGTTATTGAGGAATAACTCAATTCGGTTGATGTTGGTAGACTAACATCGAAAATAGTATATACGAAAACCAAATTGATTCCTCATAACCTCGCTTTGGCCCTAATTTGACTACTTAAATCCCATCATCGAATATTATCGTACACATCAATGGCTGAGCTTAGAAAATGTATAAAATAAATTAATAACAAAATATGGAATATTTATTGAAACGTTAAGTTTTGAGGAACTTACATCATCTGTGAAAAGACCAAACACATCTTCTTTCTTGTAGACTAGCTACAAGCAAGGAATTTGACAATTAAGAAATAACTCATTACATGTGTTTCCTGTAGGTCCGTTAGATGCACCAGCACTTCTCCCTTATATATCGAAACAACTTATACTATGAAAAAGAATACAATCTGATGAGGTTGGATATTTTAGACACTGCATCTTCTTATTATCCGGAGGGTTTCTCGGACATAACCACTACTATAAAAAACCGAACAAGACAAACTTAATGGAGTGTGACTAAGCTAGGTGCTGGTCACCTCACATCTTGGGCTAATGGGTCCTTAAACTTGACCCGACTCCACAATCCGACCTGATAGGCCCATGGGTCATTAATTAAGTATAAATACCCTAACCACTTTCATTAATGAGGGTAACCAGAATTTACTGCTAGCACACAACTTAATTATCTCACTACTCTCGACCCTAAAAATTAAATTCCCAAAACATTTTACAAAATTACCCTCAAACAAAAGTTAACCACACCAAATTGGCGACCACAGTGGGAGCATTACGGTGCCTGAATTTCACAATTCAAAATCAGCAAATAAAATAGTTCAGATGAATCCGAATGAGCAGAGTATCCTACCTCCTGAGGTGGAAGTTGCAAAGGAAAACAATGAATATACTATCAAGGAGTGCGATCAGTTGAGAACTGAGATAAAGGAATCGAGAGCAATAAAACAAGCAGAAAAAGGGGTTAAAGAGAAATCCGGTGCGTCACTACTTCATCCAGTGACAATCTTGGAGATAACAAGCAATATCTAAAGACCCATATTAGTTCCAAGAAGACACAAAAATCTAAACATGGGGAGAGCTCTACATCTGAGTCCTCCAACAGCTCATCTAATGAGGCAGAGCTTGAAGAATCATTGTCTTCAAGCAGTGTTGAAGGAAGGTAAAAAAAGAAAACGAGGTTGATTAAAAAATATTCAAGAAAGAGGGATATGTATGGCAGGCTTACGAGGGACCATGGCAGGGATAAAGGGTCAGCCAACCAGCATATTGACCAGTTTCCGATTGATCCCTTTGATTTTTAGTCCGAACCAGGTATTTTTGCTACTCCTAAAGAATATATATATTTTGTAGCCGTAGCAAGAATTGGAGGCAATTTCTTTTGTTAGCGAAATACTCTCTGGACATCTTCCTAAGAGGTTTGATAGCTTCAAGTTGGAGAAATATGATGGGAGCCGAGATCCGGACAACCATCTGGAGCAGTTTAAGAACTTCATGATGAATTTTGATGACGATGACAAGCTACAGTCTAGGGCCTTCTCCCAAACTTTCACAGAAAGCGCTCTCAAATGGTATCACAGCCTCCCTCAGGGGTGTATAAGAAATTTTGATACATTTTGGGTTTCCTTCCGGAGGAAATTTGTTGGAAGAAAAAAGCTTAAGGGTAATGGGGACACCATTATCCACTGTGTTCATGAGCCAAATGAGTATTTAAAGGAGAAGATCAACCGGTTCGTAAATATAAAGAATGAGTTAACAAATTGCTTTGAACAATTTGCAATTGCTTCCTTGAGACAAGGTCTAAATCCACGTAATTTAGCCGATTCAGTGACTCTAAAGAAGGCTATGAATTGGGGTGGTTTGTTGAATCAGGTTGGAAAACAAATCAACGTTGAGGAGACCAAGAAAAACAGAGTACACAACCAAGTCAGGTTTACTATTACTACAACAACAACTCCTGTAGCTACTAATCAGTCCGGTTACAGGGCAAAAGAGACTGGACATGGATCTAACCGGTCAAGATAGAATTAGTCTAACCAAACTCAGAGCCAACAAGTCAGAAATAAGAGGGGCCCTGGGTTCAACCTGAGTGGTTTGCTGAATTGATGGAAAGTATGGCTACAATCTACGACAAAACTAAAAACGAAGTGCATTTTAGAAAGTCAGCAACATTGCAATCCTCTAGACAACCGGAGCACCCATTTCTACCAATACCACAATGACATAGGCCATGATACTCATGATTGTATAGCCTTAAAGCAGGAAGTCCAGAACTTCATTGAAAGGGGAAAGTTGGGAGCTTATGTCAAAAAATGAGAGGGAAGTAGACTACATAATGCACAAGCCAATACTCCCCGAACTCGTCCTTCGAATAATCCTGGGACATCCACACAAGAAGGTGCTATGGTAATTATTAAAATATTTGATATAGACTCTGAGTATCTTGATCCAGATCCGAGCCGAAATCAGGTAGGGGTGATAACACACAAGATCAAAATGGATTCCGGTCTGATTAACGTTTTTAACTCATTGACTATCTTTGGAGGGGATACTGTGACTGCACCTTCTACTTTATCAAGGAAGAGACATGTCCACAGTATGGCCACCCAGTTGGATGGAGGAATGTCCACCCATCTGTATCAATTCCCATCTCCCTTTATAGTTTTTGATGAAGATGACCTGAGAGAAATTGCAGGGCCTCATGAAAATGTTGTGGTAATAGGAGCATCCATAGGAGGAAACGATATACGCTGAATTCTGATTGACACAGGCAGTTTGGCAAATATCATGTTTTCAAGCTTCTACAAATAGATGAGAAACCTTTTGGTTATACAACGTTCGAACAAAACCATCGTGGGATTCATAGGGAGTTCTGCAGATGTTATTGGGGAGTTCGAAGAGGAAGTATTGCTGGGAAAATGACCCTTTAATAAAATGGTAAGAGCTGTTCGTTGTGGTGGATTTCCCAACATCTTACAATGCAATATTTGGGAGGTCATGGCTCTCCAGAATTCATGTTGTGGCCTTTACGGTCAACCGATGTTTAAAATATGTTGTCCAGCGATAAGTAGGTGTTGCCTGGAGCAGCTAGAAAGTAGCGAGGGAATGTTATGCAACAGCTCTTGCCTCTAAGTCTTTAGAGGTAGTCAAGGTTAACAAATATTAACAGCTATTGGAGCCTTCTGCTGATGAGAATGAAATTGATGATCCTAGAGAGGTTCCCAGTGCCATAATACCTATTGAGGAGGTTGAAACCCAATCCATCGCAGAGGGAAATAATGTTAAAATTGGTACCAAGTTGGCACCAGATTTAAAACACCGGTTACTGTCATTTTTATGAATAATCAACATGTCTTTGCATGGTGTGATAGTGATGTCACTGGAGTGCCAGCTTATGTTATTTCTCATAAGTTATCCATCCGAACTGATGTTACACCAGTTGTACAATGGAGAAGATCTTTCTCTAAGGAAAAAGCAGATGTGATTGTTCAGGAAGTTGATCGTTTGACCAATATGAGTCATATTAAAGAATCTTAGTATCCTTTATGGACGGCCAACCCTATTCTCGTCAAGAAAAAGAATAGGAAGTGGCGTATGTGTGATTTTACTGATCTTAATAGGGCATGCCCCAAAGATCTTTATCCTGTTCCCCGGATAGATCAGTTGGTGGATTCGATTTCTAGAAATAGGTTGTTATCATTCATTGATGCATTTTTAGGGTACAACCAGATAAAAGTAGATCCAAAGGATCAAGACCACACTACTTTCGTCACATACAGAGGTCTTCATTGTTATAAGGCGATGCTGTTCGGATTGAAATTTTTTGGGGCCACTTACCAAATATTAATGAATAAAAACTTTGCTGATCAGATTGGCAGAAACATGGAGGTTTATATAGATGATATGATGGTTAAAAGCTTGGAGGAAGATGTACATATATCTGACCTTCAAGATACATTCTCTAACTTAGTGGTTGTGAATTTGAAATTGAACCCTGAAAAGTGTGTATTTGGGGTCCCATCTGGAAAGGTTTTGGGCTACATAATAAGTGAGAAAGAAAATCAGCCTGATCCGGATCAACTTAATGCCTTGTTAGCTATGAACCCTCCTCATAATATCAAAGAAGTTCAAAGACTGACAAGACGATTGGCTGCGTTAAACAAGTTTATTTCAATATCATCAGACAAGTACGCTCTATTCTTCCAAGTGTTGAGGAATGCCAAAGACTTTAAATTGTCTCCATAGTGTGATCAGGCTTTTAAGGAAATCAAGAAGCGTTTGTCTTCACCTAAGACTCTCCTCAAACCTGTTCAGGGGGAAAATCTATACGTATATCTAGTTGTATCAGAGTATGAAATAAGTAATGTGATAGTAAGAGAAATGGACAATTACCCTCGTCCGGTGTATTACATCAGCAAAAGTCTATTGGATGCTGAAAGAAGATATTTGAAGTTGGAAAATCTGGCATTGGCTTTGGTAATCGCAGCAATAAAAATGAAACCATACTTCCAAGCCCATTCCATCGTTGTTCGAACATCTTTTCCCTTGAAAAGTGTTCTTCAAAAAGCTGATATGTCTAGCAGAATGACCAAGTGGTCAGTGAAACTGGGTGATTATGATATTAATTTTACGTCCCGAATGGCAATTAAAGCTCAGTCAGTGGTTGATTTCATGGTAGAATTCCATGCTGATAGATCCTTCGGATAGATGTCAGTAAACCATTCTAAGAAAGAATGGATAGTTCGAACTGATGGTGGATCAAGTACTATAGGTTGTAGAGGTGGAATTTGTTCAACTTCTCCTTATGGTTGCAATATGTACCAGGCCATATGTTTTGGTTTCAGAGCTTCTAACAATAACTTTGAATATGAAGCAACAATAGTTGGCCTTAAGTTGGCTCTCATATGTGAGGCAGAGAAAGTCCGGTTAATGAGTGATTCCCAATTTCTAATTCACCATGTTCAAGGACAATCTAAAGCAAAGAAAGAACAGTTGATCAAATACTTACTCATGTTGAAATAAGTTGCTGCAAACTTTGAGAATATCTACTATGAACACATCCCTAGATCGGAGAATATTGTGACAGACTCTTTGTCTACTATAGCTTATTCTGGATCTTACTTATGGATTCTTGTGCAAGAATGTCCATCCGTACAAATGGGCCAAGAAAAAAAAAGTGAAGAAAGTATGAGTATACTTGTTATTCAACCTAAAGACTGGAGGTATGATCTTCTCCAGTTTATCTCCGATGGGATATTGCCTCCGGATAAAGCTATGACTAAGAAGGTCAAGTATACGGCTCGTGTTTTGTTTTATATCAAGGGAAGTTCTTTACAATAAATATTTCAGCAGACCTCTCATGTGTTGTTTAGGATTTGAAGAATCCCAAATTGTATTATCTAAACTACATGATGGAGAAGGTTATGCACATTGTGGCTATAAAGCCCTTACCAGGAGAGTTTTATTAGCAGGGTACTATTGGCCAACCATAATGGTAGATGCTAAAGAGATGGTAAAAAAGTGGGATCCTTTCCAAAGATATGGAAATGAAATTCATGTGCTAGCAGTTCCCATGGAATCCATATTCGAACCAATACCCTTCGACAAATTGGGTTTGAATCTAGTTGGGCCTCTTCCCATGGCATCCAGTGGATGTAGAACAATCATAGTTGTTATTGGCTATTTCTCTAAGTGGATAGAGGAAGCTTCTTTAGTTGGAACCACTTCAAAGGCAATCATTGAATTTATTTTATTTAACATATGTTGCACGTTTGGGGTTCCCCGAAAAATTACTACAGTTAACGAGCCGTAATTTGATAATAAAGACATGGAAATGTTCTGCACCTCCAAGGGAATTAAAAATTTATTTTCTTCTCTTTTCCACCCTTAAGCAAATGGGTAAGTTGAAGTTACAAATCGGATAATCTTGTCCGGATTAAAAAAGATTCTGGAGGGAGCTGTAGAAAATTGGCCAAGCTATTTACAAGAAGTATTGTGGGCCTACCGAACTACACCTCGGGCTGCTACACAAGAGTCTCCTTTTGCTCTTTTATATGGGATGGATGCAATTACCCTCATAGAAGCTACTTTACCGTCTCACAGAGTCCAAAACTATTCCGAACATGCTAATGATATAGCAGTCAGAAATCAGCTAGATCTAATTGAAGAAAGAAGAGTTATAGCGCATTTGAGAACAGCGCATTACCAGGGTTTGATAAGGAGCATATTTGCGTCAAAAATCAAAAGAAGATATTTTCAGTTAGGGGACAAAGTCTTAAGAAAACTATTTTTACACACAAAGTAAAAGAAGTTCGGTAAGCTGGCTCCGAACTGGGAAGGCCCTTATATGGTCTGCGGGAAAGTTAAACGAGGAACATACAGGCTCCAAGACAAGGATGGGAGAGCACTAAAACACCCATGAAACATTGAGAACCTCAGGTTATACTTAGAATAGAACTCTGTTATAAAATATTTACTTTTTACGTATCAGTGTAAATATTATGGGGCATACTCTTTCCTGACCTGGTGGCGCGGGGAAGTTTTAATGAGATGTCTGAGTTTTTTTAATAATATCTTATGCTTTCTTCAAAAGTCTGGTGCAATTATGTTTTTGATTTAGCCACAATATAAGGTGGTCGGATATTAAATACTTATTAAACACCCCGGTTCTCAAATGTCTTTGAGTTGATCAGATATATTAAATACTTGGTCACATTCATTAAACACATGTGATGGAGAATGTTTAATACCCTTATCCAACACTTCTGAAATATTGAAGGCTATTGAAACATTGGCCATAAAGGGTTAAACAAAATTTAAACAAAAGGGAATATAATATTAGAATCCGTTTCGACTAAAATCGATCCCTCATTCACAAAATGCCTTAACTATTCAAGTACTTCAAGTTTTATAGAACAAATATTAAACAAACAATGCAACAAAATGCCTTGGCCATCCAAGGATTTTAGTTTTTCAATAAAAAGTACACAATACAACCTTAGGGCTTGTTTCTTTCGGTTGTTTCTTCACCACCATCTTTTTTTTTTTTCAGAATTTTGAGTTTAACACTTGAACTCTCACCAATTTCTTCATCATCTTCAGAATCTTCCCCACGCGAATAGTTTTGCTCGTCACCATCAGCCATCGTATGGAAAAGGAGGTCTTCATAGTCCAAAAATTTCCACAAAGGACCAAGAGTCCTCTTAGGAAAATTTTAATGGAACAGTAAGACCATGTCAGATTTAATTCCATCGTCTCTCTTCTCCAGGGAATCCACTATTCTACTAGCATACTTCTCTATCCCTGCAGCTATTTCTTGAGCTTGTTTATTTACTAAGGAAGCATTCTCATCGGTTTCTCTTAGATATTTTTCTCCAACTTGACCTTGTCATCGGATAAAGTCTGGATAGTTTTGTCTCTAGATTTTAATTACTCCTTCAAAGTTGTGATCTCTTTTGAGGAAGAAGTCTCCAGTCCAGAGTACTTGGTTTGGAGGTTTTTACTAGCCTCTTCTGACTTGAGCAGTTTGGCAGCTAAATCATCATTCTCCTTCTTCAATGATTCCATGCTTTGCTGAGCGACAGATAAAACGTTTCTCAAGCTTTGTTTCTCTGTAGTCAGGGAGTTTATGATGTTACTTCTCTGTAGTCAGCAAATTAATAAAACAAAAAAACAACATTTTTGTTTCTATTCATATGAATAGAATTAGATCCAAATGCATTGAAAATACAACTTGATTCAAACAAAGTTCTGTGCCTTTCAAATACCTGGGCATTTCAATTCATTCAAATAATAATTCTTGTGATAATCTACTTACCAAGATTATGAATAAAATTCTGGATCGGGACAGTAAAAATCAATCATTTGGTGGAATAATGATCCTCTCTCAATATGTTACTCTCTTAATCCCAATTTATTACGTGCAAAACAGTCTTTTTCCCAAGGTTATCATAAGTAGAATAAATAAACTTATTAACAAAGTCTTATGAGGTTGTAAAGAGAATTATAAAACGATCATATGGTCCTCTTTCTCTAATGTTTGTAAACCTTTAAGAAAATGGTTTAAATATTAGAAATATTAATGACATTCAAAATTTATTCTCATATAAGATATGGATAACTTTTAAAGAACACAAATCTTTATGGTCAATCCCTATGCATTCTATATATTATACATCGCCCACCCTCTTCACATTAAAGTTAAGCCTTGTGTCTTTAAAGTGTTGAGAAGACTGACCAGAATAAGAGAAGTGATAGAAAAATTTATATATTGGAATATTGGAAACGACGATAGTCAATTTGGTTGGATAGATGAAGTCATTCAAATACTTTAATCTCTCTATCTGCCAATGAAGACAACTCTTGGTATAATCAGACTAAAGTCAATGAATTGTGGCACAATAGATCTTGGAATGTTAATAAAATTAAAGAAAATATTTTGCCTTCCGATATAACTAGAATTTCTAAGCTCAAGTTAACAGATGCCACATAAGATGCCATTATTTGGAATGTATTTCCTGATGGAAGATTTTTTTTCTAATAGATACATAGAAAATGATTAGGTGAATGACCAATAAATCAATGACATACAAAAAAATTATGGAATAGTATCACTCCGAAGAAGTGTTTATTCACTTTTTTTTGGATTTTAAATTGATATATTTATGTTATTTTAATCTTACATAAAAGGAATTTAAGTCTTGCATCCAAATGTCAAAACTGTGACAATTCAGAAATTGTTAACCATCTTGTTGCTATTTTTAATATTGCCTCAGAAATCTAACAATATTTTGCAGGTCTTTTCGACATACTAATAAGTAAATATATGATTGTCAATCACATAATCAACATTTGGTTCATGTCAATCATTAAATTCATTCATATAAGAAGCATTTTACCCTCTATCATATGCTGGGACGTTTGGTCTGCGAGAAATAAAACAAAACACAAAAACTTCAAGTGAAACAATGTTTTTAGTCAGTCTAAATCTCAGCTATCTGACGATAACTAATTGACTAATTGCTATTCTAATTTTCCTTTCATATTACTAACTTTTGTGGCAGGGTCATCCATGACCAAATATTTTTAATACAGGTACCATACAATACTCATAACTGGGGGTGAGACTTAAAAGACAAGGATCATGAGAAAATTGTGACTCAAAATGGTGGATTTGGTGTTTATAATCTCAGGCCAAATGTTGGTCAAAACTTCAAAAATCAAGATAGTTTAACTCTAATAGATGTTTTTGGCCCATAGTTAACAAATCAGGCCCAAATATATTAAATATAATTTTTATCCTCACACATGGTCTAAATTGTACTACCACGTTTTTTTCCCTTTCAATGAAATTTATATTTTTTCAAATAATAATAATAGGCTTATAACTATCACTTATCTTTTGTTTTATTTACAAAATATATATAATTAAAAATTAATGGGTTAAGGCGATTTTTAATTATTGTCAATTTCTTTTATTTTTCATGGTTATTAAAATAAATAATAGAAGTATAACTGTTTAAAATATATAGATAAAAACAAAAAGTTTTGATTAAAAGTAATTTTTTTTAAGTCAAACATAAATAAGATAATGTTTCATCTTCCTTTTCAAAATTCAAATAAATATTGATAAAACTAACAAACAAATAAAAACAAAATCAATAAAAAATAAAAAAAATAAAAAATATTAGATATATATATATATATATACATATATATATATATATATATATTACGATGAATTATTATATTCTTAATTCATTGACCATTGTTGATGAGCAATCTAATCAATAAGTAGTAAGATACAATATGAATTTGAATAATTGATGAAAACTATTTATGGAGGTAATTATGTAGATACGAGGTCAAATTCGGGTTATGTGAATGATATGTTGGCACTTAAGTCTAAGAATAAATTTTATATACTAATTTGTGAACAAATAATTAACTAGATCATGGTCATTGATCCCAACAGCAGAACTCATGGGATATACTTGGAATTAGGCTTAAGTTAAATGCATAAATGCAAATCATATTCAAAGAGGAAGATATGTGTAATCTTCTTTCAACCACTTATATACAGATTTCCACCATTGGTTATAAGATCCAAACCTAAAGAGAAAAAACAAATATTTATTGAGATACTCAAACATGAACAAAAGATAAAGTAAACTGAAATCAATGATACAACAAATTCGGATAAAAAAGATCAAGAGTAAATAAAAAAGAAGAAGATAATATCTTCATTATCTTGTAAGTTATTTATTATGCATCTAGAAATGTATTCATATCCAAAAATGATTATATAATTTAGATTAAGACTAAGATTCATATTATATGAACTCTATTTATTTCTTAAATAAAATATATTGCATGTTATTTTATTTTTCACTAATATTGATTGAGTTGGTAGACGTGTGGATCTAAGACTTGAAATTGCATGTTTATTTGATTTGTTAGAGATAAAACATGTTAAAATTATGTGTTTTATCGATTACAAATGTTTTTAGATGAACTTTAATTTTTTTCCTTGATTTGGGATCAAGCTACTACGGCAAAATGCACATCGTTGTGGCACATAAAGCCAAAATTGAGTAGGAAGCAAGACAATGTTTCTTCATCGCGAAAAAACCTGATGTTGTCATGGCAACTACTTGATACGTCACAGAAATACCTTTTTTATGTAACGGTGCCAAGATTCTGCAAAAAGAGAGAGCCTTAATTACAGTTTGACACCTTATATGCACCTTATGGGTTCTTTCTTACGACCCAAACCAAATGTTATGTTTGGAATTAAGTATATTTTGCGATTATTTAGTGTTTACGTGCTATATAGATTGCTTGATTAAAGTTTTCTTAACTTTCGTAAGTGAGTCATGAAGCTAACACATCACCTAAGTGAACCATATTGGCGAATTAGTTAACTTAAAAAATTTACAAGTTGATGATTAATATATTTTCAAACATTATCGATCCAAATGAAGGTTAATGTTTGGCATGAGACTAACATTTTTATTTAGGCATGAGACTGACATTTGTAAATTGGTCATGAAATGTATATCCAAAAAAGAGAAAACATCTAAAATGAATGGTCTCCCAAATTAAGTCACTTAAATTTGTATTAATATTGACTTTTCTCAAACTCATAAAACTGTATGTTAATATGTTTTCTCAAAGGTAACTTATTAGCAATGTAACATTGTGTTTTACATGTAACGTCTCATATATAAACATTGTTCTAAAGTTATATCTCGAATAAATATGTGACTTATGTGATGTATGCTATGTGTCTTGTTGTATTAAATACCTTTAAACCATTAGAAAATAGACCTCTTATATTGATAGCTTAGCTCTTTTCAATAAAAAAGAATTTGAAATTTTACCCTACAACATAGACTTCCCATTTTTAACTGTCATGATTTTTACTTGACAATAAGGACTATGTAGTTCATGATCCCCACTGAAGATAGTTTTCAAAAGGAGAATAAAGAATTTGAGGCGTAAGATAAAGTAATGAATAACTTTGGCATTATATGGGGTTGTCCCATCCGAGATCACGCATGCAATTGGGTTTCTCAAAGTAGTTGGGAATTTTATTTTTCATGATTAATGAGGTGGAGATCAAAATATTGTTAATACATTTCTCCATCATGAAGTTTCATGCCAAAATAACGACAAGGTAACATATTTTCCAGATATCAACGATCGCCTCAGTATTAAACGTACTTAAGAAATATTCCTAAGAAATTTGTGAGATCTCTACTTAGGAGGAGAAGATACTGAAATAAGAACGCCATGAGCTACATATGGTAATATCTCTACAGTGAAAAGAAAAAAAAATTATGATAAAGTATTTGATAAAGTTTCCACTGCAAAGTAGAAACAACTAACGAACCACTTGGCGCATGTTGTTGATACTTTTGTAAGAAGATGGCACATCTAAAAATGAAATGTGAAAAGTAGCAAGCTCATATAGAAGCTACCTGTATTCTCACAGTTCTGGTAGCTCTGAAGCTGGAGAATACTCTGGTTATTTCAGAGCTTGTCGATTCGTTCGACATAGCCTCATAGTAGTTGGATCATAAGCGGGATCGAAGGGTAATCAATATCTTAGAGGAGGCGCTGCCTAAGCCTAAGAAAAATATCAGTGATTTATGCAAATTCACGTCCCTAGACTGAATGCATCATATTATATCATGAAGGATATTTAAAAACAAAACTTCATCAATTTGTTTTGAAATCAAAGTGTATACACTTTCTACAATACACAATACCATCATTCCAATTATTAAAATGACACTAGAAAAATCTTTTCGTGACACCGTAAAAGTTGAAAAATTAAAATTTAATTTTAAAAATGAATTATGTATGAGTCTGAAATATTATATAGAGTAAAGTCCGATGAGTATATAACATTTCATCGCTCGGTTAACGATGTCTGTAATATAATCATATTGATTTAAGTAATTTTTTACGGATTATATGACCATCATGGTAGATGGAGAAGAATTATACATTAACTTTATGCTAAACTAATAGAAAATATTCCAGTTTTATATAAGCATGCACGAAGTTCCGACGAGTTTGAATAAGTTACTGAAAGTATTAATTATTATATCCCTATTATACCAGTTAATTAATGGATATCAATATGTTTGATTGGATTCGCGTCGAAGTTCAATTGTATAATTCATTTTTTAAACAAAAATGTTTTATTTTCTGTCATAACGAGATATACCATCTCCGACATAAAAAATAAATATACAACATTTGGGTTTAGTGATAATTATCATTTTGTTTTTTTATATATATCTTTTGTATTTCACTCATCAATATTTAAATAATATATATAAATTTGATAATTATTTAATAATTTATACGTAAAATTTGTTACGGGTAGAAATTATGCACCAATATATCCTTTTTGTTTGGTGTTATAATAACCTAAAACATCCGAATATAGTCTTTTGAATAAGACGTGATATAGTCAAAATTACCAGTTGTAACCCCAATAACTAATCGAGAATGCTACATATTTACAAGATTTTATTTAGTCCTACATTTATTGTTAGTAAATTGCTAGCACTTTTGATTTTTTATTTTCATTTGATTGTAAAATATTTTTTTAGTAAAGACTATAACTCACTTTTAGACCTTATTTAATTTATTTTCTTATATCAGTTTTTATGATTTTTTAGTATTCGATACCATATAAACTTAGTGAAGAAAAATCTTGGCTCATACAAAAGAAAGGTTTTCTCCACTATGCAACCACGAAAGAACCGCATCCCTTGACATGATTTAAAATAAAAATATATCCATTGACAACCTAAAAAATAAGTGGTATTCCTATAGGTAATAGGCTAGGGAACCATATCCTTCTGCAGATAATCCAGCCATATTGCACCGTAGGTTACAATATGTTGATCTCATAATTTTTTTTGTAATGGGTCTCTAATTTATGAAGTCTTCAATGGCCAAAGTCCTCATAAACATTATATATATATATATATAAATCAGACTATTCTATAATATATTAGTAATAGTACATTGCGATAGTGACATCAAAGAGAGGTTTGTCGCATAAAATAGAGTAAATATCTATACTAGTTACTTCATGTTGATCATTTCCATTTGTATTAAAAGTTTTTAGGAATTCTTTTCATTTTGTAAAGACATATTAAGTATATCATGTATCATGTCAAACTAATGGAATCATTAATCTGACATATAAGTGTGACTCATACACATGAAGCGGATAAAATAATCATAACTCATGATCTCGTGGAAAAGAAAATGAGCTTAATTACGCTTGTATGGTTCCATCCTAAATATATTTATAATAGAAAAGTTATAAAGAAAACCTGTTTTCTTTTAAAATAAGTAACAAACGAAAATAAAATACTATAATACATAAATATAATAAAATTAAAAAGTAAAACTTACCAAAATCTCATCGGTAGAGACAATAGTAGCTCCACAAAAAGCTTTATTTATCACTTCTACCAACTTCATATAATTGGTAACCAAAAAATGTTATTCAATAAATATTTATCGTATATTTGGTTATATAAATGACAAAAACATAAAAATAATTTTAAATCTAATTATCAAAACCTTTATAATTGTTTATCTATGATTTACGTGGAGACAAAGAGGTAATTTCTCAAATAATAAAACCATTTGTTATATGTTCAAATGAAGATATTGAACATAATCATATAAGGCATGAAAAATTATTAGAATTTCATGACTTAACTTATATGTATAACGAATGTTAGGGATTGATGAGGTCATATATTATTGGAAGAGGTGCCTCATATGAGTCAAAATAATTTAAAGGATACTTTAGACTTAAAATAAGAGAAATATATCTTTAACATTTTGTGTCGGTTGTATGGATTTTGACTCAAGTGTATGCCTCCTAAAACAATTTTTATATTAATGAACTTTCATGATATCAAACATTGACCTAACCCATAACCCAAAAACTCGCTACAAATATCATAAGAGACCTTATTAATTGAGGGGGATGAACGATACTAATCAATAAGCTGCTCAATTATCTCATTACCTATTACAATAATATTAACTCCACCTTGACCAAATTACGAAAATACTTTTAACTATATTCTTACCTCATCAGATTGGAAACCACGGTGGGAGTGGAAGCACCCGGATAACGAAAATCCAAAGCTTCAAACTATTTTCTAACTCCATCGTATAATAGAAAGTGAAATGCAAGTAGATCTGCCCCCGATGGTTGAAGAGGGCCAGTAGAAGAAGAACATATTAGAGCCTTATCTGAGAGTGATAAAAGATCTTAATTACAAGATGATTTTGCTAAGTTATAAAAATAAATAAAGGCATGAAAATACAGAGATAAGCCGATAGAGATTTAATTGTACGAGATGATCTGAAGCAGCCTTCAGGGTAAAATTTAACTAAAAATCACCAACTTTTTAAAAACGATCCTGAAACTAAAGACGATTTTAGTTCTTTGGAGTTCATCAAGAGTTCTTTATCATCGTCAGAAGTCTCTTCATCTTCATCAACTAGTGATTACTTTCAAAAGAATAAGAAATATAAGCATCGAGATAAGCATTAAAGTAAGAAAAATGCTAGTCAAAGTAAAAAAATAAAAGACCGGGATGCTTTAGGAAAGAAGCATCCGAAAAATAAAAAAATAGATTATCGTTTGAAGGAAAATGAATCGAATGATCATAGCATAGACCGGTTGTTGAGCGACCTATTTGTCGTCCGATCCGGACATGGAAAATTTGCTGATTCTGGTGAAGTCCATCGGTTTAGCCAATGGCATAATTGGAGGCAATCCCTTTTATCAGCAAATATAATATCCAAAAATCTCTCTAGACGTCTTGATATTTTCAAAATGGAGAAGTACAATGAGAATAAAGATTCAGATAATCAGTTAGAGTAGTTCAAAAAAATTATGATGAGTTTCCACGATGATGATAAGTTGATGTGTCAAGAATTTTCTCAAACTTTCAAAACAAATGCTTAGAAGTGGTATGATAGGCTTTCGAGGGGTCAATTAAATTTTTAAATATGTTCTAGGTGTCCATCCGAAGGAAATTATGAGAAGCAAGAAGCTCAGAGGAAATAAAAATACGATACTTCATTGTCACCAACTTGTTGCTGAAAGTTTAAAAGAATGCGTTAGCCCATTTGTGAATACCAAAAATGGTTTGGCCGATTGTTACGAGCATATAACTATAGCATCTCCAAGGCAAGGGTTGTTATCTGGAGATTTGGCGAATATGGTTACTAGAATGAGTAGAGACTTGGGGTGGTTTGTTAAACCGATCAGAAAAAAAATGTAGCAAAACTAAACTATTAAGGCAGCCTCGACATAAAAACCTCTCGCAATTGCATCATAGCCACATGTTGGTGGTCAGTCCCAGATTTCTTCCAATAATCGTCCGTGAAAGTCTGCTCAAGGTTCTAGCTGACATAGGTCGAATCAATGTCAAAAATCCAAACCAAGGGAAAATCAATGGGTTTAATCTAGCTATTTTACCAAACTGATTGAAAATATGGCAATAGTTTATGATAAGGCCAAAGATTTTGTACAATTATGAAGGCCTTTGCCTATCCAAACCTTAAGAGAAAAACTAAATACTCATTTTTGCATATATCATGAGGATATGAGACATGATATAAAATATTGTATAACCTTGAAACAAGAAATTTAGATATTGATGAAAATGAGAAATTGACAACTTTTGTTAAAGCACAAGGAGAAAATAGACGCGGGCTTAACATTAGCAAAGAGAAAGCAGCTTTACCAACTGTTTGAAGGCCAACTATAGAAGCTTCTAAAGTACAACACACTATGGTGATTATAGAGCAGTTCGATGTGGATTTAGAATATTTGGATCCAGATTCAGAGCGAGGTCGTGTGAATATGATAAATGAAGGCAGTGGAATGGTTTCTAAGTGATGTCAATTCTTCGAATCATTAACAATATTCAGGGTAGATACGATGACAACACCTTCGAGCTGTTCCAGAAATAGGCACATATGCAGTTTAAATGATCAATTAAAATGAAAAATTTCAACTCACTTGTATCAATACCCTGCACCATTTATAGTTTTTTTGTTGAAGATCATATAAAAAATATTGTTGGGCTGCATGAAGATGTTATGATAATAGAGGTATCTATCTATGTCTGCTTACAAGAAAATAAAGAACCCAACTGTTATTCAATATTCGAATCAAACCATAGTGGGGTTTACGGGAAAATCTGCGGATATAATTATGGAATTTGAAGGAGAGATAATTCTTGGCAAGCGACCATTTAAGAAAACTATCAGAGTGTTGTTTGTGGTGGTAAGTTGTCTGAATCCTTATAATGTTATTTTTAGAAGTTCTTGGCTTTCAATGATGTATGAAATTGCATCAATCGTTCATCAATGCTTAAAATATTTCGTTGGAGGCCAAGTCGGACTTGTTCGGAGTAGACAGAAAGTAGCTAGAGAGTTCCACGTTACTCCACTTGCTCCAAAATCTCTCGACGGTATACTTGCTAAACAAGAATAACAATTACTAGAGTCCACTTTGGATTATAGCCATATAGATGATCCAATGGAGACCCCTAGTGCGGTTATTCCGATTGAAGAAATGGAACTTCATAGTTTGGCCAATAGGAAAATGTTAGGGTTGGGTCTAAGTTACCAGTAAAGTTAAAACAAGAATTGTTGATCTTTTTGTCCAAGTAGTTACATGTGTTTGCATGGTGTATTAAAGATGTAACAGTTATGCCAGCTAGTATTATATGTCACAAATTATCAATACGATCAGACACAAGACTTGTAATTTAAAGAATAAAATTTTCTAAAGAAAAATCCGAAGCAATTTGTAAAGAAGTCAACCAGCTAACAAAAGTAGGTCAGATAAGGGAATCTCAATACCTGTTTTGGACGACAAACTCGGTGATGGTAAATAATAAAAGTGGCCAATGGTGAATGTGTATTGATTTACCAATCTCAATAGAGCTTATCCTAAAGATCCATTTACGGTGCATCAGATAGACTAGTTGGTAGATTCCACCTCTAACATAAAATTATTATACTTCATGGATTATTTTGCTGGTTACAACTAGATCCAAATAGATCTGAATGATCAAGATCATAGTACATTTATTACTGATCGGGGGCAAAATTGTTATTAGGTGATGCATTTAAGTTTTCAAGAATGCTGGATCTAGTAAACAAGGCATTTGCCAGCCATATCGGCAAAAAATATAAATGTACATATTAATGACATGATGATTAAAAGTATAACGGAGGAATAACATTTATCTGATCTCAAATAAACTTTCTCCAATTTAGAAGCCATTAATTTAAAGCTGAATCAGAAGAATTTTAATTTTAGTGTGCGATCCGGAAATGTTTTAGGTTATATTATCAATGAAAAGGGAATTCAATAAGATCCAACACAATTAGATGCGTTATTAACCATGAAACCAGATCCACAAAAGAAGTTTAAGTGTTACCTGTAAAATTGACAATTTTGAATCAATTTGTGTCAAGATCGTCAGATATATATGCATAATGTTTTCGAGTGTTAAGAAGCGCAAAGAAATTTAATTGGTCTCCAAATTATGACAAAGCATTTATCGAAATAAATAAACATTTTTCTTATCCTAAAACATTATTTAAAGCAGTGGAAGGAGAAAGACTTTATATATACTTGGCCATTTTGGATCATGCGTTAAGGGCAGTATTAGTTTGGGAGGTTGATAATAACCCTCGTCCGGTCTATTACATTAGTAAGACTTTGTTGAATGCTGAAAAATATAGCTAAAGTTGGAAAATTTAGCCCTAGTCTTGGTAAGAGTAGCCAGAAAAATGAGGCCTTATTTTCAAGCGCATTCTATCACGGTTCAAACTTCTTTCCATTGAAAAGTATGTTGCAAAACCCAGATATATCGGGTCGAATGACAAAGTGGTGTGTCGAATTGGGAGATTATGATATTGATTTTTCTAGTCGAACATCAATCAAGGCACAAGTTGTGGCAGACTTGTTAGTTGAATTCTATTCAGATCGACCTTATGTGGAAACCCCTACCATTAAACTAGAAATATAATGGGTGGTTCGAATAAATGAGAGATCAAGCATGTTGGAATGTGGGGCATGCATTTGTCTAATTTCCCCCTTTTGGGATTTGATATACCAAGCCATCCGCTTTAGTTTCGAAGAATCTAATAATGAATTTGAATATGAAGCAGCGATGGCTAGCTTGAAGACTATATCTGAAGCAGTTGATGTTCCAACAATTCCCATGAAGACTATATCTGAAGCAGTTCCTTTTGAAAGATGGGGGCTTGACTTAGTTGGCCCACTACCAATGGCTTTGAGAGGGCGTCAAACTAATATTTTGGCAGTTGACTACTTTTCAAAGTTGGCAGAAGTTTCACCTCTCTTTGGAACTAATTTTAAAGAATTAATAAAATTTATTATATCCCATATATGTTAAGTTCCAAATACATATGAGTATTACAACAGACAATGGCCCCCAATTTGACAATAAAGATATAGAAGTATTATGTGCATTGGGAGGAATCCGACATTATTTTTTCTTCATCTTTCCATCCCCTAGACAACAGACAGTTGGGAGTGGTAAACAAAACCAGATTAAAAGGTCTTAAGAAGAATTTAGATGGACAACGTGTAAATGGCCAAGCTATCTACACGCAGTTTTTGTGGGCTTATCCAACTACTCCACATGCTGCTACACAATAGTATCATTTTCCTTGGTCTGAGGGAAAAATGCAATAGCTTCAATAAAATCTACTATTCCCTCTTTCAAAGTCCATAATAATGCCAAAGAAGATAATGAGATTGCAGTAAGGGATCAACTATACTTAGTTTAAGAAAAGAGACTCAAAGCTCATTTAAGAATGATGCATTATAAAGGCTTAATGGAGAGCAGATATGCATAAAAAAAACAAAGAAGATAGTTTCAAATCAGAGATAAGGTTTTTAGAAATGTATTTTTACACACTAAAGATAAGAAATTTGGAAATTTGGCTCCAAATTGAGAAAGCCCCTATACTGTTGTAGAAAGAATCAAGAGTAGAACATATCGGTTAATTTATCAAGAACGCATTCCATTTACGCACCCATGGAATGTTAGACATCTGAGATTATACCTTGAGTAAGGTTTTGTGTAAATATTTACTTTATCCTTGTTTAAATTAAAATATTTAAGAGGCGTACTCTTTCCTACCTTGGTGGCTCAGGGAGGTTTTAACGAGTTGCCCATATAATCAATCTACTGGTTTTTGCCTTTCAAAAATCTTGTTCCTAAGTATATTCTGTAATTGTGTGTGCCTTCGAATGTATTAGCTTCAAATGGATTAATTTTGAAATTTTGTATGCCTTTGAATGGATTACCTTCTAATGGTTTATGTTTGAAATTTTTATGCCTTCGAATGGATTACCTTCGAATGAGTTGTGTTTGAAATTTATATGCCTTCGAATGGATTGCCTTCGAATGGTTTGTGTTTGAAATTTATATGCCTTCGAATGGGTTACCTTCAAATGACATTTGTTTGAAATTTGTATACCTTCGAATGGTTTGTTTATTAAGAGTAAAGGTAATCGAAATAAATTGGAAGTTAAGAGATATAAGAAAATAGAATAGAGTTCATTAAATAAAAAATAAAAATAAAAATCATTCCAATGGTTCAAGGATTCATAACAAAAAGTGTTTTGATACTTTCAAAGGCTTACCCAAAATCCGACACAAATTTACAAAATTTCTGTAACAATAAGGACTTATACAAAATTGTAAGATTTGAAATTGTTAACCTTTGGGCTTTTTCCCTTCGGATTCTTATTCTTTTTCATCCGAACTACCCTTTTTGGAATCCATTTCATCATTACCATTAGATTTTTTGTTTGAAGACCCCTCAAAAGCATTTATCTCATTGGCTAAAGATATGTTCAGGGGAAAAAACTTCTCTAGAACCCATCCCCATAAAGAGCCAAGTGTTAGTTTTGGAAGCTTTTTATGAAATACCAAAACCATGTCCGACTTGATTGAGGTATCTCGCTCATTTAGTTTATCTACAGTGGTGTCCGTATATGCTTCAACAGCGCCATTTGCTTCATGTGTAGACTTGGCTTAAAAGACTTGATCTATTCTTGTAACTCTTTCTTGGAATTTTCTAGAGTCATTTTTGCACCCAAGATCCGATCGATAGCATATTTGTCTGTTTTCTGCTGAGATTTCAATCAAGTAATCTCCGTAGAACTGGATGCCTGTATTTTTTCAAAATCTCATTGAACCTTGACCATTTATTGTTTAAGAGTCTCAACCTATTTTTGAGTGTTTCAACCTTTTTGAACGATCCACTGGCCTTAGTATTGTCTTTTTTCAAGAAAATTTGTAACTTTTTGTTTTCTTCTTGGAGAAAATAAATAGTTCCTCTTTGGGATTTGCCTTCCCTTTCCACCTCAATAACAGGTTTCACATAACCCATTTTTGAATACCCAAATGTATCATTTTTCTTCGAAACTTTGAAAAGTATCCCATCTTATATTCTGTTAGTTGCAATACTTGGAAAGGCTTTGCCAAAAATGCTTCGTAATCAAATCCTATCAATAAATCCATCGGATTATTCACTATAGCAGTTGCATATCCCTCAAATTCTTGAAATGGAGTGGTAGGGTCGAGTGCAGGAATGGTGGGAATACAAGTATCCGGATGTAACACTAACTCCGAACTGGTTAAATTTTTTACTTTTGTTTTTTCTTCTTTCGGAACTGCCTTGCTTGCTTTTTTTTAGTCTTCATTTTCTTAGACTTAAGCATATATGTAGACACATCCCCTCCCTCCATAGTGGCAATGACTTTTGCATCATTTAGATAATGTGTAAAGTGCTTCGTATAACTGAAAAGAAAAAGAAATTAAAATAAATGATGAAATGATCAAACAAATGAGAAATACATATTTGAAGAAAATTACCTAAGCTCTTCCAAAATCGAGTCTTCCATATTTTGTCTTTCTCTAAAAGATCATCCACTACTTTGTAGTCATTCACCATATTGTAGTAGTAGAAGGGGATATGAGAATTGCGAGATAGCCCTGCAATAGTCGTCATTTGTTCCATGGGCATTGGAGTTTTGGAAAGCTTGGATGCTATGATATAAGCCATCAAAGTGAACCAGGTGTTTGGACTGGCCTGGCTCAGACATAACCGAAATATATTGTAATACATAAGATTCCAGGATCCATGGGAAATCAAAGGCCCCAGTTGAAGACATCGGTATTAACTACTAGCTGGTTAGGACTGCAAGTCATTGGAGTTTCCCCAAGTTTAGGTAGTCTAACTCTAATCATGCCCGAGAATCCCCATTTCGTACGAACAATATCGACTTTTTTTTCGTGAAAATAAACGTAAGATATCTCATTCAATGCTAAAAGATATTTTACACTTACTCTCTTAAAAATGTCTCTGACGTGTCCAGGCAATGAGATCGAGAGCTCTTTAGATTCTTCTTCAAGAGCTTCACCTTTTCCTTGAACTTTTTTTCTGGTTAAAATCTTGTCAATAAAGTGATTTGAAGTTTCTTTCGTTTGACCAGATGTCTCAATGGGAGAGTCTTCACTAAGATCTTCCATAACTTCTTCTATCACCTTCAGTTCCGATCTTGATGCCCCGATAAGCTGAGTACTAACATAATCATCCATAAAATGTGTTTCTTCCATATTTGAATTTGGTGGAAAGGAAGAGTCAAACAATATTAATGGCTCCATAACGGCTTTAGCCTTTCCCTTTGATTGTCTAGTCACTTTGAGTGAGGTGACATCCTCCGAAGGCCACCCCGCAACTTTAAATGTTGAATGTGTTCTTTGACTTGTAGCCCCTTGAGATTGCGATGGTCTTGAGGGACACCAGTCTGAAGTGAACGATTGAGCAGTTGTAGAAGGCTCTAAGGGAATATTGCGGCTGTAAGGATAAATGCTACCATAATCAATAACTTGAGTAGTGATAACTGGAGGTGAAGCAAATGGCATCACAATAACGATTCTAGCTTTCTTCTTCTCTTCATCTAACTCGGATAAATTCAACCAACCGCCTTTGATTAGAGTGGTTCTAGTAATAAACATACAAACACCAAAGCCTTAATTTTTTCTTTCTTATATGATAAATTTTCTCTTTCTAAGGATATGTAAAACATGAAAAATTAAGAGTTAGTATATATAGAGATAGAAAAAAGTACTTGAGAGCCCTACTAATAAGTTTTTATCATTCTTGAGTACCCTAAAAACTAGGTGGAGGCGTGCCCACTAATAAAATATCTAGGGAAATGGAAACGTTGCTAATTGATTGGCTTAATTTACCTAGGGCCAAACAAATCCGAGGTCCAATGAACAGTTGACACGTGTCAAAAGGGTAACTTTATTAAACTCAAAACTGATTCGAACAACAATTCGAAAAATTAAGCAAATTTGATTCAAGTAAATATTTCTTAGTCCTCCAAAGAAGTCTTTGAGAGGATTAAGGTGGCTGTATGATGGGGTAGGATATTGTTGGAAGCGGTGCCTTATAGAAGTCTGAATAACTCGAGAGATATTTTAGGCTTAAAATAAAAGAAATATATCTTTAACCTTTTGACTCGGCTGTATGCCTCCTAAAACAATATTTATACTAATGAGCTTTTATGATATCAAACCTTAACCCAATCCATAACCTAAAAACCCATTATAAACACCCTAAAAACCTCATTAATGAGGGGGATGACAAAAATGAACGATACTAATCAATATGTTTCTCAATGATTCAAAAATTCCAATCCATTGTTAGATCTTAACTTCTCTAGCTTCCTTACAAACTAATGCTCCACTAGTTTCTTAATATTTACAAAATTTTAACGCTTCATTTTTAGACTCCAAAAGTATAATTCATATGTGTGTTGTATAGACATCACTTATGGTTATAAAATGCATACCACCTCTCATTGTAAGATGTCTTGCAGGTGAACAAAGGTCTAAATGAATAAACAGAAGCAAATCTTGAGTTGTATGGTTATTGTTCGTAAACCTGACTCTTTTAATTTTTCCTAACACATTGTTCTTATAGAATCATATGCTCAAAACTTTATCACTATCCAATAAATCTTCCTTGCTAAGTTCATTTAGTCATTTCTCATTTATATGGCATAACCTTATATGACACAATTTGGAAAAATCACTCTTAAACCTAGACACATCTCTGACCACTACATATTTCTTAATAACAAATACACCATTAGTTTTATAGGATTTTATAAAAACGAGTGACCCTAAAAGACCTTAGATTTGTCATATCCATCTATATGATTATATAATTGATTTCGTAACATTCATATAGGTAAGAGGTTTCTTTTAACATAAAGAATACGTCACATTTCTATGATTTTCTCAGGTTGATTGGAATACTTGAGTCTCACATTCCTCGTTTATTTTATACTATAGAGAAATTAGTTCCCTTATAAGATTTTTTCACCCACAAAAGCCTTTGGAACTTGAAGCTAACGTTTGTTGGATATCATATTGTATTATGCTCTCGAGTCTAGAACCCACTTGTTACCATACATACAAGCATAAACCATCATTACATCAGTATAGTTATATCCATCCGAAATAATTTAAGAATCTTTATCTTCAAACTTTTACAGATTATATATTATTTCTTCATCTCATAATAATTCTTCTTGAAACGACTTTTTTTCTCTTCCAAAGCCATTCACTCTATATCGATTAGTTGATCCTCTAGATTTGGATATTGAGTCTCGTGTCTTCTTGTTTGAATATTTTTTGGAGGCCTCTCTCTCACAGTCAATCCATCAAATGACTCTTCAGATCCCCATAACAATAGATTCTTCAAACACCTAACTAAGTAAGTCATACCTCAAACTCAATATTAAAGCACTAAGAGGCTTGAAAAACACTTCGATGTATATCTCTTATAACTTTCTCATCAATAATATTAGACAATCCTTTATGTAAAATAAGATATTTAATATTAATTATCTAGATATTGAAATTGTTATCTCCCGTTGAATTTATAGTATTATAAAGACATTATATTGAACTCATTTTATTGATATTTATCATTTCTCTTAGTGTTGATCATTGAAGATCAATTACTTTCCCGATCCACGCTTATTAAACGATTGGTTAAGGAGAAATTAAACCTCAGTTTGGAAAATCAACTTTCAAATCTGTACTTAAACTCTTGCAAATACGAAACACTTAAAATCATAAAAATAATTAACACATCATTTATGTAGTTCGGATTATGGAGTAATTCTACCTCCACGGAGAATAAATATGAATTTATTGATGGATTAATTACAATAATTACAAGAACACTAATTGCCAGCTCACATAATATGTATAATATTTCTCAACAACATAATATAAGTCTTGAGATGTTTTTATGAACTTTTAATATTTATTTAAGTGTCATCCTTTGTGAGTATCTCTTAAGAATTCATCAATTCTCAAATCACTTAATTCTTTTATTATTATTCATCCTCCGAAACCTTATATATATATATATATATATATATATAGATCACAAACATACAAATTTCTCATTACAACAAACAAAAACAGTTACAACACACTTGTACCAACTTTGACACGTCATGAACAACGACTATTATCAAATAGTACATTGAATAAGTTACAACAAAACTTGTACCAAGTATGGCATGTGTTGATCAACACATATTATTAATTTATTCATTTAAGCCCAAACTAAAATATCAAATTTAGATTCAGACCGATTTCCAAACCACCTAAATCTTAGAGCTTCATAAGACCAAATCCCCTTATTAAGTTTGAAATCATGTTGAGACCGAACCCTTTGCGGATGTTGAATCTCTATATCAACGCCAACACTATTATACCGAAGTCAAACCTATATCAAACCTAAGTTACATCTTCAATAACTTTGAGAATATTTTAACATAATTCTTATATTGTACGTTATAGAAACCTATTTCTTTTAGATGATGTTTTATACCTTGTTAGACACAGTTATTTGATGGGATTTTTAGATTACAAATAAAAAATAATAAATTTTTTATAATATCATTTTGTTTATATAAACCAAGTGTTTTGGTTAACAAAATTATACATTAGTTTATAATCCCATTTTCCATACACAAATAATTACTAAGTAAGCCATTATACGATAATTTAAAACATATAGTTATTATAAATTGTTAGAATAATAATAATAATTTATTATTGATTTTTTGATGTTCTATTCTCTTGTACATCTCCTATATTTATATTAGTATATTATCATGTTTCAAATACAAAATAATATTTTTATCTAATATAATAATTTTCTTATATTTTTTTTTACTAATTGAATAATATTCTTAAATCAAGAGTTATTATTAAATATTTTTCAAAATCTTCAATACTCCCCCCTCAAATTGAATAGTCAGATTTCCAATACTCAACTTGCTCAGAATTTTAGTGAATATTCACCTTGTTATAGCTTTAGTATGATGTGTGTTAGCTGATCCTCCGATCTTACAAAATGAAGTTTAATTGTACCACCTTCAATTCTTTTCTTTATAAAGTGTCTATCTACTTCCACATGTTTAATTTTATCGTGTTGGACACGATTTTACGAGATATATATTGCTGCTTTATTTTCACACTTGAGTTGACTCAGAAGAGATGATAAAAATGCAATTTCAGCCATTAATTTCTTGATCCACAAAATTTCTGTTACTCTAGAAATTCCTCAGAATTATACCTCAACACTCAAAAGTGCCACAATTCTATGCTTATTAATTATCCATATCACTAAGTTTCCCCCAACTAGTGTATTGTAAACTGATGTAGACCTACGATCATTTGGGTTACCATCCCAATATGCAACATTGTATGCTTCAATATTTAGATTCCTATTTCTTTTGAAAATAATTTCATTCCCGGACGTGTATTTAAATACCGTTATATCCTCATGACTGCTTCCATATGATCCAATTGTGGTTGGTGCATAAAATGACTTACAATCCTAACCACATGTGATATATTTCCTTGAGTTATGTGACAAGTAAATCAGTTTTCTAACTAGTTGTTGGTATCTTTATTTTTCTAGCCAGATCATCACCTTTAACCATTTTGGAGCCCATGATTAATATGCATTGAAGTATTCACTCGTTTACAAGCAACCATTCATTTTTTTATAAGTAAATCATGAATTTACTTCCTCTGAGCTATAAATATCCATTTGATTGAACGTAAAACCTCGAACCCAAGGAGTATTTTAACGCTACTAGATCGACATCTCAAATTCAGTGAAAAAATTCGTCCTTAGCCTTGAAATTTCTTTATTGTTGTTTCATATGATGATCATGTCATGTAAATAGATTATTAAACAAGTGATCATGTTATCTTCTTTTTTTCCAGAAACAACGTATGATCAGAGTTACTTTTTGTGTACTCGTACTACTTCACTACCAGAGTAAATCTTCTAAACCATGCGTGTGGGGAATGTGTGAGCCCATACAGCACATTCCGAAGTGGACACACTTCATTTTTTAAAAACCCATCAGAGAATGCTGGTGGAGCCTCTATATATACTTCTTATTTCAAGTCTTCATGGAAGAAAGCAGTTTTTACATCAAATTGGTAAATTGGCCAATTTTTGTTTGCTGCGACTAAGAATAAATCTCGAATTTTGTCCATCATTTCGATTAAAAAAAGGTTTGGAATATTAAATTCCGTAAGTTGGTGTGTACCCTTTTTCCTCATGTTGAGGCTTGTAGTAATCTATGGTTCCATCAATTTTATGTTTGATAGTGAAGACCCATTTACATCCAATCGGTTTTTCTCCTGGTGGAAGTTTGCATTTCTCTCAAGTACCATTCTTTGCAAGGGGATCCATTTTGACATTCATGGCCAACCTATATTCCTTCTTTTGTGTTACTTCTTGGACAATTTTTAGAATTTCATAGGTGTAAAGATTTATAGTAAATACATTGACCTCTTCTTACATACTCCATTTAACGATGTTTCCCGTAGGATATCTGATGGCTCGAGGAACATGGTTGGGTGAGTAACGTGTAGGTGGGACTCTACAACTATTCTTACAAGATAAAACATATCTACCTTATTCGGGAACTTCTCCACTAGTATTAATATATATATATATATATATATAATCATCAATTATAGAGGAAGTAATTGGACTGAATGGTTCATTTACCTTTTGTAGGATATAATTTGAAGATTGATCATTGGTAGGTATGAAATCAATGGTCCGCTCTATGTTGATGGGTGACTCTGTGGATACAATATCTGAAATGATTGGGGAATTTAATAGAAATCAGTCTCAAGAAAATTTCAATATATTGTGGCATATATACGATGATTGAGTGGATTATAACACCGATACCGTTTTTGATGAAGTGCATAACCCACAAAATCCATTTTATGAAACAATGATCTAGTTTTGATATATCACATTTTGGAACATGAGAAAATACGGAACAACCAAATTTACGAGGTGGGAGAGTTAAGGTAGGTGGTAGATTTGTGTGGGTTTCCAGAATTTGAAGTGGAGTTTTATAGCCAATAATTTTTGTTGGTAAATGGTTAACTAAGTAAGTTGACATTGCAATAGCTTCGAGACAGAAGTGTTTGAGAATATAAGACTTTGATGAGTCCGGATTCTGTTACCCATTCGGACAGGGACAATTCGGACAAAGACCACCTTAGCGGACAGGGGAGTTCGAACACCACCTCCATTGGACTGTTCGAACTAGAACTAAAGTACTTAAAAACCTAATAACTTCTTGACTAAGCTGCCTGCTCTCCTACTAAGAGCACATGGGTCCTTAAACTTGACTCGGGTCCATTAAACATGAACCGAAAGCCCATAAGGCCCAAATGTAAGGGTATAAATATCCAACCACCAACATTAAATGAGGGTAATGAAAATTAAATACAACCAGGCTGCTTAATTCTCCCTCTACTCTCTACTCAAAACATTAAATACTTACAAACTTCCACAAAAATCTAAATAAAAGATACGATCTTACCCTCAGACGAAAATAAACCACTCCTAATTGGCGACCACAGTGGGAGCACGACGGTACCTGAATCGAGCATTCAAAACCATCAAGAAAAATCAGTCTGAATAAATCCGGACGCCCCGGAAGTACCACCAGCTCTGCTTGAAGTGGTTGGTGAAAATGATGAGTATACCATCGAGGAGCGTGATAGATTGAAGGGCGAGATAGAAGCTCTGAGGGTAGAAAAGGCTAAGATGGGCATGAAAGATAAGTCAAAAGCATCAGTCGCTCATCATACCGACAACCCTAGAGATCATGAGCCTTCGAAGACTCATGTGAGTACCAAGAAAACTCATGCTAGCTCCAAAAAGTCTCACCGGTCTAAACTAGTGGAGAGTTCTGACTCAGACTCAGAGTTTTCTGGTAGCTCCTCGGATGAGGAAGGAGTTGAAAAGTCCTTGTCCTCTAGCAGCGATGAGGGCCGATCCAAAAAGAAGCAAAAGTTGATTAAAAAATATTCAAAAAAAGGGATAGATATGGGAAATTGAAGAAGAATATAGGCAAATGGTCGTCTCACAGCCGGAGGCATGTAGACCGAATACTGATGGATCCTTTTGCCTTCCACGATGAACCAGGTATCTTTGAAACTCCCAATGAGGGTACTGTGTTTAATCGTGGCCGGAATTGGAGACAATCTCCATTGTCTTCCAAGATTATGTCCGGAAACCTCCCTAAGAGGTTCGATAGCACTAAAATGGAGAAGTATGATGGCAGTACTGATCCGGACAACCACTTGGAGCAATTTTAAAACTTCATGATGAATTTTGATGATGACGACAAGTTACTCTGTAGAGTATTCTCCCAATCCTTTACGGGGAGTGCTCTAAAATGGTATAACAGCCTACCTCAAGGCTGCATCAAGAATTTTCATACCTTTTGGGTGGCCTTTCGAAGGCAGTTTGTTGGGAGTAAAGAGATGAAGGGCAATAGGGACACAATAATCCATTGTGCCCAAGAACCAAACGAATCATTGAAAGAATACATAAGTCGTTTTGTAAACACCAAAAATGGGTTAGCTGATTGCTTCGAGCAAGTAGCAATAGCATCCTTGAGACAGGGTTTAAACCCTGGAAATTTGGCTGATTCGGTGACCAGAAAGAAAGCCATGACTTGGGGAGGTTTACTAAATCAGGTTGGAAAGCAGATTAACGTTGATGGAACAAAGAAAACTAGGGTGCACAGGCAGGTGAGGTCTGCCCCGGTTGCACCGAACCCCAATCAAAATCAGTCCGGGAGCAAGGCAAAGGAGACCGGACAGGGGCATAACAGGGCTAAAGCTCAATCTCAGCCAGCTGCACCTGCTCAGAGTCAACAATCTAGAAATAAGAGAGGGCCTTGGGTTCAACCGGAGTGGTTTGCAGAATTAAAAGAAAGTGTGGCTACCATTTATGATCAAACAAAGAAAAAAGTGCACTATAGAATACCGGACGCACTGCAATCTCCTAAGGAGCATCGTAACAACTCTTTCTGCCAGTACCATAATGATACTGGCCATACCACTGACGATTTTATAGCCTTGAAACAAGAGGTTCAGAACTTGATTGAAAGAGGAAAGGTGGGGGCATATGTCAAAAGAAGAGGAGGAAATAGGCCTGATTATGCTCATCGGGTTGGTCCAAGCAATGCTGCTCCGGAGGGAGCTATGGTTATAATCGAAAGATTTGATGTAGAATCAGAATACTTAGATCCTGATCCAACTCGAAATAAAGTGGGTGCCATTGAGGAATGTTGTAAAACGGTCTCTGGGCTTATTAAGTTTTTTGAGTCACTTACAATTTTCAGAGGGGATACTATGACAGCTCCTACTGCTTCTTCGAGGAAGACGAATGTTCAAACTTTAGCCACCCAGCTAGAAGGAGGCATGACCTCCTATCAATCACAAATTCCATTTCCCTTCATTGTTTTCGATGAAGATGACTTAAGGGATATAGTTGGCCCTCATGAAGATGTTGTTGTCATAGGAGCATCCATTGGGGGCAATGACATAAGACAAATCTTGGTGGATACTGGAAGCTCAGCCAATATCCTCTTCCTAACCACTTATAAAAAGATGAAAAATCCAGCCGTAATTCAGTGTTCGGACAGATCAATTGTGGGTTTCACTGGGAGCTCAGCAGATGTGATCGGGGAGTTCGAAGAGGAAGTTTTGTTGGGCAAGGGCCCTTTCAAGAATATGGTCAGGATACATTTTATTGTGGTGGATTGTCCCACTTGTTATAATGCTATTTTAGGGAGGTCTTGGCTCTCTAGGATGCATGCAGTGGGCTCGACAGTCCACCAATGTTTGAAATATGTTGTTCAAGGACAAGTGGGAGTTGTCTGAAGCCGTCAAAAGGTTGCAAGAGAGTGTTATGCTACAACACTGGCTCCACAGACGTTGTGGGCAGTTCGTATCAACGAAGAATAGCAGTTTGAGGGGCTTTCTGGGGGTGAGGGTGAAATTGATGACCCCAGAGAGACCCCTGGAGTATTGATACCAGTTGAAGAAGTTGAAACACATTCTTTAGAAGAAGGGAAACGTGTTAAGATAGGGTCCAAAATGCCACCCGACATGAAGAATAAGATGTTAAAGTTTCTAAAAGACCATCAGCATGTTTTTGCTTGGTGCAATGCTGATGTTACTGGGGTTCCAGCAGATATTATATCACATCACCTGTCCATCCGAAGAGACATAGCACCCGCGGTACAGAAGAGAAGGGCTTTTTCCAAGGAAAAGGCTAATGTTATTGTTCAAAAAGTTGACAGGCTCACAAAAATGGGGCAAACAAAGGAGTCTCAATATCCTTTGTGGAATGCCTATCGGTCTTGGTAAAAAAGAAAAATGGCAAGTGACGTATGTGCATTGACTTCACAGATCTCAATAGGGCTTGCCCAAAAGATTTATATCCTGTTCCTCGGATTGATCAGCTGGTAGATTCCACCTCTGGGAATAAGCTGCTATCCTTTATGGATGCTTTCTCCGGGTACAATCAGATTCAAGTAGATCCGAAGGATCAGGAGCATACCACATTTGTCACTGACAGGGGTCTTCATTTCTACAAGGTGATGCCATTTGGATTGAAAAATGATGGGGCTACTTATCAGATATTGGTGAACAAAGCCTTTGCTGATCAAATTGGAAGAAATATGGAAGTATACATTGATGACATGATGGTGAAAAGTATGGATGAACAACTGCACTTGGCGGACCTTCAAAAAACCTTTGCTAATTTAGTAAAAGTGAATTTAAAGCTAAATCTAGAAAAATGTGTGTTCGGAGTGCAGTCCGGGAAATTCCTAGGCTATATAATAAGTGAGCAAGGGATACAACCCAATCCGGACCAGCTTAACGCTTTATTCCAAATGGAGCCTCCTCGGAATGTGAAAGAAGTACAACGGTTGACGGGGAGGTTGGCAGCCTTAAATCAGTTTGTCTCAAGGTCTTTAGATAGATGTACCCCATTTTTTCAAACTCTAAAAGGTGTGAAGGGGTTTGACTGGACTTCGCAGTGTGATGAGGCCTTCAATGAAATTAAGAAACATCTATCCTTCCCCAAGACTCTATTTAAACCTGTTGATGGAGAAACACTCTTCGTATACTTGGCAGTTTCATGTTGTGCCATCAGTGCTGTATTGGTAAGAGAGGTGGATGGTTACCCCCATCCGGTGTACTACATCAGCAAGAGCTTGATAGATGCAGAGAAACGCTATTTAAAGCTCGAAAAGTTAGCGTTAAAATTTGTTAATTGCTACAAGAAAGATGAGGCCCTATTTTCAGGCTCATCCTATTGTAGTCCAGACATCCTTTCCCTTGAAGAATGTCCTTCAAAAGGAAGACATTTTAAGTAGAATGACTAAATGGTCAGTGGAATTGTGGGACTTCGATATTGATTTTGCTCCTCGAACAGCAGTCAAGGCCCAAGCTGTGGCTGATTTTTTAGTTGAATTCCACTCTGATAGGGATTCGGAGCAGACTACTGAAATGAAAGACAAAAAGGTCAGGGTCGTCCGGACGGATGGTGGATCCAGTACTATGGGATGTGGTGCAGGGGTGTGCTTGACTTCTCTATATGGTGACAAAATGTATGAGGCTATATGTTTTGCTTTCAGGGCTTCCAGCAATGAGTCCGAATACGAAGCAGCTATAGCTGGTTTAAAGTTAGCTTATATTTGTGGGGCCAAAAGGGTCAAGTTGATGAGTGATTCCCAACTTCTTATCCACCATGCGCAAGGTCAATCTGAGGCCAGAAAGGAGCAACTAGTGAAGTACTTACTTCTTCTTAAAAATGAGGCTCTTAAGTTCAAAAGCATTGTTTATGAGCATATACCCCGGGCAGAGAATGAACTAGCAGATTCATTGGCAACCATAGCCTACACTGAGTCATATCCTTGGATCCATGTGCTGGAGAGCCCTTCCATTCAACTTAGTGTGGGTAAAGAGGAAGAGGTTTTCGAAGTACAGATAAAACAACCTCAAGATTGGAGATTTCCTCTCCTACAATACCTCTCTGATGGCATCTTGCCTCCGGATAAATCACTAGCAAGAAAAATGAAGCACAAGGCTCGTGGATTTATCATGCTAAGAGACGTTTTCTATAAAAAGTATTACAATAAACCTTTTCTATGGTGTTTGGGAGATGATGAGTCTCAAGTAGTCCTCGCCGAATTGCGTGATGGTGAGGGATCAGCTCACTGTGGATTCAGGGCCTAACAAGGAGAGTTTTACTGGCCGGCTACTATTTGCCATCTATAATGCAGGATGCTAAAGAGCTGGTGAGAAGGTGTGATCCATGCCAGAGATATAGCAATGAAATTCATGTCCCAGCTATCCCTTTAGAGTCAATTTTTGAGCCTATACCTTTTGCTCGATGGGGGTTGGATTTAGTGAGCCCTCTTCCTATGGCGTCCGGAGGGCGCAGAACTATAATTGTTGCTATAGATTACTTTTCGAAGTGGATTGAAGCATCCCCTTTGGCAGGCACAACATCAAAAGTTGTCATAAAATTCATTTTATCCAATATCTGTTGCAGATTTGGTGTTCCACAAAAGATAACGACAAACAATGGGCCACAGTTTGACAACAAGGAAATGGAGAGTTTCTGTGCCTCAAGGGGTATACAGCATTGCTTCTCTTCACCTTTCCACCTACAAGCGAATGGTCAGGTTGAAGTAGCTAACAGAACTATACTGTCCGTTTTAAAGAAGAATTTGGAAGGGGCTGCTGGGAAGTGGCCTAGCTATTTACAAGAGGTTTTGTGGGCCTACCGAACAACGCATGGGGCTGCAACACAAGAGTCACCTTTTTCCTTGGTGTATGGGATGGATGCAATAGCCCCCATAGAGGCAACACTTCCTTCATTTCGGGTTCACAACTTCTCCGAACACGCTAACGAAGTGGCAATCAGAGGTCAGCTTGACCTAATAGAGGAAAGACGAGTTAAGGCTCACCTTAGAGCTGCGCACTATCAAGGTTTGATGAGAAGCAGGTTTGCTTCTAGAGTTAAAAGAAGAGATTTCCAGTCGGGGGACAAGGTATTGAGGAAAGTCTTCTTACACACTAAAGAGAAGCTCCTCGGCAAACTGGCCGCAACTTGGGAAGGACCTTATATGGTCATTGAAAGGCTTAAACCTGGAACATATTGGCTAGAAGACAAAGATAGAAAGGTTTTAAATCACCCTTGGAATATTGAGCATCTCCGAATGTATTGGAATAGAAGCTATATAAATATTTACTTGTTTAAAAATCCATGTAAATATTTGGGGGCATACTCTTTCCTACCGTGGTGGCACGGGGAGGTTTTAATGAGGTGTCCCGGCTTTATAATAAAATTTGATGCCTTCTTACAATTTTTTGATGTGTTATTGCTTTGTTTTTTGTCATACCATCCAGATTGAATTAAGGGAATGATGACTACTTAAACATTTGTCGTCGGAGAATTTAAACACTCTCGCTTTAGAATGCTTATGAAATAACTAATGGTTATTTAAACACTAGCCACAAAAATTGAAACAAACTATGGAAGAATGCAAGAGTTGTGCAAAACAAATATATTCATTAAAATAACCTAAGTGCCTTGGCCTGAATCTTGGTCTCTTGCTCCCTTAGCAGATCTGCTTTCTCCTCTGCAGCCTTGGACACTGTGTTCTCGAGCGTGATCTTGTCATTTGTCAAGTTATGGATGACTTGATCCTTGGCCTTCGCCTCCTCTTTCGAAGAGGTGAGATCTTTCTCCAATCCGGACAGCTTCTCCCGGAGCTCTTTGATAGTGTCTTCTGAAGTAGCAACCTTGGTGACCCACCCCTCTTGGCTTTTCTTTAGCTCCTCATTTTCTCCCTTTAGAATTTTAGCATGTTGAGTGGCAGTGAGAAGATCATCGGACAGTCTCTCTTTGTCAGATTTGAGATCTTTGATAATATCTGCCTGACTTCGAACTTGTTTCTCCAAAACAAGCACTGGCTGAAAACTACTTAATATGGAGTTAGCTATAATATCCCTTTCACTTGAAACAGTAAAAGTCTTACCATTAAAAGTGACGGTGTTCGAAGTACTCGGAGGGAGGTAAGGCCCAGCAAAATCGTCTCTGGGGAGGTTGGCAAAGTAGTCACCAAGTCCATCAAGCCCGGTGATGTCAACCCCGTCGATGCTAAGGTCTCCTCCTCCAACCTCGTTCGTTTGAAAATCACCAGGGATCTCCTCTGCTTGTGTTAGATCGGTAGGATCTACAGAGGGGAGAGGCTCCGGAGGCCGGAGAGAAAGTTCATCACCCTTAGAGGTCTTTTTCTTCTTAGGCTCCCTGTCCTTGCTTTCACCTCCCCCCCCTGTTTTCGGTCTCTCTTGGGAGCCCTTGGGGGTTTTTGGGATCGAACCTCTTCCCTAACACTCTCCTGCTCTACCACTTCTAAGAGAGCATCATCGATCTGGCTTGGGGTTGGCCCCTCAGGATTTGTTGGAACAGCCTCTTCCACCTCAGCAGGGTCAGCTTCACCTACAACCTTCTTGCCCTTCTTATTCTTGCCTTTCATTTTACTCGGGGCCTTGGCCCGGCCTGGCAAGTAAAGTGACCCATCCGGTTCGTGTGTTCTCTTGAGGACTACATCCGGGGGGTGGAGTGGTGAGTTCTTCCCAGGTCAAGTCCCTCCGGCCAGTAGTGTTCCAGAGGTGAGACCTTGCAAAGTTGCCTCCTGTGAAAGCATCGTGAAACCGGTTCCCCTACCTTTCAGCAGCCCAAGTGTTGATCTTGGTACAAGTGGTCTGCCCAGACTTTAGGTAGTCATTGAAGTCTTTGGGCAGTTCTGCTAAGAAAAAAGACAAGACCAGTCAGTTTAAGCAAATTCGATAAAAGAATAAATAAGAATATAAAGTAGGAGCCTTACGATCACTCCTCCATCTGTTGGTGAGGAGACTTGGATTGACTCTAGCTTTGATTTTCCTCCCGTTCTCCCAAGCACCACTTACGAACAGGAATTGAGTCCTCCAATTTCTCTCCGACTCAAGCAGATCATCCACTGCTTTGTAATTATCCCCCATGTTGAAGTGATAGAAGGGAATGTGGTGGTTTCTGCAGAGACTGGCCACAGCTGCAAACTCCTCCATTGGTAGAGGAATTCCGGAGAGCCTGGAGGCCATGATGCAGGCCATAAGTGTGTACCAAGCGTTGGGGCTTAGTTGGCTGCGACAGAGCTTGATAAGATGGAAATACCTGACTATTTCCGGATCCAAGGGGAACCTTAAACCCCAGTTAAAAAGCTCAGTGAAGATGACTATTTCACTGAGTCTGCAGTCCATTCGGGTTTCGGGGTCTATGGGGATTCTTATCTTCACATTCTCCAGAATCCCCCACTTCGTACGCATCCGGCTCAACTCAGCTGTATGGATGAAAGCGTAATTGATCTTTTGCAAGGCAAGAAGATATTTAACATTGACCTTGTGGAAACAAGGTCCCACTTTTCCTTCAAGACACTCCGGCAGATTTGGATGCCTTAAGCATAGCTTCTCCTTGCCTTTATCCTTCTAAGGAGCAACAGCACCACTGGTCTATCCAGAAGGTTTGGACTCAAATGGAGCCTCTTCAATACAGTCCTCCATTATCTCCTCCATTATTGAGGAAGGGTTTTCAGTTGTATTGATGAAGGGGGAGCTTGGAGTTGGTTCAGTTTGACCATCAGATTGGTGAGCTTCAGTGCTCTCCTGCACTCTAGCCTCCGGTTGGGGCTCTGATGTGGAGGTTTCTTTTCGAGGGTTTGAGCTAGTGGCCTTCGGACCGGACAGCCTGTCCCTGGGTGCTCTTATGGGTACTTCCGACCTTGTACTGCTATCCTTGGCACCTGTTTTTGAAGAGGTGCCCTTGGAAGCCTACCCTTTGACCAGCCGGCCTTTTCTTCGATCAACCAGCTTGTTAATAGAAGTATCAACATCTGACCCCATGGCTAAGAATGGGGAAGGTTTTTTAAAACTGGTAACTGTTAAACCTGGTTCAACAGTGGGTTCTGACTCTTGAACCGAAGAACCTGAGATGATAGGGGAAAGGCTGATTTAAAACAATCTCTTCGGTTTGCACCCTTTGTAGAAGAAGAACCCTGGTCAGACTCTATAGCTGAGATTGCTGGTTTGTCGATAGGGGAAGTGGGTAAGCCTGCTGCAATGCGTCTTTCCCTTTCGACTTTTTGTACTTTTTCTAGTTCAGATAGATTGAGCCACCCGCCTTTGATTAGAGCGTTCCTAGCCGTGAACATAAACAACCTAAGTAGAGAACTTGTGTTTGAGAGAGAAAGCTCTGAAAATTAGCAAAGTGAAAATGTAAGTGATAGTAAAACAGTGGAAAGGTATCTTACTTTATAGTAAACCTCAAAAAGAAGTCTTCATTCCTAGGAGAATTCGAAAGGATTAGCAATGATTAAAAGACGACGCTGATGTCACCTTCATTAATGAAGAGGTTGCTTTTCAGAGAAGGTGGGTGCGAAATTCAAGGTGAAAAAACGGCTAAAGCAACGAACCAAAGAGAGACACGTGTCCCATGAACTTTGGCAAAAAAAACCGTTTAGATTCACAGAGCTTTTTCAGTCCGGATAAAACCATAACACAATTCGAAAGACCTGTCCGGATAAGACTGCCATTGACAACGGACTGTTTTTCAGGTTTTGACAAAGGTATTTGAACAAACACCTAAAATAGGGGCTACTGATGAGACCAGATTCTGTTACCCCTTCGGACAGGGACAGTTCGGACAGAGACCACCTAACCAGACAAGGCAGTTCGAACACCACCTCCATTGGACTGTTCGAACTAGAACTAAAGTACTTAAAAACCTAATCACTTCTTGACTAAGCTGTCTGCTCTCCTACTAAGAGCACATGGGTCCTTAAACTTGACCCGGGTCCATTAAACATGACCCGAAAGCCCATAAGGCCCAAATGTAAGGGTATAAATACCCAACCACCAACATTAAATGAGAGTAATGAAAATTAAATACAACCAGGCTGCTTAATTCTCCCTCTACTCTCTACTCAAAACATTAAATACTTACAAACTTCCACAAAACTCTAAATAAAAGTTACGATCTTGCCCTGAGACGAAAATAAACCACACCAGACTTAATCATTATAGCTCTAGTTATTTCAAGAAGAATCCAATTTTTTTCGTTCCACAAATCATATGATGGTTAACACATCCCCCTCCACTATCAAACCAAAGAATTTTAATTTTTCTTTGAATTGGGTTTGGATCATTTAAAAAAAACTAACAAATTTATCATACACTTCAAATTTTTGTTTTACAAAGTATACCCAAGTCATCTGAGAGAAGTCATTAACAAATAACACAAAATGTTTAAAATCATTCTTATTCGAGTATGGTGCAGTCCCCCACACATCTGAGTGTACCAAGGAAAATATAAAATTAACTTGACTATTACTTGGGCTGAAATAAGTTTGATGAATTTTTGCCAATAAAGAAGTTTCACGTGACAAATGAGCATTATTTTCGGCATCATTATTCTGAAAATAGAAAAGAAATAAAATACGAAGATAATTAAATGAGAGGTGACCTAAGCGTCAATGCCACAACCAAATTTTTCTATTAGATGTCTCATGAGAATGTAAGGTTATTCCCTGGTTAACCACTTTATCAGCACAGTAGAGACATTCTCGCTTAGTACCACTTCGAATGATCTTATTCGTATTAATGTCTTACAAAAGAAAAACATCAATGATATATCAGTGCTACACAATTCAATTCATGTGTTACATGACTTAAGGATGAGAGTTGCAAGACAATGGTGGAATGTAAATGCATCTTTTTAATTTCAAATATGGAGAAATAAGAATAGATCATTCTCCTTTGACTTTGGCTAAACCCTAATTTGCAGTTTCAACATGAGGTTTTGAAGATGGCACTTGATCAATAATATATGATGCGTCATGGATCATTGTGTATGTAGCCCCAAAATCTAAAATCCATTATCTTATTTTACCTCCATGACTTAGTCTTGTCAAGCCTTGTTGTCCATTTTTTTTCCTTGGCTGATGTCATTACGTGAATTGAATTCTAGATTGTTATTAATGACATGTGCATTGTTTTTTTTGTTGTATTTTCACCATTCTGAATATCCTGCAAACTCAAAGCAATTCTCATTGGCATGTTAATGCTTTCCACAATGTGTAAACTTTAACTTGGATTTATTCTCTCTTGATGAGGATTTCCACTAACTTCCAGTAGATTCTGGATGACCAGTTTTTCCTTTTCCTCCTGATTCTAGTTTGTTTTTAAAAGCATACTAATTATGATGCTAGTCTTATTCCGATTTTCCTCATGATGAAATAACTTCATTGTTGGTTGTTGGTTTTAAAATTTTTAGTCTGACTATCTTTCTTCTCACCGTTGCATATGCTGATTCAACTGAGGGAAGGGGATCTTGTTTCAAGATATCTCTCTGCATTGCTTCGTATCTGTTTTCAATGGCTCTCAAATATTGGTAAAGTATTTTTTTCAACCAAAACTTTGTTGTATGTGGTTATATCCTTGGGATCCTTTATGGTAGTTAATCATCTCCTATAAATGCATGCAAATGTTTTGTAAAGTATTCCACGAAATTTTAAAAGTATTACTTCCCTGATGTATTGTAATCGCGCCGCTACAGAATGTTCCAGCTAATCTATTCTACATGTTTCTAGCCGTCACATACTATGCAACATAATTAATAAAAATGGCTCAATATTTTGAACGATCCAAATAAACCCAACTTGGTCGGTTTGCTCTCATCTTGCATATGTTAGGTCTGTCACTTCTGGTGGTGTACTAGTGAGATGTTGCGGCTTCCCTCTTCCTCCAATTGCATTTTTCATAAGACATACCCACAAATGATAATTGTTATTGTTGACTATGAAACCAATTAAGAGGCTATGAGAACTGATTTTAGTTAATTGTTGATTGCCCAATCTGTGTCTGCGCAGATTTGCTATTTGTAACGTGAATTCATCGGGAGTATTTAGGTTGTTATTTCTAGTAATGCTTGAATTTTCTTCTGACATTTTGGCTGTGAACACAAGAATACATGTTAGCTAATTTGTATTTATGCTAGAAGATACAATGTTTTTCCAAACCTAAAAAAAACAATGTTATGATACCACGTTAAAAAGATATATATATATATATATATATATATATATATATATATATATATATATATTATTGATTTTTTTATATTTTGTTCTCTTGTACATTTTTATATTGATATCAGTATATTATCCTGTTTTAATTACATAATTATATTTTTCCTAATATATTAATAATCTTTTAATAAAAAAATTATAACTGAATAATATTTTTAAAAAATATTATTTAATATTTTTCCTAAATTTCAACATAAATATATGATTAGATTATATTGAATAATTTATTATTGTCGAGCAATCAAATAATGATAAGTAGTTATTAGATTAACATTTTGGTTCTATTATAAATCGAATAATAAATAAACATATATAGTTATTAAGTTGTTCGATTATAAGAACTTAAGTTATTAGATTGTAAAAATAATTTTTTTCAAAAGTGAATAGTTTTTTTGGTTATGAATTATTTAAAAAGGAAATTAAACCAAAAACATAAAATTTAAATATTACTTTCAATCTTATTTAAATTTAAATGTATTAGGTGAGACGTTCAAGATGTTACTCTCTCTCAAGATTCACCCGAAAAATCTAATTCCGCATTTTCAACCCTAATTTCTTCCCTTTTCTTCCACACCACCACATCTCGACCCTTTATCTTTGCCAAATGAACGGAAATCTCTCAATTTCCTCAAGCTCCTTCACATTTGTTCAGAGTTTCAAATCAAGAACCTGAAAAATCCGTGTCTCTTGGTGACAAACCCCAATCTGAAAGCTCACCTGAAATTGATTTTCCGCCTATGCCTAAGAAGTCGTCAACAAAATTAACAACTCTACGTTTGAGACGGAATCAACAAATCATCCCCTCTCTCTCTCTCTCAATAGATAATAGAAAGCTCTGATCGGGATTGGCTATTTTGAGACTCTTCCAGAGGTAAAACGAAAGGTTTCACTCACTCAGATGTCCAAATGCAAGAAAAAGAAAACTACAAATTGATTGACTTTCAGAATTCAGATAAGTCTCATCTTCTTATCTCATCTAAATTCACAATAGTCTCTAAGTTCTCGTTAACCAAACCTAGTTTAGCTTAAGTTTATTAATTTCTTGATAAATTTAAGTTTAATGGCCTTATTAGTGTAATCAAATGGGATTATAGGAATTTCTTTATAGAATTTGAACTCCTTGATGACGTATTAAATTTTTTTGAAAAGGAATATTTGGTCCATGGACCATCATTCTTGCAGATTATTCAGATGGTACCCGGGATTCAATCCTAAGATTGAATCCCATTTGGATATTTTATCCAAATATGCCTGAATATATGTATAACTACGATACAGTTTTACATATTTTCTTAACTATTGGTAGAACTCTTTTTATTTGGGACCAGAACATAACAGAGCAAGACTCAATGTTTTCGGTCATAGTTGGAGATTGATGTCTCGAAAACACTCCCCAAAAACATTTGGATTCAATTTGGACTATAAGAAGGGTACTGGAAACATATAAATTATGGCGCCATCCCATCTTACTGTAACAAATGTCACCACCTTGGTCACCCCGTAAAAGATTGTAAAACAAGCCAAATCATTGCAACAGACCACCATAACCTTAGTTCTCAAGCCATATCTCATCCCATGCCGAAGCAGTCCACATTTGGCTACCTAAACAACCTCCTAAAGAGATCTTGATCTCTGCTACCTCTAAAGACCAAAATAATCCCACCAAGAACTTGATTAAGACTATAAATAGTGTAGATTCTTCATATACTGAAATTAATTAATTAGTTAAGGAATTTTCTGACCTTAACCCAATGGAAATCCCTTCACCTAAAGTTAATACTATTAACTTGACTAAACCAGCTGCCAACCCCACCCCCACCCCCTCTCAAGTTAACAAAGTTAACTCTCAACCTGAGTCCAACAGTACCTCACCCTCTATTTATAAACAAATAATAGAAGATTTGCACACTTTAGAAATTGGTGACATGTTCACCTCCATTAATGAATACAATGGTTATGATAACCTTTATTTAGACCCTGAATTGGCCCATGTACTAACCAGCTCTCAACTCATGTACCCTGACTGTCCTAAATCTCCAGCCCCTGATATAGACTTATTTTTTAAGTCTATATCTCCTGCCCAAATCCCAGAAATGAATCCCAAAGTTAAACTAAAGCCTAAAACCAAATCATCATCTAAAAACATTTCTAAAGAAAAGTTGAAACTCCGAACAAGGGTTTCAACAAGAAACAACCCATCGAATGATAAATGACACTAACAATACGTAACTGAAATACTAGAGGGATAGGCAACTTGGGTACTATCAGAAGACTTAAACACATTATAAAATCTAATACCATTGACTTCATAGCTCTCCAAGAGCCTACATCTTAGTGTTAATAGACTACCTTAAAATGTTAAAGCTTTGAAGTTCTATAATGGTTGTGCGAATTTGAATAATAAAATCTGGGTTATTTGGAAAGAATAATTCCAAATAACCCCTTTAATAGACAATGATCAGATCCTACATCTTAGTGTCTCTCATCCTATGTTATCTAATCAATTTTTAGTTTATGTTATATATGCAAAATGCTCAAGATCATTAAGATTAACTTTATGGAAAGCCTTAAGAGAAATCTCTAACACTAACCAGTCTTATCTGGATTTAAATTCATGTGGACAAATCACAGAGTCTGGAAAAGATTAGACCGTGCCTTGTATAAATCTTATTAAAGAGATATTTTCCCATCACATTGGTGAAGCACCTAGCAAAAACAAGTTCTGATCACTCACCACTGTGTTTATCAATCTCAAATAACTTATCCAAACCCAAACCCAACTTTAAGTTTATGAATATGTGGACTCTTCAACTTGATTTTCTCCAACTTGTTAATGAAATTTTTTCATTAGACTTACCTGGATCCCCTCTTCTAGTGTTTTGGACCAAACTAAAAAGATTAAAACATAGACTAAAGCAATGGAACTGGAGCTCATTTGGTAATATCTTTGACAATTTATCTAATTCTGAAGATGAAGTTTCTTTCCTTAAAACATGTTTTCAAAACTCCAAATCTTTAGAAGATAAGATTAAGCTGAATAAGGCTAAAGCAATTCACTTAACTCGGTTAGCTTAGGAAGAAGCCTATTGGGAACAAAAATCTTCCCTAAACTGGATAAAAAATAGAGATAGAACTACTTCTTTCTTCCATAATTTTGTTAAAAAAAGAAGGTCTAAAAATAGAATACTTTGCATACGGAATAACAATGAGTGGATTGAGAACCAAGAATCCTTAGGTAACTTAGTAGTAGATCATTTTAGAAGCATTCTCAACTCTCTTCCCTCTCAATCTTATATCCTTGAACTGCCTGATATTATCCACTCTCTGGTATCTGACTTAGACAACAATTTCCTCACATCAACCCCAACAATGGATGAAATCGATAAATCCATTATATCCGTAAGCCCTAACAGTGTGGCTGGGGTAGATGGCTTTAACGTTAAGTTTTATGTTACTTGATGGAACATCATTAAAATTGACTTGCACAATGCCATTAATGACTTGTTTTTAGAGACCAACATCCCTGAACTGATTCACAATATAGAAAATAAAGTGAGAGGGGGTAACCTAATTTTTAGGTTAGACATGGACAAAGCCTTTAATAGGCTCTCAATTTCCTTCTTATTCAGAGTCCTAGAATGTTTTAGATTTAATAACAAATTCATCAGATTCATAAAACAGAGCATAACTCATTCTCAATTCTCAGTTATAATAAATGGTTCACTATATGGATTTTTTAGATCATTAACTGGAGTTAGGCAGGGTGACCCATTATCACCCAGCCTATTCATAATAGCAGAAGAAGTTTTTATTTGAGGTCTTAATAAGATTTTCAGTGCTAATCAAACCATGTTTTATCAGTCTAGAACAACTATCCGTATCCCATGCCTCACGAATGCTGATGATATTATAGTATTCACAAATTAGAAATTAAACAACATAATTTTTTTTGTGAATTTCTAAGTTATTAACACCAAAAAACACAGCCAACCCAAAGATCAACAATATTGTTGATCTCACTAAATTCAAACACTCTCTTCTTCCATTTAAATATTTAGGTATTTGTATTAACCCCTATATCAAAACCTCACATTTTGATGACTTAAGTGAATGAAAATCTCTATCATTTGATGGTAGGATAGTTCTAATACAAGTTGTATTATTAACCATTCATTCACATCACATGCAAACATATAATATTACTAAAATAGTTATAAGTAGAATTTACTAACTTTTAAAGAAAGATAAGAAAACTATCATTTGGTCTAATTGAGAAAACCTTTGTAAAATTTTTGAGGAATCAAGTCTAAATTTTAGAACCTTAACCAATATTCAGTCCACTTATTCATGTAAATTATGGCTTTCATTTAAAGCCCACCAATATCTTTGGTCTAAAGGTATGCACTACATATACTGCCCTGTCCTGCATAATTTACAAGTCATTAAAAAATCTAGAGACTCTAAGACCTGGAGAAGACTTTAAGACATTAGAAGCACAACAGAACCTTTTATTTTCAAGAAAATAGGAAATGAATCTGTTCATTTTTGGTTGGAGAGATGGTGTCATATCTCTCAATTAATAATTTTAACTGATAATAATTACTCAATGTTCAATCAGACTAAAATTAAACCATTTTGGGAAATCAATCAATGGGATATCAACAAATTGAGATCTACTGTAACTCAAACATATATAGACATGATAATAAAGTTTACATTACATGAAGAAATCCCTGACACTATTAAATGGAGTCTATCTAAGTCTGGTAAATTCAACTTTAAGGAAACATATAAAAAACTGAGTTTGTCTGAGACCCATTCTGAGCGTCTTCTTATTTATAACAAGATTCATAATTCAGTAACTCCAAAAAAATTCTCATTCACCCTTTGGAGATCTCTTAAAGAAATTTTTTATGTTGAGTCCATCTTGCAACATAGACACATAACATTAGTATCAAAATATTAATCTTGTAAAATGTAGAAACACTTGACATGTATTTGTTAATTTCCTTACGTCCTTTATTGTCTGGATTCACTTCTCAACTATTTTTTAAGATACATATGGGCACTTACATGACATTTAGACATCTAATTCACTCTTGGATTTATTTCACTAATAAACAAGTGCATATTAGAACTATACTACATGCTCTCATCAGTTGGAGTATTTGGAACTGAAGAAACAGAACTAAACATAAGAGCATATTTACCTCATCTTCAGATATAATAAACAAAGTTGAATTCTTACTTACTAAATTAGATTGTGCCTCCCTTATTATTTATAGAATTGTGGGTAAAGACTCTAATGTAGCTAAAGATTTAAACTGCTTTTAATCTTGGGTCAACTAAAAATCATGTTGTATATGTTAAGTGGCACCCTCCATTTGTGAATAGATCAAAACTTAACACAGATGGAGCTAGTGCTTATAATGGCCAATTTGGAGGAGGATACAAACTTAGAGACTCTACTAGTAAAGTGATCCAAGCTGGAAGTAAAACATATGGAAAACAAACTCCCTTAGCTGCTTAAACTCAGGCTTTACTAGATGGTTTAGTTCTTTGTTATAATATAGGTATTTCAAATGTAGACATAGAAAATTGATTGTAAAATTTTGTTTTAAACACTAGTATGTGGCTGTTTTCTATGGTACCTCGATCCCATGTTAACAATATGCATAAAATTAATCAAATTTAACATGACTGTAAAGCTTATTGTTCGTGAACAAAAGCTTGTTGCAGACTGATTAACGAAACCTTGTTGGAAAGTTTAAATTTGAGATACTTAAGATAAAACAACTGAATTCATATTCTCTAACCTGACGCGCAAGTTTCAATAACAAGCTAATTTTTTATATATGTAGGTGCAACACACAGCCAAAATAAACGGATGAAAAATCCAATTCTTTGAAGCAGCAAGTAATCAACAGATCTGAAGATCATCTCTTAAAGATCCAAAACACTTAGACCTTTGAAAATGTAGCATCACCCTCGTTAACCCAAACAACTCAGTGGTTGTACATTTAGCCATACATAATTGTTACAAATTAAGTTTTCTTCTTAGTTCAAAAACTATAACTTCAAATATTGTAATACCAAAACTGGCTTCTAGTCAAAACTATCATAAAATTTACCCCTTTTTTGGCTATGTAATAAAGTGTTCCTTTAAAAAAAAATAACTTCCAACCTCATTTTATATTTTTCAAAGTGAACGATATATAAAATTATTATTTTGAATTGTCACAAAGCACCACTGAACTTTTTACTTTCGAAAATAGGAAAAAGAAAAACTAAAATCTCAAATTATGAATTAATACAATAAATATTCTTCCATTTAATTTTTTATATAGATTATGAGATTTGTAATTTCATAATGTTGAGACCCAAACCTACCAAAATTCGTTCACAATTATTGAGAAACTCCTAGGCTTATATCTAAAACAATAATAAACATAATGTAGTTAGGTGAGGGCTAGCTATAGAATCGTGGTAACCACTACCATAGTCATCGAAGCTGTTCTCCCAACGTTTGTTCATAAAATGCCAAATTATATAATCCAAAAGTTGACTCTACGAGACATCATATTATTATTTATATTAAAAACTACAAAAAATTATATACAGAATCGGAATACATCATATCAGTACATCTATTTTTATATATAGGATCGCTTTTAGACGCGATTTAAATCACATATGACATGTAAGCTTCAATTATATTAAATGGATAGTACCGTTGTTTTTAATTAAGTTTATCGCGCCCGTTCGATTGTATGTCATTGTCAATTGGTGCCACATTGTTCCGGTTTAATAAAATTTCAGTCATTTAGCATTTGATTGGACAGCTTGGAAGTTTTTATAATAGTTTTATTCAGTTCGAATCTGAATTACTCTGATTTGATTGATATATTAAATACCCCCAGTTCTGAAAAAAAATGAATTTATAATTCTCAATACGTTCATTTTAAAATTTAATTGTGCTTTTAGAAATCAATTTTTATGTTGAAACTTAAAAAGTTACGGTAAAGATTATGAATCATCTCATATTATTATTTTACAAAAATTTAATAGCTGGATTTTTATTTATTTTAAAATGATGTTAAAAACTATACTTTGATAAAACTATTGGTGTTTTATTGGGAGAAGGAGTGTGGGTATTGTGTTTTTGTATTTTTTTTTCACCAAATGATATTTGATATCTTATTACACCATTTCATACGGCTGAATACAAATAGCTTTATAAATAAATAATTTATATTGTAAAAATTTATTTATCATTATTTTTTCATCTATTTTTTTTAACATTGAATTTGCGTATTTGTCACAACAATTTGTTTTGTAAATAGTATGCCAACACCCTTCGGATATTTTTTTTGGCTCTATGAAACAATTATTACACCACCTCTAAACTACTCAAAAGTAAAAAAAAATGGTTATTTATTTTGTTCTGGATAAAACCATACAATACCCACGAACTGGACAACTGATCAAACCATTTCTTTTGCTACTTTCTGATGAGAGTGCCTACTATTGTCTTAATCCATTCATTTTGAACATATTTATCTAAGCATATTAGATTTATTGAAACTATATTGTCCTTCACTAATCTCTTTATTTGCATCTTTTGTTCTCCATCACATTTCATTGCTACATGGATTACCTCACCACTTCAAATTCACAAATTGCGTGTGATACCATCACTCAATTCATTACCTACAACTAATGCCCCACAACAATCCCCTCATGACATTTCCCTACCATCAGATATTTCCGCTCCATTTATTCAATCAGAATCTACGAAATTCTCGCTTATAGTAGACCAAACAATCACATTTCTCCACCAAATACACGTGAATACTGAAATAACAACACTTCATAAGATGCACCACTTGTACGTCCACTCGAGCCTCGGGCATAACCCACCCTAAATGACTACTAAAACCAACCACAATATTTACAAACCTATAACCATTATGAATCCTCACACTCGTTAAGAAAATACGGTGATCATAAGCCAACAACTTTAACCCTTGCACTCCAAGATCTCAAATAGCGTGGATAATGTTTGAAAATATGATGCATTAGTAAGCCAACAACTTTAACCCTTGCACTCTAAGATCTCAAATAGCATGGATAATGTTTGAAAATATGATGCATTAGTGAGGAATGACACTTGGGTGTTAGATCCCGAAGATATAAATCAATTTTTGTTAGTTATAAGTGAGTGTTTAGAACTAAACAAAAATTATATGGTTATATTTACAGGCTCAAATCGTGATTATTTGCCAAAAGATTCCACCAATATCATAAGATTGAATACCAAGACACGGTCAATGTTGTTATAAAATTGATTGTTATTTGAATCGTCATTGATAAGTTTGATATGAATATATAAAATAACAAGTACAATTAAGAGTAATTTGTAACAAAAATATGGTTCAGATTTCTAAAAAGAGAAATTGATGTACAATTGTGAGTCAAAGTGTTTTCTTGTTTTATTCTCAAAGTCAACCCGATATTTATAGGCATGGGTGATTACAACAAACAGATTTGGTTAGAAGTTTGAATACTTCACCCCACTTATGTACTGAATACAAAAATATTTACTATAAATTACACATTCAGTCTTTATCATTTATATTATGTACTAAATCTCTCCCTTTACTATAAAATACCCAAATTATAATACTTTTAGTAATTGTTTTCACGCCTCAATTAACCATATCTTTATCAGTAGCCCCATAGTCTCTATGAAGACCTCTAAAGAAGGACTAAAAATTATTATGCTCAAACTCATCTTTATTTCTTTTACCACAATTGATTTTAGACCTTATTCGGATCCTGTCTTATATATTGTTTGGATAATTCAGAATGTATCTTTATCTTGCTTTTACTTCGGATATTGTGTGTCTTTTTTATTTTTCTTTGGCTAAATCATGTGTCCCTTTAGACATTCTCCATTATTTTAGTTATCGTAATTCTAAAGAGGCTCATTTACTATCCTCCTAGAACATAATAGAATGTTATAGAAGTATCCTCGTGTGCGTGTCTGTTTCTAACAAACTACACGTATCGACCTATTTTAGGCTAGGAAATTGTTATCTGTCGATTCCTATTTCATCCCGAAAGCACATGTCGACCTTTTAACTCCATCTTTTGAAATGTCCAATCTCATCTTTACCATTTCTTCTATAAATACCACATCAGTATTATTTTGTCTATCATACATAAATTCTAGAGATAAAGACATAAATTTCCCTAAGAAATTTACGTCTCCACTATCGTCATTGCGTTCATTCTGATATAAAAACAGATAAATTACACTATTTCATCGATTTATAAAAAATCCAAAACTCAATAAAAAACCAATAAAATTCCATCTCTGGTATATACGATGACTTCAGTATTTTTGATAGAACTACCAAATACCAAGCAGTGGGTGTGATCAATAAATATCTGAAGCTAGCCTCACATACCACTTTGTACGAGGTTTTAATCATGATCAGAATCACTTCTTATAAACCATAATCATTCTGATCTAGTTCTCCAAAGCCTGCTCGTAATATCTTCCTCGAATCGCAAAAGAAACATAACACAAAAGTATCTTCTTACAAGACTCCAACTCTTCGAATCAATAAAAAAACTCATATAACAAACTTAGAAGCGTCTTCTAAAAAAATCCAAATTCCTCGAAAAAGTCAGTTCGTAGCAATAGAGGATTCCGAAGATCTAAATACTTCACAAAATGTCACTTCTAGATCTATCACACCTCCTCCTCCCTCGAAGGGGAAGTTTGTGACAAATAAAGAGTCACAAGAAATTCCTTCGGAAACCAATCAACAAACCAACTCAAGTGCACCTGATAACTCCCAAAATGGACCCAATCATGGTAGATTACTTCAAGATAATTGATATTTTTCTGACACAAAATAATCTGAACTTATGGTTTAATTTATTATCGAGTATAATGGTATCAAAACTTGCCAAGATACCTGTACTAATATAGCAGTTCATCACACAAATTGGTCTATTAAATAATCCCTTTATACATTTCTACTACCTTACATTCAGAAAATATTTGAAGCTCATTCACGATCTCCTCGAGGCTGATAAAATGTAGAAACATAATTTTTTTCGTTATTTATGGCGCTTGGGAGAATGAGAAGTAAATTTATATCGAGAATCTCTCAAGGTTAAACCTTAAATGGAAGAGCACCAGTAAGTAATATAAAAAAAAATCAAACGTAATTTTTCTTCAAATATTTTAATCTCTTGTTGTTCTTCATAGAAATATGAAGGCAATACAAGATCCACAAAGTTACTGCCGAGGAGACATTTGCAAAACTAACTGAATGGGTAGAAAACGAATGGTCCACCAAATTTCACAAGGCATTCTTAGCTTTAAATTTCGTCCAAAACCACATATGGAAGATTTTCTCGGACTCTGTCGCACTTGCCCACAAATTGATGGAACTTCCCGATGCAGAAGACATTGTGAATAGACTATCTGCTCCTAATGCTCACATCATATTGCATGTTTGGAATAGAGCACAAAGTCATTTACCTCCAAAGAAGAAATATAAAAAAAAATCTCAATCTAGTCCTACAAATGAACCAAAGAAGAAGAAAAGCCCTCAAAGTCAATCGAAGAGAAAAGATACCAAAATTAACCCTTTTTATACAGAAGAAACGTAAGATGAGTCCTCTAAAAAGAGAAAGAAGGTTGTTGCTTTGATGAAAAAGAAGAGCTCCTCGTAAAATCCCACAATAACTATGACAAAAGATGCAATTTACGTATCCTCTGGAAATCCGACCCCCGTTGCCGAGAAAACAGAAAAAGAAAATGAAGATGAAAATCTTTACACGGACCTTGAGGTTCAAGAAATTCAGAATTACATTCAAAATTGGAAATCAAATTGTTGATGTTACCGCTGATAGAACACTGACACTTGTTGACACTCAACCTGACCTACCTCAAACCTAAAGTCCATCTCCATCTCGGGTCAACTCCTCAAATGCCTCTGATTTGTATGATTCGTTTTCTCTACACCCTGCATGTGAACCATCCGAGGAAGTTCAGAAGATGCTCACTTATTTTTCAAACCTGGAATATGCTCTTGTATCTGCTCGAACCAAGTGACGGATCTTGCGAAACATATGATCTGGTGGAAAAAAAATATACTTCTAATAAAAAAAGGATAAATTGTGTAACAAGAATCTCATCGAGCAGTTCGAAACCGTTCAAATAGATAGCTCTGAATTCCACAACAGGGCTACTCAAATAAAGCGTCACCTAGCTTCAAATCATGAGAAAGAGTTAGAAGAACTCAAACTTAAACACCAAGTTGAAATTAACAAGAATAATTTGAAACAAGCCGCACTGAAAATTTTTTATGACTATAGTGAAACGGGGAGAAAGAAAACCCTTGAAGACTTGGAGTCATACAAGATAAAATATGAGGAGGAAATGAATGCTGATATCCAAGCTAATGTAGATGAAAATTCCAAGAATTGTCTTGATGCTATGAAAATTTCCAAATAGCAGATGAAAATATCAATGATTCTCGAATTCCATCAAAGGTTTACGAGGGAAAATCTAACATTTTTCTAGAAGTTAACCAGAGTAAATCGACGCCCTAAAGAATCCTTTGTCACTATCACAAGTGAGTTAGAGGAATCTGAATCTGAGGATGATGAAGATAGAAAATCAGGTTGTTCATATCAAGAGAACAACTCATTCGAATGTAGCTCGGATAGTGCTCCCAATGATGATGCTATTAATTAAGAGATATTGTTGTACTTGGAAATTGTTGTTTTGTTGTTTCTGTGGTCATCGAAACTTGTGTCTACGTTTTTTTGTTAAGTATGTGTTTGTACTTTTAAGTACTATCCATGTCGCGCTTTTGGTTTTGTTAAACAATTTTAAGCATTGCTTTCTTTCTTCCAAATGATCCTAGAATAATTAATCTTCCTTCCATATGTAAACTTCGTATGCTGCTTTAACTTATGTGAATTTTCTTTCGTATCAACACTTTCACCAACACTTCAATAAATGTTTAACACCTCAAATTATATTACCTCTTAATTTAACACTTTGAACAATGTTTTAAATGGACGTTAGCATTTCTAACTACTTCGTTACTCAAATTGACACTTCAAATAAGGCTTTAATAAACTTTAGCACCTCGAATTATATCACCACTTAAATTCGTACTTCGACTAATGTTATAAATGGACATTAGTACTTCAAATTATATCTTCACTCAAATTGGAACTTTGGAAAATACTTTAAATAAATGTTAGAACTTTGAATTATATCAGCATTCAAATTGGCACCTCAAAAAATAATTTAAATAGACGTTAGTACTTCGAATTATATTAAATAGACGTCAGTACTTCGAATTATATCGCCACTCAAATTAAAAACTTTGAAAAATAATTTGAATGAACGTTAATAATTCAAATTATATTGTCACTCATATTGGAATTTCGAGAAATGATTTAAACGAATGTTAGCACTTCAAATTATATCGTCACTAAAATTGGCACCATGAGAGGAAAGAGTATGTCACTATACAAGTTAGACAGATACGATCCTTCCCAGTTTGGAGCCATTTCCCCCAACCTTTTATCCTTCGTGTACAAAAATACGTTTCTCAAAACCTTGTCCCCTACCTTGAAATCTCTTCGTTTTACCTTTAAATTGTAGCGACTCTTCATCAAAGTTTGGTAATGCATCAAGTTCAAATGTGCCTTGACTCGCTTTTGTTCAATAAAATCAAGTTATGTTCGTCTAACGTCTTTGTTAACGTCCTCAGAATAATTGAGTACTTTATAAGATAAAAGTGTTAACTCTATTGGAATTACTACATCCATTCTATATACTAACGCGAAAGAAGTTTCTTGAGTTGCAGCTCGAATTACAGAAAGAAGTCATCTCTCTGTTATTAATCTGTGACCCATTGTTTGTAGTAATTTTCCGAGGAACCCCAAATCTATAAAAATATTAAAGACAATGAATTTAATAACACCTTTAGCTCTAGTGCCCGAAAATGGTTCGGCTTCAGCCCATTTTAAAAAGCGTTCTGCATCCACTATAATTGTTTGTCGTCTTCCCAAAGCTATAAGTAATGAGACCATACCAAATCAACCCCCATTTATCAAACGAAATTGCTTCACAAATCGAAATTAAAGCTACAACTGGCTTATGAATAGAATTTGCAAATTTTTCAAAAATGTCATAATTTCGTACTAAATTTTTAACATCATTCATTATTGAAGGCCAGTAGTATCCTGCTAGTAAAACCTTTTTTGTCAAAGCCTTAAATCCATGACGAGGAAAGCCCTCCCCATCATGCAGTTCGAGTAAAACTTCTAGAGATTCATTCTTGCCCAAACATCGTAACAACGGTCTACTCAAGGAATTTTTATACAATATTCCATCTAATATTGTATAACCATAGACTCTAAATCTCAGCCTCTAAGCTACTTTTGTATCAGAAGGCAATGTCCATTTAATAAAAAATTCTTTTAGATCAAACCACCAATCTCCTCGATCATTCTCTCTAGTTATAAACACTTCATCAGAATATTTACAATGTTCCGACTTTGTCAATATATGCAGACTTTCTTGTAATAAAATCCAGAGATATTCATTTGTATACACAATAATTGCTAAAGAATTTTCATAAATAGTTTACCTCGGTTGATATGTTCAACAATCACCTCATCTAACAAAATAATCAACCCCTATAGCTCACACAAATACAGGACAAGTTGTTCTTTTTTAGCTTCGGATACCCGTGACATGTGATTTTCCATTAAATGTGAATCTGTTTGTAAAAAAACTGTATTTGCGGCATAAATACTTGCTAGCCTTAATCATGCTAAAGAAACCTCATATTCCACTTCGTTATTCAACGCATTAAAACCAAAACGTATGACCTGGTACATAGCTTCTCAAGAGAGAGTAATCAATTGTATTACCAAATTTGATCCCAATATACTAAATCCTCTATTCATTCGGAATACCCATATATTATCTGTTGGTATCAAAGTATTATCAGACTCCTCATTGGAACGACTCAAATGGAACTCAACCAGAAAGTCTGATATATCTTGAGCTTTAATAGATGTACGAGGAGCAAAATCTATGTCAAAATCCCCTAATTCAACCGACCATTTAATCATTCTTCTAGGATATATTTGGTCTCTGAAATAATTTTTTTTTAATGGGAATGATGTTTGGACGATGACTATATGAGCTTGAAAATAAGGTGATGATAAATGTTCTATAGTTTTTAAAAAAGCCTCCTCACAATGTAGTGTCCAAAAAAATTCCTTTGTTCATCGCAACAGTTGGAAAAAAGAGCACATTTATCAGAAAATCGAGACATGAATTTGTTTAGAATAACCAAACTTCATGTTAAAATTTACACCTCTTTAATCATCCAAAGGAGGGGCCATTTCTATCAGAGCTTTTAATTGATCATGATCATCTTCTACTCCCTTTTCACTTATGATACACCCCAAGAATTTCCCTTATTTAAACTCTGAAGGAACACTTTTCTGGATTTAACTTTAAACGAATGGATCTGAGGTTCAAGAAAGTCTCTTCAAAATATCGTAAGTGTTCGTCATTTGACGGGATCTAGACCAACATATCATCAATATAAGCCTTCATATTCTTTTTAATTTGAGAAGAGAAAGCTTTGCTCACTAATCTTTGATACCTTGCCCTAACATTCTCGAGTCCAAACGGTATGACCCGGTAACAATGCAGTCATTGGTTAGTTATAAATGTAGTACTTTCTTGATCCTTTGGAATAAATTGAATATGATTATAACCTACGAATGCATCCATGAAAGAAATAATCTTATTTCTCGACGTTGAATCAACAAGCTGATCAATCCTCGACACAGGAAACTGAGCTTTTGGCCAGTCATTATTTAGATCAGTAAAATCTACACACATCCTCCACTATCTATTTGTATTATTTACAAGAACCGGATTTGCATTCCATAATGGATATTATACTTCTCATATATGTCCGACCTTAGACAAATGATCCACCTCTGCCACAATTGCAACAAATATTTCTACTGAAAAAGCTCTTCTCTTCTGAATGATAGGTCTAACTTTCATATTTAAAGCTAGACTATGACTATCACCTCAAAAAGAACCGCGGAAACATCGTTGGTTTTCCATGAAAATACATCTAAATATTTAGACAAATATCTCAAAAATTATTAATGCAAAGTGGGTGACATCAACGTTCCTATTCGCAGACTTTTCCCAATGAAAAACATGTATTTATCTATATTTTCCCCTACCACTAGACCACTTGGGGTCTCCCTCAGATCATTTATCCTTTAATTATCTGAAGTCCACTCCCTTGACTGTTATTCTGCCATATGATCACTAGTATTTATTTTTGTAGCATGAAAATTCGTTGCATAACATTCTTTTGCCACCTGCTGATTACTTTGAACGACTCTGACGTGATCACTGATCACATACTTCAAACACTGATAAAGAATCAAAACAATAACTTGCATTCGAGATAACTACGACCTTCCAAAGATAGGGTTATAGTTGCTCAGACATTCCACCATTATGAATAGAACTTGAACTTTTTTCTTAAAATGACCTTTTCCCAGCAAAACCTCACTCTCGAATTCCCCAATAACTTACGTTGTTACCCCTGTAAATTCAGTTATGGTGCGCTATCGAATAATCATAGGTGGTTTGCGCATCTTTTCATACGTTGACTTGAACAACACATTTAAACTGCTAGTATCAATAAGGATTCATCGAATCTTGGCACCGACTATTTCCGCTCTGATCACCATTGCATCCTCATGGGGTTCATCTATACCCCTCAAATCTTCTTCTTCTAACAAAATAAATGATGTTACATTCCTCTCATACAAGTGAGTGGACATTTTCCATTCCAATTGAGTTGCCAAACTCTCTACGTGTCTTTTCCTAGAACTGTTGGCATTTCCAGTCATAGTATCTCCTACAAAGATGACTAGAGATTCAAAATACTCACACAAGCTACGAACTCTTTTTTGGACCACAGGTTTGTCCACAACTAGAACTATTACTCGATTTGGGTCCGAATCTAAGTACTCAGAGGCAGTATCGAACCCTTCTAGCTTCTCCAACTTAGAATCCACAATCATTAATATATTTTCCTTATTCAAAGATGTGTTCACAGTATGTTGTGCATACAAACCTGGATTACTCCGACCATTACCCTGTCCTGTAATTTTTTTTTGTTAACTTTCTATTATTTATCAAAATATAAATCTCTTTCTTCAAAGCTTAGAATCTGCAGTTTCATGTCCTATGTCATTATGTTATTTACAAAATTTGTTTTTCCGCTCCTCCCCCAGTCTGTTTATCGGTGCTGGGTTTCTAAAGTTCACATGATTTTTGGCTCTCTCAAAAATCGTTGTCATGTTCTAAGTTAACTTCGCAAAATACTTTGGCCTGACCCATTGGTTCGACCGTACCCAAGGTGGATGATAGTTAGAATGCTGGGATGAGGCTACACGAGGAGGCAGATAAACATTTTCCCTTGGTCGAGATGGTCTCTGAGAATTTGAAATACTTCATTGGTGCCCTTAACCAGCGGGAATGTTGCGTTGCCCTGAATTTTTTTGAGATATACTTGATCTGATCCAAACTCTTAGTGATTCCTCCACTTTATTTTTCTCATCAACTTGATCCATTAAATCCACAAAATTGAAAACCTTTTTTCTTGTAGTCTCATTCGCTAAATCACCAGGGAGAAACCCTTGCCTAAAATCTGCATAACCACTTGCTCTTCAAATTCTTCCATCTCGGTTTTCTTTAACACAAAACATATTGTGTAATCCTTCAACTTCTCTCATACTGCATGTTTACACTGGATTATAGTATCACCGTTAGCCCGTATTTTTTTGCTTCCCACAAATTATCTTTGGAATGTAGTATAAAAACCCCGAAATCGGTTATAGATCTCCTTAAAATTCTATTGTACCATTTTCGAGCGGTACCCTTGAAAGTTTGTGAGAATTATCTGCACACCAACTTACCGTTATCCTAAAAGTTCATCATGCAATTATTCAACTGCTCAATATGATCGTCGGGATCCTGTGTACAATCAAAATTTTCAACATTTGACATATCAAAGTGCCTCAGAAGATGAACAACCTAATCTTAGAAGACAAATGTGAATTCCTCCAGTTTACTTTCAGCATGTATTGATTAGCTCCATAGATTCTTATAATTACATATAGACTCAGATCCGCGATATTAACATATTGATTGGATGTGTTACCCTCAAACAGAGAAAAATTAATAACATATCTAAGACTTATCTTTTCTCTTAGACTTGTGTTTTTTTAGATTTCTGAGGCCGATTGTCTCCCCCCTCGAAAAGCGCCACTTTTTTTCCTCCCTAAACAAATCATCATCTTCAGATTCCGACCCTCAAGAATCATACTCATTGGTGGGTATATATCGTTGTTTACCATTCCATATGTCAGTGGAAACATCTTTTTCTTTGATCACCTCGTGCCCCGTGAGAAATATGAGACTCATCGGATAAATCATTCAGATCTTTATTCTCATTTGCCCGGTGCACATGGGACACACCCTACCAGATTGAATCTGTTGCTCCATATGGTCAGGTTGATCGTTCAAATCATCTATTGTTTCCAACAGTTAATCCATCCGCTCTTCAACACGAGATTGCTGCCATTATTCATTTCTTTAAATTTCACCTCGATTTTCTTCTCTAACTAACCCAGACTCAAGCACTTTATTTTCCGTCAAGACTGCAAGACAATTTCAGGATTCATCATATTTCAATCGTAAGTTTTTGAGGTTTTAGGTCCGTTGAACTCAACTTTTTTTTATTATATTTTGGCTAGTTTTGGTGTTTGGTTTTCCTAATATCCTCTCATTTAACATGATAATATAAAAACAACTCAATTATGTTCGAATTCAATTTTTTATTTTTACAAAAAAGAAATATTGTCCTATATTTTTATTTCATGAGAAATCAAATATATCTTAATACGTTTAGTTATTTTTGCTCCAATATCTATTTACAACTAAACACAAAATTAAAATTTGTTTCTAAAAACTAATTTAAAATACATAATATTATTAATTAATTAGTTATATTTTAAAATATATAATTTTAATAAAATTATTCACACGTATTCAAACCTATAAATATTAGATTTAAATTTCGTTTTAGCTTAAAAATATTCATCATTAAATACAATTGTCCTAATATATTGAAAGCATCTCTATTCGCAACTTAATTTTGAAGTTTATAAATTAGAGTAATTGTTATGAAACATCTTTCATACATCAATAATATATTATCTTTTGACAAACAAGGAAATTTAGATTATACCATTGGCATCCTATACTCAACCACTATCATTGTCTTTTCCCACCACCTAGTTAGTTACCTTTGAACTTCCACATATTTGTTAAGTGTATTTTTATATCAATTTCTTAGAAGCACCCTATCATACCACCCTAATGATTTTATAAACAAGTAATATAAATACTAACAAGACTAACAACTTTCTCAACAAATATTATTAGCTTTATAATTCTTCAACTCTCTTGAATTCTTCAACTCTCTTCTTCTTCTTCTTTTTTCTCTGAAAAAAATTATATTGAAGAGTTATATAACGATATAAAGCCAAAAATGAAAGGTTTCTCGACTTCAGCCTCCGGTTCAAGAAAAGCTCGAATGTCTCCCTGTTTTGTCACATTAATAGCTTTCATTCTCTCCGTCTCCATTCTCTACGGTCAAGATTTCATCGGCATATTCAATCAACTCGACCTTAAACCGGAGCCAATTCTCTCCAAAACGGGTGAGTCATGCTTTCTTTAATATTCTTGTTTTGTTAATTTCATGAAATATGTATTATTGTTTACTTTTTTTTAGTAAAATAAAGATACGTTTCCTAAAAATTTCAGATAAAGCAGATTTTGTTTCCGGTTTAGAAATGAAACTGGAAGATAATTTGTCTACTTCGGACGAGGAACCCGAGGAGTGCGATATATTTAGCGGGAGATGGGTGAGGGACGAGGTGAGTCGGCCGCTTTACATGGAATCGGAATGTCCGTACATTCAGCCACAGCTGACGTGCCAGAAGGAAGGAAGACCCGATAGAGAGTATCAGAAATGGAGATGGCAGCCTCATGCTTGTTCACTACCAAGGTTAGATTTTTTAAATGAAAAATCAGTCTAATACTAATAATAATAATATGTTGTTGTTGTTGTTGTCGTCAGATGGAAGAAAGACCCGATATATTTTTAGTAGTTGTTGTTATGTAACAAACAATGCTTGTTTATGTTTGGTGAAACCAGTTTTAATGGGACAATGATGCTAGAGAAGCTAAGGGGAAAGAGAATGATGTTCGTGGGTGACTCGTTGAACAGAGGAATGTATGTTTCTTTGGTTTGTCTGCTTCACTCGCTGATTCCTGAATCTGCCAAATCAATGGAAACTTTCGATTCACTCACTATCTTCACTGCCAAGGTACCTGTTTGAACAAAATACTATTCTGTGTAATGCCGGGTTCTGTTGGGAATATGTGTACCTTATATTCATTTTTGGATCCCAAAGTTTACACGGTTGCGTATTTGGTCCGCTTCAAAAAAATCTCTTATTAGTTCATATGTATTTTTTCATATCTATCATCGCACCTTACAACCTAAAGGATTCGTCAAAAGTGATGCTCGAATTTCGTTAATCATTCGACGAAGGCCACCACATAAAATAATTTTGGCCTTTTTTTTAGTCATTTTCGATGTTGTTAATAACTTAACAGCATTATTTTGCTGATGTAGGAATATAATGCGACGATTGAGTTTTACTGGGCACCATTTCTACTCGAATCAAATTCAGACAATGCAATAGTTCATCGGATTTCTGATAGAATCGTTCGAAAATATTCGATAAATAAACATGGCCGACATTGGAAAGGAACCGATATTATGGTGTTTAATACGTACTTATGGTGGATGACCGGCTCAAAGATGAAAATATTGTATGTATAGCTTCTTCTCTCTCTAAGTTTGTGGTAGGTTTTTATATCTTAATGTTTCTATGAATAATGTGAACTGCATTGTTTTGGTCTAAAGGGATGGATCTTTCAAAGACATAGAGAAAAACATAGTTGAGGTGGAAACCGAGGAAGCATATCGGATGGCGATGAAAAGTTTATTAAGATGGGTCAGGCGAAATATGAATTCGAAAGACGCCCGAGTTTTCTTCACTACCATGTCTCCTATTCACGAAAAGTTCGTAATCTCTTTCTCTTTAGATGCATAGAACGATAAAATATATGTCGACGATGTTCTAATCTAACGCGATATAAAGAAATCAATTGATACGTACGAGTTTTAACACAAGTCTCGTTTTGTAGAAGTTCTGAATGGGGAGGAGAAGAAGGTGGTAATTGCTACAACCAAACAACTCCTATTCAAGACACTAGTTATTGGGGATCCGGTACAAAAAAATACATAATGCGAGCAACGGAAGAAGAATTGGCTCGATCAAAAATTCCAATCACGCTCTTGAACATTACTCAGCTATCGAGTTATAGAAAAGACGCCCATACTTCGATTTATAAGAAGCAATGGAATCCTTTGAGTGAGGAAAAGTTAGCAAATCCGGCAAGTTATGCAGATTGTGTGCATTGGTGTTTGCCGGGTTTACAAGATACTTGGAACGAGCTTTTATTCACAAAACTCTTTTTTTCGTTGAGATCGACTTAAAAAATGTTATTTCATTTTTGATACGTGTAGCAGTTTTACGACAAACGAATTTATATCATGATTGTAAATGATAATGTTATATAAAAGATCAGGTTTATGTCTTCCAGGGCAAGTTATCATCTAGTTTAACAAAAACGGAATGAAAGCAACTAATAATACCGACTATGAAGTCTCAATTTCAACTATATAATGTAGAGTTATTTCTAAAAAATTTAGTTCGGTTATTAGACGCTATTTTTAACAAATATTAATAGTAACTTTTTATCTCTATTAAATATCTATTATTTAAAAAAAAATGTCCATTACCAGGACATCTAAAAAGTACAAGTTAGTAGCTAGAATTCTAGTCAAATTTTCGACCTACAATCTCCATACTACAAAAAGCTTTGATTAAACCAGGTCGCAAAATACTATCACGACCTCAAAAAAATATATATTATTTTTCACTTTTAATTTTTTATTATTTTACTTTTTTTTATTTGGAAAAAAATCTTTTTATTTTTTAAAATTGGTACACTTAGCTAGACTAAATTGCACCCGATCTAAAACATAATTTTTTTGATACAAACTTATTATTTTTATGCAGACCTTGATTTTCTTTTCACAAAACTAAAAAAGATTAAGAACCAAAACACGTGTAAAAACCTTTACAAACATCCAAACTCTAAAAAATATCTTTATAATTGGAAAGCGAGAAGATAATTTTGCTGATAAGTTTTAACTCTAAATGAGGTAATTTTTTTAATCATTTTGATGTAAATTTTTTATTTTTGTAGATTTAATCCCGATTTTGAAAAAACAAATGACAATCCAACCCCACCAATTTAGAGGCCAGAATCTGGTGGGGCAAACTTTTAGCTTATGATTCGATTTAGATCCCGACGATTTAAATCAGCCCCACTCGCCGGTGTAATATCTTACCCCCGATAAGAAACTCTCCCGCTGGGGTGAAATTTAGTACCCACCGGTTCGTTGGGCTCCTATCAGTGGGTTGACACTACCCATTGAATTATGATATGATTGTTATGAGTATATTTTAGCTATGTAGGATGATGAGCTTGATTCTCGATTAATAAGAGATGACCCTTTCGCCGTCAATTATAGTAATTTGTTCAACACGAAATCGCACTACACGCAACAACAATTGGTCGATTGGGTTAATCTTACAGCAAATGACAACATGTTTGTAATTATATTACGACGTCACGATGATGCCAACAACAAAAAAACTCATAGAATTATTTTTGTATGCAAGAGATCTAGAAAGTACACAAAGTTGGTAGAACCAAATGATATTAAGAGGAAGTCTATCGGGACCAAAAAATGGGGATGTCCTTTCGCGCTTAGAGGAAATAAGATAAATGATGATTTATGGTCCTTAGAGATTGTATGTGGGGTTCAAAATCACGAGAATACAAATTTCAATGAAAGTCATTCTTACTTGGGACAATTATCTAAAGAATACTTGATTTTTGTAGTTAGTTATACATAATTGGGATATCGTCCTCGTGATATTCTTGGAGGAGTGAAAAAATTGAACCCTAACAATTCGTCGTCCTTGCGCACCGTGTACAATGCTCAACTTAAACAACAGAAGACCGAGAAAGGTGGTCGGTCGCAATTCTAATACTTATTAAGTGAACTGAAAAGGTTAAATTATTACGAATGTCATAGATCGTGTGAATACGAAAGTGGTATTAAAAGTGAACTTTTCTTCGCGCACTCGGTTAGTTTGGATTTTTTACGAATGTTTTCAAATACGCTAATAATGGATAATACATACACGGTAATTGATAAAGAAATAGAAATTCATGGACTAAAATGTAAATAATGAAAGGTTTAGTAAGAGATTAAAAGGTTAAATGAGCGATTTTGATTATGTGTCTTTATTAAGGACTAAGTGTAATTTATCCTTTTATTTAACTACGTAGAGTTGTGAGCTAAGTCTCTGCCCCTCTATATAAAGGCCAGAGCTGAACTAATAATGGGGTTGAACTTCTGATTTTACTTACTCGTGTTCTCTCATTTTCTCTCTCTAAAACCTCTCTCTCTAAACATTCCAACCATTGTTCACAAAAGCAACTCTTAATAATCTAACTCATCAAATTGGCGACACCACTAGGGACAACTAGCAGTCAGTGTCTTATTTTCTCGTTCGAATTTTGTTAATCTTGAAAAATAGTCTTGAAATTCGTAATGAATCCTGAAAACAATCCATTAGTCCAATCAGAAATTGAAACGCTCAGAGAAGATTTACATGGGAATGAAAATAGACCAGAAGGATCTGTTCCAATTTAAACTCAGTCAGATATTGAAATGGGTATGAACCAGCTCCTGGATAAAATAAACGTGTTGAATGAGAAGTACGATTAAAGAGAGCAGGGAATTCACTCGGCGAAGCTTAAATTTGAAGTGAGACAAGTAAATGAGAAAACTGAAATTGGAAACCAGCCTGATCGATCTTGCAGTGATCGAAAGATTAGGAATGAGCAGAAGAAGGCGCACTTCGAAGCTCCAAAAGAGCGTATTCTTCTCGAAATAGAAAGAAATACAAACATAAATATGTCGAATCTAATGACGAAAAGGTTGAAAGTTCTACCTTAGGTTTTAATAGGTATAGAAGTTCTTCGAAGGAGGAACGGGAAAGGGAACAACCCCGAAAGCATAAGAAGGAACACAAATCTAAGAGGGATAATATTGCTCGTTGTTTGAAAGAATCTAATTGGTGTGAGGGGAACACATCGAATCAGTATGATGAGACTGATTGGAATTTATATGCAGTCATTTGGACTGATGATCAATACATGCACGGTTTCTATTGGAGGAATTCTTCGTTGACAAGTGAAATTCAATCTATTACGCTTCCGAATCGTTTTGATATTGCTAATGTTGAAAAGTTCGATGGGATGCAAGATCCAAATGATCACATCAAATATTTCAATAATTATATGATGAATTTCTAAGATGACGACCGACTGGTGTGTCGTTCTTTTTCACAAACTTTTAAAGGAACATCGTTAAAATGGTACAATCGGATTCTGAGGGGATCCATTTCGAATTTTAAGGATTTCTATACTGCTTTTCAAAGGCAGTTTGTTGGAAGAAAGGAGATGCGAGCGAATGGAGATACAATTATCCAATGCAAACAGGAAGTTGAAGAGAAGTTAAAGGACTACACAAAGAGATTCGTTTTGACGAATGAAACTTTGGATAATTGCGAAGAAGGTGTGGTTATGACTGCTTTTCGCCAGGGTTACTACTAGGAGATCTGACTAAAGAAATAAAAAAATGAGGGCTTTAACCTTTGGAGCATTAATGGCTCAGGATGAAGACCAGATCAAGGTTAAAGAATCATCCAGGGTCCGAGGAGGACCAAATAATTTTCCAAAAAATCCAGGTCAGGTGGTCAATAACCAAGGGCAACCTTCGAATGGTAATCAACAGGTGCGTTTGAGGAATAATAATTTGTCGTCTCGAACTGAAGGGTATGCAAATTATGACCCATCTTAAAATTAAAACAAACCGAGGCCGAATCATTGGATTAGGCTAGAGTATTATGCAGACTTAATAGAAAGCGTAGATGTAATTTTTATAAAAATAAAAGCTTCGTGAATTTTAGGAAGCCAACTATAATTAATAGGCCAAATGAGGAACAAAATAATAAATATTGCAGATATCACAAGGACATTGGTCATGATACCAATGATTTTATTGCATTGAAAAAAGAAGCTCAAATTCTAATTGGGAAAGGAAAGCTCTTTACTTATGTGAAGTCACAAGAGAGCGCATCGAAAACTCCAGCGTCGAATTCACGACGAATTAACCCAAGTGCGCCAGCTGAGAATTTGATGATCTAGATTCAAAGACTGATGAATTTGATGTTGCTTAAGAATAATTGGATAAATATCCAAATAGTTTCATTTTGATGGTTGTTGAAGAGAGAATTAAGAAATGGCATGTGCAGAGCTCATGCGAGTTTTTTTAATCGTTGGCCATTTTCGGCGGCGATTTAATGACTGGTACTACTGACAGTTCGAAGAAGATACATGTTGTCAATTTGACAACTCAAATTGAAGGAAAGATGTCCACTCATTTATATGGAAAAAATGCCATTCATTTTATCTTGTTCGATGAGGACGACTTGCGAGGTACTGCGAGGTCGCATGAGGACGCGGTAGTTATTGGGGCAGAAGTGGTCGGTGTTGAAATTAGATGTGTGCTCATAGACATGTATTTTTGCAAATTTCCTTTTCAAAACAACATATGACATGATACGTAATCCTCCTCCAATTTCTCAATCAGAGCGTATGATTATTGGATTCACTAGTGTGACAGCGCGGGTGATTGGGGAATTCGAAGTGGAAATAAGTTTAGGAAAGGGACCCTTCAAGAAGAAGGTTCAAGTGCTCTTTATGGTGGTGGACTGTCCCACAATTTACAACGCTATTTTTAGAAGGTCATGGCTATCCAGAATGTATGGGGTTGTGTTGACAGTACATCAATGTTTTAAGTATGTGGTAGGAAATCGTGTGGGGGTCGTTCGAAGCGACCAGAAAGTTGCAATAGAGTGCTATCCTAGTGCACGTCGGATTCGAGGATCCGATAGTGGAGACATGATGAATGAATAGCAGTAAAAGGGGTTGAACTCGGAGTTTGATGAAAAGGTTGACGGTCCGAGGGAAACCCTAGGGTCATTGATAGTAAGTGAAGATATTGAGGAGTACATTTTTTCTGAAGGAAGAGTACTTCAGATAAGAACCTTGCTGACCCCAGTTCTACATCAAGGACTGCTAGAATATTTGTTTTATAACTTGGAATTTTTTGCTTGGAAAACGAAGGATGTAATAGGGGTTCCAATCGAAGTGATTTTCTATAGTTTAGCCGCTAATCCAAAGGGGAAGTCGGTAATACAAAAAAGAATGAAATTTTCATTAGAGAAAGTAGAAGCGATTGTTTCGGAAGTGGATCGTTTATTTAGGGTTGGACATATAAGGGAGTCTCATTATCGCTTGTGGACGACAAATCTAGTAGTGGTAAAAAAGAAGAATGGGAAGTGGAGAATGTGTGTGGACTTTACTGACTTGAGTCGAGCCAATCCTAAAGATCAATTTCTTGTTCATCGACCAACTGATTGATTTCACTTTTATAAATAAAATTTTAACCTTTATGGATGCTTTCGCAGGATACAATCGGATCCAGATGTATTTGAAGGACCAAGAATGTACGACCTTTATAAGTGACATGTGATTACATTATTACAAGGTTATGTCTTTTGGATTGAGAAATGCTGCAGTTACCTATCAAAGGTTGATAAATAAATAATTTCCCACTCAGATCGGAAGAAAAATGAAAGTGTATATCGATGATATGGTGGTAAAAAGCTTGATGGATGATGCACACCTGGAGGATTTAAAGGAAATATTTTTGAATCTATGGACAATCAGGCTAAAGCTTAATCCTGAAAAGTTCACCTTCAGAGTTCGATCAGAGAATTTCTTGGGGGTATGTCATTAGTGAAAGAGGAATAGAAGCTGAGCCAGAACAATTAAAAGCTGTAATAGCAATGAATTCGCATCGAACTGTTAAATAAGTGCACATTTTTCCAGGAAGGTTAGTTTAATAAATTTATTTCTAGATTTTCTCACAAAGGTTTTTTTTTCTTTCAAGCGGTGCGAGGACCAGATAGATTCGAATGGATGTCGGATTGTAAGAAGCTTTTACAAGTATAAATAATTTATTATCATCACCAGAAATCTTGTCAAAACCTCGAAGTGGAGAATTTTATATATATATATATATATATATATATATATATTGCGGTATCGAATTTTGCATTAAGTGCAATATTGATAAGTGAACATTCAGGAATTCTGAAGCAAGTGTATTATATTAGCAAAAGCTTGGTGGCACCTAAGAAAAGGTATTTGAAACTTGAGAAATTAGTGTTAGTGTTGGGGATTTCTGCTAGGAAAATGCATCCTTATTTTCAAGCTCATACCATTGAAGTCCGAACCTCATTCGCTTTTAAAACTGTTTTGCAACGTCCTAATATTTCGGAGAGGATGACCAAGTGGTCAGTGGCGTTAGGATATTATGACATTTTTTCACCTCGAACGACAATGAAAGCTCAAGAGTTGGTTGATTTTCTTGTAGAATTTCATTCGAGCAAGTCGGAATGATGTAATAGTGGGTTCGATGTGGGTTGTTCGAACAAATGATGGGTCTAGTATTCCGGGATGCGGTGCTGGAGTTCAGTTAATTGCTCCATCTGGAGAAACGAATATTCAGTCCATCAAATTTGGTTTTCACACCTCGAACAATGAAGCTGAATATGAAGTTGATTTAGCTGGTTTATGGCTTGCGAAAATATATGGAGAAACTTCAATATCGTTATAGACAGACTCTCAATTAGTACCAAATTAAATATATGGAAATCCCGAGGCAAAAAAGGATCATTTAATTTTGTATCTTCGGGAACTTCGTAACTTAATATTACTATTTGATCATGTTGTTGTGGGACATATTAGTCGAGGAAGTAATACGATGGCTGATTCACTAGCAAATATTGCATACAAGGAAGAGCATCCCTGAATTTTGTTACACGAAAGTCCTTCGATTTTGACCCAGTCAGACCAGTGCGATTATATAGAGGAGTTGTTTGTCACTCCAGATTTGGTCCGAGATGATTAGAAAACTGATATTTTAAATTTTTTGATTCAAGGAACATTGCAAGATGATGTGAAATTGGCTAAAACATTGCGAGATAAAACCTTCAGATACATAGTTTTGGATGATATTTTATATAAAAAGGTATTGAGTAGGCCATTATTGTGATGCTTGGATAAGCAAGAATCATAGGAGATATTATTAGAGTTGCATGATGAAGAGGGATCAATTCATTACGGGTTCAAAGCTTTATCTCGTCGAGTTTTGCTTGCAGGGTTCTATTGGCCTTCGATCATGAACGATGCCAAAAATTTGGTTCGAGGTTGTGATACTTGTTAAAGGTTTGCTAATTCTATACATAAACCGGCAGTTCCTCTTATGTCCATTACTGAAGCCATACCATTTGACAGATGATGAATTTATTTAATGGGGCCTTTGTCGATGGCATCTCGAGGAAGGAAAATGATAATTTTAACGGTGGACTATTTTACGAAGTGGGCTGAAGCAGAACCGTTGTCTGGAACAAAAGCAAAAGATGTAATCAAATTCCTTGTAAACAATATTTGTTGTCGCTTCAGCGTATTTCAGAGAATTTCTACGGATAATGGCCCTCAGTTTCATAATAAAGAAATTACTTCATTCCGCGCATCGAAGGGAATTCAACAATATTTTTCAAGCCGCTTTCACCCCCAAGCCAATGGACAAGTCGAGGTGACAAACAGAACTATTTTAGATAGTTTGAAGAAAACTTTGACACAGGCATGAGGGAAATGGCCAAGTTATTTGCACGAAGTACTTTGGGCTTATCCAACTACTCTTAATGAAGCTATAAAAGAAACTCCTTTTGCTTTAGCATAAAGAATTGATGTTGTTAGTCCTGTGGAATCTACGATGACATCTTTTAGAATAACCCAATATTCTGAAACATCTAATGACGAAGCTAAAAGAGAAAATTTAGATTTGATTGATAAAAAAGAGAATTCGAGCTCAATTAAACGTGATCCATTATCAAACTCTTATGAGGAACATATACAATTCGAGGGTAAAAAGACAGGAGTTCAGAGCAGGTGATAAAGTGTTGAGGAAATATTCTTGCATACCAAGGACAAAAGGCTCAGAAAAATGGCCCGGAATTAGGAAGGAACTTATGTGGCTGTTGAAAGGATAAAACCAAGGTCTTATCTCCTTTGTGATATGCAGGGGAGGATGCTTCAATATCCATAGAATATATAGCACCTGAAATTATACTAGAAGTAACTACGTTCTATTTTGAATCTGTTTGTTTTGGTTGAAAAGCGCACTCTTTGCTACCCTGTTTGCCAGGAAAGGTTTTAACGAGGCATTATGTACATATTCAACATTAACAATAAAATGGCTTTTTGGACAATGGTTGTTTACAAGTATTTATTTAAACTATCTTGATAACTGATCAAAGATTGATTCTTTCAGGTTGATCAAGAGTAGAATGTTCCGAAGTGTTTATTACACTTTTTGAAGAAGCAACCATATTCGAAGTTCTACGTTCATTAAATGCACTGTGATATTCGAAGTGCTACGTTAATTAAATGCACTGTGATATTTGAAGTGCTACGTTCATTAAATGCATTGTGATATTCGAAGTGCTACGTCCATTAAATGCACTGTAATATTCGAAGTGCTATGTCCGATAAAGGCACTATGAATTTCGAAGTGCCATGTACTAGGAATTTTGAAGTGCTATATATTGTGATGTTTTGTGTGCCATAATCATTCAGTGCACCATAATATTTGAAGTGTTATACTTAAAAAAAATTAAAGGATCACATAACTTGATGATAAATATGAAATATAAACAAAAACCTTTGTCAATTAGAATAATTCAATGAGTACAACGGATATGATACTAATACGACAAGTACAGAAAAAAATAACATAAATTCAAAATCTAGTAAAATCATTCAAATAAGTCTTCTTCGGATAATTCTTCCTCTGATGATGAGCTTGAGATAGGGTCGAAGGCTTTGCTAAGGTGCCGTTCTACATGAATATCATTCCAGAAGCTAGAAAGGTTGATTTTTGGATATGTTACATGAATTTCTCGAAAGAGAGTGATGGTCGTCTCTTCCATACCATTGTTGATAGCTGCCAACATGTCTTGCGTGCATTCAGCTTCTGCGGCAGTGACAACAAGTTGTTTTTACTTCTCAAAATTGGTCTTTAGTGTGGCTATCTTATCACTCGGGTTTTTATTTTCTGTTTCACTTTTGGAAAGAAGCCCCTCAGATTTTTTCTTCTCAGCAACCAAATCCTCAAAGTGTTTAGTCTTGATTTGATTTATCTCTTCTTTATTAGAAAAGTTAAGATTTTCTTTTTCAATTCGATGCTGCTCTCGCAAGAGCCCTTTAACAAAAAAGAGTCATCTAATAAGCTCAGACCCTGCCATTTCAAATCCATGAAATTGATCTATTACATTTGGATTTTTTCCCTCAACTGTTTCTCAGCTACAACAGTTCCCTTGTAGCGAACCATATTTTTGGCAAGTCGTTTCAGATGACTTTGTGAAGCTTCGATTTCCTGTGTGAGGGTGTTCACTGCAGTTTTAAGGTCGGAGAATGGCTGAAGTGCAGTAAGGACGACATGATTTGGTGCAACAGGAGGGAAAACTACTCGACTAAGGTGATGAATGTGGTCCAAAGAAGTTGTAGGAATAGTAGGAATAATGATTTCAGGTGATGCTTTTGAACTTCTTGAGTGACATGATCTTCTTCTTTGATGAGTTCTTGTGACTCATTAAAATTGATGAAACTTTCGAGATCGAAGTGATCGTAATCTTCATTATCTTCAATAGAGCATCTCCGATGATTTCTTCTCTGATGAGTTCTTGTTGAACCTCATTAACTATAACCTCATTACCATCAGAGACTTTGTCTTCGATGGTCATTGTTGTTTTCTTCTTCTTCTTCATCTGAGGACTGTTGGAACTTTTATTTTTGAGGGTGCATAAGTTTTTTTTAATAAGGCTCTTCTTCTGTTCCTTCCTTCATAGTCGAAAGCGTATTCTTTTTTTTTTCTCTTCAAGTATTTGGGCTTTGAATTTGTTGAAGGGCGAGCACCAGATGTACTAGCTGTCTTTTTCTCTTTTTTTATTTTTCTTTTGAGGCAGGTGACTGTCTGATCTGTTACGAATGGGGAGGAATACCTTACAATCAGGTTGGATTTATCTTTTGCAAGCATGATGAGGGTTGGGTTGCTCCATCAAATTTCCAGGAGGAAAAGCTCCAGGTGTGATTGGAAATAGGTGTCTGTTGAGGAAATTGATTGGTTGCAAGGGGGTGTGAAAAGAGTTGTTCCATTCTACTTTTTCCCAAGCGGAAAGCTTAACGAATATATCTTTGGCTTTTGTCCGACGAATGACGTAACGCCTCAGAATTTCTGAAATGATCATATAAATAAATAGTGAATAAGGGTAACAACAATCATGCTATTTTGTTTAAAAGTAATAATATTATAGTACTCACGGTTGCTTCTCCAGAGGAGGTTCAGTTTCGATGGGCTGGCATCAGATTTCTCTTTACCGTTTTCCCATGCTCCTGAGATGAAGATAAATTTTTTCTTCCAAACTTTTTCCTCTTCCAGATGGTCGTCGATGATTTTTAGATCATCATCTAGGGTAAGGTAGTAAAATGGAAGTTTTGGTCATTTGGATAGTTTTGTCAAATATATGAAATCCTTGATGCTGATCGGAATCTTAGACAAGTGAGAGGCCATGATTATAGACATAAGAGTGAACCATTGATTCGGTCTTACTTGAGTTGGGAACAGATTTAGAAGTTTGAGGTACACAACGATCATGGGATCTAATAGGAACCGAAGACCCCAATTGATGATTTCGGGGTAGACTACCAGCTTGTTGTCCTTGCAATCTAAGAGAGTCTCTCCCTTTTTGGGTAATAAAAGGGTAATGATGTCTCCCATTCCCCATTGTTTCTTTAGATCTGATGCTTGGCTTTCTTGATAATATATGTATGGAACTTTTTTCAGTTCGACCATATAATAAGCATCAAGAGATCTCAGATTCTTGCCAATTTTTACTCTTTCCTCATGGAATATAGTAATCAGACCCTTCTTTTTTCTTGGCTTACAAGCTTTTTTCTCTGTAGCATTCTATGATTCTTCTTCATCAGAATCAACCTCATTGTCTGAATGAGTAGTGTCAGAATCAACGTCTTCCAGTTTGGACGTCTCATCTCTTAAATGTGGAAGAATATTCGAGGGATTTTGTTGAGGTAATTAGGCTTCCTCAACAATCTCCCTCAGGGGAGGAGATTTGGTAGATGGATTTGATGAGGAATGATTTAGTGTAGCATTGGTATCATCTCCCATGGCTATAAAAGTATTTTTTCTAAAGGTTTGTGGGGGATAAGTTGAAAAAAGGGTTACTTCGGGTTGTTTCGAGGAAGATTGCTTAATTCATCGCTAATTCGAGGTGATGCTTTAATATGGGAAGTAGAAGTTCGAGGTGTTTCGAGCTTTGGAAGATCGACTCTTTTCTGTGACAGGTGAAGATGAAAATACATGAGTTTTAGAAGGGTCGAAGTTACCATTGTAAATGGTCTTTGGAGATGTTCTAAGGGGAGCGTCGCTTATCAACCCCGCAAATCTATATTCATCTGCTCTTTCACCCATGCAAAAGTAATCATAAGCTTCGAAGACGAAATTGTTGTCACGTTTTGGAGATTTGGGGTTTTTGGAAATTTTAGCTTTAGATCTTCTGGATCTTGGGTGTTTTCTCATATACAGATTGAAGATGAATCGGAGAATATGATTTTTCGGGTGAAAAAAACCAGAAAGTATAGAGAAGACGTTAAAGGTAGCCAAAGTTTGGGAGGTATTATGTTTCTTTCTCAAGAACTTTGAGGTTGTGAAACAAAAAATGAAATTGCTAACGAATTTATAGGAGGAAGAAGATGTGTGTAGAAGTGGAAAAGGTTTTGTGATGATTGGGAAATTTTTTGAAACGGTAACAACGTTACGTGTTTGACATTTATCAAGCTAGTTGTAAGCCTAGCAGCTAGGAAATCATGATTTATTCAATAATTAGATTTTAGAAATTGACGTCGAAGTTAACTCAATTAATGATTGTCTAAGGACGTAGTTCGATGTATCACTGCGTATGAAAAATTCGAGGAGAAGAATGTTATTTGTCAGATTTTGAAATAGAAATTACCATTGTTATTGGCACAATTCGAAGACATTTAGTTCGCATTCATTTACTGATATGAGAACTAAGGGGGGTTACTGATGAGAAAATAGAAATTCAGGGACTAAAATTTAAATAATGAAAGGCTTAGTACCGAATTGAAAGGTTAAAGGAGTGATTTTGGTTATGTATCTTTATTAAGGACTAAGTGTAATTTATCCTTTTATGTAACTACTTACAGTTATGAGCTACATCTGTGTGCCTCTATATAAACGCCATGGATAAACTAATAAAGGGGTTGAACTTCTGATTTTACTTACTTGTTTTCTCTCATTTTCTCTCTCTAAAACCTCTCTCTATCTGAACATTCCAAACATTGTTCACTAAAGCAAATTTTAATAATCTAACTCATCATTAATAACATACGGGAAGTCGTTGTATGAGGTTGTTTGAGCCACTTGTATCAGGAAGACTCTTTACATTGGGTTTGCGTTTATGGTCGAGGATAATGTTTAGAGCTACAAATATATGTTAGAAGGTTTACAATCGTTAATGGTGACTCACTCCATCAAATCACCCTCCTTTATTCTGACGGATAGAGACTTAGCATTGGTGAAGGCGGTCAAGGAAGTGTTCCCAATGCAACACATATGTGTTGTTGATGGCACATCAACATGAACGTCTTAGCAAAATAAAAATGTGCGTCAATGATAAAAAAAGTGTCCGGTGAGTTTTTGAAAGTGTGGAGTCAAATGATGTGATCGAAAACAGAGTTATTCTCTAATAACTATCGGTCAGAAATGCTCCATGACTTTAGAGAAAAACTGAAAGCAATCGAACACCAAAACTTAGTTAGAGATGTACGGTGATAAGTTTATCACATGGAGAACTAACGAGTAATTGTATTTCGGTAACCAAAACATTAATCGCGTTGAGAGCGCTCATTCCACCCTCAAGTGTTTCCTTGGTACGAGCAAAGGTAACTTCGAGTATGTTTTGTTGAAGGTGCATACTTTAATCGAATTGCAACACGGGTAAATTTAAGCCTCATTTGAGAAGAGTTAATTGTTAACCCTACATAAATTCGCTAGCAATGTTTACTTGAAGCTAAAAACAACATCTCTCACCATACTTTAAAGTTTTTTTCTGAAGAAGTAGAATGTGCCTAAAAAATGACAGTCGCATATGACATGCCTTGTGGTTGTGTAATGCAAGCTACGCACGATAGAACTTGTTCGTATCGATTTTAAAATGATTGAGTAATTAAAAGAAAAAATTGATAAACTAGTACTCGATATCATAGAAACCAAAGATGAAGCACACATTGAGCATATTTATAAGAAATGGTGTTGCATCGTACATCCGTGAAAAAACTTTCTTTTAGAGACTTTAGACAAATTAAAAGTGTGCGGTCGTCCACCTTCCAAACATAATTTATCTATAAGTGCATTTGAATCATCCACTAAATGTGAAAAATTGTACCACGAGCATGTGACAACTTCCAAGGAATGGAGTGCACCATTGTTAGTAAAATATTTCAAAAGTCCAACGACCATTTTGCGTAAAGGGAGAAGAATGTCGGGTCTCATATTTGGTAGGGGAAGTGGAGTTCGAAAGCAATAGAGTTGGTTTCCTACACAAGAAAGTGGGGTGATGCATTTTAGTGGAATGATCGGTTGTAGGTCAAGTGCTCCGATGTTGGCTAAAGAAAGTTTGGTTGATCTCAAGAGTCACATAAACCAATTCACATTTTGTTTAGGCTTTTCATAACATCTATCACTTAAGTTGAATTTGATGGTCACTGATGGTACAGTTTGATTGCATTTGTCTTGAATGGAAAATAAAATGGATGACGGTTAATTAGGGATGCCATGTACGCATATATGTACGTGAATATATTTACAAGCATGAAGGATTTAATAGATATTGTGCAATGCACGAAATTCTCCAGCGATGCGGCTACTATGGAAAATTAGATGACGATACCCGAGATGGGAGTCACGATCGCATATACGTTTAAATGTATTCTTCACTTCCTAGAAAAGTCGAAAACCATTCATACTCGTTTCACTTTTTTTCTGTTAAGAGGTGTACCCCTTTCGATGTCAAATCAGTTGGAAATCAGATTGGGTTGGGTCAATCTCAACCACTTTGTGAACGTAAATATTGCATTACTACATTGCTGGTTCATTTAAACTTTTAAACATTCCACCGATTATGTCATTGTTATTTTTATTGTATTTCTTTTGTAGATTTCCATTGCGATTGATGCCTCGTGTGCAAGAATACATCATTGTTTTCTAAAATTGTGTTCAACAGATACAAAAGGTCGGTAATTACCGATTCATTCTCGTTGCAAGAGATACAAAAAATGTAAAATTGTAGTCTAAAAGTAACCGATATAACCGCTTTCGTTTAGAAACTTTGTCGTTGTAATATATGTACAATTTCACATGTTAAAAACTTGTATGCTTTGAACATTATGACAATTGTAATTTTGAAACAATAATATTTGATGGTTCCAGTAACATTTGAAATGGTAACATTTGTTGGTTCGAGAAATATCTCTACCCAATTTGGTTACCACACAACAATAGAGAGATAAACAAAGGAGGTAGAGGGAAATAATACCAAAACATATTTGTAATATATTAATTGTTCACCCTTCCTTAAAAGGAGAATATTGCTTTATATATAGTGAAGATGGTGGGCCCAAACCCGTATGAATGATTTATTTTAGTATATTTCACTCTTTTATTACAATTAACCTACTCATATTTATTATTACAAGATAAGTCCTCTATATAATTTAATTTGTCATTCTTTATTACAAACTTATTCATCGATGCCAAAATGCCTTTAATCTTCTCGACCCACTTAGGCCTAGATAAATTAAGCCTTTATCAGTAGCCCCTTGTCCTTGTGAGAAAATTGAGCGCGTACTACAATGTTTCGCCTTGGATGGAAAGTTATCGGTCTTTGGATGATATCTTCCTAGTCGGGATACTGCAGATTCTAGACTGAGGTTGCCTCAAATAATCTCGACCAAAATTGTACACACATAGCAAATGGTTTGAGAAGTTGGAGGACCTACTTGGGGCAATCAGCTTTTGGGACAGATTAGCCCCAGTAACTCTACAGTAGTAGTCGTATCGCGATGTTACACATCTCCCTTGGTTACTCGGCGCATGCCACTTATGCGTTCCAAAAATGGCTCTTGATCTTCTGAAAGCAAAATCGTTTCCACTTATATATGAATATATCCATGATAGGACTTCGTCCTCTGTTTCCTCACAAATCACTTTTAGACAATTTATAGAGGGATATCGACAACTCAGCCTTTTTAGATTGATAACACATTATACCACCTTGGTTTACGAAAAAAAATTAGTGTTTGATTGGTTTTCAATCATTTAAAGGACGATGAATATCGAGCCGTGGCACTGATCGAAGGTGTCTTCCTACACCATATCATACGGGACTTTGGCCCTAACCGAAGAAGTTTGTTTGAAATATTGAATTCTCCAACCTCTTATCCGACCCCCTCAATTTCTACAATCACTCGTGGGTCTGGGCAAAACACTCAACCCGGTAAACCAAGTCCTATGGTAAATAAAACGCTTCCTCACTCAAAAAACGACCACCACTCCAAACCCACCAAGTTGCTAGGAGGCCGCTCTTACTCACATGTTTTTGGAAATGGAGGATTATAGTTAGGAATCATTGCCCAACAAAATCGATTATGTGCAGATTAGCTCGAACATCACCGGGGTTCGCACCGGTCCTAACGCCGTTACCACTGCTAGGGATGCATCGTAACATGGGATATTTCAATCCGGAAAGCAAACCCAAACTACTACTACTACTGTTGACACTGTTTCCCAGACTAAAGGGCGACCAATTCCTTAAAAAACCGTAACCAAAGTGAATAACAATCGCGCTACTACTACTATTGCCCTCAAGGAGTTGGTCGTTTCCAAACGGACCACGGAAATTAAAAATTCTGTATTCAGCAAAAAAAAGCAGCCACCGACGTCCCCAATGATACAGGAGCGAACTCAACAGTTTTGAACGACCGAGAAGGTAAAAAACCATCTTTCGATACCTCTGATGCCAATGGAAGAGTTTCTGGAAATCACCGATATATCCAAGGTACCAAAACAGCCTTTCTTTTATGTTATCCTCACGAATGATATTAAAATTATGGATGATTTGCTGGAGGTAGACAAGACTTGAAAACATCGAACATTCACCATAGTTCTCTGTTGCTGACGGTCCCTAAATTAAAGTTGTAAGCGTTAAAAAAAGAACATCCACTCCTAAACAAATATTTTCCCGCATGACTGATTGGTCTCTGTGAAAGTAGGGGAACGCCTTCCATCGATTCTTCCTTCCCGTCAACCTTATCAACATTCGTGTTTGGCGCTGCTCAGGAGATTATTTAAGCACGGAACAACTGATAGTTAACCCCGAAGCTCCCTCATCTATCAAGAGATTACATGCTCTTGACGCCAAAGTGATGCTCTCCAAGGGCAATAAAGCGCCTAGTCATCAACCGAAAAAGAGTCCACGTAGATTTCGAGTCGACTGAGGTAGCCGTTGAATCTGCTGAGCCTGAAACAAAGGTTGCAAATGCATATGTGGATGTAACCAGGGGTGCCTAAACAGGAAAATAACGAGAAGGAAAGATCTCATGAGGAAAAGAGGAAATTGACGGTGGCCGTCATAGTAGAAGCAAAAAAGGCACGAGCGGCTAAAAAAAAAAAAAAAAAGGTTAAAATCACCCTTCGAACCGAGCCTCCGGTAGCTGAGCAAGCGACTATTCCTAATTTTATTCGAACAATATAACGGCTTGAATCTTCAAGTAATAAAGTCATTATTGTCAGACACAGGGTCGGTAAAAGGTAAGGAAAGTGGCAAAGAGAAGGATATCCAAACTCTTATCCAATCCGAAACCAACTCAACCGAGGAAAAACTCATTGAAAAGAACCTAGAAGTGACGAACAACGCTCATGTGGCTAACAATCCTCATGTTTAGAAACATGATGATCCACCGGAGCACTCAAATGACTTGCCTCCCCCAAAACCTCTCGTGGTGCTTGAGAATCTGCTATATGTGCTTCTCATCCCTCGTGATGGTAGTCCGAGCAACCAAGACTTATTAGACACTTTCGCATATTTCTTGTACCACATGCTGGCCATCCTTCTTGTAACAGAGATGAAAGCAAAAAACCTAAAATATAATTTATCAGAAGCAGCGAGAGGTCGATACAAAAGAGCAGGTTGATCGTGTCACTGCGTGGGCCAAGTCTGCTACCAATGAGCTTCGTGAAAAAGAGAAAACTTGGAAAAAATCAATTGTCAAGTATAAAAAGAGCATCAATGCCTTACAGGTCAGCAAAAAGGTGGTCGAGGACAAATGCGACCATGCTATTCAAGAGTTGGTCTTGTTTAAAATTCAAGCCCATGAGGACGAGACGAAAGGTCTTGAGACTCTCTGAGATGAATTGGCGAAAAAACACAAACACATATTCAATGCTTTTGCCTCGGAATTCCTAGAGACCATGACGACTAAAAAGTTAATACCGAAATCGCGCTGATTTTGGAGATTCGTGAAAAATTTCTGGACTTAGAACTTAGGTATCACTATAGTTGGTTCCCGAGAAGAATTATCCTAAGGGAGTTGTTTGCAAAGATAGTAGAGAATAATCATCATAGGCGGTGTCGACTGGGGAAACCACTAATAGTATTAGCGATTCACACGATGCGAAGTAGGGTGTGGCCGATTAGGCCAACTTGGGTATTTTGTCATTTTTATGATTTTGTTTTTATGACTTCGAGTTGTGATCGCTCCTATCCTTTTGGCTCTAGAAACATTGCAGTTGTTATATTAATATCTTGCTTTACTTTTTTTTATATAACTCAGATTAGTAAAAAATGATCCGTTTCTAAAATAAAGATAAGTATAGTTAGTTATCCAAATTATTGACCAACCGAAATTGCAAGACTCCAAAAGTCCAACCTTGTGAATAATTAAATGTTAACCAACCGAAGCTAGAAAACCGCACAAATCCAAATTTGTTAATAATTAAATTATTGACCAACCGAAGTTCGAAGAATCCATAGGTTTAAATTTGTTTTAAAAAATCAGATCTTGACGAACCGAAATTGTAAAACCTCACATGTCCAAACTTGTTAAGAAATGACATGTTAACCACGACCATATCGTAACTCCAAAACATTTATATTGATATATCGACTTATATAGATACATTATTAAAACATCCATGCGCCAACAAGATAGGAAAGAGTGTGCCACCAATTAACACCATATACAACAAATAAAAGACACACAACTTGTTCATGTTTATTCTAAATACAATTTAACATCTTCGATGTTCCAAGGGTGTCGAAGTGCTCTATTTTCTTTATCTCTTAATCGATATGTCCCCGACATTACTCTTTTCGGTACAAGGTACGAACCTTCCCAGTTTTGAGTCAATTTGTCAAGGCTGTGCAAAATACATTTTTCTCAAAACCTTGTCATTACTCGCTGTCCTTGATTTATGCATCGGCCCCTTCGTGGATTTCATTACAGATCTCTTTTAGTTCATATTTTTAGTTCATCTCATCCATCGATCTAATCAAAATCTGTCATTCGGGATCCATCGTCATACTTTCTTCCATTCTACTTCATTCTACTAGTCAAGCCTCTTCAAATTGCAAATATTGTCCAAGTTTGGGTGGCTTAAACTATTATCGTTCAAAACCCGGTTGCGATATTAGGTCTAACCATAATTTTATCGAGCGCGACGGGAACGGGACGTGTCACTATTGCCGCTAGATTTCGTCGATACGTATGATAATCAGTCGCGTCTAATATTGTCGGCAAGTCGTTCAATAGTAAAGACTTCTGTCTTTTCTCTCTTTCCGGCTGTTGATCGTCTCCAAATCTTTTGATTGTATTGTATGATATTTAAAGTTTTATACATGTACTTAGATCCGGATCTCTCTTCCGGTTTGTTAAATTTTGTTACTAGGAGGTTTTTTTGTCTCTCTAGTTAATTGTATTTTTATTTTGGATTTCTTTTATTTCGGGTATGTCCATATATCTATAACACAATTTAAGTTATATATTCGATGTTTTTATTATTAAAAAAAGAGTAGAGAGAGAAGAAGATAAAAGAAAAAAATGTAACGGGTTATGTTTTTTAATGGATTGTGTTCTTTTTAATATGTTAGGTGGAGGTTATGATAAATATAAGATAAGGGTCAAGCTATATATACCCAATTACGATTTAAGTATACCCAATTTTGAGTATACCCAAATGTGGTATAAGTATACCCAATTTTTTGGGTAAAAAACACCAGTCATCCTCCACGTTTGCTGATTGTAACAAGTTAGTCCCTGTCCTTTGAGGCCGTAATAAAGGGGTCCTTGTCGTTGTATTGGGTAGAACAAAACCATCATTTTCGAGTTCAGCCCAATATTTCTCCCCATTATACCCTTTGACCAGCCACATCAGCTATCCACGTAGGACGCTGATGTGGCAACAGTAAAATTTAAACCCGGCCCAACAACCAACCATAACCCAATAACCCAGCCCAACAGAAAGCTTTCCTGCTCTCTCCCTCTCTCTGAACTGAAACCCGAAAGAATTCGAAACGGTCTCTGGATGACCCGACTCGAATTAGAAACCGAATCGGACTTGTTGCGGATCGGATGAATTTGATCGGGTTATCGGGTGGGGATTTGTGGTTGTAGAGAGAGTGAGGGTAGAGAATAGCTCTCGCGTTCATGGCATTTTTCACTGTAAAAGAAAAATGTGAGCGAGAGAGTAGAGAGAAGATTTTTTGAATTTCAGGGAAATGGAGGATGTTAAGGTGAGTCTGGTTATGGAAAACCCTAAGAAATCGCAGATTTTCCCTCTTTCTTCGCCGTAATTTTCCCGCTTACCAAACACACACAATCCTGATTAGAACCAGCTCTCTCCCTGTCATCAATCCACCACTTCTTCCTCCAAAATTATATCTCTCTATATAAATCTTGGGTCGATCTCTCACTTCTCTCTATCTTTCAAGTAACTCCCAAAACAAAAAGAAAAACGAAAAAAGAAAAAAAATGAAAAGCGGCAGTTCCAGATCTTCTTCTTCGTCTCCGAAGAGAAACAACGACGGTTACCATCGGTACATGAAACCCGGTGCTCTTGCGAAACTTGCAGACACAAAAAGATCCTATATTCACAACTTGGTCCTGAAATGGTCTGTCCCTCACCGAGTGAACTCATCTCTCACTCAGAGTTCAATTCAGGCTCAGCCTCATATCACTGTGCTCAACGAGATGCCTAGTTTCTTGCACAAGTTCTACGGCCCGGCTTACATTGGTAGGAAGAAGATTGGGGCAGCTAGATCTATGGCGATATTCAGTCTGGGCGGTTCTGGTGCGGCTATGGAACCCGGTGCTGGTAATAACAGTCGACCGTTGAATACTGTGTTGAACAATGATGCTCTCGCTGCTCATTAGATAAAATACTTTTGTTCAAACTTGTTTTGATGTTTTTGATGTGTCATCTGCGTCTGTAAAGACAGAAAAATTTGAAGCAAAGCTATATTTATAAAAGCCGATTGAGCGTAGATGGATGTCTGACATGTTTTTATAAAGTCTATGCTCTTTCTTAAAAAAAGGTGAGTTTGGTTATGGATTTGACACGTGGCAGTTCGGTGGGAAAGAATTAGATTTTCTTCGGGGTAAAAAACACCAGTCAAGGTTGGTTCTTGGGCTGGGTTATTGGGCTGGGTTATTGGGTTAAGGTTGGTTGTTGGGCTGGGTTTAAGTTTTACTGTTGCCACATCAGCGTCCTACGTGGATAGCTGATGTGGCTGGTCAAAGGGTATAATGGGGAGAAATGTTGGGCTGGACTCGAAAAGGATGGTTTTGTTCTACCCAATACAACGACAAGGACCCCTTTATTACGGGCTCAAAGGACAGGGACTAACTTGTTACAATCAGTAAACGTGGAGGATGACTGGTGTTTTTTACCCCAATTTTTTCCAAAAATACTTTTTTGTAGGTATATAAGTCATTTTTTACTAACCTTCATCCAACACTTTTTTCCTACAACTTTCTCTCACTTCTCTCAATTCTCTCTACACTCTCAAACTCTCTTCTCTAAAAGAACTCCCACCTCTCTCTAACATTTTCCGGCGAGCTACCACTTCTTCCTCCCCTTCTCCTCCTCCTCCATCATGGTGAAGAACAAAAACCCACCACCACCAACTATGTAAGTTCCCTAATTTAATTTTGCAAATTAATTTAGTTAGATTTAGGTATGAATTTCGGATTAAGGTTAGATTTAGGTATGAATTTAGGATTTAGGTATGAATTTAGGGTAGATTATGGTAGATATAGGGTTGATTAGGGGCCATTTTCCAGCCCGGTTGGCGGCTGGAAAATGGCAGGCCGGCAACGCATCGGTGGTGCGCCCAAAGCAGCACCATCGGTGCGTAAGGGTGTACCGATCAGTACAGGGGGTTTGTGAAATAAAAAAATGAAGTTTTTTAAAGAAGTCGATTTTTTTAAAAAAAAAAATAATTTTTTTTCAATTTTTTAAGGAAAACGATATGAGAGTTATATGTATTTCAATTGGAAGTTCAATTTATAGTTTTTTTTAAGTTTACGGATTATATGGTATGTTATTAACTTTGTTTATTTTTTGTTATTATTTCATATACGGTGAGATGTCTACATTTACACAAATGCCTCAATCTCGTACTCGTGAGGAGGTAGCCACTAGGTACAAGTGTATAACTATTGGACCAATATTTTTTGTGTTCAACGAGCCCCCATAAGTTAGGAATGAGGCATTCGACTCATTTGGTTTAATGATCATAGATTATTTGTCTTTAGAAATGGTAGAATATGTTCATTCTCAAATCGCCATGAAGGAGGAAACAGAACGTATCATCAGCGACAATGGAGGATACGATTTTGTCGGTCAGAATGACACGCACTTCTTCAATTCCGTGAACGAAAATCAACAAGTTTAAAAACTCTAACACCCATTTGAAGTTGTTTAACTTCTCACCGGACATGAAAGCAAATACCACACAGTACATCAAACTGGTATACGTCACACCCACTATCTCAAACAATGGCATATCATATCGTATGACTTTATACGTACTATCCATGATCAACATTGTTGGAAATGTCCGCAAAATGTCAACACTGACTGGATGTGCAAAAAATATATATGTAATGACTTGTCCATCGTCTTCACCAGATTTATGCCATTGATAATAATTATGTGACTTAAGCTCTCCCAACAAGAACTGGAGTTGTGACCTACCTGTCTTCTTCAAAACCCTGCTTTTCTGTCGTGCATTGTAGATGGTGCGCATAGAAGAAAAATTATCTTCATTTAGCTTCTTAACACCATTCTGTATATCTCTAGGGTTAGTTCCAATATAGGTCGCTCGTTCAACATATTCCATCTCTTCATCGTTCAAACGGCCAGCGAAAGAATGACCGTCTAACTGTTTTGAATCCTCGTGGTTGTGAATACTACATTTCACTTCTAACTTCCATTGATCTGGTTCCACCATTAACCCGAGAAGCTCAAATGGACAGCCAATCTTTTTGGTTCCTGTAGACTTTGGTTTACGGTCTTTCTCAGCTACTCTTGGAGTATACTTTCCCGACCTCTTACACTGGAATAACATCCTAGGACTTTTTCTACTATTTACTTTATCGCGCCGACTTAGGTTGATAACCTAACCATGTCGTTTTCCTATCTTCGTCACCCACTTAATCAACGGTTCTTGTGTATAGTCTCATGGGCGACATCCGTCCCCTGTTATACAACAACAAAACACAACTCGCAATCAGGTATAACTAAAAAAGGGTAAAAAATCTTTTTTTTTGGAAAATTTGCACGAACCAATGGTTCGGGGCCCTAGAACCGGTCGTACACGAACCAATGTACCACCGGTTTAAGGCCTTGAACCGGTGGTGTTGGGGCCTCAGTACCGACCAGACTGAGGCCCCAGCACCACCGGTTTGAGGCCACAGAACCGGTGGTGTTGGGGCCTCGGTACCGAGCGGACTGAGGCCCCAACACCATCGGTTCCGGGCCATGGAATCGGTGCTGCGTAGGTCACGCACGGCCGGTTCTCGGCCTTAGAACCGGCCGTGCGTGACCTACGCACCACCGGTTCCATGGCCCGGAACTGATGGTGCATGGCGAAACCGACCGAAAACTTAGCTTCTCCGGCGACGACGACTTCTTCTTCGGCGACTGGAGCTCCTTTTCCGGCGATATTCCATCATCTTTTTTCTCCGGCAACATCAACTCCTTCACGCTAATCCCTAGTTCTGAGTGACTCACGATCGATTTTGTGTTTTTCTTTAGAATGAGGTTGAATGTGGTTGAATGTTCTTGATTGTATTCTGAAGTTTGAAGTTGATTTTTAAGATTTGAAGAAAACTACACTATTTGGATGATAAATTCACTAAAAAAAAGTGTTTATTTGGATATAGATAGCGAAATAGGTTATTTGGTGATTTGGGTATACTTAAGATACACTTAGTAGTTTTTATTACTTAATGACAATTATTAATTGGAACATCGAAGATAATTAGATTAAAAAAAAGTCAAAATAAAATTAAAAGAGGATTTTGGGTATAGTTAAACTGGAATTGGATATATATAGTCATACACATTCAAATAGCGAGAGTTAAAAATTAAAAATAATTTTTTATTTAATACCGTATCCATATCAGCATAGTACGTGAATGCCGAAGTGGAGGGTTAAAAGATAAAATTAAAAAAGAAAAAACTTTTGAAATCGTTAAAGATTAGTTTGTTGTGTTTTATTACAAATGTAAATAATGAAACCAATGTGAGACAAATCCCAAACATAACGATCAGCTGTTAGCCTAATCAATGTGGTAGGGATATGAGGGGATTTGAATACTAATACGTTGTTTCCTATGAGGTAGACATTTAATCTTACTGATGATTATTATTCAACTACTTCTCAAACACACGAACATTATTGAATTCATTTGACTTTCTGTGCAGAAAATGAAGTGCGGGTTGCCCTACAAGGTCTGTTCTAGTTCGAAAGAATCAATGTATTATTTCCCTCGGTTTCTCTCTAAGCATTTCACAAATTCAAGCCATTGAAAGAGAAGGAATTCGGGCTGCCTCTATAACTTACTCTGAGCTCATTACCTGTTGCTTGTCTCGCGGTTCAATCCAACCAAGCAAGCTCGTTCGTGACCATGTTTTTTCAAATGGGCAGCAGCCAAATTCGTTTTTAATCAATATTTTATGTAGTATGTATGTGGAGTTTGGTTTGTCAGAAGAAGCGCGCTATCTGTTTGATACAAACTTTAACGAAATGTTGTCTCTTGGTCCACTACGATGAAAATAACTCGATTTACTGCCGATTAGTCTACATTGACAAGTGTTCTGAGGGCTCGTACTCGATTAGCTGTTAGAGTTACGGAGAAGAGTCCATGTCCATTTCTAGAAGTGTGATCAAGATTTGATTGTTAAAGACATTCTTTTGGATATGTACTGCAATGGCAGCTTGATAGTCACTGCCTATTTGTTCAAATAGACGATAGGGCTGTGATTTCTTCGAGCACAATGGTTGCAGGGATGACACATAACGGGTACAAGAAGGTTTCTAGTTGTTTGAAAAGATAGCACAATTAGAGACCAAACCAAACTACATAACAAGTCTTGGAGTTCTTTTCGGGTCCAGTCATGCAGGATTCATAGAAGATGGTTGGCGAAATGGAAACCAAATCTTTAGTTCTAGGTGCAAAATGAAAAACAACTCATGAATATTTAAGATAGACAGAGCACACGCAGGTAGTGAAGACGAAGTACATAAACCAGCGTAAAAAAGTTTAGACAATTTAATTTTGGCGTGCTTTGAAGCGTAGAGATCAGATTGTAAAACTTAGGATGCCCCATTGTCGTAATACAGGCAAGGCAGACATCCATCTTGCAAGAAAGCAAGTTTTTACCACAAATCACGTCTCATTAAAACTGCATGAAGGATCATACTTCGAAATCGTGATTTTCTTCTCCTTTTAAAGCTGGGTTTGTAAATACCTTGAGCTGTCAATTGCCGATGTGGGATTCGTACTTCTTTTTAGCCTATAGCCAAGAGCATTTCCATCCGCTAGGATATCATATGGTAAAGTTTAGTTATTTAGGGGTGGCCTGAACCGCGAACCATCGAAACCGTTTAAATCAGAACCACGGTTTGCAGTTCTGGCGGATTGCGGTCCTGCCGGTTTGCGGTCATGGCGGGTTGCAGTCCTGCTGGTTTGCGGTCCTGCCGGTTTGCTCCTTATGCGATCCTGGCGGGTTGCAGTTCTGCCGGTTTGCTCCTTATGCGGTCCTGCCGGTTTGCGGTCCTAATGTGCCAGTTTCGCAGTTAAACCGCCAGTTCAAACCACCAGACAAACCATTTAAGAACTGTTTATCGGTTTAGACAACCGGACAAACCATTTAAGAACCGTTTATCATAAAATAATATTTTATAATGTTATTTAAAATTAATTTGTAAGTGTTAATTGAATCTAATTTCAATAATTGAGATATGTACCATATACACGAGTTAATTGTGCTATTTCATGTATTTTAATTTAAATATGTTATCATTTTAATCGAAATTTTATAATCAAGCAATTATATTAAAAAAAATTAATTTGATTTTGATATTTTGATTATATTTATGTATTTAAGATATTTTATTTAATATTAGGTGTATTTTGATTACAACTTTCAATATTTAATATTACTAGATATTTAAGATGTTTATGTAATTAAAATGTTTTATTTAATATTAAGGTTATTTTTCGAACTATTCAATATTTGAAGTATAAATTTAAAGTTTCTAAAATTGTATAAATTTGGATTATGTTCCAATTGCGTAAATACATGTAATTTGGTTGTGGAATAAATTCAAAAATATCAATTGTGTTTTAATTAATTACGTGTAATTTGGATCCTGAAAATAAATTATATTCCGATGGCATAATTAAATATAATTAATTAAATATATTTATTTAGGAGATAAATTATCAACAATAGAAACTATTTATTCTGTTCGAAAATAACAATAGGATTGCTATATTTGTGACATCACACTAAGTCAAGTCTTTGATGAACTCAATTGCAAATAAATATTTTTCATGCCTTAAAATTTTAAGGTCTTATTTTAGTCAAACACCAAAAATAAATTAATTTGAAATAAAAACTTATTAAAATAGTTATTATTATTATTATTATTTATAAATAAATAAAAATTAAACTTTTTTTCACAAATGCGTTCACACTAGATAATAGAAATACAAAAATACTCCAGCCCAATTTTAATCAAAGGCCCATTCACAATTAGGCATTTAATTTCATCCGGGCATCCGGATCGATCTCCGGATGGCCCGAATTTGAAGTCCGGGCGTCAGGATGGTCCAGACAATTTTTTCTTTTACATTTAAAAAAAAATTTGATGGGTCTCCCCTATAGATAGAGGAGACCCCAAATCCAAACTCACAAAATCATATACTCCTCCCTATATCTCTCTAAATCTCGCTATTTGTTCTAAATATTTTAGAAAACTCAAATTTCTTATTTTACATATTGTAGTCCTACTTTCAGAATTGTTTGATTTTTTTTTCGCAAATTGTTTCTATTTGATAAAAATACTTAAATAACGCTGGGATAATATTATAATAGCTCAATTAAGAGCTTCGTATAATTTATCAAGTTATTTAATTGTTATAGTAATTTAAATTAGTTCTTTTAATTCTAATTTTATTAGTTGTTAGTGCTTGTTATTAGTTGGTATTAGTTGGTATTAGTCTAAATTTAGTTTTATTATTTGCGATATTAATTAGTTTCGATTAGTATTTTATTGCATATTTAAAAAAAACGTTGTTTTAAGTTTTAAAATGCCTATAAATCGTAGACTTACGAATACTCACCGCTAATTTTCACTTGTTATGAATGATGTTTGTGATAACCAAAACAAATTAATACTAACCAAAATGTAATAATAATTTTATAATCATTATTAAAATTACAATAATAAAATTCAAAATTTAATATTAAAATTATAACAATATAACTTGTAATATTTTACCATGATAAAACATGATTTTGGTTTAAAAAATAATAAATAACATTTGTAATATTTAAAACCAAATCACAATAATAAAATTTAAAATGTCATATTAAAATTATGACAATATAACTTAAAAATAATAAATAACACTTGTTATATTTAAAACCAAATCACAATAATAAAATTCAAAATTTCATATTAAAATATAACAATATAACTTAAAAATAAAAAATAACACTTAGTAATATTTAAAACCTAATCACAATAATAAAATTCAAAATGTGTATTAAAATTATAACAATATAACTTAAAAATAATAAATAACACTTGTAATATTTAAAACCTAATCACAATAATAAAATTCAAAATGTCATATTAAAATATAACAATATAACTTGTAATATTTTTGCATGATAATATATGATTTTGGTTTAAAAAATAATAACAAACACTTGTAATATTTAAAACCAAATCACAATAGTAATCAAAATGTAATATTAAAATTATAACTATAGAATTTGTAATATTTTAACATGATAAGATATAGTTTTGGTTTTTAATATTAAAATCAACACTTAAAATATTAATAACCAAAACAAATTAATATTAACCAAAATGTGATAATAATTCTATAATAATATGAAATATCTCAATATTTTTTAAATATAACATTTTGGTTATAAAATAAATAAAATATTTATAATATTTACCAATAAACTGCGGTTTTTTACAAATAAACCGTGGTTTCGTAGTCCTACCGGTTTGCAGTCCTAATTGTTTGCGGTCCTGTCGGTTTGCGGTTCTGCCGGTTTACTCCTTATGCGGTCCTGCCGGTTTGGCGGTCCTAATGGTTTGCGGTCCTACCGGTTTGCAGTCCTAATGGGCCAGTTTCGCAGTTAAACCGCCAGTTCATAAACAGATTGTCAGCTTTGAACCGCGGTTCCAGAACCATTTGCCACCCCTAGTTATGGTATACTAGATATTTGTGGAAGATTCTGACGCTCTCCTGATCCTATCGCCGGCGTTTATTCAGGAAAGACATCCCTCTAATTATTTTCAGAGGTGCTTACCCTGAACTCTTCTTACTTCTGTTTTTCCTCTCGCAATATCTCTCTTCACTAGTTTTCCGACGAGTCTCTGGTTTATCCGGCAACAGTAGCCATTCTCTCTGGTTTTAGACTCTGTTCCGATGGCTCAGGATGCTGCAAACACAGAAGAATACCCTGCTCTTCTGCATAACAGTGAGATCAAAAAACAAAACAGCTTCAAGAAATCATTTGCCGATATCTTGAAACCAAGTTCTCAACAAAAAACTTGCCCTGAATTCATTAAATATTTTGATGATCATAACTCCATCAAGTACTCGAAAGAAACAAAAGAATTACTCCTGCACAACCTTGATCGGAAAATTCAGCTTGAGAATTTCGAAAAAAGATTTTCTCCATGCTTTTCTTGAATCTTTTAAATTTAAAGGATCGTATAGTTTTATAACCATTGATTCTCGACATGTACTTATTGAATTTTGTGTTAAAGATGATGGTACTCTTTGGTCTAAAAACATTTGGAGCGTCGACGGAAAAACTATGCGCCTGTTAAAATGGTGCCCTTAGTTCAATAAAATTTATGAAAACCCAATCGTCTTGTTGTGTATTATAGCGCCTCAGTGATTAAAGATCTTGCCTCTTCTCTAGGCACTGTCTATAAAAATATTCTCCCTGACAATTACAGAGCCAATAGCAATGCTTGCTATGCTCAAGTCGAGATTGATGTATCCAAGAAGCTGAAAAGAAGATTATGGGTGGGTTTCGGTGATAATGATGGCTGCTGGGTTGGAGTTAGTTACAGAAACGTGCCGGCCTACTGCTATAGCTGCTATCATCTTGGTCACGATGCTAATGACTGTAGGAAGATGGACTCGAAAGATAAAGAAAAAGATGACAGTAAAGATACAAAAAAAATCTAATGATATTATACAAATCGATTCTTTACAGGGGAATTCTTCTAACTTACAAATACCTAAAGTAACTCAGTTGCAAACTTTTAGTAAAGTATACAGAAGAAAGCTTAAGTCTGTTATTACAACCAAATATACTGCTATAGAACCTACTGCTTCCGCTAATCTTGCGTTGAGTCTTTAAAAGGAAGAATGTTCATCAAAAAATGATCTAGAAATCATAGGTGCCCTCCATCTTCTAGATCAAGATTGCCATGATAATTCTGATAATCAGATTATTCAAAATTCCCCTTCTCCTCATTGTGATAACATAGGAAGCTGCAATGTGTCTCCTTGTCCCACCTCTTCTGAACATGATTTCAACACAATAATCAGTAACAAGATCAAGTCTGCTTACAAAAGTTAAAGTGTTAAGAGATTTTCTATAAAATCTCTGCTTAAAAGAGATAAAAACTATATCAAATCTTTATCTGATAATGATAAAGGTCATTAGTTGGAATGCTCGAGGTGTTAACAACAACCCAACCTTGTCAAGGCTTAATTCTACGATTCTCAATGAAAGGGTTAATGTTATTGTTATCCAGGAACCTATGGCTAGAATTGACAAGATTGAGAATGTTGCTAGGAGAATTGGTCTTTGTAACTTTGTGTCTAACTGCTCTAACAAGTTATGGATCTTCTGGTCTGAGGATGTTAACATTGTTGTTAACACTGATCATGACCAGTTTCTCCATATGGAAATCATGCACACTAACTTTACTTTTAATCTTACATCTATTTATGCCAAGACCAAAGAGCTCTTCGTAAAGACCTCTGGAGTTAGTTGGTGTCTATTGCTAGTGATATTAAGCCTTGGATGGTTGCTGGTGACTTCAATGCAATCACTTGTGCTGATGATCAACTTGGGTGCTCCACCTTTGATGATGCTGGTACTGATGATTTTAATGATGCCATTAGGCTCTGCAGCCTTGAAGACGTTGGTTACGTTGGTTCCAAATACACCTAGAGTAACAACAAGTGCTGGAAAAGATTAGACAAAGCTCTAATCAATACCAACATGATTTCTACTATGAATTGTATCCAGGTTTTTCACATTGTCAGAACCTGTTCTGACCATGCTTCCTCACTCATTACTATAGCTAATAATAACAATAACATTCCTCTATATAACAAATGCAATTTCAAATTTATAAATGCTTGGTCTAATGATCCTGATTTCTTGAATGTAGTTAAGCTAAACTGGAACTCTTATTGCAAAGGTAATACCAACAATGTTTTCTGGTCCAAACTAAAGAGACTGAAAAAGTTTCTTAAAGAATGGAACATAAAACATTTTGGCAATATCTTCAATAAAGTAAAAGAGGCTACTGAGGATGTTAAATGCAAGGAGGCTATTCATCAAAGGGAAAACAATATCATCCCCAAAGGCAACTTATCTAAAGCTAACAGTTATTTTATGCAGCCACTTAAGAATGAAGAAAGTTACTAGAGGAAAAACTGCTTCAATACTTGGTTGAATGAGAGCGATGACAACACCAAGATGTATCATAATTACGTCTCTAAAAAGAGAAAGAAGAATTTTATCAATGGGATAAAGGATAATGGTGTTTGGATCCAGAGTCATAATGAGATAGTTAAGTCTGCTAAATCGTATTTTAAGCAGGTTTTATCTAATGATCCATATAATTGCAATCATGACTTAATGCAGGATGCTCTTTTTAATAATATTCCTAACGTCGTCAATGATATGGACAATAATTCTATCCTAAAGCCTACTACCAAAGAGGAAGTGTGGTCTATTATCAGCACTATGAAGAATGATAGTGCTGCTGGCACTGATGGTTTCAACACATTCTTTCTTAAAGCTTGTTGGGAGATTATCTACTTAGATCTCTGCAATGCTCTTAATGCTTATCTTAAGGGCTATAGCATTCCTAAAGATGTTTTTTCTAATGGGATTTGCCTTATTCCAAAGGCCCTAATCCTGTGAATTGGAGCAACTACAGGCCTATCAGCCTTTGCACCATTTTCAATAGACTCATATCTAGTTTAGTCAATAATAGAATTGTTGTTCTCCTCTCTAATAACATTTCTAATTCTTATGGTGCTTTTGTTAAACATAGACTAATTCATGAAAACATTCTTTTAACTAAAGAAATGATTCACAGTATTAATAAAAAAACCCAACAAGGGTAATATTATGGTGCAACTTGATATGTCAAAGGCATTTGGCAGATTGTCTCATGCCTTTGTTCTCAGAATCTTAAAATTTTTTGGCTTCTCTAACAACCTAATTCTTTTTATTCAAGACATGATTTCTAATGATATGATTTCTATCCTAATTAATGGCTCTAGTTTTGGTTACTTTCCTCGGAAGAATGAATTAAGACAAGGAGACCCTCTGTCTCCAAGTCTATTCATTCTTGTTGAGGAAGCTCTTACTAGAGGCCTGTCTAAACTATTTAAGGACAATAACAACATGAAATTCTATTTGAAATCAGGTTATACCTTATCTAGCCTGACGTTTGAAGATGATATTATCATCTTCACCAATAGCACTCCATCCACAATTGACAAGCTGAGTAACCTGCTGGATCAATACCAGTTAGCGTCTGGGCAAGTTATCAACAAGCAAAAAACCAAAATCATTACCTCTGTGAAGACTCCCCAAACTTGCACTACCAGGCTGAAGCTGTCGATTGGGTTAAACGTTGACGCTGCTCTATTCACCTATCTTGGCATCACCATTGCTGCAAACAATAAAGGGAAGAATTATTCACCTTTACTTAAAATGATTCATATCAAAATTTATGATTGAGATATGAAACATCTGTCCTTTGGCGGCAGATTGTCTCTTATCAACAATGTTTTGCATCCCATTGTTTACTATTGGATGCATAACAATGTCATTCCCAATTCTGTTATTAATAAAATTGAACAATGTTTTAATAAATTTCTTTGGAGGTCCAACTTCAATGAAAAATCTATCCATTAAACTTCCTGGAGCCACCTTTGCACGCCTTTTGAAGAAGGTGGCTTGAATATCAAAAGACTGAGTGATATTTAAAACACCTTCTCTCAAAAGCTCTGGTACATTTTTAGGAAGAATACTTGTCTCTGGGCTAATTTAATGCACCTTGCTTACAACCCTAACTCTCACCCTATTAATGCCAATTGTAAAAACATTGACTCCAGTTTTTGGAATAGGCTTTACTCTATCAAAGGTCAGGCTGAAAACAATGTGAAATGGCTTATTAGTGAGGGTTCTATTGATTTCTAGTATGATGAGTGGCATGACTTGCCACCTCTCATCAGGGACCATAGCTCTTATAGCTGATTTCTTCCTGTTAGTGTCAAATCATTTTGGAAAGATAATGGTTGGGACAACCACACTCTTTCTAACTTTCTAACTCAGGATAGAGTTAAACAAATCAACTGTTTCAAACTCAATCCTGACCAGAAAGACACAATTGTGTGAAAGCTCTCAAATGATATCAATTTCAATACTAATTTAACTTGGGACAGTATAAGAAATAAACAGAGCAAGTCTCTGTTTTAAAAAATAATTGGAATCACTTTATCCCCAAAAAATTTTCCTTTTTATGCAGGAAGCGGGTAAAAAACTATGCCCTAATTGATAGTATTCTTTCCAAAAGGCATATTTACTCTGTCTCCAAGTGCCAGTTTTGTTGCAGTTGTGAAGAGAAAAACCATCTTTTCGTCAACTGCAATTTTTCCTGGCCCTTATGGAACTATTTTGGTTCCTTGTTCAAGATTCCTATAAGGCGTTTTATGACCCTCAACCATGTGCTACATTGCTGGTTCTGGTTTGCTAACAGTAAGTTTCATGTTACCCAGCTTGTCCCTCAGATAATCTGTTGGACAATATGGTGTAACATAAACTTCTGCAAGTTTAATAATGCTCATGATAATTTTAACAATGCTATTGATTGTATTACCAGAATCATTTTGGGTATTGACTCAGCTAACAGAATGAACTCTAAGCATTGGTATAATGTTGTGGGCGTAGGTGCTGCCCTAGGATGCAGAACTATCAACAATAGGAAAAAAAAACCTGCTTACCTGAGATGGATAGCTCCAAGCCCTGGCAAATTCAAAATTAACGTTGACACTACTTGCAGTTCTACTGGAGAGGCCAGCGAAGGCATCATTGTCAGAAACAAGAATGGTGACATCGTCCTTGGCTCTGGGTGTCTCTTTGGCAATATAAACCCTCTTCAGGCCGAATGCAGAGCCCTCATTGAGGGTCTCATCCTTTGCAAGAGAAACAATTGGCAGAATGTTGATATAGAGTATGGTTGCCTCTAATCAACATTCTTGCCTCTGGATCGGTTGTTCCCCTTCATCAACCAATGTTTGCTATTTGTCGAAGCCTAATCCAGTCCAGTATGACTCTCCGTTACATCTCAAGAAACCGGAATCTGGTTGCCGACTGCATTGCCAAATGGACCATTTCTGCTCGCCATGAACACACTTTTAAATGATTCAACGCCCCGATTGCTTTACTGGCTATCACAACGCTGGAGAGCCTAGGAATCGGATACATCGATCCTGGGTAGGTCTGGCTTTCTCTCGGTCAAAATCGGAGCTGCGATATATGGCGACGCTGAAGCTTTTGCCCATAGAGTTTTTTTTGTGAAGTGCTGATTAGCATTCTGTGGCGAAGACGTAGTTTAGGTTAAAGTCGATTTGGGAATTGACTAATTTTTAGGCTCTTACAATTTAGTCTTTGTTTCTCTTCTAGTTCTCAGTTAGAGAATCACATTTGTAAAACTCTCAATTAGGTAAAATACGTCTCATTTGCTTAAAAAAAAAGTTTAGTTATAGTATTTTAGAATTCACTTTAATATAGATATTGCTTTTGAAAATAAATAGTTACAATTTCAATCAAGAGATATAATACAACAATTAATTGCCCGAGTTTTTTTTTGTTTATAGAAATATTAAATAAAATGTAAAAGTATATAAGATCACTGGACATTCTCCTTAAATGAGAAAAATAATTACAGAAATGCATTGAAAGTACATAATACAATAGCTTCAACAAATAGAGAGAATACAGCTAAAATTCAGCTACTACAAATGAAATTGAAATAAATTTTGAAACTGCAGAATACAATAGCTTCAACAAATACAGAGACTACAACCAAACTTCGGCTACTACAAATGAAATTGAAATACTTAGTAATCAGACTATAACGTTAGCATTGTGAAGTTGTTATGATTGATACCATCTTTTGAAGAACCAACTCCCAGCTTAATAAAACGATGGTCCAGAACTTAATTCAGACCCTGAATATTGGTGATGAATTTATCTAGAATATGCAGCTAATTTAAAATTTACCTTAACTACAACAGATTGGAAAGAATCACCAAAATATAGAGCGTCCAAACAAGATTTTGAGGAACTCATAAATAATATTCCAACGGAACTTTCGATGGAGACAGAAAAAGACCGTAAGGACTGAGACTAAATGCCTAGTGCAGACCCATGTACCAAAATCCACAAAACACCAAGGAGAAATTACCGTAAACTACAGTGAGTCGGCCACATTCACCGGCTTCAGAGCCACCAAAAACCATCAGCGACCAACAAAATACTTCATATACAATATATCGAGATATGAAATAATTATAGATGCATGACCGCGAAACAGAAGGTGTCTAGACGTCAGAACAGATTCAAGAACCCAGGCCAAGACGAGCGAAACCCGAGTATCTGAGAACGATTAGCGAATCAGACAACGAGAACCAAAAGAGGCTTCAACGCTCCAAATCAATTCGGTGATACCAGAAAAATCGAAGACCAGGAAACAAAAAACCCAGAGGAACCACCGCTAATAAAAGCAAGTACTAGCGGGATGAGGAAAGACGAAGGGACGACATCGCCTGAGATGAGCGATCAGAAGGCAACGAAGAACAACTGAACTGCCTGAGAGGAGCGATCAGAAGGCAATAGAGAACAATACGAAACATGAGAAGAGTTGAGTAAAAATATCCTGGATGGAAAAAAAGACGGCGGGCGTGGAAAAGAAAAGAATGAGAAATTAGGGTTTATAAAGAGAGGAGAGAGTTTCTCTCTATAAAAACCCTTTTAGTGCTAACCTTCTCCAGAGTTTGCCCGAGGGTTTTCATCCCTTTAATATAGACATTAGATAGGACTAAACCGAGATCCAATTTTTTATATTGAGATTTCCAAACCGATGTTTTCTTAAAATGTGAAATAATTAAACTATCTTATCATATAAAAATTTCAATTTTAGCCATACACTCATTTCTATCTACCTTCTTTCATCTACCGACCCTTCTAACACTAACTCTAAAATTCACAATAAACACTCCAAATATGTTCCTTATTACGGATCTGAGTGACATTAATTATGATTTTAGCTGCAATGTCGATGATTTTTGTGCGGATGAGGAGAAGTCACTAACTGACCATCGAAAAAGGAGTTTAGGTATTTTTTTGTTTTTAACTTCCAGCATAGTTTCGCGCGTTGCGATGTGCATAAACACGTAAGAACAAACGTGGAATGTGTACAATCAAGCAAGAACACGTCTGAATTTACGAAAATCACTTGTACAATTTAGTCCAATTTTACCAAATCAATGCACGATTTCATACTAAATTTTACCAAATCAAGGTACGATTGATGCCGAATTTTGCGAATTCAAGACACTATTTCATTTGTGATTTTTCCTGATTCATTATAATTTTGTGTGTGGATTTGCATTTTTGTTGTTATTTGAATGTTTAAATACATGTAGGAACTTGTTTATAATTGAATGGGTTATTTCGTTGGTATTTTGAATAAAAAAAACTTGTTGTTTATTGAATGTGATTTTTGTTTTTATATTAAGTAAAATAATTTGTTGTTAATTGAATTATGTTTGAACTTGTTGTTAATTGAATGAATTACGATATTGTAGTAACTTGTTTTTATGCATTGTAGCAACCAGAACAACCACCATGTTCCATGGTCGATTACACTAGAATTTTTACTACGGAAAGCGTTTATACTAACTCTGAATTGGTTGCATGAATTGATACAAAAAGCTTGACAATAGGACTCATTATTTTGGTCGATAAAGATGGCGATGGTAGTAAAAACGGCAAAAATCCAAGGCTATAGTTTTAGTTCGAGAGGCACGATGTCTACAAATCGAGGCCCAAACCGGGGATTGTGAAGAAGTGTCGAGAGTTTTCATCGAAAAAATGCAGTTGTTCGTTCATGTTAAGGCGAAATCCGGTCTTAGAATTACCTAGTTATTGGAACTTGGTAATGGTAAATGGGAACCACAACTACCAACCGTTTATACACTCGGATGGTGATTCAATGGCCGCTAGGCTAAAAGCGAATGAGAAAGATTTTGTTCGTAAACTCACAACAATCGGTTCTTGTCCAAGAGATATATACCGTGGTTTGAAAAAAAAATACGTAAAATGTATCTAGTATGCATACGATCTGCAACATGCGTCAAAAATACCAATTAGTCAATATAACGGGAAAAACCCAAATGCAATACTTGTTTGGTAAGTTAAAATAACACAAGTACTACATTTTCTCGTACGCTAAGAAAGTTTTTCCAAAATTAGACATGACAAATGAGTTTCTCAAATATATGAAGTGGTTTCCCATTCGGCGATGGTTGAAGAGTACACTAAAAACCTTGCGGAGTTACACCACGTCTACGCCTTTTGTTTGATGGTTATTGATTGTGTGAAACAATGGATAGACAATTATGGTGAAAAAATTCTAAATTTCCACACGAACAATTTTAAATATTTCGGCAATCGTAGTAGCAATCGGTGAGTTATATTATCATTTTTATAATCTAGTTTTTTAGATTACATATTAGATTTATTATTAATCCAATCCTATGGTGTATGACGAAGAGTGCTCACTTGAGCCTAAAACGGGCAATCAGCATAAGTCTATGCACATTTGAACAATTTTGGGATAATGTGCATGCGTTGCTTCACATTCAACAATTTACAATTTTTGAACCATTCAAACGAAGTGAGTTTCGTTCTAGATATGCATCTTGGGAGCATATATTTATGGAATTAAAAGGTAAACATTCATGTACGACGTTAGAATTAATAGCCAAAAATCTAAAATGGCCAAAGAATTATGGTTCACTCCCGCAAGGTATGGTTGTGTTATTAGGAAAACGCATAATTTACCGTGTGTATGCGAGTTAGCTATGAACGAGAAATAGAGTATGGTGATTCAAAAGGATGAATGTGATATTTATTGGAGTACCTTAAAAATCAAACCTAAGTAAAACATTGGTACCGAAAATGAGCTTATGAGAAAACTATCCTTAATATATAGTACCATTCGCGTCTACGGTCCACATGTGTAAGATCATATCATAAATATGATGATGCAAATCCTAGATCCTACTAGAAGTCCTGCGTTGGAACCTAAGGAGCCGTTTATCGCTAAATGTAGGAAAAAATTTGGTTTGGATAAATCAACTAAACAGAATCCATCCGAGTTTGAATAAAATGGTAGTCTAGGCCCTTGCACTCCCAGTCCGACAACTAGGACAACTGCCTCAGTAGCTAAAAAAATTTAGTACTCAAAGACAAACCCAAATCGAAAGCCCAACCGAAAAAATAGTAAGTGACACAATAAAAGAATCGAATATGGGAAAATAATTTACCGGGTACGAGAGTTGGTTTCCCAACTACTTACACTACTATATAACTAACGTCGAAGACGTTGCTCCTGGCGGTAATTTTCGATTTCGCCCTGTAACATTATCGATATACGAAAATGTAAATTCATAAGAACAAGTTAGACGAGATTTAGTGAACGAATTGTACAGTCAACGTGATTTATGGGAGAGAGTTTTTGATGGTGAACGACGTGTTGATAACCTATTATAAAAATAGGACTGTTTCAAAATGTACGAGAGTGGTAATAGACACTAGATGACTTTACCCGAATTTGGCTTAGTGATAGCTAGTCGGTATCAATGTATAATATACCACGTATCTCTCCATCTTTCATAGACATATATTCGTTTACGTGGCGTGTTACCTAGATCGTGTCCTACACTAGAAGTTGGTCCTGGCTTTGTTGTTATTTTGTTATTTCATTTTTAAACGTGCAAATATGAAAATCCATGCACGGTTGTGCGTAAAGACGTGTACATCAGCATGTAACTATGTGCGTGGATTTACACGTTTGCACGTTCAAGAGTGTGCAAAAATGTTCTGGAAATTTTTAAAAAGTAGTTTTTACCAAAGTTTCTATGTGTAAAATGGTACTCCAATATAGGTAATCATTAAGTAATTTCATTACACAAACTTCATGGGAAAAAAAACAAAAATAAAAATAAATTTTGACTTAATACATGTGCGTGCAAACTAAGATAAATAAACGAACACAACGTAGGACTCAATAAAAGATAACGACGGGAACTTAAATAAAATTTGAATGACTACTAATAAATTGAATCCATCTCTGCTTCCTCTCGCTTGCTTATTATTAAACAACAAACATCAACAAGCTCTTTATCCGTTAAACTGTCAAGGACCAAACATTTATAACGTTTCAATGCAACATAGCTTTCTTCTCTGTTGAGGTTGAAAACCAAATGGACACATCGGTTGATTAGATTTCTCCACCTTTTTTCAGCGCTTCTTGAAATATACGGTGGATGGATACCGTATAATTAGTACAATTGGCATACCATTGCCTGGTAGCATGAATAGAGCCGGAAGGGTTTACCCCTATATGTGCATCGTCGTGATGCGACTCAGGATCGGTAAGTACGTTCCATAGGTTTATCGGCACCCATGCTGTATAGGTCAATGTGGTACCATCCTCGTGACATATATCACACTCCTTACCTCGTAAACTAGGGTCAATATTGCAAGACTCCCACTGATTCCAAGTGAATGCGTCCCAATGGTAAATAGTGTTTGCACGAGGAAACCTACTAGAACTTGTCAGAATAGGACGTCGCGGACCAAGTACATGTATTCAAACTTTTAGCATAAAAATTGTGTAATATCTAGCCTAAACCAACTATTAATCTGCAATGTTATACATTAAACAACCAATGCATTGAATCTAGTAGCACAATTTCCAACCTACTGAATGTGCCCCTGTTTAGCCACTCGTAATGGATAATATGCTTCGGCAATATCAAAAGACTTCAATGTTGCATTTATCCAAGCTATGCTAGAGAACGCTTAAAGATGGCGTAAGTACGAGTACGACATGAACGATACCTACAAAAAATTGAGAGAGGTTTAAAATGTAACAACAAAGAGTAAATTATAAGAATATTACGCAAATTAAAAACAAACATAACTATAACTTACATCGTGGTCGGTGAAGGTAGTGAGGTAATAATGAATACCATTTTGAGCTTATTGGCTTTGTCGAAATAGTGGATGCGCGTACTTGCACATCGTAGAATTAGGATACTGAATCGGGTGTATTGTGCAGAAGCAAAGTGGAGAAAATGATCATAAATCCAAGCTTCTAAAAGTCCAAGGAATCCAGACACGTCATAAGTGATGTGTAAGCAGCCCTTATCTAGCTGAAAATGCAACTAAGTATCATTTGTGCCCAGTTGTACCTGATTGAACTACTGTAGTCATCGATGATCTGTAAGTAGTCCAGGTTTAAATTTTTTCCTAACCTGTTGGCTAGTATGGTACAACCAAATAAGTGTAACAGATAACCCCGATTAGCTGGACGAACACCACTATCAGTGATGACATCATCAACAAACTATGTTTCATAAAATGTCTTATTCAGCCATGCGAGGCGAACGTGCCTCCTGCCTCCCTCTTTGTTTTCTTTTATTTTTTCCTCTAACTCCTCAACAGTGACTCCAAGCAGGCGCGCGTATGCTGCATTCCTCGCATCTTTGTATCAAGCTTAACGGTATCGCAGTTTACCCTAACCACTAGAAGACCCGTGATGACATGCACATCATTCAATATCACTATCATCTCACCGAAAGAGAAGGGGAATTTGTTGGTTTCAGGATGCTATCTCTCTAACAACACCTCTAATAAATGTACGGTGGTAGCCCATCGTGCGAGACAGTCAACGATGGGTCCAAAAAAAGTACCCATTACCTCATCACGAATGCGGGTTTGTTGCTACGTAAGATCCCAACCACGATGAGTTTGGTACATAGCGTAACACCGCATATATACCCTCCTCTGCAAATAAATAAACAATATAAACCAATAACCAATATAAACTAATAACCAATATAAACCTAGACCAATGTAGTCAACCTAAACCAATAACTATAACTATAACCAAAACCAATGCCTTCAAACCTAAACCAATAACTATAACTATAACTTAAACCAATGCCTTCAAACCTAAACCAATGCATTCAACCTAAACCAATAAATTCCAAAAACCAATATAAACCAAAAACTAATCTAAACAAATAACCAACAAATTCAACCCTCGCCTGCAAATAAAAAATAAATATAAACCAATAACCAATATATTCCAATAACCAATATAAACCTAAACCAATGTATTCAACCTAAACCAATAACTATAGGCTAAACCAATGCATTCAACCTAGACCAATAACTAAAAACACTAACAATTATAGCACATACTTATAACCGTAACCACTAAAACACTTAAAAACTTACGTCATTTTTGAAGACGTTGTAAGGCTCGTGGTCATTCTGTGAGTGAAACGTAGAGTACACGTCAACCACATACCAATTGAACATACGAAATTGTTGGTCCGTAGTTTGCCGACGAGTAACAAGCGCGACGTTCAAGTTTTGTCGTCGGTGGATTTGTGTGCTTCGTGACGACTGTCCATGTACTATCTCATCACCTGTGTCGGCGTTCGACCTACTAGGTGAGTGTCGCCGATGAGGCATCCTACAATCACACACAAAGAGTTTACCATAATTTTGACAAAACAATATAGAAAACATAAATAGTTTCTAAGAAACTACAAAACAAATATAATTTCCCCAATGTTGAAGAAAAAATGCATTCTAACATGTACAAAATAAAACGGGGGTCAAAACATTAGACAAAACATGGCACATGTCAATTCACGATTGCACATGCCTGAATTGTGCCAAAATCGCGCACAAATTTAGGCTTAAATCGTTGCTTCGTCCCTCGACTATCACGTTTTGTGTCATTTAGTCCCTCGACAAAAAAATCACGGGTGAGGGTCCTTCGACTATCAAAAATCTATAATTTCAGTCCCCGCGCGTGGTTTTTGCTGTAATACTGCCACGTGTCGCTATAGTTAAATAGTTTGCGTTCCACGTATAGTCCCTTGACTTTTAAGTCCATTTTTACCCTCTGAATTTAATATTTTTTTAATATTTTTTTTATTTTTATTTTTATTTTTTCTCAAAACAAAGTATATCAAAATTTTCTATACTCTGTTTTCATTTTCTTTCCTCTTCTACACTAATTACACGTTCTTTTCCTTTCGATTTACCTCTAAAATCTACAAATCTATGAACAATAGTAATTTTAGAAACCAATCTTCTAGTAGCTTGATTCAAATCTGACAAAAAAGACAACAAACCTTAATAAGCTGCCTTCTTTCGTTTTGCTGCCTTCTTTGGCTCAGCTTCAGAAACTACTTTTACCACAAAAGCCACCCACTAAAGTATTATACATTACTATATTACGTCACTCCTCTCTCACGCATTTCATGGAACAGTTGGTAAGCTTTCTTTATGTTTCCATCTTTGCAGTGCTCGTTTATCAAACAATTGTAAGGATACAAATTAGGCAATACACCATCGGCCTGCATTTTCTCATACATATCGAACGCATCGATTTTTAACCCGGATTTAAATAACCCATTAATCATAACAGTATAAGTATGTTGATTAGCAACCAAACCCAATTTACTCATTTCTGGAAACAATTCTTTTGCCTTTTGGATTTCTCCGTTCTTACAACACCCATCTATCAAAGTAGTGTACACAACAACATTAAAAGACATACCCAGTTTCTCAATCTGATAAAATAACTCAAAACCTCTATTTATATCACCATTATCATAGCAACATTTGATCATAATTCCAAAGCTATACACGTCTAAACAAACCTTATCTCTATTCGAATTGAAAAACAACAGCGAATCGTTTAAACAACGAAACCTTACAAAAAAATGCGAGAAGATTATTAAAAGTGTTGGATCCGAGAATGAGGTTTTTACTTACCATTTCGTTTAAATAATTTATGGATTCTTCTAAGAGCTGAAGCTGAACCAAAGAAGACAACTTATTAAGGTTTGCTGTCTTCTTTGGTTTTGCTGCCTTCTTCGTCTTATTTAAATCAAGCTGTTAAAAGATTGGTTTCTGAAATTATTATTGTTCCTAGATTTGTAGATTTTAGAGATAAATCGAAAGGAAAAAAACGTGGAATTAGTATAGAAGAGGAAAGAAAATGAAAACAGAGTATAGAAATATTTGATATACTCTCTTTTAAGAAAAAATAAAAATAAAAATAAAAATATATTAAAAAAATATTAAATTCAGAGGGTAAAAATGGAATTAAAAGACAAGGGACTATATGTGGAACGCAAACCATTTAACTATAGCGACACGTGGCAGCATTACAGCAAAAACCACGCGCAGGAACTGAAATTATAGATTTTTGATAGTCAAGGGACTCTCACCCCTGATTTTTTTGTCGAGGGACTAAATGGCACAAAACATGATAGTCGAAGGACGAAGCAACGATTTAAGCCCACAAATTTAGCTCACCGACTTTCCACGCACAGGTGGGTGCGTGGATATCGTGCGTGCATCTGATAGTCCAAGGTACCAAAATCAGATCCACATGCCTGAATTGTGCCAAAATCACGCATAAATGATCATGCCCAAATAGAGGATAAAAAAATGATGATACCCAAATATAACTTTGGTTAAGAGTGTTTAACCGAGTCTTTATATTTTTATCGATTTTTATTTTCGTTGCATGTCTGAACTTGTAATGTGATAAAAAACTATATGATCGAATCACACATTATTTGTTGAACCTGATAAAGATACAGATTATTAAGGACTTAAAACAACTATAGAAAGTTGTTATAAGTAGTTTTTTAAAGTTATTTGGAGGAGATATATATCTATAAATATAGGGGGTATAATACAATTTTCCATATTATGTAAGTATGTTAATCGCCTAGCATACCTATAAATGGGACTGGGAGTTTTGAATTAATTAGATCATATATTCATTCTTCAACTGAGCTTTATTAATTGTTTATCCCTCTAAAACTTAATCATTCTTATTCTCTCTCTAAAATTACTGATATAGCTCGATTCTTATATTAGAAACATCTTACACTTAATATTGGCGACAATAGTGGGAGAAATAAGGTACGTAGATTACAAATCTAAAATCGAAAATCATAAAATTCGTAGTTAGTGATATTGATCATAGTGGAACCAGAGAAAATAAAAATTGATCATACAGTTCATTAAGAAATTGAGACACTAGTATTGGATGTGCACATAGAAGAAAGTCGAGGTAATAGTCAAGTTCCAAAGTAAAGAGATCAATCTGATATTGAAAATTGAATGAATCAATTCTGTTCTAAATGATGCGTATGTTTGAAGAGAGAAACCAATTCAATAAGGTAGATTGAAATCCAAAGTACGTCTAGTTGAGGAGAAAGATAAATTGGGAAATCCATCTGATGAATTTTATACGGTTTATCAAATTCGAAGTGATCGTAAAAAAGTCATTTTCAGTCAGATTGAGAACATCGTTCTTCGCAGAAAGAAAAGAATGATAAGCATCAATATATTTCATCCAGTGATAGTAAATTTTCCAGCTTGAATTTTGAGGATAATTTGAGTAAACAAAGGAGATACCAAAATTCTTCGAATGGAGAAGGAAGTCGGCATCGAAAATCGCGCAAATAGTACATATTAAAGAATGATAGTAGGCCTTGAAATGAGAGGGACAACTTATAATGCGAGGGGAGACACAATATCCACTACGGAGTGTTAATCCAGTGTTAGTTAAAAACACGAACGAAAAATGGCGAATGTATGCTGACTTTACAGTTTTAAATCGTGCATGTCCCAAATACCCATTTCCCGTTCCTCGAATAGATCACCTAATTGATTCAACGTCAATAAATAAAATTCCTTTTTTGTGGATGCATTTGTAGGTTTAATGAGATTCAGATATGTCCAAAGGATCGTGAGAGTATTATGTTTATAACTGATCAAAGATTACATTGTTATAGAGTTATGTCATTTGGTCTTATAAATACAGGGGCAACATACCAAATATTGGTGAAGAAAGCATTTGATTCTCGGATTAAGAGAAACATAGAATTTTAAATATATGATATGCTCGTAAAAAGTCCAACAGATGGTGAACATTTAAAATATTAGGAGGAAACGTTTTTGAATTTAAAAGCCATTCAATTAAAGTCAAATTCAGAGACGTGTACTATTGGTGTTAGATCAGGTAAGTTTCTGGAATATATTATAAGTGAAAGGGCTAAAAAGCACCCGTAGCCCCTCACGTTTACCACTTGTATCAACTTGGTCCCCTTCCTTCAATCATGCATAGAACTCATCCCCATCCTTTTTTAATTTGTATTTTTAGTCCCTCCGCACATGTGAAGCCTGTGAGCTTGACACGTGGCATCAATTTTTGTTGCAAGAATGGTCCCCTAATTGTTTTTCCAAAATTGCCCCTTTCCATTCCATCTCAGCAGCCTTGTCAGCTTCCACGTCACCTTCACCATTTACCTTCAGTTTTTACCGTTTAACTAAAAAACTTACCATTTACCCTAACTTAACACACGGACCGGGTCGAACCTTAACTTAATTAACCAAACCCGAAACCCTATATAACCCAACCCAGCCCAGCCCATAGCAATATAACCCGACCCGACCCGTTAACACTTACCCAAAACCCCAATTACCCCAATTTACACTAACCCTAATTTCCCTAACTTTTTCAATTCATCACTAAATTTTAAGCTCTTCTATTAAATTCTATCATTAGAGAGAATCAGAATTTCAAAGTAGAGAAACAAACAAACAAACAATCAGAATTTCAAGGCAGAGAAAATCAAAATTATGTTGGAAAATCTATCTCTAGTTTTCTTCTTAAAAAAATCATATTTTGTTCATTCAATACAATTTTAAACTAAATAAATCGAAAAGAGATGACAGTAATGGATATTATCTTCAGATTGGACGAGATCTGCAAAAAATATGAAAAATACGACGTCGAGAAACAACGAGACCAAAACACCTATGGCGATGATGCTTTCTCTCGTCTCTATGCTTTTGTTGAATCCAAAATCGAATCTTCTCTTCATGTAGGTTATATTTTCTGCTTTATTTATTGCAATAGTTATTTATTTATTTAATATTTGCTGTGTTTATATGTCAGAAAAAGATAAAAAAGTGTTGATTATATATATATATATACAGAAATCTGAAATGGCATCCATGAAGAGGAACCGAGTTGCTGCTGTTGCTATGAATGCAGAAATTTGTAGGCAGAAGATGGATTTCGAGAAAAAGAGAGGAAAGAGAGAGGAGAGAGAAGGAGACCCATGGAAGAGAAAAAAGGTAGGTAGAGAGAAAAACGAGCACGACGGGTCTGATTTGGGTAAAGGGAAACAGGTCGGGTTATATTGCTATGGGCTGGGCTGGGTTATATAGGGTTTCGGGTTTGGTTAATTAAGTTAGGATTCGACCCAGTCCGTTTGTTAAGTTAGGGTAAATGGTAAGTTTTTTAGTTAAACGGTAAAAACTGAAGGTAAATGGTGAAGGTGATGTGGAAGCTGACAAGGCTGCTGAGATGGAATGGAAAGGGGCAATTTTGGAAAAACAATTGGGGGACCATTCTTGCAACAAAAACTGATGCCACGTGTCAAGCTCAAAGGTTTCACATGTGCGGAGGAACTAAAAATACAAATTTAAAAAAGGATGGGGATGAGTTCTATGCATGATTGAAAGAAGGGGACCAAGTTGATACAAGTGGTAAACATGAGGAACTACAGGTGCTTTTTAGCCAAGTGAAAGGGAATAGAGTCTGATCCTAATCAGTTACAAGCTTTGGCATCAATAACATTACCTCAAACAATTAAAGAGGTGCAAATTTTAACAGGAAGGTTGGTTGCTTTTAATCGGTTTATCTCTCGATTTTCTGACAAGTGTGCTTATTTTTTTTCCAAGTTTTACAATGATGAAAAGAGTTTACGTAGATACTATAATTTTAAATGTTGTTTTCAAATATTAAAGAACATTTGTTGTCACCCGAAGTTTTATCTAAGCCTTGAATAAGAGATCTTATGTTTTTGTATATAGCAGTGTCAGATTTTCCTGTTAGTGGTGTGTTGATAAGAGAGGAAAATATAACTTCTAAGCCAGGTTATTATGTGAGCAAAAGTTTGTTGGCATTACAGAAGAGATATTTGAGGCTTGAAAAATTAGTCTTAGCTTTGGTGGTGGCTGCTAGAAAATTGCACCCTTATTTTCAAGCTCATACAATTTTTGTTTGAACTTCTTTTTCACTAAAGAATGTACTACAATGACCAGATACAGCTCGTAGAATGACTAAATCGTTAGTTGAGTTGAGGGATTTTGATATAAATTTTGCTCATCGAACAACTATTAAACCTCAAGATTTAGAAGATTTTTTGGTTTAGTTTCATTCAAGTCGATTAGAAGAGGGGAAAACTAAAGAGTTATTCCCATAAGCTTCAACATGGGTGGTTCGAACAGATGGTGGTTCTAGCATACTAGGGTCAAGCGCGGGGGTACAATTGATTAATCCTTCTGGAGAAGCGTTGTATGAGGCTATCCGATTTGGATTTCATACACCAAATAATGAGGCTGAGTACGAGGTTGCATTAGCTGGATTAAGTATTGCAACTATATGTGGGGGAAAACAGTTCGATTAGAGACAAATTCACAGTTTGTGGCAAATCATATAGCAGGAATATCAGAAGGCAAGAAATATCAATTAGTCTTGTATCTTCGTGAACTTTGAGGGTTAACTCTTTTGTTTGATGAAGTGATTGTTGAGCATATAAATCGAGGAGATAACAGTTGCTGATTCTTTAACAATCATAACATACATCGAAAAATATCCATGGATATTGTTACACGAAAGTCCTTCAATTTTGACAATATCCAAACACTATAAGTATTTCGAGGAGGTGTTTATCATTACAAAGATAGTTTGAGGCGACTGGTGATCTGAAATATTAAAATTCGTGCTTAAAGCTCGAGATGTTTAGTCAACTCAAAGATTAAGGTACAAGGCTCATGGTTATACAATGTTAGATGAGGTGTTGTATAAGAAGTCTTTAAGTAGACCATTATTGCAATGTATGGGTAAGCAAGAATCTCATGAAATTTTATCCCAGCTACATGATGGGGGAAGGTTCAGCTCATTGTGGATTTAAGTCTTTCACAAGGAGGTTTCTGTTGGCAGGTTATTATTAGCCTTCGATTATGAGTGATGCTAAGAAATTGGTACGAGGTTGTGATACTTGTCAAATTAGTACGAGGCTGTTGGCAGGTCATTTAAAGCACTGCTTGAAGTGATAGTAATATTCAAAGTGCTACACGTTCATTTAAAGCACTGTTTGAAGTAATATTAATATTTGAAGTGCTACACGTCCATTTAAAGCACGTTTGAAGTAATAGTAATATTCGAAGTACTACACGTCCATTTAGAGCATTGTTCTAAGTGATATTAATATTTTAAGTGCTATACGTCCATTTAAACCATTATTCAAAGCGATAGTGATATTCGAGGTGTTATACGTTAATTTAAAATATTATTCAAAGTGATGGTAATATTCAAAATATTATACGTTCGTTTAAAACATTGTTTGAAGTGATAGTAATATTAGAATTGTTAAACGTGTATTTAAAGCACTGCTCGAAGTAATGATAATATTCGAAATGCTAACGTTCATTTAAAGCATTGATCAAAGTCGTAAGTATATTCGAAATACTAACATTTATTTAAAGTTTTATTCGAATTGACAATCATATTCGAGGTGATAATATTCATTTAAAGAATTGTTCGAGGAGCTAAGTTATGTGGAAATGGAAATTCTACTTGATAACATTTAATTGAACTATGGGTTGCTGAGAAATATTATGCAATACAAAATACAAGGCGATAAACTTTTGGAAAATAGAAGGAGGTGTTGTTACTTAGGAATTTTTCAGTCAAGCTAAATAAAAAGGAACAAAAATTAATCCAAGTGCCAAGTGTTTCAGCACTTCTGAGTGATAACATACAAATAACAAGAACATAGTAAAAACATAACAATAATCACCACATATATTGTTGATTCAACAACACAAAAATTGTTATAATACAAATAACATTTTTTAATCCTCATTGTCTTCATCGATAGAATTTTTTGAGCTCCCCGCTGAGGAGCTTCCTTCTTGATCTGAGGCATCTTCATCTTCCTCTGATTCAGTTGGAACGGGTTTGAAAGCTTCACTAAGGCACCCTTCTACGGAATTGATTTCCAAAATTCTGATAAATTTGCCTTTAGAAATGCCCCATGCAACTCATGGAGCAAAGTGATATTTGTTTTCTCTTCGGAAGTTTTTGATAGCAACAAGGCTATCCAGCCCACTTTGGGTCATTGCGGTTTTCACAACAAAGAGTTTTTCTTCCCCGAAGTACAGCATTATCTAGAAGGCCATACTGTCTTGTTAAACGTTCTGCATCAGACTGAGTGTAGTATTGGTATTGCACATTTTCAGTGCAAGAAGAAATCGGGAGGACCGATTTTAGGTTCACGCTCAAGGTTGCAACAATGTCCTTAAGTAATTTGTCTGGTTATTTCTTTTTCCTTACTTTTTTAATTGGAGTCAATGTTTTTCGAAATCTTGTCCTAGGATTCTGAGGCAGCAACACTTTCAGTGTTTTCAATATTAGAATCAATTTCTATCCTCGATTATGATTCACCAACTTCTTCAAGGCTTCATCTCGCAGTTGAGGTGGGGCAGTGTCGCTAGCAGTGCCTCGTGAATTGGAAGGTGCATTTATTGTGTTTTGTTGGAGAGTCTCCAAAAAGTTACTTTTGACTCTTTGTTGGTCACAACCATCTCCTTCGAGGGAGGAGAGAAGGTGTAGGATTTTGTGAAGTATTTATTTCCTCAGAATCTCCCATGGCTACGGATGCACTCTTTCGAGGAAGTTGTTTCTGGTAAGGATGAGTCTCTAACAGAATTTGAGGTGTCTTTTTACGGGTGATTCGAGAAGGGTTTGTGTTATTAGCAACAGATGTTTTTTGTGTTGCTTGAGAAGATTTACCTTGTGTTTAGTCGCGATTGACTCGAGGAGGGGTGGAAGCATTGATAAAATATAATTGTGTTGGATTTTGAGGTGATTTGGTTTTCTATTGTTGTGGGGATTGTCGTGGGCAAGTTTCGGGAGTTAGGCTGGAGAAATTTTGATACCTAGAAGTATTTTGATTAGGATTGAAGAGTCCGTATACAATGGTATGAGTCAAAAGCTTGGGTGAATTATCTATCCCTCCTACCGCTAGATATTCAACAGCTCATTCAGTAATATTGAAGTAATCTTAAAGGCCAAAAATGGGTTTTTTATTTGGTATTAGTTTTTTTCATAAACTAAGATGAAGAAATATCTTCAAATTAGATGAGATGAAGAAGATGAAAATGAATCGAAAAAGTTGATGTTTCAGATAAAGGTGGTAGTGAAGTGAAATCTTACAGGCGATTCTCTTCCTATTACTAGGATTTGTATGTGACAAAAAAATAAATAAGGAAATAATATTTATAGACAAAGTAGTGAAGAAGAAAGTGAGAAAAAAGGTGAAAATATAATAACGATGATATATTGAAAATGAATCAGAAAACGGTTGTCTACTCTGAAGTAGAGTATAATACGTGTAAATTGTCATACCTAATAGTACGCGTGCAACGTACTAAGGGTACTCAACAAGTTTTTAGTTGTCACTAGAGAAATGATTGAAAAGGCCAAAAGGCCACGTGTAAATTTGATGTAAACTTAGAAAGACTGTTTAAACATATGAGGTTATTTAAAGTATAATGATGAACAATTTTGATTTAAGGGGACTTAAAACATAACGATGAGCATTTTTTATTCGAGGCGGCTTAACGAATAAGGATGGGCGTTTTGTATTTGAAGCAAATTAAAGTATGACCATTGACAGCAATGGTCTCAAGTGACCACGAAGAATTTTAGTCTTTATTCAGTATTCTTCATAAGAACTATGGGGGCTACTGATAATGATACATATTATTAGGGACTTAAAACAATTAGAGTAAAGTTTTTATAAGTAGTTTTATAAAGTTATTTGGAGGATATTTATATTGACCTTAAATATAAGGGGCTAGAATAAAATTTTCCCAATTATGCAATTGTTAATCGCCTAACAAAACTATTAATATGACTGAGAGTTATGAATAAAAGGGATCAGACATTCATTCCTGAACTGAGCTTTATTAATTGTGTCTCTCTATATACAACTTAATCATTCCTATTCTTTCTCTAGAATTACTAATATAACTCAATTCTTATATTAGAAATATCTTATACTTAACAGAACCAAGCTAGTAAACCTGTTATGGCTGAAATCCTAAGAGTTTTGAGGCTTATTGTTCCTACTATTGTCTTTTTAAAACTCTCGTCGACCAAACTTTTCGGATTAGCTTAACAGAAGGATATAGTATTTCATTAGCTTTATTTATTTTTTGGTAATTTCTATTTAATAGGTAAAAAGTATAATCGGATTTGGATATGAGAAAAGATTAAAAATTTACTTTTATATAGCCATTGTGACCCTCATAGTATTTTAAACCATACAAAATGACTAAAACACACAAATTGAACCCGATAGTATGGTGCCGATAAATTGAAATACTGATTATTTGCAAAACTGAGTTGAAATGTAGAGTGGTCAAACTAGTCGAGGTATGAAGATCCACATATGAGTTGTGTAAGGATTCAAACGTTTATTGGATTAAGTTACTGATTAGGCCTAAGGAATGGGGTTTAGACCATATAAAGACTCATATATTTGAGTGCACAAATTTATAATGAATTCTTCCTAAATTTCAAGTTCAAGTGGATAAACTCCAAATTATGTTATTCGACAGATCCCGAGAAAATGTGATCAATGGTTGCAAACAGAAATATATTAAACAAATAAATTGACAGCTGCAAATAAAGCTTTTTGTTCCAGAGTTGCAACGATTTCCATGGCACCCTCAGTTCGTTAAAATTCTAAATTAGTTATCAACTGTCTTGATATGAGGGTTAAAAATTAGAAAGTTGAGCTAGCGACTTTAAATTAAGCGTCTACTAGGAGGCAACCCAACGTGAGTATTTCTTTTCATTGATTTTATATTTACCAGTTTTATTTTCATTTAAATAATATCAATGAACAATGCTATTATTTAACAGTGTGATGAATATTGTTCATCGTCGTAGCGACATATTTTTCACACGAGAAAAAAATCATTTTTTTAATTTTTGCATTTATTTTGTATTCATTCTATATTTTTATATTTGGGCTACATAAACACTTTAATTTTTCTTAATTTTGCTAGTTATTAGTTGTTTTTCTATTTTTTTATGATTCTTTTATTTTGATACCGAATTCAAAATAAATACAAAACAACAAGATTCATCCTGGAAAATCAGGTACCATTGTTCCATTCTCATGATCGTTTAATATTATATATTGTATAGTTTAAGATCCCAAGATCTTGATTTAACATAGTGAACTGATATTTAACAATATGTTTAGACATTTATTTGATTATGTATATTATATTCTTTATGTCTAATAATGATCATAAATTACACATGATTTTACATCAAATATTATTTTACATAAAAACTGATAGATTGAAGAGAAAAAATTAGTTATCATATATGAAAATAAAAAATAGAATACAATAATTATTCTAAACTTTTATTAAATAACTAGATCTCGTGTCTAATCAACATAGAAATTCGCAAAAAAAGAAAAAGATTTGTGCTAATCCTATATTGTGGCTTTTTTAGTTCTGTAGCCTAAGTTTTTGGTAATGAAGTTATTGATTCAACGCTCCTTAATGGATTAATTAACAAGCTTAATAAAACTAGACATGTCATATAAACAATTACATTTATTCTAATTTTACATGTCCTTTGGAGTGCCTTATCATATAGTGACCTAGGCCAACTGGTTTTGGGAGCATTGATTATCACATGGATATATATATATATATATATATATATATACACGGAAGCCGAGTATATGACTGCTAAATAAGCCATGAAGGAAGCTATTTCGCTGAAGATATTGTTGAGTGAACTAACCCGTGTTGAGCAAGATGTGGTTTTGTTATGTGATAACACTAATGTACTTCATTTAATGAAAAATCCAAAGTTCCATGAGCAAACTAAAAATATAGAAACTAAGTTGCACTTTATCCGAGACATTGTGGAACAAAGAGAAAGTGAAGGTGGATAAGATTGATAACGAATAGATGCTCTAACTAAAGTATTATCGATTTCAAAACTCATGAACTGCATGATACTGGTGCAAGACTAAGATGGAGGTGAGCTTGTCTCTAAAGAGTGGAACATTCCAGAGTTATTATAAGCTTAGGTAGAGAATTACTAAGGTTAGGCTAGAAGTAACTCGTAGCATAATATTTTGTTTAAATCGGTCTCATATATTAATTAGATCTCATATATTAATAAGATATTCTACATTGGTCAAATTTTCATATTATTTATATCTTTTGTATTAATTAGAGTTCTACATTAATTATATTCTTATTTAGTCTTCTATATTAATTAGATCTTCCATATTAACTAAATTTCCTATTGATTTGGTCTTCTATATTAATTAGATGTCATATTTATTTGGTATTCAAGTATATTTCATATTAACTGAATCTTCTATATCAATTAGATTTTATATTAATTGGATCTTTTATACTGATTAGATTCCTTAGTTAATAGATTAGTATATGAGATTCATACTATAAATAGAATAATATAGTTTTATGCAAAGTGTGAGGAATAAAAATTACGTGCTACATATTTCCTAAGAAAGAGAAATTGACTCTATGTCTTTTTTAAGAGATAAATAAGGTGAGAGAAAAACATTGAAAACAAAACAGGGTTTAGTGAATAACGTTATCTTTTATAACAAAAAAAGTAACCGAGTCATGTGTGTTAGGTAAGTGTTTTTGCAACCTTCTTATATATAAAAGAGTATATATTATCTGTGGATATAATTTTTTCACATTCTAAACCACATTAGATATTGTCTTGTGTGTTTATCAATTTAAAAGTTAAATAGGTATAAATTATTTATAAATATGTTTATCAATTTAAAAGTTAAAAAATAGTATGCACCTTTATAAAATTTAATATAGTGTTCATTGTTAGGTTACTTTTATTTATTATGGAAGCTTTTGTCTTTCATTATGGAATTAGTTTATAAGTTTTGTTTTTATTTACTACTCTTTTCTTCTAATAAAATCACGACTTATATTAGATTTCACACAAAAGAGTTGTTAAGTATTTGTTAGGACATGGAGTCTTCGAAGACAATATTATACTTATGTTTTAGCGCTTACAATCGTGTTTTCCAATAATTCACATTCAAACTTAGTTCTTATTATATGTTATTTGGTTGGGCGTTCATTTTATAAAGTTTGCTACTAATTGGAGCTTACTTGCTATTCTAGAAGCTGATTAGTAGATTAAATACTGCACCAATTTTTGGATTACTAAAAATTATGTTGGCAGTGTTATAGTTCAGATTGATCATGCGGATGCCAATTTATATTGTTAACAAATAATTTAGTTATATTTTTATGAAAAAATTATAAATCGATACTGCGTTTAATGAAACAATTCATTTTACTATAACCGAAGCTTATGATCTATGTATAGGTTTTTATTTTTATGTTACGAAAAATAGTTATGTACAAAAGTTAATTTAAATTATTTCTCAAATATGTATATTTTGGTGGAAATATTTCAAAGCAATTTTTTAGTCTTGTTTTTAGGTGTATAAGCAAAAAACTTAAGTTAATAGTTTATTTTAGGTTTATGTGAGTAAACTCTATGTATCCTTAAGAGATGAAATCGAGTTCTCCTTAGCTCTTGGTAGAAACAAATATTACATCTGGGTATGCTCTTTTAAGCTATAGGTTAGGTAACACCATAAAATTTGAATATTTAACTATCTTAAATTTGGAACAATTTTCGATCTAAGTTTGTGATCTTTATCTTTTCTAAAAATCAGAGTTTTTTCTATAATATTTCTCTACTTCTATATTAGTATCATTTTTTCAAATGATAAAAGATAACTTGAATTCCAAGTTACGTCAATTTTTTTTTGTTATATAATCACTAAAGTTAAAAATTCTATCACAAAGTATTTAAACTTGCTATTGTAGAAATTAAAAATATTATATAAAATATAGCATGCATTAAACTCATCGTATTCAACAAAATATGGTGAAATGTGGTAAGTCTGATGACAATAAAGTGATTAGAATACTATGTTATGAGTAGATGATAATAAAGTGATTAGAATATTATGTTATGAGTAGTAAATGTTTGTAATAATAATATTATGAAAAGCTACTATATGTCTATGTTGCTTGTGATCTACTTGTAAGACGCGTGAATATATAAGAATGTGTTTATTGTTTTTCTGTGTAATCCATCCTATAACAATAATGTATAAAATTGTTACTTTATTCATGCTGACGTATTCGTCAAGATGGTTAGTTTTTAATAAGACAATCAATTCCTTCTCGTAGTAATTTGAACTACTTTGTATTATTGCTTGTTTACTATAATTATGTGCAAACTTTAGATGTTCTTAGATGAAATTGCCTTCAACTTAGTTTCTCGATAGAAACAAATATTGCATCGTGATACGCTTTTTTAGGTTATATTATAGATAATAATATACAATTTGGATCTTTAGCTATCTTAAGTTGTGAACTATTTTCCATAGATCAAAGCATCTAACAAACAATTTACCTTGAATCAACAAATGTAGGATCCAAAATATAGTAGTGAGGCCAAAAGAATCGATCTCTTGATTCTTGATCGAGAGATAAAAACTAACGAATAGTTGTGTAAAACCATGCAATCCCCCGCATATTGATTTATATATCATGTGTTCGGAAACGTATATTGTGTTTTGTTTTACTGTTTTATCCTTGAAATGGATGGTTGGACTTAAATTGAAAGTAGGGGTACCAGGGTTTAAGAAACGTAAATCCAAACTGATATATGGAAAAAATAATATTGAATAGGAGATAGACAATCACCACTTGAATAAACATCATAACATTTCTCTTTTTTAACATGGTCAGAAATTTATCAAGCAACAGATCTTGGTTTTTGTTTCACATCGAGAATCAAGTTGTTGCACACGTAACGAGAGATGACCTACCGTTTGGCTATCAAAACACCATTGCAGACAGTGACAACTAGGCTCGAGGACCTCATCAAATGATTCAAATATCTCCTTAATGGTTATAGTTGAGTGATATACTTGAATGCAAAGCAAAGCTTACCTTATTTTCTGATTTCACCAAATACAATTGATCAAAGACAATAATTCTATAAAAATCAACAAATAAAAAAAGCACACAAGTAATCTTTGAAGATAGAATCAAGAAGCCCAAAGTTTTCAAGTTAAAACCTGAGACATACTATCTTTACAAAAACCTAAAGTTTAAACTAATTGGATTGGTAGATATTTCAAAAACTTGGAAATGACAGACACATAAAAAAGCTCATTATTCTAGATTCAAACTCTATGGTAGCTTTACCACATCAGATATAATCTCTTATGGCCAATTTATCAATTCCAAAAAAATCATATGGTATGCAATCATGAAAAGTAGAAAAATTGCTTAGAAATCCAATATGCCCCTAAATTTCACGCGTCGGGAACTAAGTAATCACACAAGTAAACCTATTAAACCGAAATTCATTAGAGCTCTAAAGAGTTGTGGCATCCGTACAACAAAAAAACATTTGTAGGAGATAAGCTTCTCTTCTACAGAGTCACGACATAACGCAACCTAATCACGAAAGATTCAAGTTGTATGCATTCGCATATGAAACCAGGGAAAACGTTCACATGAGTACGAAGTTGGCCAAGGGTATGATGTTCCAACATCCTTACATTATCAGAGGAGATAGTAACATGATCTCGACAGTTATCAGCTGGTAAAAAATAAAGCACAAAGACCAAGCAAACAACCACAAAAGTATGGTTTTGATGATGCAATTTATTATAATTTTCTATTCAAATTTAGGGATATGTTCTTGAACCCTAAACATATCGCGGTGTTATAAATAATTGTGATAAATAAAAATGCGCATGCTCATGAAAGAAGACTGAGATCTCTCAAGAAGATGAACACTTGGATTATTGTAAAGAAACCAAAGGGTAATAATTTAGTTGAGAGTAAATGGATATTCAAGAGGAAGCCAATTATTCCTGGTGTTGAGTTACCCAGATACAAGGATATGCTAATAGCTAAGGACTTTATGCAAAAAGAAGGTATCTTTTAATGAGATATTTTCACCGGTTGTAAAATAAACCTCTATCAGGGTTTTGATGTCAATTGTTGTTAAATTTGGTCTTGAATTAGATCAAATGGATGTTACTAACTCCTTCTTGTATGATAAATTGGAATAAAAAATTTACATGTGTCAACCAAAGGGGTTTAAAAAAGGAATGAGGGTTATATTTATTTTGCGAAGAGACCTATCTATGGGCTGAAACAGTCGTTGAGGTAGTGGAATAGAAGATTTGATTCTTTTATAAGATATATTAAATATAACCGTAACTGCTACGACAATTGTGCTATTAGAATGAGGAGACATATATGGAGAGACAAACCTAATTGCTATTGTATGTTCATGAAATACTAATATTTGGAAAAAAAGTAAGCGACAGATTGAAGCGGTAAAGACTCAACTGCAAAGAGAGTTTAAGATGAAGAATATGTGAGAGACTAAGAGGATACTTCGTATTGAGATCAAGATGAACATGCAAAGAGGTATTAATTTTTATCAACAACAATATTTACACAAAGTATGAAGGAAGTTCTTGATGTCTGAAGCCAAATCGGTAGGAATTTTCAATGATTTCCAATTCAAAATCAGTGCCCCTCAAGCACCAACCGAAAAAAGAAAGATAAAAAGTATATGATCGGTGTACCTTATGAAAATTTAATTGGTAGAATTATGTATGATATGATTTGCACGAGACCTGATATTGCCTAAGTTTTAAGTATTTTGAGCAGATTTATGTCCAACCCAGGAAAGCCGCATTGACATGCACTCAAATAGATCTTGAAATACATTAAAGATTTGGCTGTTGTAGGGTTGTGTTACAATAAAAAAACATACGAGTGATATATTATTGAAAGAGTATTTGGACTCCGATTATGTAGACTGCCTCGACACAAAAAAGTTAATTTCGAGTTATCTATTTACTATTCTTGGAAGAGTGGTTAGTTGGAAGTCTTGTATACTGAAGGTTGTTGCGTTTTCTTCTACAAAAATCCAGTATATGACTACTAAAGAAGTCATGCAGGAAGCTATTTAGCTGAAGATATTGTTGAGTGAACTCACTATTGTTGAGCAAGATGTGGTTTAACACTACTACACTTCATTTGATAAAAAACCAAAGTTTCACGAGTGAACTAAACATGTAGAAATTAAGCTTCACTTCATCTGATATGTGGTGGAAGAAGGAAAAAGTGTAGGTGGATAAGACTGATAACAAACAAAATTCTCCTAATGCTTTGACCAAGGTATTGTCGATATCACAGCTCACGAACGGCGTGACATTGGTATAAGTTTGAGATGTGGGTGAGCTTGTCTTTAAAGAGTAGAACATTGGGTGCAACATATTCTAGAGTTATTATAAGCCTAGTTGGAGAATTATTAAGGTTAGACTAGAAGTAACTTGTAGCATAATGTGTAGTTTAAATGGGTCTCATATATTAATTAGATTTCTATATTAATTAGATCTCATATATTAACTAGATTTCATATTGATTTGGTATTATATATTAAGCAGAAATTAGATGTCCTATTAATTGGATCTTCTATATTAATTAGATTTCTTAAAAATAGATTAGTATATTAGAGTCATACTATAAATAAAAGAAGATATTTCCTGAGAGAGAGAGAAAGAGAGAGAGAGAGATACTAGGTCTAGATATTTTTGAAAGATAAGAAATGTGAGAGATAAACATTGAAAATAGGTTTTTGTGAAAAATGTTATCTTTTATTACAAAAGAGCAATTGAGTCATGTGTGTTAGGTAAGTCTTTCTGCAACCTTCTTGATCGAGAGTTAGAAACTAATGAATAGTTTGGTAAAACCAATCAATCCCTCGCATATTGATTTATATATCATGTGTTCGGAAACGTATATTGTGTTTTGTTTTACTGTTTTATCCTTTAAATAGAGAGTATGAGTTAAATCGCGAGTAGGGGTACCAGGGTTTAAGCAAAGTAAATCCAACCTGATATATGGCTAAAATAATATTGAATAGAATAAACTGGGGTAAAAAAACATTATCTTGAAGATATAACAAGATTCACAAGAAACTAACTTTAGAAGTCACACAATTTTGGTATGTAAAAAAAGATTTTGGCTTATGAAGAAGTTAAGAGATAGACAATCACCACTTGAATCAACATCATAACATTTCCTATTTAGCATGTGCAGAAATTTATCAAGCAACAAATCTTGGTTTTTGTTTCACATCGAGCATCAAGTTGTTGAACACGTAAAGAGAGATGTCCTACCGTCTGGCTATCAAAACACCATGGCAAACAGTGACAACCAGGCTCAAAGACCTCATCAAATCATCTAAATATCTCTTAAATGGTTATAGTTGACTGGTATACTTGAATGCAAAGCAAAGTTTACCTTATTTTCTGATTTCACCAAATACAATTGATCAAAGACAATAATTCTCTAAAAATGAACAAAATAAAAAAAACACACAAGTAATCTTTGAAGATAGGATCAAGAAGCCCAAAGTTTACAAGTTAAAACCCGAGACATACTATCTTCATAAAAACCTGAAGTTTAAACTAATTGGATTGGTAGATATTTCAAAAACCTAGAATGACAAACACTTAAAAAAGCTCAATCTTCTGGATTCAAACTCTATAGTAGTTTTAACACATCAGATAGAATCTCTTCTAGCCAATTTATCCATTCCAAAAAAATCATATAGTATACAATCATGAAAGGTAGAAAAATTTCTCAAAATTCCACTATGCCCCTAAATTTCACGTGCCAGGAACTAAGTAATCACACAAATAAACCTATTAAGCCAAAATTTAGTAGAGTTCTAAAAAGTTATGGCATACACACAACAAAAAAATATTTGTAAGAGAAAAGCTTCTCTTCTACAAATTCACGACATAACACAACCTAATCCCGAAAGATTCAAGTTGTAGGATGGCATATAGTTAACTTACAAATAATTTATAAATTTTTTACTTTATTCATGTCGATTAGTTTTTGACCTAGTATGTATTATAAGACAATAAATTCCTTCTCATACTAATTTGAACTAGTTTGTATTATTGCTTGTTTACTATAATTATGTGCAAACTTTAGATGTTCTTAATAGATGAAATTGGCTTCTACTTAGTTTCTCGGTAGAAACAAATATTGCATCGGGATATGCTCTTTTAGGTTATATTATAGATAACAATATACAATTTGGATCTTTAGTTATCTTAAGTTGTGAACTATTTTCCATAGACCAAAGCATCTAACAAACAATTTACCTTGAATCAACAAGTGTAGGATCCAAAATACATTAGTGAGGCCAAAAGAATCGATCTCTTGATTCTTAATCGAAAGATAGAAACTAACGAATAGTTGTGTAAAACCATGCAATCCCCCACATATTGATTTATATATCGTGTGTTCAGAAACGTATATTGTGGTTTGTTTTACTCTTTTTTCCTTTAAATGGATGGTTGGAGTTAAATTGAAAGTAGGGGTACCATGGTTTAAGAAAAGTAAATCCAAAATGATATATGGCAAACAATATTGAATAGAATAAAGCGGGGTAACAAAAACATTATCCTGAAGATATAACGGGATTCACAACTAACTTTAGAAGTCACACAATTTTGGTATGTAACAGAAAAAGGTTTTGGCTTATGACGAAGTTAAGAGACAGACAATCGCCACTTGAATCAACATCATAGCATTTCTCTTGTTTAACGTGGTCAGAAATTTATCAAGCAACAGATCTTGGTTTTTGTTTCACATCGAGAATCAAGTTGTTGCACACGTAATGAGAGATGTCCTACCGTTTGGCTATCAAAACACCATGGCAGACATTGACAACTAGGCTCGAGGACCTCATCAAATCATCCAAATATCTCCTTAATGGTTATAGTTGACTGATATACTTGAATGCAACACAAAACTTACCTTATTTTCTGATTTCACCAAATACAATTGATCAAAGACAGTAATTCACTAAAAATCAACAAATAAAAAAGCACACAAGTAATCTTTGAAGATAGAATCAAGAAGGCCAAAGTTTTAAAGTTAAAACTTGAGACATACTATCTTCACAAAAACCTTAAGTTTAAACTAATTGGATTGGTAGATATTTCAAAAACTTGGAAATGATTTCACAACAAATCGCAAAAGCATATCCGAATAATCATTCATGGCTTCTTCACAACAAATCACAACTGATCCTAACGCTAAATAAGCGTTATTTAGATTAACATAGACAAACATATATTTTATAATAAAAAAAACATTGCACTCGAACCATAAGAATTATGTTTTGTAAAAAAGAAACATTGCAGTCTAACCGCAAGAATATTTTTCAAAATAAAATAAAGTGTATAAATTCAACTATGTGTTAGCTAGCTAGTCATATGGTATTGGGCTGGTAATGATAACGTTATTCATGAGCAAACCCGCATGCATAATATGGGTAGTGTATAAATGGGTATATATTAATTAGTATTTAAACGGCGTTGAGCTTCTGTAAACCTTTTAATTGAAGCCATAATATCGTACGTAGGAATCTATTATATGACTGTTTAAATGTATATTATAATGCTGCATGTAACTTATATTATTTGATTAACCTATTGCTTCCGCATTAAGACCCAAAGTATAGACTAGAATGCTTCCTTTTATCTTATTATAAATTGCCATTCCAATAAGATACTCAGAATGTAATAATATTGCCTGGGGTAGGTTTATTAGATTCAAAGGAAAAACGGAAGACCCAAGTAAATAATAACATGTAATATTTTGGTTGTTAAATAAAGTATTTAGATCCGTTTCGATATCTCTCGAGTATCTACTATACTGCAAAAAAAAAAAAAATGAAGAAATATAAGTAAGCAGTAGTCACAGAAAACAAATTATTTTTTTTACTCTAGTGATTCACAATTGTTGGGCATTGGTATAAGATTGGTCTATAATAATACTATAGAACCAGAATCAGCCCTATAACTTAAATGAATGAGAAAAAATGAGTTGATATTACTCAATCAAACTTGTGAGTAACAATGAGTTTAAGTAAGTAATAAACTTTGTTTAGATAAGCAAGTCGAAGATGCCACCCTGTATGGCGCTGGAGTTCACGTTTAACAATAACATGCAAGGCTACGTAGTTGCTTCATTATGTAGTCTTCATGCAAACTACTGTACCCCTATTTGGGTATATAAAGCCCTAAACTGGAGCATATCATCATCAACTATTACATCAAAAATGGCAACAAAAAGTGCCTTATTTGGGCTCTTACTCCTCCTTGTTTGCTCCCTCTCTACGATTAATAACACAGCTGCTATAACATGCAAAGCACAACCTCCATTCCGGTGTAACATTACTGCTGCTTTTAATAGCACTGTATTCGGCAGCGACTTCATTTTCGGCGGAGCAACGTCTGCTTATCAGGTACTACTACTACTACTACTACAATTATTCTTATGTTTTGCTTTTTATGACCCTTATTATTAATTACCAATTAATCACCTGATGATTACTTTTTGTCTTTGTTTCATTCCCAAAGATTGAGGGTGCAGCCGGCAGAGGACTCAATATATGGGACACTTTTACCCACAGATATCCTGGTCTGCTCTCCAACTACAACTACAACTACAACTACAAATACTTAGACTAGACTAGACTACACTCCCTCTTTTTGTACTGCTCTTGCTCATTCGTACTAATCAGTGTTTTATACATGATCCCAAATTAATATGGTGAACAGAGAAGTCGGCGGATCGCAAAAGTGGAGACGTGGCCACGAACTCATCTTATCTCTACAAAGTACGTACGATAACATAATGTCTACCAATGATAGCATCTTATCATGATCTCTGTATACAATGAGTTGATCGGTTTTTGTCTATCTAATGTTTTTATAGGAAGATGTTGCTCTTTTGAAAAACATGGGAGTAAAAGGCTATAGGTTCTCAATCGCATGGTCGAGGGTGCTACCAAGTAAGATTAATAGCATTAATTGCCCACCTCCAAATCATTTCAAGATTATACATATAGCTCTACTTTTTTGCTAAGATTTATTACCATAATATTAATGATAAGATTATACACTTATTCCTTAATCTTGTTACTATAACAGGAGGAAGGCCGAGCAGAGGAGTGAACGAGAAAGGAGTTCAATACTATAATAATCTCATCAATGAACTCAAAGCAAACGGTGAACATAATATCATATTTTATTGTCCCCTACGTATGTCATTATTTAAAAAAATTATTGCTAACAAATTAATAATTAAATGTAGGCATCGAGCCATTTGTGACAATTTTCCACTGGGATCTACCTCAGTCTTTGGACGATGAGTATCGAGGTTTCTTAAGTCCCAAAATTGTGTAAGTGTTTTTGCTTGCTATAATGTTATTTGTGTTTAATTCCTGAATCGGTTCAAGAATGACAATGACGTACGTGTATATATGAAAATTGCTGTTTAATTAGGGACGATTACAAGAGTTTTGCGGAGCTTTGTTTCCAGAGGTTCGGAGATAGAGTAAAACATTGGATCACTTTGAACCAGCCTTATACTCATGCCATTAGAGGTCATGGAAGCGGAGCGGATGCACCCGGACGATGTTCTAACAGGTCACAATGTGACGAAGGTGATTCAGCGACTGAACCTTATTGGGTAACACACCACCAACTGCTTGCTCATGCCAGAGTTGTAGAGCTGTACAGAAACAACTTCCTGGTACGTACATTGATTCTCAAGGCATCTTCGTTAGTTTGCTACACTTTTATACTAATCTTGTGACTTACATATATGCAGCATCAAGGTGGCCAGATAGGAACTACACTAATTACCAGAGGCTTTTTACCTTATAACGAAAGTTCGCCAACTGACCAAGCGGCTGCTCAACGTGGAAGAGACTTCTTCCTGGGATGGTATACTAACACTATATTGATTTTGTCTAACAGTGGAAACTAAGGGAAATAAAGAAGTTCATTTTTAATTTGAACTCGAACTTGTTAATTCATCTTAGGTATATGGATCCATTAACCTTTGGAGACTACCCACAAGTGATGAAAGATATTGTGGGTATGAGATTACCCAAGTTCACAGATGAAGAATCAAGATTAGTGAAAGGATCATTTGATTTTCTTGGTTTGAATTATTATCTCACTCAATACACAAAGGACGATCCTACAATTTATGTTCCTCCCAGTGCCATTACTGATCCACATGTCAAAAACTCCTGTAAGTCCACTGTTACGTACATATACTTGTTTGTTTTAACAAAATTATGATTACACACAAAGAGCTAAATCTGTTTTACTTTCCCTTTGTTAGATGACCGCAATGGCGTCTTGATTGGACCCAAGGTACGAACCTAACTGTACTTGGATACTCATCCATCACACTTTGTATGTATGCCTAGTTAGATGATTCAAACTATGTTATTGTATTTTTTAATTTCCAGGCAGCCAACTTCTACTACTATCCGAAGGGGATGGAAGATATGTTAAACTACGTGAGAGTTAAATACAACAATCCGATAGTCTACATCACAGAAAATGGTACCGACACTATCTATATTCTTTTCTTTGGTGGATCATTTACATGTTTAAGCTGTTGCTAAATTACTAACTGCAATTCCGAATTCGGTAATATAGGATTTAGTGACGATGGCAATGCACCCCTTGCCACACTCCTAGACGATTATCCAAGGGTCGATTATCTCTGCAGTCATCTTTGTTTCCTCCGCTCTGCCATGGAGTAAGTGTTGCCTAACACCTACACATGATAAATGATAATGATATGATGATGTATACTCCACAATTACACCACTAACTTACTTCTTTCTTAATTTTTCAGGAGTGGCTCTAGAGTTAAAGGATACTTTCCGTGGTCATCTCAGGACAACTATGAGTTCAACTATGGCTTCACCATCCGATTTGGCTTGAACTATGTTGATTTCGAGCACCCTGAGGTTAGAACTCCTAAGAGATCAGCTAAGTGGTACGCCAAATTCCTCGGGACAAACATGCCGGCGTCCAAACATTAGAACTATATGATCCTCCTGTTGTGCATCACACGTCCTCAACACACAGATTTCCTATGTAACTTAATGATTTTCTAGCAACTATAAATAAATTAAGCAAGGTCTCTTGCTCTGTAAAATGTCATCTATGTATTCCATATATAAGAATCCAGATGCGATTCCACCTACGTTGTGAGCACAATAATTACTATAAATATATAGTTTTGAAATAATAAAATGTACCTAACTGCAACCTAATTTTCACAGTTTTCAAAAGGCGGCATTGGACATTTATAATTTTTGAACATATCTCACTGAAGACTTCAATTTTCTTGGCCGACAGAAATAAAATTCTAACAACCTCGTTCTCTTAAAAGTATTAAATCAAATTTAATTAACAAGCATAATGAGATAATCTGGTTCATCTCTTTATGTTCACACCAGATACATATATCAGCAAGGGATTTATCGACTATATAATTTGTTACAAAGCTACTCATCCTATAACCTGGTTATACAGAATTTGTAAAAGCATTAAGGAGAAGCCTAACAAATCAATGATTTTGTTTTGTCAGAATAGTTTTATCATTTCAGTCGGTCGTAAAATATGCAACTTTTCGAGGAATGGCGATCATGCTTAAAGTTGAATATAGTTGGTAATATTATTCCATTTCCGGATAAATTTATGAAAGTCTTGTAAACAATCTCTAATTGAAATTATTTTTGTGGTTCTCTAAAAATTCCCATTGGATAAATTCATAGGTAGGTTTATGGAACAGAGAAAAGGAAATACTGTATGCGACCTCTTTTTTCAACAGAACCCAATCTTTAAGTATTTCTACCAATATAATTGGTTTGACACTTAGGGTACTTAGGGCCCGTAAGTTACAACGGAAATTAAATTTTGAATGAAAATGCCAAAAAATTTGAAAGTTTGGTTATACATGAAATCACAACAATTAACAAATTTATGGATAAATGAAAAATCGTAACGATTGAATTTCACATTAGTATATTACACATTCCAAATATTCGAATATCAAGGTATCACTAAGGATTGAACCTTTATTATTCATAATGAATACATGAAGATAATATACACATAAATTTACATTCTCACTTGTTCTTACTTGACATTATCTTTTACTATCATTGTATCCTTATGCTTTTTAAGCATATCATAGCCAAGTCCTAGCTTCTTGAAGTGGCTAAACTTTATGCTAAAATTAGGTAGCTCTTTTCCTCTTCCACCTACATATGCAACTATTGAAAACACTATTAAGAAGATACCATGGGATGATACTATAAATGCGTTCCAATCGTTAGATGTTAAGATTTCCAGATTGAATGCAACATATAATGTCCTATTAGATGGGAATTGTGTATCTTAACATGAGAGATTTCAGATGGACTTTAATCACATCCCAATAGCTGATTTGTGCACAAGATCTTTACTTAACCATTTGGTTCAATGATTGGCTAAATTATATTGAGTTCTCACAAACACTACTGAGTTAACATCATGCATGATGCTCTCACGAATCATATTGTATCTAACATCTAAATGTCTAGACTTGACTTTGTAGAAGTTTAGGTAGAATTTTAAGACTATGATCTATAGGTGAGCTACCCGGAGAATGATCCTTATGATTAAATTTATTCAGTATTTTCTCAATATAGTGAGATTAAGAAATCGATATATTATTGTTTTTTCGCTTGATTATTATATCAAGAATTATTTCAGCTTCCCCAAAATCCTTCATCTCAAAATTAGATGATAATAATTTCTTTGTTTCATCAACTTGATTTTGGTCAGTACCAAAACTCAACATATGGTCAACATATAGACAAAATCATAAGTCCTTTGCCGGAATTATAAAATTTGTTATATACACATTTGTCCTCTTGATTAAGAATAAAGAAATTAGACAATATCATATTATCAATTTTTTATGCCAATCTTTTGGTGCATGTTTCAAACCATATAAATATGTTTTCAACCTACATACCATGTTCTCACAACTAGGCATGACAAACCCTTCTGGTTGTTTCATATAAATCTCCTCATCCAAATCACCATTCACGAATGTAGTTTTGATATCCATTTGATGAATTACGATTGTATACAGATGCAAGTGCAGTCAACAATCTAATAGTAGAAATCCTAGAAACCAAAGTATAAGTATCAAATGAGTCAATTACTTCTCTTTGTCTAGAACACTAGATAACAAATCTATCTTTATACCTTTCAATAGTACCATATACTTTCATTTTTCGTTTAAAGATCCATTTTTTTTTCCAGTGATTTGCAACCATGAGGTAATCAGCAAACTTTCATGTATTATTATGCATGATAGACTCTATCTCATCTTGGATAGGTTCTTCCAGAATGCAACATCCCTTGATGTCATAAGATCACTAGAAGTACTTGGATTATCTTCAATAACAAAAAATATTGATATTGATTGTCAATCTTATCTCTTGACCTTTCAACTAAATAAAGTTGAAAACCAGATTCCAACGACTTAGTTTTTCTAGCTCTAGTACTTCTCATTGGTTCAGAAGGTTCAGGTACACAAACAGTACCACTTGATATATTTTTAGTTTGAATTGAGTTCTTATTCAAAGAGTTTTGAATCATATCTCTAGGTCTAGGTATAAAGGTAAATCTCTCTTCATCAAATATTGCATTTCTTGACTCGATAACCGTGTTCACCGACAAATAGTCATTAGATTCTAACACATAGAATCTATACGTAACGGAATACTCATCATATTTAATGAAGATACAATCTATAATTCTTTGACCCAAATGTTTTTTTTTTGGGTTAAGTAAGCCTTACAAATGTTCTACAACCCCATACTCTCAGATAATTCAGTGTTGGAGGATTCTTAAACCAAAGCTCATATGAGGTTATATAATTCATTTTAGTATAAATACGATTCAATAAATAATAGGTTGTTAACATAGCCTCGCCCTAGAATCCTTCACTCGAACCCGAATAGAAAAACATGGAATTAACCATTTCTTTCAAAGTCATATTATTCCTCTCAACTATACCATTTTTGTGTGGTGTATAAGGAGTCGTCGTTTGATGAATTATACTTGTAGACTAAAAATATATAGGATCATAATATTCACCTCTTTTCTCTGTGCGTAGATGTTTAATCAAATCATTCATATATAACTCTACTTTTTGCTTAATATTTTAAACTTATCAAGAGCTTCATTTTAAGCATGAAATATATAGAATCATCAATAAAATTAATAGCATACTTTTTATTTCCTAACGAAGGTGTAGCATGTAAATCACATAAATCACTATGTACTAGTTCCAATATTTTAGAAACTTGGTTAACAATGTCGAAAGATTTTCTAGTTATCTTAGTTAACATGCAAGTCTTAAATTTTTTTATTGTCTGCATCAACAAGAGGAATAAGGCTCATTTTTTACATGTCTTTTCTTCTTCCATGAGGAACATGTCCTAATCTAACATGCCATAATTCAGTTTTATTCAAATTTGTACACATACTAGTAGAAGCCATTCAAACAAAATAATTTTGGAAGGAAATATTAATATTTAACATAAACATACCATTACACAAATATCTGAATCCCACAAATACGTCATATTTTGACAATACATACTTTCCACTTTCGTACACTTGTTCGAAACCACAATTGTTTGAAACAACACCATATAAAATATTTTTTCGAATCCCAGGAATATACAATATGTTGTTTAATAATATATAGTATCCATAAGTAAATAATAACTCAACATTCCTAGTCTTTTAATTGGTTCAGTTGCAAAATTTCCCAATTTATGTGAAGATCTATCTTCAATCAGTTAAATTATTGAACGGTCGAAGATCGTTACATACATGACTTGTTTCTCTCGAATCAATCGACCATGCAATATCGTCATCCTGCACATAAAAGACCTCAGATATCAGAGATATATAATTCTTACCAAAATTAAAATTCTGAAATAAAATCTGACCTTGTTGCTTTTCAGGATGGTTAGATCCACTTGAACAAGCATTGTTTCCACTTGGACCAACATTGTTCCCAATTGGACCAACATTATGTTTTCCTTTTCCAACTCGCCAATCCCTCCTAAAGTGACAGGGTTTGCCACATTTCCAACATGTTATTTTAGGCTTTTTGTTAGAATAATTGTTGTTTTTGTCGTTTCCCTTAAACTTTTGTTTATTCTTTTTATCTATATTTGCATTCTTCAATAATCCGTTGTTTTCAGCCATATATATAGATAGGTTTCCCACTAGGTTTTAACCCTTAGGATTATTGATTTCATCTTGAGCCCTTAGAGACTCTTCAATCTTAAAATGACTACCAAGTTCGATTAACATCATTTCTTCCTTGTTGTGTTTCAGAGTGTGTTTAAAATCGTTCCATGCAGGAGGCAATTTAATAATAACATAAGACACCACAACACATTCATCCATTTCATATTTTGTTGAACGAATTGACCCAGAATTCTAAGTAATTCATTATATCGTCCCATCACGGGTCGATAATTAACCATTTTGTAATTAATGAAATTATTAACCATTAACTTCCTACTATAAGCATATTCTGCCATATATTTTGATTCAGAGGAATCCTATAATTCTTTTGCAGATTCAAAATTTTGGTATACATCAAAGAAAATATCAGACATACCGTTTAATATATGGCCGCGACAAATGTAATCATCATTCTCCCACTTGGTGCGCCTCCTTGTTTGTTCCACCGTTTCATTCTCAATGATCTCCAGGCATGAGTAATATGGACATAAACAACCTTCAGGGTAGTCAACATAAAATGCATCTTTTTCTTCCATCTTCTGAAATCATGTCCTTTGAACTTGTCCATTTTAAGGAATTTACTTGTCATCTCCTTCGTTGATTCTCCTCCGTTCATCATCTCTATCTTCATAAACAAGAATAGATAGTTTCAATTATATATTGGTAATATGATTTAATTTTTGGATATTTATCGAACAAAGAAAGTAAAATATTGTATGTGATCTCTTTATTCTACAAATGCCGAATCTTTGAGTATTTCGACCAATAAAATCAGTTTGACAGTTAGGGTAGTTATGGTCTATAAATTATAACGAGAATTAAAATTTAAATGAAAACTCCATAAAATTTGAAATTATGTTGACCCCAACCAGGGGCTCTACCCCTTGGACCTCACCAAGAGCTCTGCCCTTTGACCCCGTTAATCATCATATAATCTAGCAAGCGTGCACTCCGCACTCTATGACTTGTTTGATAATGTATCATGATTAAATTGGCCGACTAGTCGATCCAATTACACTAAAATATCTAACAAATACTGCAAGAAAGAATATCATATGGTTGATATCATCACAAAGTCACAGATTACACAAGCTTTAAAAAATGTTGAAAGCTTCAATGTTATGAGCAATCTTAATTAAAGGAGTATTTTCGGCACAAAATTAGATTAATCTTGCACAATAAAAAAGTTACAAAATTGATGGTATGAGTTACAAACTGAATACTCGTTTAATATAGATGTTAAAAATTACAAACTTGAACATATTCTCCAATTTGCAATGTAAATTAATAGAAAAAATGTAAGAAAAACAAAAATAAATAGTTTTGTTCTCTATTGTATTGTTCTTAGTTATTTTCTCTAAAATATTACTTTAACTCCAATAAATTGATATCAAAGCTTGATTTGTTAAATATAAAATGTTACCTTCTTATTCCAGTCGTTCTTCAATTAACCAAAGAAAATTATAGCATCTGGGGTATTCAAATAAAATCTCTTCTATGATCTTAATAAAAGTTAAATATTGTTGGAGATTGGTACAATGAAGCAAAAGATGAAGTAAATGACGATTTAACACCAACTCAAAAAGAGCATCTAAAAATCAACAAGTTATGTTTTGGATATATTAAGAATTTCAATCATATGAAGCAGTTTGGGGAAAATTTGTTTGGATCACTTCGGCAAAGCAAGCATGTGATATTTTGGAGAGTTCATTCAAATGAGATAAAAATGTGCAAGCATATGATTGCAAAATTTTCGAGGGGAGTTTTAAAGTATTCATAAATATATACGAATTTCTTTTTATTATTATTATTCATTGATGTTTTCTATACTTAACTAATTAAAAGAACGGTGAGCCCTTAGATGATATTCGTATTATTTAGAATATCCTATGTTTAATAACTTATTATATTATGTTAGATATAAATTTATTTATTTTATTTTCTTTAATAAATACTATAATTTTATTCTTATAAATGAGTTTTTATAGGAAATTAGGATTAAGAAGAAACATATAACTCTCCATATATATAAAACCCTTACACAACAAACGCAATTAGAGAGATAGTGGAGAGTATACTAAAAACATAAACATTTTTTCAGCTTTTTTTCTATGTTGTCTGTTACTTTTTTTTACTATGCTCAATATGAAATGAAAGAATTATGCTTTGAGGTCTTAGAACATCTGTTTATACTTTTATTTATGAATTAGACCTTCTATTTTATTTTTTATTCTCAAAATAGTTTTTAGAATTAGTATTAATTTTAACGGTTTTAATTTCCTACGAGGTTAATTGAATGATATTAGATTTAGGTTGAGACCGAGAGGTAAAATATACTTCTGATCTATTCTAATACCACTAAGTTTAATGAGTAGAACAGTACAACCATGACCTAGTGAATTCTAAACTAGGTTCTTAGATTATCTAACTTTATTTTATGAGGTAAGGGACTAGAGATATAACGAGCCATACAAGAAGACTAGTTGTGTGAGATCGAGACATGATCACAACACTCTGAAAGAGAACATGACTTTGCAAGGATTATGTTTAACTCAAATTTATGAAAATGTTAAAATTTCAAGTTAAATTATATATACATGTTCAATAAGATCCTCGAAGAGATTCATCTAATTATTTACAAGTTATAATTGAAATTGTATTTTATTTTATTTTCTTAAATTTGTTTTCTTTCACCAGCTCTCGATCTTACATATCACATAATAATTATTTCCTTTCTGTTTTCTTTCTATTAATTAGTAATTATATTATCTTAGATTTTTCTAGTTCCAAAACTATTCTAAGATATTACGAGAGTTATATTCTAAAAAGAGAGACACAGAACTTCTAAAGAGATAAGTTGTCAAAACTAGTAACACTGTAATAATTGTTAACTCTTTTCCACACAATAAATAAATAAATCAATTTATATAATAATGATGATGGGCCCAAAAACGACGTGGTTGGTTCATTTATAGCTATTCCACCTCATTATTCTACTACATATTTGTTCTTTATCATATAAGATACCTTTAATGTTACACATTTGTTGGATTATATCATAAAGTAAATATTGGTCCCAGAGATAACCAGTTAGATATATGGGTCGGATATTACCTACATTTATTAGTAGCCCCCTAGTACTTGGAAAAATGTACGAGGAATGACTATCTCGGGCGCAACCTAGAACCCCTCAAAGTTGTACTAATTCCTATGATCCAAAGTGAATTGGATTGATCAGTCAGATCGGCTTATGTTCTGATGACTTCACCCAAAGTTATATTTGTTCTTGTAAACGTTTCACCTAGCCACTCAACCTATAACATAGGGCCTGAATATTAAATATCAAAGATTTATTAAGTAATAACCTTTTCACTTTCCTATGTGCACACCAACCTTTCCACTACCCTTGATAAAGTGACCATTTAGTCTTAAGCAATCTGTCGATAAATATATTTTCCCCTTCTACCAATCTTCATTCACAATTATTTCGAGAGAGAGAGAAAAAATTTCACCATCGAAAAAAAAACATACATGGTCAAGAAACCACTACAGAGTTTGCTTTGATGCTCTTGCTAAGAAATCCTTTTATCCTCATCGGATAGTAATTTTCAATAAAAAAATAAGTTTATTGCTCTATACTTGTTTTCAATAGCTAAACATACTAAATGAAAGAGAGTTGTTGGGATCGTGGAGGAGGAGCATGTGACCTTATCAATTTATCAAATACTCTACTACGGAGCTTTCCCACCAAAGAAGAAACAACCAACACATGCTAATACTTCGAATCTTAACACTTATTCTACAGTTCCCAACCCTCACTCCCTCGGTCAGACTAGTTCTCAATGTGATAAGGGTGACTTTACATTGTGAGGAAAATATATCTATTGGACCAGCTATATTCTGATGGGTCATACTGGTGGTGAAAATGTAAAGTCAAACAAATAAAACGAAATAGAACCCAAGAGAACATACTCTCCTCACCCGAATGAGAAACTGTACAAGAAATTTAAAATTTCTACACGGATAAATATCCAGTTGAAAGATCTTCGAAGGCTAGACATAAAAATCTAATAATATCGTGAGAGTGTACCTCATATCTTACTATACCTTAGAAAGTGCCCATCGAATTGTTACATGTTGTACCATCATAGAGAAAGAACAAATGCAATTGGTTGATGAACCAACTTAAGAAATTGAATGAAAAAACACCGCTCGTTCTAACCTGGGTGAGTTAAATACTCAAGAAAATGTTGAGGTCCAACACCGAGAACCCAAGGGTTAAACCATAGCGAAGAAAAATAAAATCCAAAAACAAATAAGAGAAAATATGTAGTCAAACTTTCTTTAGAGGTAGTTGTTGTTCTCAAGAATAACCTTTGTGGGGCTGATAATGAGCATCTTATCACTCTCTTCAACGTGAAGTACCAATATTTTTTAGAATCCGAAGAAGAGAAGCTTCGAGGCCAATGGGGAATCCCTGGTGCTGTCATTATTCGGTTCTCTAGATGGGAGAGACCCTTTTATCCACTAAAGACCATGATCTTGTAGTCTTTATAAAAAGATTGAACTCGGGGCTTCGATTCCCCTTGGACCCCGCCATGGTAAGATTCTTCCAACTGGTGGAACTATGTCGCAGCTAAGATAGTTTGAACCTATGGTTCACACTTATGGCTTGCATTATGGCCTCAAGGCTCTCTTGGATCGGATTTATGATGGAGTAGTTTGTTGGTTTGACGACTTTTTCGAGGAATCCTTACATCCCTTTCTAAACTCACACTGGGAAATAAATTTAAATTAGTTAAAGATCTCCTAGAAGCTAAAAATAAGTAGAAACAGAGGTTATTTTTCATCTCATGTTTATAGGGTAATAAGGTGGAGCCTTCACATAATAGTCCCCATTGTCTCTCCTTGAAATGGAAAAACACAACCAACCTATCTCTCTTGATTAAAATCCGCTTTTAGAGGTTGGATCAGAAGAAAACTCTATCTCTAGACCAACTTATGACTCCTTCGAGCAAAGCTAAGATGATGTAGAGCTTGGAGGTTGCAAATGCATTGGTGTTTCGCCCCGTTCTCTATGGGAAGTACTAAGGACCCGCAGAATAGAAAACATGACAGGGGTGCTTTAAAGAAGAACCAACAATTGACGAAAGCTACTTCCGTTGACCCAACATATATTAATGTTTTAATTGAGGTTCATTAACCAAGAGGGTCACAAAAGAATCATTTTTTGAAAAAGAAACACAAACGGTTTCCGAGAAACAATGATAGGGAAAGGGGGAATAGGGTAATTTTCCTTTTTTGGAGCAGATAGTCGTTGTTGAATAAGAAAACTTATCCATCCATTCTCATATGAAAATATAGAGTTTGATCTTGTTTATACCATATGATAATATCCTTTGATGATATTTATATATATTGTGATGTTTAGTTTTTGTTCAAGACTAGTAAAATAATAAGTGTGAGCTATTTTGATCAATGAGTATTTATCCTTAACTAATGTGTATTTTAAACTAATACATTATCCAATTTCATTATAAAAAATGATCTTATTATGTTTAATTTCGATTTAATAGGTAACTAAGAGATTTATTGAATAAAATGAGTAAAAACGAGCTACATTGAATAAAATGAACTAAAATGAAAGAAAATGAGCTAAATTGGAAAAAATGAGATAACAAGATAAAAAAACTAATGAATTGAAAGAAAAAACAAATTCAAGAATCGAATAAGAGAGAGATAATGAAACTAGCTTATAGATGCATAATGAAAGGTCCATAATTTATAAAATAAAAGCACAAAACCCATTATCTAAGTTTAAACATAAAGTTTGTTAAGATGTCTCTTGTACATATATTTTTAAGCTTAAATATAAAGTTTGTTATTCTAAAATATAATAGTTTGGTTTATCAATAATAAGTATTTGATGGAGAAAAAATAATCACTCATATCATATCACAAAAAACAAAAGATAAAGAAATATAACTTCTTTATTTCAAAATCAATAATTTAATTATTTTCTTATTCTTCTTCTTTCTCTTTAGTGATTTAGTGATTTAAATTACTTACGAATTCAATTAAATGATTATAAATCTAAGTTGAGATTAAGAGGTGGTATCTATTTATGAACTATAATAATAGCCCTAGGTTGAATGAGTAGTATACTACGACCATGGCCTATTGAGATATGAGCTAGATTGCTAGATTATAAGACCCAATTATATAAGGTAAGAGACTAGATATATAACTAGTTATACAAGAATGTTAGTTGTTTGAGATCGAAAGATGATAACAACAAACTGTAAGTGAATATGATTTTAACGAATAATATAAATACTTCATACATGTTTAATGGCATTGGATTATTTTGTTATTATCGATCACTCTTTTATTTTCCTTTTAGTTTAATCATAAAACCCAAAATTTGATCTAAATATCAAACTTAGGATAGATTAAATAGTACATAGGTATATAAACGTTGTAAGGATTGAAATATATAATTCTTTTGGGTTCAATAATAAACTCGAGTCTATAATGCTCGTATTACTTGATAATAATCGTAAACTTGTGATCTGTCGCATCATTTGGAAAAGCTATATATGTTACGCAATGAAGATTTATATTTTGTTCTTGTGCGTCTAAATGAGGTGGTTCAGTTTGTCCATTAGACTTCTTGGATAAAATTTAACAATTTTCCAGCCACACCTAATGAATTTGGATTCTTCTGGCTTCATCTATATGATGAGGTATGACCACTTCTATTAAGTAAGATCGAATAATAAATTTCCATTGTATCATTTCTATGATGGTAACTATTTTAGACGTTTGGTTTGTGCAATTTTCCATTTACTTTTGGCCCCAAAAAAGCCATGGGCAATGAATCTAAACCCACAATTTCTATCGGTTTTAATTTTATTTATGAACGAGCGCATAAATTATGGTATGTTTGATGCATGCCTCATGTTTGGTATGTCAGGTATTATTTTACCAATATTAGGCAATCTTATTGGGATTGGTTTAACGATAATAAACGATTTCGCTTACACATTATTCCTTGCAATTAGAGTTATTTTACTTTTAGATCCAACTCGTCTTTGTTTTGTTGTCAAGGGTTTTACGCCAAAATTTATATGGACTTATCCAACGACTGTTCTAACGGTACAACAAAATGTATTGGTCGGTGTTCCGAAACTAGAAATCGATGTTCCCATTTTCAGATTTTCTGCACTATCTACATGGGTAACTAACCATTCTTCTTCATTGTATTCGTACATAAAAGATATCAACATATATTGTTTACTTGTTTCTCGCTACAGCGAGACAGGGGATACTCGCTTGTGAATTTACAATAGTTATGAAATAATTACTCAAGATATAATCGTGAAATATACTTCTTAGCTTTGCATCAATTACAAGCTTTGAATTAAATTTTCACAATATCGCATCTATCAATACTATTTCCCTCATCTGCTTTGTATGTTATCATTAAGGTTTCACATCATTTACATGGTTGCGTATGATATAGTCTCTCATCATTCATAGTTAGTCTGATTTCCCATGATATATATGTTGCTGATTTTTCATAGTTGTCATGGTTTCGCATGATATGGTCTCTCATCATCCATAGTTAGCCTGGTTTGGCATTATATGGTATCTCATCATTTGTAGTTGGCCTGGTTTCATATGATCTAGTCTTTCATCATTTATAGTTGGTCTGGTTTCGCATGATATCGTCCTCTCATCATTTATATTTGGCATGGTTTTACATTATATCGTCTCTTATCATTTGTAGTTTCCTTGGTTTCATATGATGTGGTCTCTTATCATTTATAGTTGGCATAGTTTCGTATGATATGGTCTCTCATCATCATTTGTAGGCTACAAATAACTTGTAGCATAATCTTCTTTTAAAATTAGTCTCATATATTAATTAAATCTCTATATTAATTAGATCTTTAAAATTAATTAGATTTCTAAATTAATTAGATCTATAATATTAATTAGATTTCTATATTAATTACATCTCATACATTAATTAAATTTCCATATTAATTAGACCATCTATATTAATTAGACTTCCAATTTGGTATTCTATATTAATTAGATCTTTTACATTAATTAGATTTATATATTAATTATATATTCGATATTAATTATATTTCATATTGGTTTGGTCTTCTATAAATAGATTAGTATATTACATACATCCTAAAAATATAATAATGTATTTGTAAGTAAAATGCGAGGAAAAAACATTAGGAGCTACATATATTTTAAGAAAAAAAATTAGGTATTTCCGAAAGACAATCAATGTGATAGGTAAACATTGAATACATGGTTTTGTGAATCACGTTATCTTTTATAATAAAAATAGTGACTGATTCATGTGTGTTTGGTAAGTATTTTTCACAATCCGAACCACGTTAAATTATCTTGTGTGCTTAGTTTATTACTTTTTATTTTATTTTTTTTCCCTAACAAGTGGTGCAGTGAGCGTGTACCAACAATATAATGAGTGGATTGATTGTCGATGTGAAGTAACATGTTGGACTTGCACATATGAGTGAAATGGCCTAGAGAAAGGACAGGGCAACAACTATTAGAAGACGAAAGGCAGAGATGTTGCAGGGGCATCTGGTGACTATGAGTACGCCAATTATTTAATGGCTTTATATTTTTTCAGGTGTAACAAGAAATAGGTGTTGGATTTGGGTGCGTTATTTCACATGACTTCCAATAATCATTTGTTTAAATACCTGAGAATTTTATATGGTGTAAGATCTATCCTTGGGAAGGACAAATTTCGCAATGTCAAAGGGATTAGAACGGTTCGGCTCAAGTTGTCTACATGACTTGAGAGATTAATTAAGAATGTAAGGTACGTAACAGAGATTAAACGTAAACATTTTATAATTGAGATGTTATATAAAGAATGGTTTACCTATAGGGATAGAGATGGTAGACTTAGGGTCTTACAAGGCTCCTTTGTTGTTACGAAATACAATATTACCAATTGTGTTAGTTCTCGAGAGCTATATAGTAGTATGGGGTGCGTCTCGGATGGTGAAGGATTCTACCAAGTTGTGGCATCATCGGCTAAGGAATTTAAGTGAGAAGGAACTACTGAACTAAGTAAACAAGGGTTGTTAGATGGTATAATAGTTCAGAATTTAAGTTTTTGTGAAAGTTGTGTATTTGGTAAGAGAAAGAGGGTGAAGTTTATTCCCACCAAACAGACATCCAATGGATTACTTGGTTATGTTCATTCAAACCTTTGGGTCCAACATGGGAACCTACCATAGATGGTGCAAGGTACTTTATATTGTTGATTGATGACTATTCTAGGAAAGTATTGGTGTGGATAATTATCGCCTGAGGGTAGGCTTGTAATTTGGTTGGTGTTTAATAGTAGTATGTGGGTGTTAAGTATTTAGTGTAGAGAGTAGAGAGATAATTAAGCTGGCTGGTAGCAGTTAATTCTCATTACCCACACTTAATGCAGGTGGTTGGGTATTTATACCCTAATGTTTGGGCCCTTATGGGTTTTCGGGTCATGTTTAATTGACCCGGGTCATGTTCAAAGACCTATGAGCTCTAAGTAGGAGAGAGAGTAGCTTAGTCAAGAAGTGTTTAGGTTTTTTAGTACTTTTGTCATAGTTCGAACACTCCTATGGCCTGAGTGTTCAAAGTGACCTGTCCGGTCCGGAGGCCTTGGACCGATCTGTCCTTGTCCGGGGAGCATGCAGAATTCGGACTCATGAGGAACCCCTTTTTTAGGTGTTTGTGCAAATTCTCTTGTCAAAGACCTGAAAAACAGTCCGACATCAGGGGTAGTTTTAACCCGGACAGGTCTGTCAATTTGGGCTATGGGTTTATCCGGACAGATAAAGTTTCACGAATTCAAAATGGTTTTTGCCAGAGTTCGTGGGACACGTGTCGCTCTCTGATTGGTTGCTTCAGCCGTTTTTTCACCTTGAATTTCGAACCCACCTTCTTCGAAAAGCAACCTCTTAATTAAAGGTGGTGACATCAGCGCCGTCTTTTAATCATTACCAATATTTTCGAATTCTCCTAGGAATCAACTTCATTTTTCAGATTTACTATAAATACAAACTCACTTTCTACTGTTTTACCATCTCCTTCATATTTACTCTGCAAAATCTCTCAAAGCTTTCTCTCTCTAAAGAAAAAACTTGTTCACTAGTTTATATTTACAGCGAGGAACGCTCTGGTCAAAGGCGGGTGGCTCAACCTTTCTGAGTTAGAGAAGGCTCAAAAAGTCGAAAGAGAAAGGCGAATTGCGGCAGGGTTACCCACTTCGCCTGTTGATAGACCAATCGCCTCTGCTACAGAGTCAGATCAAGGCTCTTCTTCCTCTAAGGGCATTAAGCCGAGAAAACTATTCCAAACTAAAATCTCTCCTATCATCTCTGGTTCTTCGGTCCAAGAATCAGAACCTGCTGTCGAGCCAGGAGTTACAGCCACTAGCCTCAAAAAACCCTCACCCTTCATAGCAATGGGGTCGGATACGGAGTACTCTCCTCAGAAGCTAGTCGATAGAAGGAAAGACCGGTTAGTTAAAGGCCAAGGGTCTAAAAATACTCCCTCAAAGTTGGGGGTAAAAGACAGCAGCACCGGGTTAGAGCTGCCTATTAGAGCCCCCAAGGACAGACTGTCCGGACCGGAGGGTACCAGTCCAAGTCTTCAACAAGAAACTTCTGTTCCGGACACTCTACAGGAGAGCAGAAACCAAAAGGACACTGAGGCCCAGCAGTCCGGAGACAAGGCTGAGTCAAATTTGAACCCTCCCCCCACCACAGCTACTGAAATCCCTTCAACAATTATGGAGGAAGTTATGGAGGACTCTGTTGAAGAGGCTCCATTTGAGTCTGAGCCCTCCGGTCAGACCAGTAGTACAATAGTTGCCAAGAAGGACAAAGGCAAAGAGAAAATGTATTTGAGGCATCCAGATCTGCCGGAGAGCCTAGAAGGAAAAGTGGGGCCTTGTTTTCACAAGGTCAGTGTTAATTATCTCCTCTCCTTGCAAAAAATCAACTACGCATTCATCCACACAGCTGAGCTGGGCAGGATGCGTATGAAGTGGGGCATACCAGAAGATGTGAAGATCAGGATTCCTGTACACCCAGAGACTCCCATGGACTGCAAGTTGAGTGAAGTTGTTATGTTCACAGAGCTATTTAACTGGGGACTCAGATTCCCACTGGACCCAGAGATTGTCAGATACTTTCATCTGATAAAACTCTGTCCGAGCCAACTGAGCCCCAACGCCTGGTATACTCTCATGTCTTGCATCATGGCATCAAGGCTGTCCGGGATCCCTCTGCCAATGGAGGAGTTTGCTGCCGTGGCCAGTCTTTGCAGAAACCACCATATCCCATTTTACCATTTCAATATGGGGGATGACTTCAAGGCTGTGGACGATCTGTTGGAGGCGGAGAGGAATTGGAGGACCCAGTTCCTATTTGTTAGTGGTGCCTCGGAGAACGGCAAGAAGATCAAATCCGTAGAGAACCCAAGCCTCCTTAGAAGCAGGTGGAGGAGTGACCGTAAGTCTCCTGCCTTATATTTTTGTTTTTTTAGACTTGGTTTACACTAATTGGTCTTACTTTTGTCTTAGCAGAACTGCCCAAGGAGTTTAGTGACTACCTGAAAGCCGGACAGGTTACTTGTGGCAAGATTAATGCCTGGGCTGCTGAGAAGTGGGGGAACCAATTCCATGCTGCTTTTACTAGTGGCAATTTGGCAAGGTCTCACTTGTGGAACACCACAGGTCGGAGAGACTTGACTTTGGAGGAGTTCTCCACTCAGCCTCTTCCGGATGTTGTGCTTAAGAGGACCCATGAACTAGATGGGACACTCTTCCTGCCAGGCCGGGCCAAAGCCCCAAGCAAGATGAAAGGCAAGAAGAAGAAAGGCAAGAAGGTGGTGGGTGGTGCTAACCCTGCTGATGCAGAAAAGGATGCTCCAATAGACCCGGAGGGGCCAGCCCAGAGGCAAATTGATGCTGCTCTCTTGGAAGTGGAGGAGCAAGAGACTGAAAAGCAAGAAGCGAACCTCCCAAAACCTCCAAGGGCTTCCAAGAGAAATCATAAACAGGGAAGTGAAGGCACAGACCGGGAGGCTAAGAAGAAGAAGACTTCGAAGGGAGACGAACTTTCTCTCCGGGCTCCGGAGCCTTCTTTCCAAGCTGATCCTACTGACCCAACGCATGCCGAGGAGATTCCGGGTGACTTTCATACTGATGAGGTTGAGGGGGGAGATATCAATATTGATGGAGTAGACATCACCGGTCTTGGTGAGCTTGGTGAATACTTCCTCAATCTTCCCAGAGATGACTTTGCTGGGCCTTACCTTCCTCCGAGCAGCTCCAACACGGTCACTTTTAATGGTAAGACCTTTATCGTTTCTAGTGAAAGGGATGCCATAGCCCACTCTTTGTTAAGAAACGTTCAGCCTGTACCTATGCTGGAGAGACAAGTTCGAAGTCAGGCAGACATCATCAAGGATCTCAAGTCTGACAAAGAGAAGTTGTCCGATGACCTTCGTACTGCCACCTCCAATGCTGCCATGTTAAAGGAAGAAACTGAGGAGTTGAAGAGAAGCCAAAAGGCAAGCACCACAAAAGTCGCCACTTTAGTGGACACCATTAAAGACCTCCGGGAGAAATTGTCTGGTCTGGAGAAAGACCTTGCTACATCAAATGGAGAATCCAATGACAAAGACCAAATCATCTCCAACTTGACCAACGACAAGATTGCCCTTGAAAATACAGTGTCCAAGGCTGCCGAGGAGAAAACCACTTTGTTAAGGGAGCAAGAGGCCAAGATCCAAGCCAAGATCGATGCTTATGCCAACCAGATGATCAAAAGCCAAGAGCAAATGTTCGCCAATGTGAGGTCTGACATGGTTCTACTCTTCCATGAGAAGTTTCCGAAGAGGAACCTAGGGGACTTATTGCTTCATGTTGAGTCTGATGACCTCCCGTACCATACAATGGCTGATGGAGACTTGAAAGGTTACTCTAGCGCTTCCTCATCTGATGACGAAGAACGTACCGGAGAGAGGCCAGACGAAGAGGAAGATGATCCCAAGGGAAAGAAGAAAGTAGATGAAGGTGAGCCATCTTCAAAGGCTCAACCTTAACTTATGATTTGATTTTTTTTTTACTTTTTATCCAGACTAAAGTCCTTGGAAGGCCAAGGTATTCTTTTTGTAATTGTGTCCGGTATCTGACCGGATAGGTTTTTTGTTCTACTTTGACCATTCAAAAGTCTTTGGAAGGCCAAGGAACTTTAAGTTATTTCAATGAATGCTTCTGTTTTGCACAAATCTTATCTTCTTTCATTGTTTGTTCCAATTTTGTTGGCTAGAGTTTAAATTGCCTTTAGTTATTTTATAGTGAGAGTGTTTAAGTTCTCCGGCTAGAGTTTAAATAGCCCTTAGTTATTTCAATCTGGATAGTGTGACAAAGGACAAAACTTAAAACACTTGGAAAATTTTTAAGAAGGCATCAAATTTTATTCAAAAGCCCGGACACCTCATTAAAACCTCCCCGTGCCACCAGGGAGGAAAGAGTATGCCCCCAAATATTTACATGGATGTTTAAACAAGTAAATATTTACACAAATTCTACTCCAAGTACATCCGGAGATGCTCGATATTCCAAGGATGAGTCAAAACTCTTCCATATTTGTCTTCCAACCAATATGTTCCAGGTTTAATTCTTTCAATAACCATATACGGACCCTCCCAAGCTGGGGCCAGCTTTCCGAACTGCTTTTCTTTAGTGTGTAAGAAGACTTTCCTTAATACCTTGTCCCCCGGTTGGAAATCTCTTCTTTTAACTTTGGAAGCAAACCTGATTCTCATCAAACCCTGATAGTGTGCAACTCTAAGGTGAGATTTAACTCGTCTTTCTTCTATCAAATCAAGTTGACCTCTGATTGCCACCTCGTTAGCGTGTTCGGAGAAGTTGTGAACACGAAATGATGGGAGAGTTTCTTCTATGGGAGCTACTGCATCCATCCCATAGACCAAAGCAAAGGGCGACTCTTGTGTTGCAGCCCCAGGTGTTGTCCGGTAGGCCCATAAGACTTCTTGTAGATAACTAGGCCACTTCCCAGCAGTCCCTTTTGAAATTCTTCTTTAAACCAGACAGTATAGTTCTATTAGCCACTTCAACCTGCCCATTCGCTTGTGGGTGGAAAGGTGAAGAGAAATAATGTTGTATACCCCTTGAGGCACAGAAGCTCTCCATTTCCCTATTGTCGAACTGTGGCCCATTGTCTGTTGTTATCTTTTGTGGGACACCAAATCTGCAACAGATGTTGGATAAAATGAATTTTATAACAGCTTTTTATGTCGTTCCTGCTAGAGGGGTTGCTTCAATCCACTTCGAAAAGTATTCTATGGCCACAATTATAGTTTTGCGTCCTCCGGACGCCACAGGGAAGAGGCCCTACTAAATCCAACCCCCATCGAGCAAAAGGAATAGGCTCAGAAATTGACTCTAAAGGAATGGATGGGACATGAATTTCATTGCTGTACCTCTGGCATGGGTCACACCTTCTTACCAATTCCTTAGCATCTTGCATGATTGATGTCCAATAGTAACCGGCCAGTAAAACTCTTCTCGTTAAAGCTCTGAATCCACAATGGACTGATCCCTCACCATCATGCAATTCAGAGAGGACTACTTGAGACTCTTCATCCCCCAAACAGCGCAGGAGAGGTTTACTGTAAGATTTTTTATACAACACTTCTCTCAATATGATAAAACCACGAGCCTTGTGTTTCAATGTTCTGGCTTGTGACTTATCCGGAGGAACGACACCATTGGAGAGATATTGCAGGAGAGGAAACCTCCAGTCTTGAGGCTGTTTCACTTGCACTTCAAAAATTTCCTCTTCTTTACCCTTACTAAGTTGAATGGAGGGGCTTTCCAGCACATGGATCCATGGATATGACGCCGTATATGCTATGGTTGCTAACGAGTCTGCTAGCTCATTTTCTGCCTGGGGTATGTGCTCATAGACAACACCTTTAAACTTGAGCGCTTCATTTTTTAGGAGGAGTAAATATTTCACAAGCTGCTCCTTCTTAGCCTCAGATTGGCCTTGGGCATGATGGATCAGAAGCTGGGAATCACTTAGTACCTTGACCCTCTTAGCCCCACAAATGTAGGCTAACTTTAAACCAGCTATAGCTGCTTCGTATTCGGACTCATTATATAGATGCCCTGAAAGCAAAACAAATAGCCTGGTACATTTTTTCTCCATATGGAGAAGTTAAACACACCCCTGCACCACATCCCATAGTGCTAGATCCACCATCTGTTCGGACGACCCATACCTTTTTATTTTTTATGTCAGTAGTTTGCTCCAAATCCCTGTCGGAGTGAAATTCAACCAAAACATCAGCCACAGCTTGGGCCTTGACTGCTGTTCGAGGAGAAAAGTCTATGTCAAAGTCCCCAAACTCTACTGACCACTTAGTCATTCTGCTTGAAATGTCTGCCTTTTGGAGGACATTCTTCAGGGGAAAAGAAGTCCGAACGATGATGGGATGAGCCTGGAAATAAGGCCTCATCTTCCTGGCAGCTATCACCAGGGATAATGCTATTTTTTCAAGTTTCAAGTAACGTCTTTCTGCATCTATTAAACTTTTGCTGATGTAGTACACTGGTTGGGGATGACCATCGACCTCCCTTAGCAACACAGCACTGATGGCACAACTTGAAACTGCCAAATATACGAAGAGTGTCTCCCCATCAACTGGCTTAAACAAAGTTTTGGGGGAGGACAGGTTCTTCTTGATCTCATTGAAAGCCTCATCACACTGTGGGGTCCAATCGAATCCCTTTGCACCCTTCAAGGTTTGAAAGAAAGGGGCAAACATGTCCGAAGACCTTGAGATAAATCTGTTTAAGGCAGCTAATCTCCCCGTTAACCGTTGTACTTCTTTAATGTTTCGAGGAGGCTCCATTTGAAATAGGGCATTAAGCTGGTCGTGGTCGGGTTGTATTCCATGCTCACTTATAATATAGCCCAGAAACGTCCTGGACTGCACTCCGAACACACACATTTCTGGGTTTAATTTCAAATTCACTTTTACCAAGTTGGCAAAAGTTTCTTGGAGATCGGACAAGTGCAATTGCTCATCCACACTCTTCACCATCATGTCATCAATGTACACTTCCATATTTCTTCCAATCTGATCAGCAAAAGCTTTGTTTACTAATCTCTGAAGTAGCCCCAACATTTTTCAACCCAAACGATATTACCTTATAGCAATGAAGACCTTTGTCAGTGACAAATGTGGTATGCTCTTGATCCTTTGGATCTACTTGAATCTGATTGTATCCGGAGAAGGTATCCATAAAGGAAAGCAGCTTGTTCCCAGAGGTGGAGTCTACTAACTGATCAATCCGGGGGACTGGATACAAATCTTTTGGGCAAGCTCTATTGAGATCTGTGAAGTCAATGCACATGCGCCACTCGCCATTTTTCTTCTTTACCAGAACCGGATTGGCAGTCCACAAAGGATATTGAGACTCCTTGATGTGCCCCATCTTTGTGAGCCTGTCAACTTCTTGCACAATGACATCATCCTTCTTTTTAGAAAAAGCTCTTCTTTTTGAACCACTGGTGCTACGTCTCTCCGGACGGATAGGTGATGTGATATCACTTCTGATGGAACCCCGGTAACATCAGCATTGCACCAAGCAAAAACGTGCTGATGGTTCTTCAAAAACTTTAACATTTCATTTTTCAAAACGGGTGGCATCTTAGACCTTATCTTGACACTTTTTCCTTCTTCCAGACAGTGTGTTTCTACCTCTTCGACCGGTATCAATACTCCAGGGGTCTCTCTGGGGTCATCAATTTCACCCTCACCCCCAGAAAGGCCCTCAAATTGCTATTGTTCGTTAATACGGACTTCCCCAACGTTCGAGGAGCCAGAGCGGTAGCATAACATTCTCTTGCAATCTTTTGGCTGCTCCGGACGACTCCAATCTGTCCCTGAACATCATATTTCAAGCACTGGTGGACTGTTGAAGCCACTGCATGCATCCTAGAGAGCCAAGACCTCCCTAGAATAGCATTATAGCAAGTGGGACAATCCACCACAATAAAGAGTATTCTGACCATTTTCTTGAAAGGGCCCTTGCCCAATAGAACTTCCTCTTCGAACTCTCCGATCACATTTGCTGAGCTGCCAGTAAATCCCACAATTGATCTGTCCGAACTCTGAATTACATCTGGATTTTTCATTCTCTTGTATGTGGTTAAGAAAAGGATATTGGCTGAGCTTCCAGTATCCACCAGAATTCGTCTTATGTCGTTGCCCCCTATAAATGCTCCTATGACAACAACATCCTCATGAGGGCCAGCAATGTCTCTTAAATCATCTTCATCAAAAATAATGAAGGGGAATGAGTTTTGTGACTGATAGGAAGTCATGCCTCCTTCTAGCTGGGAGGCTAAAGTATGAACGTGCCTCTTCCTTGATTAAGCAGTAGGAGCTGTCATAGTATCCCCTCCAAAAATTGTAAGTGACTCAAAAAACTTAATGAGTCCGGAGACCGAACTAGAACATTCCTCAATTGTACCCACTCTGTTTTGAGTTGGATCAGGATCCAAGTAATCAGATTCCACATCAAACCTTTCAATTATAACCATAGCTCCCTCCGGAGCAGCATTACTTGGACCAACCCGGTGAGTGTTGTCAGGCTTGTTACCTCCTCTTCTTTTGACATAAGCCCCCAGCTTTCCCCTCTCAATCAAGTTTCGAACTTCTTGTTTCAATGCTATGCAGTCATCAGTGGTATGACCAATATCATTATCATATTGGCAAAAAGAGTTATTGCGATGCTCTTTGGGAGACTACAATGTGGCTGGTCTCCGATAATGCACCTCTTCCTTTGTTTTATCAAAAATGGTGGCCACACTTTCTTTCAATTCTGCGAACCACTCCGGTGGGACCCATGGCCCTCTCTTGTTTCTGGATTGCTGACTCTGGGCAGGAGCAGCTGGCTGAGACTATGCTTTTGCCCTACCATGCCCTTGTCCGGTCTCTGTTGCTTTGTTCCCGGACTGATTCTGATTGGGATTTGGTGCTACCGGGGTAGACCTCACCTGCCTGTGCACCCTGGTTTTCTTTGTTTCATCAACGTTTATTTGTTTCCCAACCTGATTCAGCAACCCTCCCCATGTCATGGCCTTCTTTCTGGTCACTGAGTCAGCCAAGTTGCCAGGGTTCAAGCCCTGTCTTAGGGATGCTATTGCTACCTGTTCGAAGCAATCAACCAACCCATTCTTGGTGTTCACAAAATGGCTTATATATTCTTTCAAGGACTCATTTTGTTCCTGGGCACAATGGATTATTGTGTCTCCATTGCCCTTTAGCTCTTTACTCCATACAAACTGCCTTCGAAAGGCTACCCAAAAAGTATCGAAATATTTAATACAACCCTGAGGCAGGCTGTTGTACCATTTTAGAGAACTCCCCGTAAATGATTGGGAGAATGCCCTACAAAATAGTTTATCATCGTCGTCAAAGTTCATCATGAAGTTTTTAAATTGTTCCAGATGGTTGTCCGGATCAGTACTGCCATCGTACTTCTCTATTTTGGTGTTGTCAAACCTCTTAGGGAGGTTTCTGGAGAGAATTTTAGAAGATAATGGAGATTGCCTCCAATTTCTTCCACGACTGAACACAGTATCCTCATTGGGAGTTGCAAAGATACCTGGTTCATCGTGAAAAGCGAAGGGATCCATCAGCATCCAGTCCACACGCCTCCGGCTGTGAGATGACCCTTTACCAATATTCTTCTTCATCCTTCCATGTCTATCCCTTTTTCTTGAATATTTTTTTATCTGATTTTTCTTCTTTCTAGTTCGACCCTCATCGCTGCTAGAGGATAAAGATTTTTCAACTCCTTCATCGTCCGAAGAGCTATTAGAAGATTCTGACTTTGAGTCAGAACTCTCCACCGGCTTGGACCGGTGAGACTTTTTGGAGCTAGCATGAGTCTTTTTGGTGCTCACATGAGTCTTTGAAGACTCATGCTCTCTGGGGTTGTCGGTGTGATGAGCAACTGATGCTTTGGACTTTTCTTTCATGCCCATCTTAGCCTTTTCTGCCCTCAGAGCTTCTATTTCACCTTTTAGCCTATCGCGCTCTTTGATAGTGTACTCATCGTTCTCTCCCACCACTTCGAGCAGAGCTGGTGGTACTTCTGGATTGTCCGGATTCATTCAGACAGACTTTCTTTGCTGTTTTTGAATTCTTGATTCATGCACCTTCTTCTCCCACTGTGGTCGCCAATTTGGTGTGGATAATTATCGCCTGAGGGTAGGCTTGTAATTTGGTTGGTGTTTAATAGTAGTATGTGGGTGTTAAGTATTTAGTGTAGAGAGTAGAGAGATAATTAAGCTGGCTGGTAGCAGTTAATTCTCATTACCCACACTTAATGCAGGTGGTTGGGTATTTAGGGGTACCAGGGTTTAAGAAAAGTAAATCCAAGTAATTCTCTAAAAATCAACAAATAAAAAAGCACACAAATAATCTTTGAAGATAGAAACAAGAAGCCCAAAGTTTACAAGTTAAAACTGAGACATACTATTTTCACAAAAACCTTAAGTTTAAACTAATTGGATTGGTAGATATTTCAAAAACTTGGAAATGATTTCACAACAAATCGCAAAAGCATATCCGAATAATCATTCATGGCTTCTTCACAACAAATCACAACTGATCCTAACGCTAAATAAGCGTTATTTAGATTAACATAGACAAACATATATTTTATAATAAAAAAAACATTGCACTCGAACCATAAGAATTATGTTTTGTAAAAAAGAAACATTGCAGTCTAACCACAAGAATATTTTTCAAAATAAAATAAGTGTATAAATTCAACTATGTGTTAGCTAGCTAGTCATATGGTATTGGGCTGGTAATGATAACGTTATTCATGAGCAAACCCGCATGCATAATATGGGTAGTGTATAAATGGGTATATATTAATTAGTATTTAAACGGCGTTGAGCTTCTGTAAACCTTTTAATTGAAGCCATAATATCGTACGTAGGAATCTATTATATGACTGTTTAAATGTATATTATAATGCTGCATGTAACTTATATTATTTGATTAACCTATTGCTTCCGCATTAAGACCCAAAGTATAGACTAGAATGCTTCCTTTTATCTTATTATAAATTGCCATTCCAATAAGATACTCAGAATGTAATAATATTGCCTGGGGTAGGTTTATTAGATTCAAAGGAAAAACGGAAGACCCAAGTAAATAATAACATGTAATATTTTGGTTGTTAAATAAAGTATTTAGATCCGTTTCGATATCTCTCGAGTATCTACTATACTGCAAAAAAAAAAAAAAATGAAGAAATATAAGTAAGCAGTAGTCACAGAAAACAAATTATTTTTTTTACTCTAGTGATTCACAATTGTTGGGCATTGGTATAAGATTGGTCTATAATAATACTATAGAACCAGAATCAGCCCTATAACTTAAATGAATGAGAAAAAATGAGTTGATATTACTCAATCAAACTTGTGAGTAACAATGAGTTTAAGTAAGTAATAAACTTTGTTTAGATAAGCAAGTCGAAGATGCCACCCTGTATGGCGCTGGAGTTCACGTTTAACAATAACATGCAAGGCTACGTAGTTGCTTCATTATGTAGTCTTCATGCAAACTACTGTACCCCTATTTGGGTATATAAAGCCCTAAACTGGAGCATATCATCATCAACTATTACATCAAAAATGGCAACAAAAAGTGCCTTATTTGGGCTCTTACTCCTCCTTGTTTGCTCCCTCTCTACGATTAATAACACAGCTGCTATAACATGCAAAGCACAACCTCCATTCCGGTGTAACATTACTGCTGCTTTTAATAGCACTGTATTCGGCAGCGACTTCATTTTCGGCGGAGCAACGTCTGCTTATCAGGTACTACTACTACTACTACTACAATTATTCTTATGTTTTGCTTTTTATGACCCTTATTATTAATTACCAATTAATCACCTGATGATTACTTTTTGTCTTTGTTTCATTCCCAAAGATTGAGGGTGCAGCCGGCAGAGGACTCAATATATGGGACACTTTTACCCACAGATATCCTGGTCTGCTCTCCAACTACAACTACAACTACAACTACAAATACTTAGACTAGACTAGACTACACTCCCTCTTTTTGTACTGCTCTTGCTCATTCGTACTAATCAGTGTTTTATACATGATCCCAAATTAATATGGTGAACAGAGAAGTCGGCGGATCGCAAAAGTGGAGACGTGGCCACGAACTCATCTTATCTCTACAAAGTACGTACGATAACATAATGTCTACCAATGATAGCATCTTATCATGATCTCTGTATACAATGAGTTGATCGGTTTTTGTCTATCTAATGTTTTTATAGGAAGATGTTGCTCTTTTGAAAAACATGGGAGTAAAAGGCTATAGGTTCTCAATCGCATGGTCGAGGGTGCTACCAAGTAAGATTAATAGCATTAATTGCCCACCTCCAAATCATTTCAAGATTATACATATAGCTCTACTTTTTTGCTAAGATTTATTACCATAATATTAATGATAAGATTATACACTTATTCCTTAATCTTGTTACTATAACAGGAGGAAGGCCGAGCAGAGGAGTGAACGAGAAAGGAGTTCAATACTATAATAATCTCATCAATGAACTCAAAGCAAACGGTGAACATAATATCATATTTTATTGTCCCCTACGTATGTCATTATTTAAAAAAATTATTGCTAACAAATTAATAATTAAATGTAGGCATCGAGCCATTTGTGACAATTTTCCACTGGGATCTACCTCAGTCTTTGGACGATGAGTATCGAGGTTTCTTAAGTCCCAAAATTGTGTAAGTGTTTTTGCTTGCTATAATGTTATTTGTGTTTAATTCCTGAATCGGTTCAAGAATGACAATGACGTACGTGTATATATGAAAATTGCTGTTTAATTAGGGACGATTACAAGAGTTTTGCGGAGCTTTGTTTCCAGAGGTTCGGAGATAGAGTAAAACATTGGATCACTTTGAACCAGCCTTATACTCATGCCATTAGAGGTCATGGAAGCGGAGCGGATGCACCCGGACGATGTTCTAACAGGTCACAATGTGACGAAGGTGATTCAGCGACTGAACCTTATTGGGTAACACACCACCAACTGCTTGCTCATGCCAGAGTTGTAGAGCTGTACAGAAACAACTTCCTGGTACGTACATTGATTCTCAAGGCATCTTCGTTAGTTTGCTACACTTTTATACTAATCTTGTGACTTACATATATGCAGCATCAAGGTGGCCAGATAGGAACTACACTAATTACCAGAGGCTTTTTACCTTATAACGAAAGTTCGCCAACTGACCAAGCGGCTGCTCAACGTGGAAGAGACTTCTTCCTGGGATGGTATACTAACACTATATTGATTTTGTCTAACAGTGGAAACTAAGGGAAATAAAGAAGTTCATTTTTAATTTGAACTCGAACTTGTTAATTCATCTTAGGTATATGGATCCATTAACCTTTGGAGACTACCCACAAGTGATGAAAGATATTGTGGGTATGAGATTACCCAAGTTCACAGATGAAGAATCAAGATTAGTGAAAGGATCATTTGATTTTCTTGGTTTGAATTATTATCTCACTCAATACACAAAGGACGATCCTACAATTTATGTTCCTCCCAGTGCCATTACTGATCCACATGTCAAAAACTCCTGTAAGTCCACTGTTACGTACATATACTTGTTTGTTTTAACAAAATTATGATTACACACAAAGAGCTAAATCTGTTTTACTTTCCCTTTGTTAGATGACCGCAATGGCGTCTTGATTGGACCCAAGGTACGAACCTAACTGTACTTGGATACTCATCCATCACACTTTGTATGTATGCCTAGTTAGATGATTCAAACTATGTTATTGTATTTTTTAATTTCCAGGCAGCCAACTTCTACTACTATCCGAAGGGGATGGAAGATATGTTAAACTACGTGAGAGTTAAATACAACAATCCGATAGTCTACATCACAGAAAATGGTACCGACACTATCTATATTCTTTTCTTTGGTGGATCATTTACATGTTTAAGCTGTTGCTAAATTACTAACTGCAATTCCGAATTCGGTAATATAGGATTTAGTGACGATGGCAATGCACCCCTTGCCACACTCCTAGACGATTATCCAAGGGTCGATTATCTCTGCAGTCATCTTTGTTTCCTCCGCTCTGCCATGGAGTAAGTGTTGCCTAACACCTACACATGATAAATGATAATGATATGATGATGTATACTCCACAATTACACCACTAACTTACTTCTTTCTTAATTTTTCAGGAGTGGCTCTAGAGTTAAAGGATACTTTCCGTGGTCATCTCAGGACAACTATGAGTTCAACTATGGCTTCACCATCCGATTTGGCTTGAACTATGTTGATTTCGAGCACCCTGAGGTTAGAACTCCTAAGAGATCAGCTAAGTGGTACGCCAAATTCCTCGGGACAAACATGCCGGCGTCCAAACATTAGAACTATATGATCCTCCTGTTGTGCGTCACACGTCCTCAACACACAGATTTCCTATGTAACTTAATGATTTTCTAGCAACTATAAATAAATTAAGCAAGGTCTCTTGCTCTGTAAAATGTCATCTATGTATTCCATATATAAGAATCCAGATGCGATTCCACCTACGTTGTGAGCACAGTAATTACTATAAATATATAGTTTTGAAATAATAAAATGTACCTAACTGCAACCTAATTTTCACAGTTTTCAAAAGGCGGCATTGGACATTTATAATTTTTGAACATATCTCACTGAAGACTTCAATTTTCTTGGCCGACAGAAATAAAATTCTAACAACCTCGTTCTCTTAAAAGTATTAAATCAAATTTAATTAACAAGCATAATGAGATAATCTGGTTCATCTCTTTATGTTCACACCAGATACATATATCAGCAAGGGATTTATCGACTATATAATTTGTTACAAAGCTACTCATCCTATAACCTGGTTATACAGAATTTGTAAAAGCATTAAGGAGAAGCCTAACAAATCAATGATTTTGTTTTGTCAGAATAGTTTTATCATTTCAGTCGGTCGTAAAATATGCAACTTTTCGAGGAATGGCGATCATGCTTAAAGTTGAATATAGTTGGTAATATTATTCCATTTCCGGATAAATTTATGAAAGTCTTGTAAACAATCTCTAATTGAAATTATTTTTGTGGTTCTCTAAAAATTCCCATTGGATAAATTCATAGGTAGGTTTATGGAACAGAGAAAAGGAAATACTGTATGCGACCTCTTTTTTCAACAGAACCCAATCTTTAAGTATTTCTACCAATATAATTGGTTTGACACTTAGGGTACTTAGGGCCCGTAAGTTACAACGGAAATTAAATTTTGAATGAAAATGCCAAAAAATTTGAAAGTTTGTTGACCCTAGCCCAGGGGTCCGGCCCTTGATCTTGTTAATCATGATATAATCTAACAAGCGTGCACTCCGCACTCTACGACTTGTTCGATAATGTATCATGATTAAATCGGACTACTAGTCGATCCAATTACACTAATATATCTAACAATCTCCCCCCGTTTTTGTGTAATTCATGATCAACTACATGAAATCACAACAATTAACAAATTTTGGATAAATGAAATATCGTAACGATTGAATTTCACATTAGTATATTACACATTCCAAATATTCGAATATCAAGGTATCACTAAGGATTGAACCTTTATTATTCATAATGAATACATGAAGATAATATACACATAAATTTACATTCTCACTTGTTCTTACTTGACATTATCTTTTACTATCATTGTATCCTTATCATTTTTAAGCATATCATAGCCAAGTCCTAGCTTCTTGAAGTGGCTAAACTTCATGCTAAAATTAGGTAGCTCTTTTCCTCTTCCACCTACATATGCAACTATTGAAAAAAAACTATTAAGAAGATACCATGGGATGATACTATAAATGCGTTCCAATCGTTATATGTTAAGATTTCCAGATTGAATGCAACACATAATGTCCTATTAGATGAGAATTGTGTATCTTAACATGAGAGATTTCAGATGGACTTTAATCACATCCCAATAGCTGATTTGTGCACAAGATCTTTACTTAACCATTTGGTTAAATGATTGGCTAAATTATATTGAGTTCTCACAAACACTACTGAGTTAACATCATGCATGATGCTCTCACGAATCATATTGTATCTAACATCTAAGTGTCTAGACCTGACTTTGTAGAAGTTTAGGTAGAATTTTAAGACTATGATCTATAGGTGAGCTACCCGGAGAATAATCCTTATGATTAAATTTATTCAGTATTTTCTCAATATAGTGAGATTAAAAAATCGATATATTATTGTTTTTTCGCTTGATTATTATATCAAGAATTATTTTAGCTTCCCCAAAATCCTTCATCTCAAAATTACATGATAAGAATTTCTTTGTTTCATCAACCTGATTTTGGTCAGTACCAAAACTCAACATATCGTCAACATATAGACAAAATCATAAGTCCTTTGCCGGAATTATAAAATTTGTTATATACACATTTGTCCGCTTGATTAAGAATAAAGAAATTAGACAATATCATATTATCAATTTTTTATGCCAATCTTTTGGTGCATGTTTCAAACCATATAAATATTTTTTCAACCTACATACCATGTTTTCACAACCACGCATGACAAACCCTTCTGGTTGTTTCATATAAATCTCCTCATCCAAATCACCATTCAAGAATGTAGTTTTGATATCCATTTGATGAATTACGATTGTATACAGATGCAAGTGCAGTCAACAATCTAATAGTAGAAATCCTAGAAACCAAAGTATAAGTATCAAATGAGTCAATTCCTTCTCTTTGTCTAGAACACTAGATAACAAATCTATCTTTATACCTTTCAATAGTACCATATACTTTCATTTTTCATTTAAAGATCCATTTTTTTTCGAGTGATTTCCAACCATGAGGTAATCAGCAAACTCTCATGTATTATTATGCATGATAGACTCTATCTCATCTTGGATAGCTTCTTCCAGAATGCAACATCCCTTGATGTCATAAGATCACTAGAAGTACTTGGATCATCTTCAATAACAAACAATATTGATATTGATTGTCAATCTTATCTCTTGACCTTTCAACTAAATAAAGTTGAAAACCAGATTCCAACGACTTAGTTTTTCTAGCTCCAGTACTTCTCATTGGTTCAGAAGGTTCAGGTACACAAACAGTACCACTTGATATATTTTTAGTTTGAATTGAGTTCTTATTCAAAGAGTTATGAATCATATCTCTAGGTCTAGGTATAAAGGTAAATCTCTCTTCATCAAATATTGCATTTCTTGACTCGATAACCGTGTTCACCGACAAATAGTCATTAGATTCTAATACATGGAATCTATACGTAACGGAATACTCATCATATTTAATGAAGATACAATCTATACTTCTTTCACCCCAAATGTTTTTTTTTGGGTTAAGTGAGCCTTACAAATATTCTACAACCCCATACTCTCAGATAATTCAGTGTTGGAGGATTCTTAAACCAAAGCTCATATGAGGTTATATAATTCATTTTAGTAGGAATACGATTCAATAAATAACAGGTTGTTAACATAGCCTCGCCCCAGAATCCTTCACTCGAACCCGAATAGAAAAACATGGAATTAACCATTTCTTTCAAAGTCAAATTATTCCTCTCAACTATACCATTTTTTGTGTGGTGTATAAAGATTCGTCGTTTGATAAATTATACTTGTAGACTAAAAATATATAGGAACATAATATTCACCTTTTTTATCTGTGCGTAGATGTTTAATCAAATCATTCATATATAGCTCTACTTTTTGCTTAATATTTTAAACTTATCAAGAGCTTCATTTTAAGCATGAAACATATAGAATCATCAATAAAATTAATAGCATACTTTTTATTTCCTAACGAAGGTGTAGCATGTAAATCACATAAATCACTATGTACTAGTTCCAATATTTTAGAAACTTGGTTAACAATGTCGAAAGGTTTTCTAGTTATCTTAGTTAACATGCAAGTCTTATATTTTTTTATTGTCTGCATCAACTAGAGGAATAAGGCTCATTTTTTACATGTCTTTTCTTCTTCCATGAGGAACATGTCCTAATCTAACATGTCATAATTTGGTTTTATTCAAATTTGTACACATACTAGTAGAAGCCATTCAAACAAAATAATTTTGGAAGGAATTATTAATATTTAACATAAACTTACCATTACACAAATATCTGAATCCCATAAATACGTCATATTTTGACAATACATACTTTCCACTTTCGTACACTTGTTCGAAACCACAATTGTTTGAAACAACACCATATAAAATATTTTTTCGAATCCCAGGAACATACAATATGTTGTTTAATAATATATAGTATCCAACATTCCTAGTCTTTTAATTGGTTCAGTTGCAAAATTTCCCAACTTAAGTGAAGATCTATCTTCAATCAGTTGAAAATTATTGAACGGTCGAAGATCGTTACATACATGACTTGTTTCTCTCGAATCAATCAACCATGCAATATCGTCATCCTGCACATAAAATGCCTCAAATATAAGAGAATTATAATTCTTACCGAAATTAAAATTCTGAAATAAAATCTAACCTTGTTGCTTTTCAGGATGGTTAGATCCACTTGAACCAGCATTGTTTCCACTTGGACCAACATTGTTCCCAATTGGACCAACATTATGTTTTCCTTTTCCAACTCGCCAATCCCTCCTAAAGTGACAGGGTTTGCCACATTTCCATCGTGTTATTTTAGGTTTTTTGTTAGAATAATTGTTGTTCTTATCGTTTCCCTTAAACTTTTGTTTATTCTTTTTATCTATATTTGCATTCTTCAATAATCCGTTGTTTTCAGCCATATATATAGATAGGTTTCCCACTTGGTTTTAACCCTTAGGATTATTGATTTCATCTTGAGCCCTTAGAGACTCTTCAATCTTAAAATGACTACCAAGTTCGATTAACATCATTTCTTCCTTGTTGTGTTTCAGAGTGTGTTTAAAATCATTCCATTCAGGAGGCAATTTAATAGTAACATAAGACACAGAAACACATTCATCCATTTCATAATTTGTTGAACGAATTGACCCAAAATTCTAAGTAATTCATGATATCGTCCCATCACGGGTCGATAATCAACCATTTTGTAATTAATGAAATTACTGACCATTAACTTCCTACTATAAGCATATTCTGCCATATATTTTGATTCAGAGGAATCCTATAATTCTTTTGTAGATTCAAAATTTTGGTATACATCAAACAAAATATCAGACATACCGTTTAATATATGGTCGCGACAAATGTAATCATCATTCTCCCACTTGGTCTGCCTCCTTGTGTGTTCCACCGTTTCATTCTTAATGATCTCCAGGCATGAGTGATCAGGACATAAACAACCTTGAGGGTAGTCAACATAAAATGCATCTTTTTCTTCCATCGTCTGAAATCATGTCCTTTGAACTTGTCCATTTTAAGGAATTTATTTGTCATCTCCTTCGCTGATTCTCCTCCGTTCATCATCTCTATCTTCATAAACAATAATAGATAGTTTCAATTATATATTGGTAATATGATTTGATTTTCGGATAAATTTATGAAGTCTTGTAAATAATTTCTAATTCAAATTAATTTTGGGGCTCTCCAAATATTCCAGTTTGATAAAATTAGAGAGATATTTATCGAACAAAGAAAATAAAATATTGTATGTGATCTCTTTATTCAACAAATGCCGAATCTTTGAGTATATCGACCAATAAAATCAGTTTGACAGTTAGGGTAGTTATGGTGTATAAATTATAACGAGAATTAAATTTTAAATGAAAACTCCATAAAACTTGAAATTATGTTGACCCCAACCAGGGGCTCTACCCCTTGGACCTCGCCAAGAGCTCTGCCCTTTGACCCCGTTAATCATCATATAATCTAGCAAGCGTGCACTTCGCACTCTATGACTTGTTTGATAATGTATCATGATTAAATTGGCCGACTAGTCGATCCAATTACACTAAAATATCTAACAAATACTACAAGAAGGATTATCATATGGTTGATATCATCACAAAGTCACAGATTACACAAGCTTTAAAAAATGTTGAAAGCTTCAATGTTATGATCAATCTTAATTAAAGGAGTATTTTCGGCACAAAATTAGATTAATCTTGCACAATAAAGAAGTTACAAAATTGATGGTATGAGTTACAAACTGAATACTCGTTTAATATAGATGTTACAAAATACAAACTTGAACATATTCTCCAATTTGCAATGTAAATTAATATAAAAAATGTAAGAAAAACAAAAATAAATAGTTTTGTTCTCTATTGTATTGTTCTTAGTTATTTTCTCTAAAATATCACTTTAACTCCAACAAATTGATATCAAAGCTTGATTTGTTAAATATAAAATATTACCTTCTTATTTCAGTCGTTCTTCAATTAACCAAAGAAAATTATAGCATCTGGGGTATTCAAATAAAATCTCTTCTATGATCTTAAGAAGAATTAAATATTGTTGAAGATTGGTACAATGAAGCAAAAGATGAAGTCAATGACGAATTAACACCAACTCAAAAAGAGCCTCTAAAAATCAACAAGTTATGTTTTGGATATATTAAGAATTTAAATCATATGAAGCAGTTTGGGGAAAATTTGTTTGGATCACTTCGGCAAAGCAAGCATGTGATATTTTGGAGAGTTCATTCAAATGAGATAAAAATGTGCAAGCATATGATTGCAAAATTTTCGAGGGGAGTTTACAGTATTCATAGATATAATACGAATTTCTTTTTTTATTATTATTCATTGATGTTTTCTATACTTAACATATTTTTTCAGTTTGTTTATATGTTGTCTGTTACTTTTTTTTTATTATGCTCAATATGAAATAAAAAAAATTATGCTTTGAGGTCTTAGAACATCTGTTTATACTTTTATTTATGAATTAGACCTTCTATTTTATTTTTTATTCTCAAAATATTTTTTAGAATTAGTATTAATTTTAATGGTTTCAATTTCCTACGAGGTTAATTGAACGATATTAGATTTAGGTTGAGACCGAGAGGTAAAATATACTTCTGATCTATCCTAATACCACTGAGTTTAATGAGTAGAACAGTACAACCATGACCTAGTGAATTCTAAACTAGGTTCTTAGATTATCTAACTTAATTTTATGAGGTAAGGGACTAGAGATATAACGAGCCATACAAGAAGACTAGTTGTGTGAGATCGAGATATGATCACAACATTCTGAAAGAGAACATGACTTTGCAAGGATTATGTTTAGCTTAAATTTATGAAAATACTAAAATTTCAAGTTAAATTATATATACATGTTCAAAAAGATCCTCGAAGAGATTCATCTAATTATTTACAAGTTATAATTGAAATTGTATTTTATTTTATTTTCTTAAATTTGTTTTCTTTCATCAGCTCTCGATCTTTCATATCACATAATAATTCTTTCCTTTTTGTTTTCTTTCTATTAATTAGTAATTATATTATCTTAGATTTTTCTAGTTCCAAAACTATTCAAAGATATTACGAGAGTTATATTCTAAAAAGAGAGACGCATAACTTCTAAAGAGATAAGTTGTCAAAACTAGTAACACTGTAATAATTGTTAACTCTTTTCCACACAATAAATAAATAAATCGATTTATATAATAATGATGATAGGCCCAAAAACGACGTGGTTGGTTCATTTATAGCTATTCCACCTCATTATTCTACTACATATTTGTTCTTTATTATATAAGATACCTTTAATGTTACACATTTGTTGGATTATATCATAAAGTAAATATTGGTCCCAGAGATAACCAGTTAGATATATGGGTCGGATATTACCTATATTTATTAGTAGCCCCCTAGTACTTGGAAAAATGTACGAGGAATGACTATCTCGGGCGCAACCTAGGACCCCTCAAAGTTGTGCTAATTCCTATGATCCAAAGTGAATTGGATTGATCAGTCAGATCGGCTTATGTTCTGATGACTTCACCCAAAGTTATATTTGTTCTTGTAAACCTTTCACCTAGCCACTCAACCTATAACATAGGGCCTGAATATTAAATATCGAAGATTTATTAAGTAATAACCTTTTCACTTTCCTATGTGCACACCAACCTTTCCACTACCCTAGATAAAGTGACCATTTAGTCTTAAGAAATCTCTCGATAAATATATTTTCCCCTTCTACCAATCTTCATTCACAATTATTTCTAGAGAGAGAGAAAAATTTTCACCATCGACAAAAAAACATACATGGTCAAGAAACCACCACAGAGTTTGCTTTGATGCTCTTACTAAGAAATCCTTTTATCCTCATCAAGATAGTAATTTTCAATAAAAAAATAAGTTTATTGCTCTATACTTGTTTTCAATAGCTAAACATACTAAATGAAAGAGAGTTGTTGGGATCGTAGAGGAGGAGCATGTGACCTTATCAATTTATCAAAACATCCACTACGGAGCTTTCCCACCAAAGAAGAAACAACCAACACCTGCTAATCCTTCGAATCCTAACACTTATTCCACAGTTCCCAACCCTCACTCCCTCGGTGGGACTAGTTCTCAATGTGATAAGGGTGACTTTACATTGTGAGGAAAATATATCTATTTGACCAGCTATCTTCTGATGGGTCATACTGCTGGTGAAAACGTAAAGTCAAATAAATAAAACGAAATAGAACCCAAGAGAACATACTCTCCTCACCCAAATGAGAAACTGTACAAGAAATTTAAAATTTCTACACGGATAAATATCCAGTTGAAAGATCTTTGAAGGCTAGACATAAAAATCTAATAATATCGTGAGAGTGTACCTCATATCTTACTAGACCTTAGAAAGTGCCCATCGAATCGTTACATGTTGTACCATCATAGAGAAAGAACAGATGCAATTGGTTGATGAACAAACTTAAGAAACTGAATGACAAAACACCGCTCGTTCTAACCTGGGTGAGTTAAATACTCAAGAAAATGTTGAGGTCCAACACCGAGAACCCAAGGGTTAAACCAAAGCGAAGAAAAATAAAATCCAAAAACAAATAAGAGAAAATATGTAGTCAAACTTTCTTTAGAGGTAGTTGTTGTTCTCAAGAATAACCTTTGTGGGGCTGATAATGAGCATCTTATCACTCTCTTCAACGTGAAGTACCAATATTTTTTAGAATCCGAAGAAAAGAAGCTTCGAGGCTAATGGGGAATCCCTGGTGCTGTCATTATTTGGTTCTCTAGATGGGAGAGACCCTTTTATCCACTAAAGACCATGAGCTTGTAGTCTTTATAAAAATATTGAACTCGGGGCTTCGATTCCCCTTGGACCCCGCCATGGTAAGATTCTTCCAACTGGTGGAACTATGTCGCAGCTAAGCTAGTTTGAACCTATGGTTCACACTTATGGCTTGCATTATGGCCTCAAGGCTCTTTTGGATCGGATTTATGATGGAGTAGTTTGTTGGTTTGACGACTTTTTCGAGGAATCCTTACATCCCTTTCTAAACTCACAGTGGGAAATAAATTTAAATTCGTTAAAGATCTCCTAGAAGCTAAAAAGAAGTAGAAACAGAGGTTATTTTTCATCTCATGTTTATAGGGTAATAAGGTGGAGCCTTCACATAATAGTCCCCATTGTCTCTCCTTGAAATGGAAAAACACAACTAACCTATCTCTCTGGATTAAAATCCACTTTTAGAGGTTGGATCAGAAGAAAACTCTATCTCTAGACCAACTTATGACTCCTTCAAACAAAGCTAAGATGATGTAGAGCTTGGAGGTTGCAAATGCACTGGTGTTTCGCCCTGTTCTCTATGGGAAATACTAAGGAGCCGCAGAATGAAAAAAACATAACAGGGCTGCTTTTAAGAAGAACTAACAATTGATGAAAGCTACTTCCATTGACCCAACATATATTAATGTTTTAATTGAGGTTCATTAACCAAAAGGGTCACAAAAGAATCATTTTTTGAATAAGAAACACAAACGGTTTCCCTAAAACAATGATAGGGAAAGGGGGAATAGGGTAATTTTCCTTTTTTGGAGCGGATAGTCGTTGTTGAATAAGAAAACTTGTCCAACCACTCTCATATGCAAGATCAGAGCTTTACCATACTGAAAGAAGAAGAAGCGTTCTCGGATGGCTAGAGGTTAGATGACTAATATTTCAAAGATAGTCAGCTAGACCCTTCATTAGGGAATTAACAAGGTACTCCTAATTATGATGATCAACGCTTCGAATTTTACGAGAACGATGTACTTGCTTTGCGCCTCAAGCAACCCATTTCCTTTGTTGCTCAACTTGAGAGGAATATGCATCGGGTTTCTGATCAAAAAACCTTTTATAAGAAGGAGACTCGACGGTTAGATGGTGAGGTCAACAGGTTGAAGAAGGGAGTTACCAAACTGGAAAAATGACCACGAACCAGCTTAATTGGGGATAAAATATGGAAAAATAAGTGGACACGAAGCATGAGTAATTTAACAAGGATCGAACAAAATTTATATTAAATTCTTGCTAGAAAAATACACTTTTTTCTGCACTTTAAATAAGGGTTACGAGTAGGGGAGAGTGGTTCATGGGCATGCTGTCCAAAATTTGGAAAACATGAAGAAATAAATTGAGACAGATAAGAAGGGTAATGATTCTGCCTATTTTTTTTTTAGTGTGCAAGTAAGATGGATCCGAGACGCTAGGGTGAAGTCTACCCTCATCCTTGATATACATGAATAATTTCCATACTTGAACTTAAAAGGTTATTGGGGTATGGTTCCTGAAAAGTACCGCCCCGCAGGCATCTCCCTGCGAGATAACAAAGAGCCATCCTACACGGACTCATCTATTGAACCCAATGAATCTATAAGTGAGAACTTAAATAGAGGGAGTCCCTCATATAGTTCCCCCATAAAAATATTTCGATAAGGCTCTTGAAATATATTAAAATTAATTATATCCTTGTATGGACCTAACATTTTGTTATCCATATATTTCTCAATCGTAACTATTTCGTTCGATTTTTTTATCTTGTACCTTTATTTTATCAGCATGGAATCATGCCTTCAGAGTTTTCCTTAGTTGGTGGTTATTGGTGTCTAACTGGTTTCTGAAGTGATCAACAAGATCTAAAATATAAAAAATTATCAAATGTTAACCAACTTACGTTGGAAACCCCTCGGATCCAAAATATAAAAGTTATTTACTGTTGACTAACTTACGTTGGAAGATCCCTCACATAAAAAATATAATAGTTATCTAATGTTATCTTTTTAAGATACTTCATATCCAAAATATAAAATCTATCTAATGTTGAATAACTTATGTTGGTATTTCTCGTATCCAGAAAATAAAAGTTATCTAATGTTGATCAGCTTTCATTGGAAGATCCCTCGGATCCATAATAGAAAATTTATCTAATGTTGACCAACTTACGTTAGAAGATCCCTCAGATCTAAAATATAAAATTATTCTCCTCGAATCCTGCAAAATATATAAGGCACAAAAGACTTGTGTTTATTAGCCGATTCTGTAGGCATCTAGTTAAAACCTTGCTGCACCACATGGGTAGGAAACAGTATGCCACGGGTTATTACATAAGTTTTAAAAACAAAGTTGTACGATTTGTTTATATTCACTCTAAATAAACTGTTAGATGCTCAATATCTCGTGGGTGCCAAAGCGTTTTTCTCTCTTTATTTTTCAACCGATAAGTCTTTGGCTTTACTTTCTCAGTTATCATTACGGCCCTTCCTAGTTTGATCCCAATTTTGCGAGCCTTTTGCTAATGGTGTGCGAGAAAAAATTCCTTAAAATCATATCCACCACTTTAAATTCTCATCGTCCTACTTCTCATCAACGTCTAATAATGTAAAAAATTTAGGTGTGCTCACATTCTTTAATTTCAATTATATGAAGTTCGGCCCATCTTCCTTCATCATTATATTTTTTGGAATAATTCACGACATGATACGAAGGTAAAGTGGTTCGAAAAAAGTTGCAATGTCTATCGCGTAAACCAGAGCAAAGGGTGATTCTTGGACCACAGTATGTGGTGGTTAGGTAGGCTGATATACTCCTTGGAGATAGTTTGGCCACTTTCCAGATGCACCCTCTAAATTATTTTGGAGGCATTCGAGGATAGTTATGTTTGTGACTTCTACTTGTCTATTGGCTTGTGATTGAAAATGTGCTGAGGAACACTGTTGTATGCCTCAGGAAGGGGAAAGAGCTTTCATGTCATTATTGTCGAACTATAGACAGTTACACATTGTAAGTCTCCTCAAAACACCGAAGCGACAACATATGTTAGATAAGATCAATTTGATCACATCTTTTTCCTTCATCCCGGACAATGGTTCGACTTCCACCCACTTGGAAAAATAATACACTACAACTATAATCATTTGTCGTCCACCGAAATCTATTGGTAACGGTCCGACCAGATCTAAACCCCATTGATCAAATGGTGGCAATTTGGAAATAGGTTGAAGCGGATGTATTGGCATATGTATGGTATTGGAAAATCGGTGGTAAGTATCACATATTTGTTTCCAATTATCTAGCGTCGGCCACAATTAAGGGCTAATAATATCATGTTAGTATAACTATTCATGTTAATGATTTATAGCCACAATGCGTTGATCATTCACCATCGTGAAACTCAAATAATATCATTTGTGATTCATTCTCTTCGAGGCAACAAAATAAAGGTCTACTTAGTGATTTCTTGTACAAGAAATCCCCAAGGACTGTGAACCCATATGCCCTAAAATGTAACTTATTTTTCAATGCTTAATTGATTGGTAGAAACTCATTAACAAAAAATTATTTGACGTCACACCTCTAATCCCTATCTTTACTTATCAAAATTTAAAAATCTTCTTTTATTCCCTGAATTTGCTCGGAATTATTTTATTATTAAAGGAATCTCTTGCATATGTATCCACCGGTAGCCTTCTTAATACGTTGCAGTTGTTTTAGAATCATCAATATAATTTTCATCCTTTTGGACATGGTCATACTTGACATTTTTAAATAATATTGTTACACATTTAAAGGCATTTAAGTATTTCATTAGATTATATTTTGTAGACTCAGATTGTCCCACTGTATGATCCACTTAAAGTTATGACTCACTTACCAATATAACTCTCTTAGCACCACAAATTTGAGTGAGTCGTAACCCTACCAAAGTGGTTTCGCATTCTATTTTTTTATTTGACATTTTAAAGCCAAAACGTATTACATAGTACATCACTTCTCCCGTCGGGGTATCAACTGAACCCTTACTCCACAACTCGAAGTGCTTAACCCCCCATGAGTCTAAATGGTCCACTCAGCTTTTAGCTCTTCATGATCTGTTTCCATCTCTGGCCGTTCGAAATGAAATTCAACAAAATAATCAGCCAAGTCCTGGGTTTTGGTTGTCGTTTGAGGCACCAAATTAATAATATAGTCCCCCAAGTCGATAGACCACTTTCTCAATCGCCTTGATACGTTGGGTTTCTGCACTATAGTTTTCAAGAGAAAATAAGTTTGTACCATGATTGAGTGTGCCTGAAAGTAAGGTCTCGTTTTCCAAACTGCTGTAATTAAAGTGAGAGAAGTTTTTTCCAATTTCAAGTATTTGTTTCTGCATTCAACAAACTCTTACTCACATAGTACAGGGGCCGATGGAAGTTAACAAAGAGCTCGTATTAATACAGCACTCACAACCTAATCTAATACCACTACATAAATTACTAATCTCTCTCAAGCATTTGGTTTTGTTAAGATATCTAGAGAGGATAAGAACTCTTTTATTCTAGTAAAAGCTTCCACATTATAGAGTCCAATTAAAACAGCTTGCATGTATCAATAGTTGAAAGATATGAGCACATTTATCTGAATATCTGAATACGAATCTTTTCCTACCATGACAAGATCCTTTTCTAACAAAGTCAATGGGCCCGACTGAAAATAATAAGTCCAGCCGAGGTCGGGACGATTAGGGGAAAATATATTGATTAGCAGGCATACGATATACTCGACCTTTGGTGAGCGATTTGTTAGCATCAAGCCAGAACAATTCGTCACAAGATGTCAGGCAACAAGGCACCATGATACATCGACCCTAAATACGTTTTCGTCGGGGACATGAAGGGTCGACCCCAATACTTATAGTATAGTCCTCATTCGTTCTCTCTCACAATGACTAAGAGGGCTACTGATGAGGGCACAAATGTTTCGGACCTAATCGGGTCGGCAGAAAACAAGAGTATTATTATGTTGTAATAATACTTTGTAATAAGAATAACAGATTAAGAGAGAAGGATTTATCTTGTAAATAATAACAAAATGGTAGAAATAAGATAAAGTGGGTCACCTATGTGAGTAAGGGCCCACTTTACTACTATATAAAAAAAGATTCCCTTTATGGAGGGTGGTGAATATTTATTATTATAACTATCTTTTACCATTTTATCTCTCTAGAATCCCAAGTTTTTCTCTCTATATAGTTACGATTTTGTCTGATAGCAATACTAGGGTTCTGATATTTCTAAAACTATCAGTAGCACCGTCTATGGGAAACCGAAGTGATATCCGGTGACAAGTTCTCCCAAATCATAAAACTAAAGAGAGATAAATATCAATCCGGTAGAAGGTATAATTGTAGGGTTGGAAGGAAGTGGAGTTATCTCTTATTTCGTGGACCGACAATTTGAAGAGCAACATCACAATAACGATCAGTATGGACACATGCGAAGTAATCAAACGACCCTTATTATGACATGGCAACATCTGTTTGACGATGTAGCTAAGCTTAATGCGGAGAAAGAGGAGGCTTTAGCTGAAAAGAGAAACAGGTTGGGAATTCACAGAGAAAGATAACCTGACAATGATAGAGAAGAAAATCGCACTTATTGTCAAGAAACAAAGGCCTTGATCAGGATCGAGCCAGGTCGCGGCGATGAAATAACAGGTCATTAAGGATGGATATGAGGGTAGAGTGTCGATGTACACGAGCTCAGTAATTCCTCTATTTATGATTCAGATGAGTCATCGTCCATGGACCGTGAATACTAACGTCATATGAACGAAAAAAGGATTTTAAGAAAACAAAAGATCTAACGACGCGTCTCTCGTCGGTCTAGAGTGTTGAAACACAATGTAAACAACGTCGATAAATAACTCCCGCCGTTGTGGATAAAAACAGAGCAATCATGGTCAACAGAGGTAAGTAAAACGATCCACCTCACGTCCAATTCATGTCGGGTAGTCAGACATATGAGTACAAGGTAGGTAGTCATTTTTCTAAATTGCACGATGAATTATACGCGACTCCAGTACAAGGCCTTGGAAGTGGAGCGATCATGGTCGGGCATAACTGGAGGTCATACCCACTGTCTGATGAAATCCTTTCAGAGCATCTGCCAAAGCATTTAATATTTTTCGTCTTGAAAAATACGATAGGAAATTTTCAAAAATGTAATGCTGAATTTTGATAACGGTGATAAATTACTTTCTCGTGCATTCTCGCAAAATTTCAAAGACCGTGCGTCAAAATAGTATAACCGATTACCACAAGGCTGCATAAAAAATTGATATGTTATGGGTAATGTTCAGGTAGCAGTTTTTAGGAAGCAAAAATTTCCTAGAAAATGGTGACACGATTATGAACTGTAAGCAGAAGGTTGGATAAAGTTTGAGGGACTATACTTGGTGCTATGTAGACGCCAAAACCGATTTAGACTATTGTGATGATAGTGTCGTGTTGACGGGTTTTAGATTGGGTCTTCTGCCCAGTCTTATGAAGGAAGCTATCATAAAGAAGCAAGCTTTTACTTTTGCATCCTTGTTGGCTCAGGTCGAAAAGAGAATTTTGATTGAGGAAACCCAAGCATCCGAAGTAGCGGCTCAATTACAACAAAATGTGAAGGCAATCGTTGTACTATATCGGCAGAATCAGGCACCCATCCTGCAGCATCAACCGATCAACACTTACTCTACAGCAGGGCAACTTCACGAATAGAGTCAGGCTTGGATCCCCCACGAGAAAGAAGTAAAAATCAGATGGAAAATGCTCGGGCTCTTGCCCGACCTATGTAAAATAAGTTGGTTCGACCCACCCATTTTTTTGAATTAACTGAGTGTGTGTCGACCATCATCGAAAAGGCTAAGAAGCTCATTCATTTTTGGAAACCGTTCCCTATCAAGATCCCTCGGGAAAATTGTAACAACCGGAACTGCAAATATCATGAAGATGTGGGGAATGATACGCGGAACTGTATTCGGTTAAAGAAAAAAATTCAGACACTGATTGAGAATAGGAAGTTGTTAACGTTTGTGAAGAAGAAGGCTCAGCATAGTATCGAGGCTAAAGAGATTGTGACAATACCGAAGCATGAAACTACAATGGTCATTTCTAAGATAAGTGATATATTCGACGTATCCACTGAATATTTAGACCCTGCTGCGGATCGAAATATGATCAATGTCATGGAAGAAATAATCCTTGAGAGTACAAGAAAGGTGAGTGGCTTTTGTAGATTTTTTGAATCGCTAACTATCTTTGGAGGCGCCTTTATGGAAGGAATCTAAAATTTCTCGTGAAAGAGAAAAATCGTGATCCTAACCACACAATTAGAAGCGGGAGAGTGGCCCCACCTATAAAGAATTCCTTCCTCCCATACTATGTTCGATGACGATGATATGAGGGACATCGTCGGACCACACGAAGACGCGGTAGTAATTGTGGCTGCAATCGCGGGTGATGAGGTACGAAGAGTGCTGATTGATATGGGGGGCTCGGCAAACGTCATCTTTTTGACAATGTATGCAAAGTTAAAGTAGCCTCTGGTCATTTTAAGATCAGAGCGAACCATCGTGGGTTTTACAGGGGCTACGGCCAAAGTAGTTGGAGAGTATGAAGGAGTAGTACAATTGGGTTGGGGGGCATTTATGAAAGAGGTAACCGTACTTTTATCGTTGTGGATGCACCGACTCGTATAATGCCATCTTTGGTAGATCGTGGTTTTCTAGAATGCGTGTGGTGGCGCCGACTATGCACGAATGTTTAAAGTATGTAATCGGTAATAACGTCGGAACGGTTCAAAGCAGCCAAAAACGGTTAGGGAATGTTACCGATCGGCTTTAGCATCGCAAGCCGACAAGGAAATAGAACAAGTAAAATATTAGCAATTAGTAGGGTCGAATTCAGGGTCGGATCATGTAAGCCATCCTCGGGAGACCCCCAGATTATTACTTACGGATGAGTTCCCCGGAGGGAAGATTTTGAAAATTATAAAAAATTTATCGTTTATGGTTCGGGGAAGGTTGATTTCTTCCATTATGAAAAGATTTAATTTATTCGCTTGGTGTTCGAAAGATGTAACAGGGGTCCTATATAGTGTAATCTGCCACAGTCTGGCAATACGATAAAATGTCTCACCCGTAATTCAGAAGCGAGGATAGTTTTCCCAGGAGAAGTCATAGGCTATTTTTACTGAGGTGGATAGACTAACAAGAATATGGCATATCTGAGAATCACAGTACCCGTTGTGGATAGCCAACCCTGTATTGGTCAAGAAGAAGAGAAGGAAATGGAGAATGTGTGGATTTCAACGACCTCAACAGGGCATGCCCTAAAGACCCTTCCCCAATACCACAAATCGACTAACTAATATATTTGACATCTAGAAATAGGCTTTGTCTTTTATGGACGCCTATACGGGATACAACCAAATAAGGTAGATCGAAGGATCAGGCCACGTTGTTCATAACTGAAAGAGGTCTTCATTGCTACAAAGTCATGTCGTTCAGTCTGAAGAACGCATGGGCCACCTTCAGAGGTTGGTGAATAAGGAATTTGAAGGTCGGATGAGGCGAAATGTTGAAGTTTATATATACGATATATTGGTCAAGATTATGACAAACGAAGATCATTATCTCGACTTTAAGAACATGTTTGACAACTTGAAAAGAATAAATGTCAAGCTGAACCCGAAATAAAAATTGGTTTGAGGTTTAGTCCGAGAGGTTCTTGGGATATATGATTAGTGAATGAGGGATAAAGGCAGATCCAATAGAGTTGAATGGTTTAAGTACCATGGCACCGTCAAAAAATGTCAAAGAGGTCCAAATTTTAACGGAGCGTCTGTTTGCTTTAAACAGGTTTATATCTCGACCTTTTGAAAAATGTGCACCGTTTTTTCAGGTTCTATGATAAATCAAGGTGTTCAATTGGCCCCTCGCTACATACAGCTTTGCTTAGCTTAAACGTATTTTTATTCCCTCCCTTCCGCTTTGTTACCAGAGCCTTTGCTTTGGCTTAAACGTATTTTTATTCCCCCCACCCCACCCCGCTTTGTTACCAAAGCCTTTGCCAAGGGAAAGTCTTCTTCAGGAACATTCAGACACATCAACCTAAGAAGCAGGTGTCGGAATCGTTGACGACTTTTTCTTCCATGGTTTTCACACAGTTTGCAGCAAACTTACTATTTTCTTCCTTACTTCTTTTCCCAGATCGAGTGGGAATAGGCCAATAGCCTTGATTGTTTGAAATTGGTGGAAACAAGTTTGAATTATGTGAGATACCAATGATCGAACCGCCTGATCCCGATCTTTTTCAACAGTCAGTTTGGTAGAGCGAAGAGCATTGTTAATTATTTCCAATATTATATGTAAATTTGATATGAGATGAAGAACTTAATATGAGATAAATAAAAAACGTATTTCAATAACAAAAGTCGACTTTTCTAGAGGCCAATGCCTTCCTTATCTTTTGTGTGAATGTATTCAGTAGGTTCAACATTTTGAAGCTAAACAATGTATGAAAGAATAGTTGATTATATACACGGTTGGTCAATCATGCTAGAGTGAAAATAATCAGAAAGATGCGCATGTAGATAAATCGCAGCTTGAAGGTCACAAGGGAGCTAATAGAGAGTCTAAAGTTACTCACGGTATGTCTAATGTTTATATTCAATGTAATTTCGATAGATTCTAAATAAAGTTAGAACGAGCCGGGACTTCAGTTCTATATGCACGCCAACTTGTCTTGTTTAACCACATATGGCTATGTTGCGCTAGCGAGACTCAGTTCGAATTATGGTAATTATGCTTGGAATGAATAGTGATGAATTTCTTTGATCTAATGGTATATGGAACCACATGCCACTGGTCAGGATGGGTCATGAATGTGCCCACCGGATTGGAGTCTCGTGCGGAAAATAAAATTAAACTACCATGTTCAAACTTCAAACTCGTGATTTTCTTCTTAGTTTGAAGCTGGGTTTGTAAATACCGTGTGTTGTCGATTACTAATGTGGGATTCCTACTTCTTTTTAGCGTATAAGCTACAACATTTCCATCAGCCACCATATCATATGCTTTAGTTTTTTATAGTATTTTAAAATTCACTTCAATATAGATATTACACATTCGTAGTTTTGTGTTATATTTTTTAAATACAACATTTATATTTATACTGAAAATTTTAAACAAAACGGTTAACAAATAAATATACGAGATGGTGGCTATGTTACAAGTTAATACACTCTTTACTCATGTAATCTCAATTACAAAAGGCAGACACAAAGATAGTTCCCAAAGAAACAGATAGTTCTCAAATAGTTCTCAATTATTAAATGACGTTAGTGGAGTAGTGAGAATTATACTAGAAATCAAAGGTTTATACTAGTTGTATTGACTACAAGAATGAGTGGATCGTTGATTCGGGTTGTTCACATCATGCTACCGGTAATGCTTCTATACTTTCCAATATTCGTCATCATTTGAGCAAAAATTATGACAGCGGACAACTCATTAAATTCAGTAGTGAAAGAAGGTGATTTTAATGTGAAAGCTACCAATTCATATGATAAAATTATTACACTTGAAAACGTATACCAAGTACCGGGTTTAATGAAGAATCTTGCCTCTGTTTCTCAAATCACTATTTCTGTTGACGTATGTTTTATTCAGACCAAATGTTGTTCAGATTTTTATGATTATAAAACTATTGATGTTAATGTCTTATTCACCGGAAGAAAGGCAAACTCTTTATATATTTTATCTGCAAGTGAGGCGTATGTAGAAAAGACAAGTCAAATACAACAATTTCACTTTGGCATGCTCGACTCAGACATGTTGGTAATCAATTGTTGCAGCAAATATCAACAAATAGATTACTTAAAGGAGTTCCCTTCTTCAAATCAACACATCAGGATGTCATTTGTGATGGCTGGCAATATGGTAAGTCGCATCGACTTCCTTTTCAAAAATATTTGAACTATGCATCGTCGATATTTGAGTTTTTATATTATGATCTCATATGGCCTACAAGAACACCAAGTTTTAGTGGTTTCCGTTATATGATATTTATTGTTTATGACTTCTATCGCTATTGGCGAAGCTTTCACACACTTTGTTCAATTCAAATAAATGGTAGAGAAGCAATTTAGGTTTGTTCTGAAGTGTTTGGGAATCGATAATAGGGTTGAATTCCAGTCACACAAATTTTCCGAATTATGTTGCGAACATGGTTTTCATCGACAACTAACATGCCCGGATACCCTAAAACATAATGGAGTCGCTGAACGTAAGCTAACACATCTTACAACAATGATTTTATCTTGGTTGCACCATAAGAACCTTCCTCGAGAGTTCTGGGCAGCAGCTATGCAGTGTGCTTGTCATGTGATAAACCGATTGCCTCAATGGCCAGGTACATCAAAATCTCTTTTTGACTTGTTATGTACTATCAAACCTAATGTGAGTTACTTTAGAGTATTTGGGGGTCTTTGATATGTTGATATAACTAAGTAAAATCGAACTAAGCTTGATCTGATCAAGGAAGTGTGTAATTGTTGGTTATGACATGAACATGAAAGGATAAAGATGTATGAATCCATCACTAATAATATTGTGAATTCTCGTGATCGAAGGCTTCGCTAAGGCGCCGTTCGACATGAATATCATTCCATAAGCTAGAAATGTTTATTTTTGGATATCTTGCATGAATTTCTCGAAAGAGAGTAATGGTCGTCTCTTCCTTACCATTGTTGATAGCTGCCAACATGTCTTGCGTGCATTCAGCTTCTGCGGCAATGACAAGAAGTTGTTTTTACTTCTCAAAATTGGTCTTTAGTGTGGCTATCTCATCACTCGGGTTTTTCTTTTCTGTTTCGCTTTTGGTAAGAAGCCCCTCAGATTTTTTCTTCTCAGCAGCCAAATCCTCAAGGTGTTTAGTCTTAATTTGATTTATCTCTTATTTATGGGAAAAGTTAAGATTTTCTTTTTCAATTCGATGCTGCTCTCGCAAGTGGCCTTTAAAAAAAGAAGTCATCTAATAATCTCAGACCCTGCCATTTCAAATCCATGAAATTAATCTATTACATAAGTTTGGATTTTTTCCCTTAAATGTTTCTCAGCTACATCAGTTCCCTTTTTGCAAACCATATCTTTGGCAAGTCGTTTCAGATGAATTTGTTAAGCTTTGATTTCTTCTGTGAGGGCGTTCACTCCAGTTTTAAGGTTAAAGAATGGCTGAAGTGCAGTAAGGAGGACTGGATTTGGTGCAACAAGAAGTAAAACTACTCGACTAGGGAGATGAATGTGGTCCAAAGAAGTTGTAGGAATAGTAGGAATAATGATTTCAGGTGATGCTTCTGAAACACAGGCTGCAGATCTTCTTCCAAAGTTGTGTAGACAAGTTTGAACTTCTTGAGTGACATGATCTTCTTATCCGATGAGTTCTTGTGACCCATTAAAATTGATGAAACTTTCGGGATCAAAGTGATCGTCATCTTCATTATCTTCAATAGTGGTCGTAGCATCTCCGATGATTTCTTCTCTGAATAGTTCTTGTAGAACCTCTTTAACTATAATCTCATTACCATCACATACTATGTCTTCGATGGTCATTGTTGTTTTCTTCTTCTTCTTCTGAGGACTGTTGGAAATTTTATTTTTTGAGGGTGTAGAAGTTTTTTTTTAATAAGGCTCTCCTTCTGTTCTTTCCTCCATAGTTGAAAGCGTATTCTCTTTTGTTTTTCTCTTCATGAATTTGGGGTTTGAATTTGTTGAAGGGCTAGCACCAGATGTACTAGCTGTCGTTTTATTTTTTTTTTGCCTTTTTCTTTTAAGGCATGTGACTGTCCGATCTGTTACGAATGGGGAGGAATACCTTACAATCAGGCTGGATTAATCCTTTGCAAGCATGATGAGGGTTGGGTTGCTCCATCAAATTTCCAGGAGGAAAAGCTCCAGGTGTGATTGGAAATAAGTGTCTGTTGAGGAAATTGATTGGTTTCAAGGCGGTGTGAAAAACGTTGTTCCAGTCTACTTTTGCCCAAGTGGCGAACTTAACGAATATATCTTTGGCTTTTGTCCGACGAATGGTGTAACGCCTCAGAATTTCTGAAATGATCATATAAATAGATAGTGAATAAGGGTAACAACAATTATACTATTTTGTTTAAAAATAATAATATTATTGTACTCACGGTTGTTTCTCCAGAGGAGGTTCAGTTTCAATGGGTTGGCATCAGATTTCTCTTTACCATTTTTCCATGCTCCTGAGATGAAGATAAATTTTGCTTCCAAAATTTGTCCTCTTCCAGAAGGTCGTCCATGATTTTTAGATCATCATCTAGGGTAAGGTAGTAAAATTGAAGTTTTGGACCTTTGGATAGTTTTGTCAAATATATGAAATCTTTGATGCTGATCGGAACCTTAGACAAGCGAGAGGCCATGATTACAGACATAAGAGTGAACCATTGATTCAGTGTCACTTGAGTTGGGAATAAATTTAGAAGTTCAAGGTACTCAACGATCATGGATCTAATAGGAACCGAAGACCCCAATTGATGATTTTGGGGTAGACCACCAGCTTGTTGTCCTTGCAATCTAAGAGAGTCTTTGCCTTTTTAGGTAATCAATGGGTAATGATGTCTCCCATTCCCCATTGTTTCTTTAGATCCGATGTTTGGCTTTCTTGATAATATATGTACAGAACTTTTTTTTTCAGTTCGACAATATAGTAAGCATCAAGAGATCTCAGATTCTTGCCAATTTTTACTCTTTCCTCCTCGAATATAGTAATCAGACCCTTCTTTTTTCTTGGCTTACAAACTTTTTTCTCTGTAGAATTCTATGATTCTTCTTCATCAGAATCAGCCTCATTGTCTGAATGAGTAGCGTCAGAATCAACGTCTTCCACTTTGGACGTCTCATCTCTTAAATGTGTAATATTCTTCGAGGGATTTCGTTGAGGTAATGAGGCTTCCTCAAAAATCCTCCTCAAGGGAGGAGATTTGGTAGATGGATTTGATGAGGAATGATTTAGTGTAGCATTGGTATCATCTCCCATGGCTATAAAAGTCCTTTTTCTAAAGGTTTGTGGGGGATAGGGTGAAGAATGGGTTACTTCGGGTTATTTCGAGGAAGATTGCTTGATTCACCGCTAATTCGAGGTGATTCTTTAATATGGGAAGTAGAAGTTCGAGGTGTTTCAGATGTTCGAGCTTTGGAAGATCGACTCTCTTCTGTGACAGGTGAAGATGAAAATACATGAGTTTTAGAGGGGTTGAAGTTACCATAGTAAATGGTCTTTGGAGATGTTCTGAGGGGAGCATCGCTTATCAACCCCACACATCTATATTCATCTGCTCTTTCACCCATGCAAAATTAATCGTAAGCTCCGAAGACGAAATTGTTGTCAGGTTCTGGAGATTTGGGTTTTTTGAAAATTTTAGCTTTAGATCTTCTGGATTCTTGGGTCTTTTCTCATATACAGATTGAAGATGAATCGGATAATATGATTTTTCCGGTGAAAGAAACCAGAAAGTATGAAGAAGACGTTAAAGGTAGCCAAAGGTTGGGAGGTTTTATGTTTGTTTCTCAAGAAGTTTGAGCTTGTGAAACAAAAAATGAAATTGCTAACGAATTTATAGGAGGAAGAAGATGTGTGTAGAAGTGGAAAAGGTTTTGTGATGATTGGGATTTGTTTTGAAACGGTGACAACGTTACGTATTTGACATTTATCATGCTAGTTGTAAGCCTAGAAACTAGGAAATCATGATATATTCAACAGTTAGATTTTACAAATTGACGTCAGTTAACTCAATGAATGATTGTCTAAGGACGTAATTCGATGTATCACTACGTATGACAAAATTCGAAGAGAAGAATGTTATTTGTTAGATTTTGAAATAGAAATTATCATTGTTATTGGCACAATTCGAAGACATTTAGTTCGCATTCATTTACTGACATGAGAACTAAGGGGGGTTACTGATGAGGAAATAGAAATTCAGGGACCAAAATTTAAATAATGAAAGGTTTAGTAACGAATTGAAAGGTTAAATGAGTGATTTTGATTATGTGTCTTTATTAAGGACTAAATGTAATTTATCCTTTTATGTAACTACTCACACTTATGAGCTAAGTCTGTGCGCCTCTATATAAAGGCCATGGATAAACTAATATAGGGGTTGAACTTCTGATTTTACTTACTTTTTTTCTCTCATTTTCTCTCTTTAAAACCTCTCTCTATCTGCACATTCCAAACATTGTTCACTAAAGCAACTTTTAATAATCCAACTCATCATTAATAACATACGGGATGTCGTTGTATGAGGTTGTTTGAGCCACTTCTATCAGGAAGACTCTCTATATCAGATTTGCGTTTATGGTCGAGGATAATTTTTAGAGCTACAAATATATGTTAGAAGGTTTACAATCGTTAATGGTGACTCACTCCATCAAATCACCCTCCTTTATTCTGACGGATAGAGACTTAGCATTGGTGAAGGCGGTCGAGGAAGTGTTCCCAATGCAACACATATGTTTTGTTGATGGCACATCAACATGAACGTCTTAGCAACATAAATCTTGTGATCGAAATCAAACTCTTATCGTCGAACTCTTATCTCTTTGTGTTTTGGTTGTGCTCGCTGTCCTTGATTTATGCATCGGCCCCTTCGTGGATTTCGTTACAGATCTCTTTTAGTTCATCCCATCCACCGATCTAATCAAAATCTCTCATTCGGGATCCATCGTGATATTTTCTTCTATTCTTTTCCATTCTACTAGTCAAGCTTCTTCAAATTCCAAATATTGTCCAAGTTTGGGTGGCTTAAACTATTGTCGTTCAAAACCCGGTTGCGAGATTATGTCTAACCGTAATTTTTTTATCGAGCGCGACGGGAACGAGACGTGTCACTATTGCCGATAGATTTCATCGATTCGTATGATAATCAGTCGCGTCTAATATTGTCGGCAAGTCGTTCAATAGTAAAGACTTCTATCTTTTCTCTCCTTCCGGCTGTAGATAGTCTCCGAATATTTTGATTGTATTGTATGATATTTGAAGTTTTATACATGTACTTAGATCCGGATATCTCTTCCGGTTTGTTAAATTTTGTCACCGGGAGGTTTTTTGTCTCTCTAGTTAATTGTATTTTTATTTTGGATTTATTTTATTACGGGTATGTCCATATATGTATAACACAATTGTAGTTATATATTCGATGTTTTTATTATTAAAAAAAGAGTAGAAAGAGAAAAGGATAAAAGAAAAAAAAGTAATGGGTTATGTTTTTTAATGGATTGTGTTCTTTTTAATATGTTAGGTGGAGGTTATGATAGATATAAGGTAAGGGTCAAGCTATATATACCAAATTCCGGTTTAAGTATACCCAATTTTGAGTATACCCAAATGTGGTATAAGTATACCCAATTTTTTTCAAAAATACCCTTTTGTAGGTATATAAGTCATTTGTTTACTAACCTTCATCCAACACTTTTTTCCTCCAACTTTATCTCACTTCTCTCTAAACTCTCAAACTCTCTATCTCTAAAAAAACTCCGACCTCTCTCTAACATTTTCCGGCGGGCCACCACTTCTTCCTCCCCTTCTCCTCCTCCTCCATCATGGTGAAAAACAAAAACCCACCACCTCCAACTACGTAAGTTCCCTAATTTAATTTTGAAAATTAATTTAGTTAGATTTAGGTATGAATTTAGGATTAAGGTTAGATTTAGGTATGAATTTAGGATTAAGGTTAGATTTAGGTATGAATTTAGGATTTAGGTATGAATTTAGGGTAGATTAGGGAAGATTTATGGTTGATTAGGGGCCATTTTCTAGCCCCGCTGATTAAGGGCCATAGGTGTCGCTCGGTACGGACTGCTGTGCACCTATGGTGCACAGCCGAAATATAAAAAAAATTGAAGTTTTTTAAAGAAGTCGATTTTTTAAATTTTTTTTTATTATTTTTTAAATTTTTTAAATTTTTTAAGGAAAACGATATGAGAGTTATATGTATTTCAATTGAAAGTTCGATTTGTAGTTTTTTTTAAGTTTACGGATTATATCGTATGTTATTAACTTTGTTTATTTTTTATTATTATTTCATATACGGTGAGATGTCTACGTCTACACAAATGCCTCAATCTCGTACTCGTGAGGAGGTAGCCACTAGGTACATGTGTATAACTATTGGACCAATGTTTTTGGTGTTCAACGAGCCCAGGCATTCTACTAATTTGGTTTAATGATCATAGATTATTTGTTTGTAGAAATGGTAGAATATGTTCATTCTCAAATCGCCATGAAGGAGGAAACAGAATGTATCATCAACGAAAATGGATGATACGATTTTGTCGGTCCGAATGACACGCGGTTCTTCAATTCCGTGAACGGAAATCAACGACTTCAAACACTCTAACACCCATTTGAAAATGTTTAACTTCTCACCGGACATGAAAGTAAATGCCACACAGTATGTCAAACCGGTACACGTCACACCCACTATCTCAAACAATGGCATACCATATCGTATGAGTTTATACGTACTATCTATGATCAAAATTGTTGGAAATGTCCGCAAAATGTCAACACTAACTGGATGGGAATAAAATATATTTGTAATGACTTGTCCATCGTCTTCACCTGATTTATGTCATTCATAATAATTATGCGACTTAAGCTCTCCCAACAAGAACTGGAGTTGTGACCTACCCGCCTTCTTCAAATCCTTGCTTTTCTATCGTGCATTGTAGATGGTGCGCATAGAAGAAACATTATCTTCATTTAGCTTCTTAACACCATCCCGTATATCTATAGGGTTAGTTCCAATATAGGTCGCTCGTTCAACATATTCCATCTTTTCATCGTTCAAACGGCCAACAAAAGAATGACCGTCTAACTGTTTTGAACTCTCGTGGTTGTGAATACCACATTTCACTTCTAACTTTCATTGATCTGGTTCCACCATTAACCCCAAGAAGCTCAAATGGACACCTAATGTTTTTGGTTCCTGTAGACTTCTGTTTACGGTCTTTCTCAGCTACTCTTGGAGTATACTTTCCTGGCCTCTCACACTGGAAAAATATCCTAGGATTTTTTCTACTATTTACTTTATCGCGCCGACTTAGGTTGATAACCAAACCATGGCGTTTTCCTGTCTTCGTCACCCACTTAATCAACGGTTCTTGTGTATAAAACTCGGTGGTGAAGAACAAATGACTGTAGTCAGTAGCGAAAGCTTCCTCAGTCCCATGGGCGACATTCGTCCCCTGTTATACAGCAACAAAACACAACTCGCAATCAGGTATGATTAAAAAGGGGTAAAAAAATCTTTTTTTTTTTGGAAAATTTGCACGAACCACTGGTTCGGGGCCCTAGAACCGGCCGTATACGAACCAGTGTACCACCATTTTTAAGGCCTCGAACCGGTGGTGTTGGGACCTCAGTACCGACCGGACTGAGGCCCCAGCACCATCGGTTCCGGGCCATGGAACCGGGGGTGCATAGGTCACGCACGACCGGTTCTCGGCCTTAGAACCGGCTGTTCGTGACCTACGCACCACGAGTTCCATGGCCCGGAACCGGTGGTGCATGGCGAAACCGGCCGAAAACTCACCTTCTCCGATGACGACGACTTCTTTTCCGGCGACTGGAGCTTCTTTTCCGGCGACATTCCATCATCTTTTTCCTCCAGCGACATCAACTCCTTCACGCTAATCCCTAGTTCCGAGTGACTCACGATCAATTTTGTGTTTTTCTTTAGAATGAGGTTGAATGTGGTCGAATGTTCTTGATTGTATTCTGAAGTTTGAAGTTGATTTTTAAGATTGGAAGAAAACTGCACTATTTGGATGATAAATTCACTAGATAAGAGTGTTTGTTTGGGTATAGATAGCGAAATAGGTTATTTGGTGATTTGGGTATACTTAGGATACACTTAGTAGTTTTTTTACTTAATGACAATTACGTTATTAATTGGAACATCAAAGGTAATTTGGTAAAAAAAAAAAAAAAAATCAAAAGAAGATTTTGGTATACTTAAACCGAAATTGGATATATATAGCCATACCCGTTTAAATAGTGAGGGTTATTTAATTCCATATCCATATCCATATCAGCATAGTAAATGAAAGCCGAAGTGGATGGTTAAAAGACAAAATTAAAAAAGAAAAAACTGTTCAAATCGTTAAAGATTAGTTTGTTGTGTTTTATTACAAATGTAAAGATGAAACCAATGTGAGACAAATCCCAAACATAACGACTAGCTGTTAGCCTAATCAATGTGGCACCAGTAGGGATATGAGGGGATTTGAATACTAATACGTTGTTTCCGATTATAGCTATGAGGTCGACATTTAATCTTACTGATGATTATTATTCAACTACTACTCAAACACACGAACATTATTGAATTCATTTGACTTTCTGTGCAGAATATGAAGTGCGGGTTGCCCTACTAGGTCTGTTCTAGTTCGAAAGAATCAATGTATTATTTCCTTCGGTTTCTCTCTAAGCGTCACACAAATTCAAGCCATTGAAAGAGAAGGAATTTGGGCTGCCTCTATAACTTACTCTGAGCTCATTACCTGCTGCTTGTCTCGCGGTGGAATCCAACCAAGCAAGCTCGTTCGTGACCATGTTTTTTCAAATGGGCAGCAGCCAAATTCGTTTTTAATCAATATTTTATGTAGTATGTATGTGGAGTTTGGTTTGTCAGAAGAAGCGCGCTATCTGTTTTATACAAACTTTAACGAAATGTTGTCTCTTGGTTCACTACAATGAAAATAACTCGATTTACTGCCGATTAGTCTACATTGACAAGTGTTCTGAGGGCTCGTACTCGATTAGCTGTTAGAGTTACGGAGAAGAGTCCATGTCCATTTCTAGAAGTGTGATCAAGATTTGATTGTTAAAGACATTCTTTTGGATATGTACTGCAATGGCAGCTTGATAGTCACTGCCTATTTGTTCAAATAGACGATAGGGCTGTGATTTCTTCGAGCACAATGGTTGCAGGGCTGACACAGAACGGGTACAAAAAGGTTTCTAGTTGTTTGAAAAGATAGCACAATTAGAGACCAAACCAAACTACATAACAAGTCTTGGAGTTCTTTTCGGGTGCAGTCATGCAGGATTCATAGAAGATGGTTGGCGAAATGGAAACCGAATCTTTAGTTCTAGGTGCAAAATGAAAAACAACTCATGAATATTTAAGATAGACAGAGCACACGCAGGTAGTGAAGACGAAGTACATGAACCAGCGTAAAAAAGTTTAGACTATTTAATTTAGGCGTGCTTTGAAGCGTAGAGATCAGATTGTAAAACTTAGGATGCCCCATTGTCGTAATACAGGCAAGGCAGACATCCATCTTGCAAGAAAGCAAGTATTTACCACAAATCACGTCTCATTAAAACTGCATGAAGGATCATACGTCGAAATCGTGATTTTCTTCTCCTTCTAAAGCTGGGTTTGTAAATACCTTGTGCTGTCAATTGCCGATGTGGGATTCGTACTTCTTTTTAGCCTATAGCCTAGAGCATTTCCATCCGCTCGGATATCATATGTTAAAGTTTAGTTATGGTATACTCTAACATATTAGATATTTGTGGAAGATTCTGACGCTCTCCTGATCCTATCGCCTGCCTTTATTCAGGAAAGGCATCCCTCTAATTATTTTCAGAGGTGCTTACCCTGAACTCTTCTTACTTCTGTTTTTCCTCTGGCAATATCTCTCTTCACTGGTTTTCCGACGAGTCTCTGGTTTATCTGGCACCAGTAGCCATTCTCTCTGGTTTTAGACTATGTTCCAATGGCTCAGGATGCCGCAAACACAGAAGAATACCCTGCTCTTCTGCATAACAGTGAGATCAAAAAACAAAACAGCTTCAAGAAATCATTTGCCGATATCTTGAAACCAAGTTCTCAACAAAAAACTTATCCTGAATTCATTAAATATTCTGATGATCATAACTCCATCCAGTACTCGAAAGAAACAAAAGAATTACTCCTGCAACAGTCATGAATAACCTTGATCGGAAAATTCAGCTTGAGAATTCCGAAAAATGATTCTCTCCATGCTTTTCTTGAATCTTTTAAATTTAAAGGATCGTATAGTTTTATAACCATTGATTCTCGACATGTGCTTATTGAATTTTGTGTCAAAGATAATGGTACTCTTTGGTCTAAAAACATTTGGAGCGTCGACGGAAAAACTATGCGCCTCTTAAAATGGTGCCCTTAGTTCAATAAAATTTATGAAAACCCAATCGTCTTGTTGTGGGTTATAGCGCCTCAGTGATTAAAGATCTTGCCTCTTCTCTAGGCACTTTCTATAAAAATATTCTCCCTGACAATTACAGAGCCAATAGCAATGCTTGCTATGCTCAAGTCGAGATTGATGTATCCAAGAAGCTGAAAAGAAGATTATGAGTGGGTTTCGGTGAAAATGATGGCTGCTGGGTTGGAGTTAGTTACAGAAACGCGCCGGCCAACTGCTATAGATGCTATCATCTTGGTCACGATGCTAATGACGGTAGGAAGACGGACTCGAAAGATAAAGAAAGAGATGACAGTAAAGAAACAAAAAAAAATCTAATGATATTATACAAATCGATTCTTTACAAGGGAATTCTTCTAACTTACAAATACCTAAAGTAACTCAGTTGCAAACTTTTAGTAAAGTATACAGAAGAAAGCTTAAGTCTATTATTACAACCAAAGATACTGCTATAGAACCTGCTGCTTCCGCTAATCTTGCGTTGAGTCTTTAAAAGGAAGAATGTTCATCAAAAAATGATCCAGAAATCATAGGTGCCCTCCATCTTTTAGATCAAGATTGCCATGATAATTCTGATAATCAGATTATTGAAAATTCCCCTTCTCCTCATTGTGATAACATAGGCAGCTGCAATGTGTCTCCTTGTCCCACCTCTTCTGAACATGATTTCAACACAATAATCAGTAACAAGATCAAGTCTGCTTACAAAAGTTAAAGTGTTATGCGATTTTCTATAAAATCTCTGCTTAAATGAGAGAAAAACTATATCAAATCTTTATCTGATAATGATAAAGGTCATTAGTTGGAATGCTTGAGGTGTTAACAACAACCCAACCTTGTCAAGGCTTAATTCTACGATTCTCAATGAAAGGGTTAATGTTATTGTTATCCAGGAACCTATGGCTAGAATTGACAAGATTGAGAATGTTGCTATGAGAATTGGTCTTTGTAACTTTGTGTCTAACTGCTCTAACAAGTTATGGATCTTCTGGTCTGAGGATGTTAACATTGTTGTTAACACTGATCATGACCAGTTTCTCCATATGGAAATCATGCACACTAACTTTACTTTTAATCTTACCTCTGTTTATGCCAAAAACCAAAGAGCTCTTCGTAAAGACCTCTGGACTCAGTTGGTGTCTATTGCTAGTGATACTAAGCCTTGGATGGTTGCTGGTGACTTCAATGCAATCACTTGTGTTGATGATCAACTTGGCTACTCCACCTTTGATGATGCTGGTACTGATGATTTTAATGATGCCATTAGGCTCTGCACCTTGAAGACGTTGGTTACGTTGGTTCCAAATACACATGGAGTAACAACAAGTGCTGGAAAAGATTAGACAGAGCTCTAATCAATACCAACATGATTTCTACTATGAATTGTATCCAGGTTTTTCACATTGTCAGAACCTGTTTTGACCATGCTTCCTTACTCATTACTATAGCTAATAATAACAATAACATTCCTCTATATAACAAATGCAATTTCAAATTTATAAATGCTTGGTCTAATGATCATGATTTCTTGAATGTAGTTAAGCTAAACTGGAACTCTTATTGCAAAGGTAATACCAACAATGTTTTCTGGTCCAAACTAAAGAGACTGAAAATTTATCTTAAAGAATGGAACATAAAACATTTTGGCAATATCTTCAATAAAGTAAAAGAGGCTACTAATGATGTTAAATGCAAGGAGGCTATTCATCAAAGGGAAAACAATATCATCTCCAAAGGCAACTTATCTAAAGCTAACAGTTATCTTATGCAAGCACTTAAGAATGAAGAAAGTTACTAAAGGAAAAAATGCTTCAATACTTGGTTGAATGAGAGCGATGGCAACACCAAGATGTATCATAATTACGTCTCTAAAAAGAGAAAGAAGAATTCTATCAATGGGATAAAGGATAATGACGTTTGGATCCAGAGTCATAATGAGATAGCTAAGTCTGCTAAATCGTATTTTAAGCAGGTTTTATCTAATTATCCATATAATTGCAATCATGACTTAATGCAGGATGCTCTTTTTAATAATATTCCTAACGTCGTCAATGATATGGACAACAATTCTATCCTAAAGCCTACTACCAAAGAGGAAGTGTGGTCTATTATCAGCACTATGAAGAATGATAGTGCTGCTGGCACTAATGGTTTCAACACATTCTTTCTTAAAGCTTGTTGGGAGATTATCTACTTAGATCTCTGCAATGCTCTTAATGCTTATCTTAAGGGCTATAGCATTCCTAAAGGTGTTTTTTCTAATGGGATTTGCCTTATTCCCAAAGGCCCTAATCCTATGAATTGGAGCAACTACGGGCCTATCATCCATTGCACCATTTTCAATAGACTCATATCTAGTTTAGTCAATAATAGAATTGTTGTTCTCCTCTCTAATATCATTTCTAATTCTTATGGTGCTTTTGTTAAACATAGACTAATTCATGAAAACATTCTTTTAACTAAAGAAATGATTCACAATATTAATAAAAAAACCCAACAAGGGCAATATTATGGTGCAGCTTGATATGTCAAAGGCATTTGGCAGATTGTCTCATGCCTTTGTTCTCAGAATCTTAAAATTCTTTGGCTTCTCTAACAACCTAATTATTTTTATTAAAGACATGATTTCTAATGATATGATATCTATCCTGATTAATGGCTCTAGTTTTGGTTACTTTCCTCGGAAGAATGAATTAAGACAAGGAGACCCTCTGTCTCCAAGTCTATTCATTCTTGCTGAGGAATCTCTTACTAGAGGCCTGTCTAAACTATTTAAGGACAATAAAAACATGAAATTCTATTTGAAATCAGGTTATACCTTATCTAGCCTGACGTTTGAAGATGATATTATCATCTTCACCAATAGCACTCCATCCAGAATTGACAAGCTGAGTAACCTGCTGGATCAATACCAATTAGCGTCTGGGCAAGTTATCAACAAGCAAAAAACCAAAATCATTACCTCTATGAAAACTCCCCAAACTTGCACTACCAGGCTGAAGCTGGCGATTGGGTTAAACGTTGACACTGCTCCATTCACCTATCTTGGCATCACCATTGCTACAAACAATAAAGGGAAGAATTATTCACCTTTACTTAAAATGATTCATATCAAAATTTATGATTTAGATATGAAACATTTGTCTTTTGGTGGCAGATTGTCTCTTATCAACAATGTTTTGCATCCCATTGTTTACTATTGGATGCATAACAGTGTCATTCCCAATTCTGTTATTAATAAAATTGAGCAATGTTTTAATAAATTTCTTTGGAGGTCCAACTTCAATGAAAAAGCTATCCATTAAACTTCTTGGAGCCACCTTTGCACGCCTTTTGAAGAAGGTGGCGTGAATATCAAAAGACTGGGTGATATTCAAAACACCTTCTCTCAAAAGCTCTGGTACATTTTTAGGAAAAATACTTGTCTCTGGGCTAATTTAATGCACCTTGCTTACAACCCTAACTCTCACCCTATTAATGCCAATTGTAAAAACACTGACTCCAGTTTTTAGAATAGGCTTTACTCTATCAAAGGTCAGGCTGAAAACAATGTGAAATGGCTTATTAGTGAGGGTTCTATTGATTTCTAGTATGATGAGTGGCATGACTTGCCACCTCTCATCAGGGACCATAGCTCTTATAGCTGATTTCTTCCTGTTAGTGTCAAATCCTTTTGGAAAGATAATGGTTGGGACAACCACACTCTTTCTAACTTTCTAACTCAGGAAAGAGTTAAACAAATCAACTGTTTCAAACTCAATCCTGACGAGAAAGACAAAATTGTTTGAAAGCTCTCAAATGATATCAATTTCAATACTAATTTAACTTGGGACAGTATGAGAAATAAACATAGCAAGTCTCTGTTTCAAAAAATAATTAGAATCACTTTATCCCCCAAAAATTTTCCTTTTTATGCTGGAAGCGGGTAAAAAACTATGCCCCAATTAATAGTATTCTTTCCAAAAAGGCATATTTACACTGTCTCCAAGTGCCAGTTTTGTTACAGTTGTGAAGAGAAAAACCATATTTTCGTTAACTAAAATTTTTCCTAGCACTTATGGAACTATTTTGGTTCCTTGTTCAAGATTCCTATAAGGCGTTTTATGACCCTCAACCTTGTGCTACATTGCTGGTTCTGGTTTGCTAACACTAAGTTTCATGTTACCCAGCTTGTCCCTCAGATAATCTGTTGGACAATATTGTATAACATAAACTTCTGCAAGTTTAATAATGCTCATGATAATTTTAACAATGCTATTGATTGTATTACCAGAATCATTTTGGGTATTGACTCAGCTAATAGAATGAGCTCTAAGCATTGGTATAATGTTGTGAGCGTAGGTGCTGCCCTAGGATGCAAAACTATCAACAATAGGAAAAGAAAACCTGCTTACCTGAGATGGATAGCTCCAAGCCCTGACAGATTAAAAATTAACGTTGACGATGCTTGCAGTTCTACTGGAGAGGCCAGCGGAGGCATCATTGTCAGAAACGAGAATGGTGACATCGTCATTGGCTCTGGGTGTCTCTTTGGCAATATAAACCCTCTTTAGGCCGAATGCAGAGCCCTCATTGAGGGTCTCATCCTCTGCAAGAGAAACAATTGGCAGAATGTTGATATAGAGTATGATTGCCTCTAATCAACATTCTTGCCTCTGGATCGGTTGTTCCCCTTCATCAACCAATGTTCGCTATTTGTCAAAGCCTAATCCAGTCCAGTATGACTCTCCGTCACATGTCAAGAAACCGGAATCTGGTTGCCGATTGCATTGCCAAATGGACTATTTCTGCTCGCCATGAACACACTTTTAAAGGATTCAACGCCCTGATTGCTTTACTGGCTATCACAACGCTGAAGAGCCTAGGAATCGGATACATCGATCCTGGGTAGGTCTGGCTTTCTCTCGGCCTAAATCGAAGTTGCGATTTATGGTGACGCTAAAGCTTTTTCCCATAGAGCTTTTTTTGTGAAGTGCTGATTAGCATTCTGTGGCGAAGACGTAGTTTAGGTTAAAGGCGATTTGGGAATTGACTAATTGTTAGGCTCTTACAATTTAGTCTTTGTTTCTCTTCTAGTTCTCCGTTAGAGAATCACATTTGTAAAACTCTCAATTTAGTAAAATATGTCTCATTTGCTTTAAAAAAAAAGTTTAGTTATAGTATTTTAAAATTCACTTTAATATAGATATTGCTTTTGAAAATAAATAGTTACAATTTCAATCAAGAGATATACTACAACAATTAATTGCCTGAGGCTTTTTTTGTTTATAGAAATATTAAATAAAATGTAAAAGTATGTAAGATCACTGGACATTCTCCTTAAATGAGAAAAACAATTACAGAAATGCATTGAAAGTACATAATACAATAGCTTCAACAAATAGAGAGAATACAGCTAAAATTCAGCTACTACAAATGAAATTGAAATAAATTTTGAAACTGCAGAATACAATAGCTTCAACAAATACAGAGACTACAACCAAACTTCGGCTACTACAAATGAAATTGAAATACTTAGTAATCAGACTATAACGTTAGCATTGTGAAGTTGTTATGATTGATACCATCTTTTGAAGAACCAATTCCCAACTTAATAAAACGATGGTCCAGAACTTAATCCAGACCCTGAATATTGGTGATGAATTTATCTAGAATATGCAGCTAATTTAAAATTTACCGTAACTACAACAGATTCGAAAGAATCACCAAAATATAGAGCGTCCAAACAAGATTTTGAGGAACTCATAAATAATATTCCAATGGAACTTCCGATGGAGACAGAAAAAGACCGTAAGGACTGAGACTAAATGCCTAGAGCAGACCCATGTACCAAAATCCACAAAACACCAAGGATAAATTACCGTAAACTACAGTGAGTCGGCCACATTCACCGGCTTCGGAGCCACCGAAAACCATCAGTGACCAACAAAATACTTCATATACAATATGTCGAGATATGAAATACTTACAGATGCGTGACCGCGAAACAGAAGGTGTCTAGACGTCAGAACAGATTCAAGAACCCGAGTATCCGAGAACGATTAGCGAATCAGACAACGAGAACCGAAAGAGGCTTCAATGCTCCAAATCTATTCGGTGATACCAGAAAAATCTAAGAACGGGAAACAAAAAAAAAACCTAGAGGAACCACCGCTAATAAAAACAAGTACTAGCAGGATGAGGAAAGACGAAGGAACGACACCGCCTGAGAGGAGCGATCAGAAGGCAACGAAGAACAACCGAACTACCTGAGAGGAGCGATCGGAAGGCAATAGAGAACAATACGAAACATGAGAAGAGTTGAGTAAAAATATCCTGGATGGAAAAAAGAGGCGGCGGGCGTGGAAAAGAAAAGAACGAGAAATTAGGGTTTCTAGAGAGAAAAGAGAGTTTCTCTCTATATAAACCCTTTTAGTGCTAACCTTCTACAGAGATTGCTCGAGGGTTTTCATCCCTTTAATATAGATATTAGATAGGACTAAAACGAGATCCAATTTTTTATATTGAGATCTCCAAACCGATGTTCTTTTAAAATGTGAAATAATTAAACTATCTTATCATATAAAAATTTCAATTTCAGCCATACATTCATTTCTATCCACCTTCTTTCATCTATCCACCCTTCTAACACTAACTCTAAAATTCACAATAAACACTCCAAATATGTTCCTTATTACGGATCTGAGTGACATTAATTATGATTTTAGCTGCAATGTCGATGATTTTTGTGCGGATGAGGAGAAGTCACTAACTGACCATCGAGAAACAGGAGTTTATGTAATATTTTTTTTGCTTTTTAACTTCCAGCATGGTTTCGCGCGTTGCGATGTGCATAAACACGCAAGAACACACGTGGATTGTGTAAAATCAAGCAAAAAAACACCTGAATTTACAAAAATCACTTGTACAATTCAGTCTGATTTTACCAAATCAATGCACGATTTCATACTAAATTTTACTAAATCAAGGTACGATTGATGCTGAATTTTGCGAATTCAAGACACTATTTCATTCGTGATTTTTCTCGATCCATTATAATTTTGTGCGTGCATTTGCATTTTTGTTGTTATTTGAATGTTTAAATACATGTAGGAACTTGTTTATAATTGAATCGGTTATTTCGTTGTTATTTTGAATAAAAAAACTTGTTGTTTATTGAATGAAATTTTTGTTTTTATATTAAATAAAATAATTTGTTGTTAATTGAATTATGTTTGAACTTGTTGGTAATTGAATGAATTACGATATTGTAGTAACTTGTTTTTATGCATTATGTAGCAACCATAACAACCACCATGTTCCATGGTCGATTACACTCGAATTTTTACTACGAAAAGCGTTTACACTAACTCTGAATTGGTTGCAAGAATTGATACAAAAAGCTTGACAATAAGACTCATTATTTTGGTCGATAAAGATGACGATGGTAGTAAAAACGGCAAAAATCCAAGGCTATATTTTTAGTTCGAAAGGCACGATGTCTACAAATCGAGGCCCAAACCGGGGATTGTGAAGAAGTGTCGAGAGTTTTCATCGAAAAAATGCAGTTGTTCGTTCATGTTAAGGAGAAATCCAGTCTTAGAATTACCCAGTTATTGGAACTTGGTAGTGGTAAAAGGGAAGCACAACCCCCAACCGTTTATACACTCAGATGGTGATTCAATGACCGCTAGGCTAAAAGCGGATGAGCAAGACTTTATTCGTAAACTCACAACAATCGGTTCTCGTCCAAGAGATATATACCATGGTTTGAAAAAGAGAATACGTAAAATGTATCTAGTGTGCATACGATCTGCAACATGCGTAAAAAATACCAATTAGTCAATATAACGGGAAAAACCCAAATGCAATACTTGTTTGGTAAGTTAAAATAACACAAGTACTACATTTTCTTGTACGCTAAGAAATGTTTTCCAAAATTGGACATGACAAATGAGTTTCTCAAATATATAAAGTGGTTGTCCATTCAGCGACGGTTGAAGAGTACACTAAAAACCTTGCGGAGTTACACCACGTCTACGCATTATGTTTGATGGTTATTGATTGTGTGAAACAATGGATAGACAATTATGGTGAAAAAATTCTAAATTTCCACACGAATAATTTTAAATATTTCGGCAATCGTAGTAGCAATCGGTGAGTTATATTATCATTTTTATAATCTAGTTTTTTAGATTACATATTAGAGTTATTATTAATCCAATCCTATGTTGTATGACGGAAAGTGCTCACTTAAGCCTAAAACGGGAAATCAGCATAAGTCTATGCACATTTGAACAATTTTGGGATAATGTGCATGCGTTGCTTCACATTCAACACTTTACAATTTTTGAATCATTCGAACGAAGTGAGTTTCGTTCTAGATATGCATCTTGGGAGCATATATTTATTGAATCTAAAGGTAAACATTCATGTACGACGTTAGAATTAATAGCCAAAAATCTAAAAATGGCCAAAGAATTATGGTTCACTCTCGCAAGGTGTGGTTATGTTATTAGGAAAACGCATAATTTACTGTGTACATATGATTTAGCTATGAACGAGAAACAGAGTATGGTGATTCAAAAGGATGAATTTGATATTTATTGGAGTACCTTGAAAATCAAACCTAAGTAAAACATTGGTACCGAAAATGAGCTTACGAGAAAACTATCCTTAATATATAGTACCATTCGCGTCTACGGTCCACATGTGCAAAATCATATCATAAATAAGATGATGCAAATCCTAGATCCTACAAGAAGTCCTGCGTTGGAACCTAAGGATTCGTTTATCGCTAAAGGTAGGAAAAAAATCGGTTCAGATAAATCAACTAAACAGAATCCATCCGAGTTTGAATAAAATGATAGTCTAGGCCCTTGCACTCCCAGTCCCACAGCTAGCACAACTGCCCCAGTAGCTAAAACATTTTAGTACCCAAAGACAAACCCAAATCGAAAGCCCAACCGAAAAAATAATAAGTGACACAATAAAAAAAATCGAATATGGGAAAATAATTTAACGGGTACGAGAGTTGGTTTCCCAACTACTTATACTACTATATAACTAACGTCGAAGCCGTTGCTCGTGGCGATAATTTTTTATTTCTCCCTGTAACATTATCGATATATACGAAAATGTAAATTCATAAGAACAAGTTAGACGATATTTAGTGAACGAATTGTACGGTCAACGTGGTTTATGGGAGATAGTTTTTGATGGTGAACGAAGTGTTGATAACCTATTATAAAAATAGAACTGTTTCAAAATGTACGAGAGTGGTAATAGACACTAGATGACTTTACCCGAATTTGGCTTAGTGATAGCTAGTCGGTATCAATGTATAATATACCACATATCTCTCCATCTTTCATACACATATATTTCTTTACGTGGCGTGTTACCTAGATCGTGTCCTACACTAGAAGTTGGTCCTGGCGTTGTTGTTATTTTGTTATTTCATTTTTAAACGTGCAAATATGAAAATCCATGCACGGTTGTGCGTGAAGACGTGTACATCAGCACGCAACTATGTGCGTGGATTTACACGTTTGCAAGTTCAAGAGTGTGTAAATGTTCTGGAAATTTTTAAAAAGTAGTTTTTAACTAAGTTTCTATGTGTAAAATGATACTCCAATATAGGTAATCATTAAGTAATTTCGTTACACAAACTTCATGGGAAAAAAATAAAAAACAAAAAAAATAAAATTTGACTTAATACAGGTGCATGCAAACTAAGATATATAAACGAACACAACGTAGGAGTCAATAAAAGATAACAACGAGAACTTAAATAAAATTTGAATGACTACTGATAAATTGAATCCATCTCTGCTTCCTCTCGCTTGCTTATTATTAAACAACAAACATTAGCCAGCTCTTTCTCCGTTAAACTGTCAAGGACCAAACATTTATAACGTTTAAATGCAACATGACTTTCTTCTCTGTTGAGGTTGAAAACCAAATGGACACATCGTTTGATTAGATTTCTCCACCTTTTTTCAACGCTTCTTGAAATATACGGTGGATGGATACCGTATAATTAGTACAATTGGCATACCATTTCCTGGTAGCATGAATAGAGCCGGAAGGGTTCACCCCTATATGTGCATCGTCGTGATGCGACTCATGATCGGTAAGTACGTTCCACAGGTTTTTCGGCATCCATGCTGTATAGGTCAATCTGGTACCATCCTCGTGACCTACAACACACTCGTTACCTCGCAAACTAGGGTCAATATTGCAAGACTCCCACTGATTCTAAGTGAATGCGTCCCAATAGTAAATGGTGTTTGCACGAGGAACCCTACTAGAACTTGTCAGAATAGGACGTCGCGGACCAAGTACAGGTATTCAAACTTTTAGCATAAAAATTGTGTAATGTCTAGCCTAAACCAACTATTAATCTGCAATGTTATACATAAAACAACCAATGCATTGAATACAGTAGCACAAATTCCAACCTACTGAATGTGCCACTGTTTAGCCACTCGTAATGGATAATATGCTTCGGCAATATCAAAAGACTTCAATATTTCATTTATCCAAGCTACGCTAGAAAACGCTCAAAGATGGCGTAAGTACGAGTACGACATGAACGATACCTACAAAAAATTGACAGAGGTTTAGAATGTAACAATAAAAAGTAAATTATAAGAATATTACGCAAATTAAAAATAAACATAACTATAACTTACATCGCAGTCGGTGAAGGTAGTGAGGTAATCATGAATACCATTTTGAGCTTATTGGCTTTGTCAAAATAGTGGATGCACACACTTGCACATCGTAGGAATAGGATACTGAATCGGGTGTATTGTGCAGAAGCAAAGTGGAGAAAATGATCATAAATCCAAGCTTCTAAAAGTCCAAGGAATCCAGACACGTCATAAGTGATGTGTAAGCAGTCCTTATCTAGCTGAAAATGCAACTAGTATTATTTGTGCCCAATTTACCTGATCGAACTACTGTATTCATCGATGAACTATAAGTAGTCGAGGTTTAATTTTTTGCCTAACGTGTTGGCTAGTATGGTACAACCAAACAAGTGTAACAGATAACCCCGATTAACTGGACGAACACCACTATCAGTGATGGCATCATCAGAAAACTCTGTTTCATAAAATGTCTTATTCAGCCATACGAGGTGAACGTGCCTCCTGCCTCCCTCTTTGTTTTCTTTTATTTTTTCCTCTAACTCCTCAACAGTGACTCCAAGCAGGCGCGCGTATGCTGCATTCCTTGCATCTTTGTATCAAGCTTAACGGTATCGCAGTTTACCCTAACCACTAGAAGACCCGTGATGACGTGCACATCATTCAATGTCACTATCATCTCACCGAAAGAAAAGGGGAATTTGTTGGTTTCAGGATGCTATCTCTCTAACAGCACCTCTAATAAATGTACGTTGGTAGCCCATCGTGCGAGACAGTCAACGATGGGTCCAAAACAAGTACCCATCACCTCATCACGAATGCGGGTTTGTTGCTCCGTAAGATCCCAACCACGATGAGTTTGGTACATAGCGTAACACCGCATATATACCCTCCCCTGCAAATAAATAAACAATATAAACCAATAACCAATATAAACCTAGACCAATGTAGTCAACCTAAACCTATAACTATAACCTAAACCAATGCCTTCAAACCTAAACCAATAACTATAACTATAACTTAAACCAATTCCTTCAAACCTAAACCAATGCATTCAACCTAAACCAATAAATTTAATAACCAAAAACCAATATAAACCAAAAACCAATCTAAACCAATAACCAACAAATTCAACCCTCTCGTTTAAATAAAAAATAAATATAAACCAATAACCAATATATTCCAATAACCAATATAAACCTAAACCAATGTATTCAACCTAAACCAATAACTATAGGCTGAACCAATGCATTCAACCTAGACCAATAACTAAAAACACTAACCATTATAGCACATAATTATAACCGTAACCACTAAAACACTTAAAAACGTACGTCATTTTTGAAGACGTTGTAAGGCTTGTGGTCATTCTGTGAGTGAAATATAAAGTACACGTCAACCACATACCAATTGAACCTAAAAAATTGTTGGTCCGTAGTTTGCCGACAAGTAACAGGCGCGACGTTCAAGTTTTGTCGTCGGTGGATTTGTGTGCTTCGTGACGACTGTCCATGTACTATCTCATCACCTGTGTCGGCGTTTGACCTACTAGGTGAGTTTCGCCGAGGAGGCATCCTATAATCACACACAAAGAGTTTAGCATAATTTTGATAAAACAATATAGAAAATGTAAATAGGTTCTAACAAACTAAAAAAAAATATAATTTCCCCAATGTTGAAGAAAAACTGCATTCTAACATGTACAAAATAAAACGGGGGTCAAAACATTAGACAAAACATGGCACATGTTAATTCACGATTGCACATGCCTGAATTGTGCAAAAATCGCGCATAAATTTAGCTCACCGACTTTCCACACACAGGTGGGTGCGTAGGAATCGTGCGTTCATCTGATAGTCCAAGGTACCAAAATCACATCCACATGCCTGAATTGTGCCAAAATCGCGCATAAATGATCATGCCCAAATAAAGGATAAAAAAATGATCATACCCAAATATAACCTTGGTTAAGAGTGTTTAACCGAGTCTTTATATTTTTATCAATTTTTATTTTCGTTGCATGTCTGAACTTGTAATGTGATAAAAAAACTATATGATCGAATCACACATTATTTGTTGAACCTGATAAAGATACAGATTATTAAGGACTTGAAACAACTAGAGAAAGTTGTTATAAGTAGTTTTATAAAGTTATTTGGTGGAGATATATATATCTATAAATGTAAGGGGGTATAATACAATTTTCCAAATTACGTAACTATGTTAATCGCCTAGCATACCTATAAATAGGACTGGGAGTTTTGAATTAATTGGATCATACATTCATTCTTCAACTGAGCTTTATTAATTGTTTGACCTTCTAAAACTTAATCATTCTTATTCTATCTCTAAAATTACTGATATAGCTCGATTCTTATATTAGAAACATCTTACACTTAATATTGGCGACAATAGTGGGAGAAAATAAGGTACATAGATTACAAATCTAAAATCAAAAATCATAAAACTCATAGTTAGTGATATTGATCATAGTAGAACCAGAGAAAATAAAAATTTATCATACAGTTCATTAAGAAATTGAGACACTAGTATTGGATGTGCACATGGAAGAAAGTCGAGGTAATAGTGAAGTTCCAAAGTAACGAGATCAATCTGATATTGAAAGTTGAATGAATCAATTGTTAGAAAAGAAAACTGTTCTAAATGATAAGTATGTTTGAAGAGAGCAACCAATTCAATAAGGTAGATTGAAATCCAAAGTACGTCCAGTTGAGGAGAAAGATGAATTGGGAAATCCATCTGATGAGTTTTATACGGTTTATCAAATTCGAAGTGATCGTAAAAAAGCCATTTTCAGTCAGATTGAGAACATCGTTCTTCGCAGAAAGAAAAGAATGATAAGCATCAATATATTTCATCCAGTTATAGTAAATTTTCCAGCTTGAATTTTGAGGATAATTTGAGTAAACAAAGGAAATACCAAAATTCTTCGAATGGAGAAGGAAGTCGGCATCGAAAATCAAGCAAAGAGTACATATTAAAGAATGATAGTAGGCCTTGAAATGAGAGGGACAACTTATAATGCGAGGGGAGACACAATATCCACTATGGACTGTTAATCCAGTGTTAGTTAAAAACATGAACGAAAAATGACGAATGTATGTTGACTTTACAGTTTTAAATCGTACATGTCCCAAATACCCATTTCTTGTTCGTCGAATAGATCACCTGATTGATTCAACGTTAATAAATAAAATTCCCTCTTTTGTGGTTGCATTTGTAGGTTTAATCAGATTCAGATATGTCCAAAGGATTATGAGAGTATTATGTTTATAACTGATCAAAGATTACATTCTTATAGAGTTATGTCATTTGGTCTGATAAATACATGGGCAACATACCAAATATTGGTGAAAAAGCATTTGATTCTCAGATTAAGAGAAACATAGAAGTTTAAATTGATGATATGCTCGTAAAAAGTCCAACAGATGGTGAACATTTAAAATATTAGGAGGAAACGTTTTTGAATTTAAGAGCCATTCAATTAAAGTCAAATTCATAGACGTGTACTATTGGTGTTAGATCAGGTAAGTTTTATTAATATATTATAAGTGAAAGGGAATAGAGTCTGATCCTGATCAGTTACAAGCTTTGGCATCAATAACATCACCTCAAACAATTAAAGAGGTGCAAATTTTAACAGGAAGGTTGGTTGCTTTTAATCGGTTTATCTATCGATTTTTTGACAAGTGTGCTTATTTTTTTCCAAGTTTTACAATGATGAAAAGAGTTTACGTAGATACTATAATTTTAAATGTTGTTTTCAAATATTAAAGAACATTTGTTGTCACCCGAAGTTTTATCTAAGCCTCGAATAAGAGATCTTATGTTTTTGTATATAGCAGTGTCAGATTTTCCTGTTAGTGTTGTGTTGATAAGCGAGGAAAATAGAACTTCTAAGCCAGGCTATTATGTGAGCAAAAGTTTGTTGGCATTATAGAAGAGATATTTGAGGCTTGAAAAATTAGTCTTAGTTTTGGTGGTGGCTGCTAGAAAAATGCACCCTTATTTTCAAGCTCATACAATTTTTGTTTGAACTTCTTTTCCACTAAAGAATGTACTACAATGACCAGATACTTCTCGTAGAATAACTAAATGGTTAGTTGAGTTGAGGGATTTTGATATAAATTTTGCTCATCGAACAACTATTAAACCTCAAGATTTAGAAGATTTTTTGGTTGAGTTTCATTCAAGTCGATTAGAAGAGGGGACAGCTAAAGATTTATTCCCATAAGCTTCAACATGGGTGGTTCGAACAGATGGTGGTTCTAGCATATTAAGGTCAAGCGCGGGGGTATAATTGATTAATCATTCTGGAGAAGCGTTGTATGAGCCTATCCGATTTGGATTTCATACACCAAATAATGAGGCTGAGTACGAGGTTGCATTAGCTGGATTAAGTATTGCAAGTATATGTGGGGAAAAAACAGTTCGATTAGAGACAAATTCACAGTTTGTGGCAAATCGTACAGCAGAAATATCATAAGGCAAGAAATATCAATTAGTCTTTTATCTTCGTGAACTTTGAGGGTTAACTCTTTTGTTTGATGAAGTGATTGTTGAGCATATAAATCGAGGAGATAACAACTGCTGATTCTTTAACAATCATAACATACACCGAAAAATATCCATGGATATTGTTACATGAAAGTCCTTCAATTTTGACAATATCAGAACACTATAAGTATTTCGAGAAGGTGTTTATCATTACAAAAATAGTTTGAGGCGACTGGTGATCTCAATTATTAAAATTCGTGCTTAAAGCTCGAGATGTTAAGTCAACTCAGAGTTTAAGGTATAAGGCTCATGGTTATACAATGTTAGATGAGGTGTTGTATAAGAAGTCTTTAAGTAGACCATTATTGCAATGTATGGGTAAGGAAGAATCTCTGAAATTTTATCCCAGCTACATGATGGGGGAAGGTTCAACTCATTGTGGATTTAAGTCTTCGAAGAGGAGGTTTTTGTTGGCAGGTTATTATTAGCCTTCGATTATGAGTGATGCTAGGAAATTGGTACGAGGCTGTGATACTTGTCAAATTAGTAAGAGGCTGTTGGCAGGTCATTTAAAACACTGCTCGAAGTGATAGTAATATTCAAAGTGCTACACGTTCATTTAAAGCACTGTTTGAAGTAATATTAATATTTGAAGTGCTACACGTCCATTTAAAGCACGTTTGAAGTAATAGTAATATTCGAAGTACTACACGTCCATTTAGAGCACTGTCCTAAGTGATATTAATATTTTAAGTGCTATACGTCCATTTAAAGCATTTTTCAAAGCAATAGTGATATTCGAGGTGTTATACGTTAATTTAAAACATTATTCAAAGTGATGGTAATATTCAAAATGTTATACGTTCATTTAAAACATTGTATGAAGTGATAGTAATATTCGAATTGCTAAACGTGTATTTAAAGCACTGCTCGAAGTAATGATAATATTCGAAATGCTAACGTTCATTTAAAGCATTGTCCGAAGTCGTAAGTATATTCGAAATACTAACATTTATTTAAAGTTTTATTCGAATTGATAATCGTATTCGAGGTGATAATATTCATTTAAAGAATTGTTCGAGGAGCTAAGTTATGTGGCAATGGAAATTCTACGTGATAACATTTAATTGAAGTATGGGTTGCTGAGAAATATTATGCAATACAAAATACAAGGCGATAAATTTTTGGAAAATAGAAGGAGGTGTTGTTACTTAGGAATTTTTCAGTCAAGCTAAATAAAAAGGAATTTCTCAGCCAAACAAAAATTAATCCAAGTGCCAAGTGTTTCAGCACTTCTGAGTGATAACATACAAATAACAAGAACATAGTAAAAACATAACAACAATCACCATAGATATTGTTGATTCAACAACACAAAAATTGTTATAATACAAATAACATTTTTTAATCCTCATTGTCTTCATCCATAGAATTTTTTGAGCTCCTCGCTGAGGAGCTTCCTTCTTGATCTGAGGCGTCTTCATCTTCCTCTGATTCAGTTGGAACGGGTTTGAAAGCTTCACTAAGGCACCCTTCTACGGAATTGATTTCCAAAAGTATGATAAATTTTCCTTTAGAAATGTCCCATGCAACTTATGGAGCAAAGTGATATTTGTTTTCTCTTCAGAATTTTTTGATAGCAACAAGGCTATCCAGCCCGCTTTGGGTCATTGCGGTTTTCACAACAAAGATTTTTTCTTCCCCGAAGTACAATATTATCTGGAAGGCCATACTGTCTTGTTAAATGTTCTGTATCAGACTGAGTGAAGTATTCGTATTGCACATTTTCAGTGCAAGAAGGAATCGGGAGGATCTTTTTTAGGTTCACGCTCAAGGTTACAGCAATGTCCTTAAGTAATTCGTCTGGTTCTTTCTTTTTCCTTACTTTTTTAATTTGAGTCAATGTTTTTCGAAATCTTGTCCTCGGATTCTGAGGCAGCAACACTTTCAGTGTTTTCAATATTAGAATCAGTTTCTATCCTCAATTATGATTCACCAACTTCTACAGTGGCTTCATCTCGCAGTTGAGGTGGGGCAGTGTCGCTAGTAGTGCCTCGTGAATTGGAAGGTGAATTTATTGTGTTTTGTTGGAGAGTGTCCAAAAAGTTACTTGTGACTCTTTGTTGGTCACAACCATCTCCTTCGACGGAGGAGAAGATGTAGGATTCTGTGAAGTATTGATTTCCTCAGAATTTCCCATGGCTACGGATGCGCTCTTTCGAGGAAGTTGTTTATGGTAAGGATGAGTCTCTGACTGAATTTGAGGTGTCTTTTTATGGTTGATTCGAGAAGGGTTTGTGTTATTAGCAAAAGATGTTTTTGGTGTTGCTTGAGAAGATTTACCTTGTGTTTTTTCGCGATTGACTCGAAGAGGGGTGAAAGCATTGATAGAATATAATTGTGTTGGATTTTGAGGTGATTTGGTTTTTTTTTGTTGTGGGGATTGCTGTGGGCAAGTTTCAGGAGTTAGGCTGGAGAAATTTTGATACCTAGAAGTATTTTGATTAGGATTGAAGAATCTGTATACAGTGGTATGAGTCAAAAGCTTGGGTGAATTATCTATCCCTCCTACCGCTAGATATTCAACAGCTCCTTTAGTAATATTGAAGTAATCGTAAAGGACAAAAATGGGTTTTTTATTTGTTATTAATTTTTTCATAAACTAAGATGAAGAAATATCTTCAAATTAGGTGAGATGAAGAAGATGAAAATGAATCGAAAAAGTTGATGTTTCAGATAAAGGTGGTAGTGAAGTGAAATCTTTCAGGCGGTTCTCTTCCTATTACTAGGATTTGTATGTGACAAAAAAATAAATATGGAGATAATATTTATAGACAAAGTAGTGAAAAAGAAAGTGAGAAAAGAAGGTGAAAATATAATAACGATGATATATTGAAAAATGAATCAGAAAACGGTTGTCTACTCTGAAGTAGAGTAATACGTGTAAATTGTCATACCTAATAGTACGCGTGCAACATACTAAGGGTACTCAACAAGTTTTTAGTTGTCACTAGAGAAATGATTGAAAAGGCCAAAAGACTACGTGTAAATTTGATGTAAACTTAGAAAGACTGTTTAAACATATGGGGTTATTTAAAGTATAATGATGAACAATTTTGATTCAAGGCGACTTAAAATATAACGATGAACATTTTTTATTCGAGGCGGCTTAACGAATAAGAATGGGAGTTTTGTATTTGAAGCAAATTAAAGTATGACCATTGACAGCAATGATCTCAAGTGACCACGAAGAATTTTAGTCTTTATTCAGTATTCTTCATAAGGACTATGGAGACTACTGATAATGATACATATTATTAGGGACTTAAAACAATTAGAGAAAAGTTTTTATAAGTAGTTTTATAAAGTTATTTGGAGGATATTTATATTAACCTTAAATATATGGGGCTAGAATGAAATTTTCCCAATTATGCAATTGTTAATCGCCTAACAAAACTATTAATATGACTGAGAGTTATGAATAAAAGGGACCGAACATTCATTCCTGAACTGAGCTTTATTAATTGTTTCTCTCTATATACAACTTAATCATTCCTATTCTTTCTCTATATTTACTAATATAATTCAATTCTTATATTAGAAATATCTTATACTTAACAGAACCGAGCTAGTAAACCAATTATGGTTGAAATCCTAAAAGTTTTAAGGCTTATTGTTCCTACTATTGTCTTGTTAAAACTCTCGTCGACCAAACTTTTCGGATTAGCTTAACAGAAGCATGTAGTATTTCATTAGCTTTATTTATTTTTTGGTAATTTATATTTAATAGGTAAAAAGTATAATCGGATTTGGATATGAGAAAAGCTTAAAAATTTACTTTTATATAGCCATTGTGACCCTCATAGTATTTTAAACCATGCAAAATGACTAAAACAAATAAATTGAACCCGATAGTAGTATTTCGATAAATTGAAATACTGATTATTTGCACAACTCAGTTGAAACGTAGCGTGGTCAAACTAGTCGAGGTATGAAGATCCATATGTGAGTTGTGTAAGGAATCAGACGTTTATTGGATTAAGTTACTGATTAGGCTTAAGGAATGAGGTTCAGACCATATAAAGACTCATATATTTGAGTGCACAAATTCATAATGAATTCTTCCTAAATTTGAAGTTTAAGTGGATAAACTCCAAATTATGTTATTCGACGGATCCCGAGAAAATGTGATCAATGGTTGCAAACAGAAATATATTAAACAAATAAATTGACAGCTGCAAATAAAGCCTTTTGTTCGAGAGTTACAACGATTTTCATGGCACCCTCGGCTTGTTAAAATTCTAAATTAGTTATCAATTGTCTTGATATGAGGGTTAAAAATTAGAAAGTTGAGCTAACGACTTTAAATTAAGCGTCTAAGGCCACCCAACGTGAGTATTTCTTTTCATTGATTTTATATTTACTAGTTTTATTTTCATTTAAATAATATCAATGAACAATGCTGTTATTTAACAGTGTGATGAATATTGTTCATCGTCGTAGCGACATATTTTTCACACGAGAAAAAAACCATTTTTTTAATTTTTGCATTTATTTTGTATTCATTCTATATTTTTATATTTGGGCTACGTAAACACTTTAATTTTTCTTGATTTTGCTAGTTATTAGTTGTTTTTTTATTTTTTTATGATTTTTTATTTATTTTGATACTGAATTCAAAATAAATACAAAAACAACAAGATTCATCTTTGAAAATCAGGTACCATTGTTCCATTGTCATGATCGTTTAATACTATATATTGTATAGTTTAAGATCCTAAGATTTTGATTTAACATAATGAACTAATATTTAACAATACAAACAAATAATTTCATGTTTAGACATTTATTTGATTATGTATATTATATTCTTTATGTCTAAAAATGATCATAAATTACACATGATTTTACATCAAATATTATTTTACATAAAAACTAATAGATTGAAATGAAAAAATTAGTTATCATATATGAAAATAAAAAATAAAATACAATAATTATTGTAAACTTTTATTAAATAACTAGATCTCGTGTCTAATCAACATAGTAATTCGCAAACAAAGAAAAAGATTTGTGTTAATCCTATATTGTGGCTTTTTTAGTTTTGTAGCCTAAGTTTTTGGTAATGAAGTTATTGATTCAACGCTCGTTAATGGATTAATTAACAAGCTTAATAAAACTAGACATGCCATATAAACAATTACATTTATTCTAATTTTACATGTCCTTTGGGGTGCCTTATCATATAGTGACCTAGGCCAACTGGTTTTGGGAGCATTGATTATCACATGGATATATATATATATATATATATATATATACACGGAAGTCGAGTATATGACTGCTAAATAAGCCATGAAGGAAGCTATTTGGCTGAAGATATTGTTGAGTGAACTAACTAGTGTTGACCAAGATGTGGTTTTGTTATGTGATAACACTAATGTACTTCATTTAATGAAAAATCCAAAGTTCCATGAGCAAACTAAAAATGTACAAACTAAGTTGCACTTTATCTGAGACATTGTGGAACAAAGAGAAAGTGAAGGTGGATAAGATTGATAACGAACAAAATTCTTTGGATCCTCTAACTAAAGTATTATCGATTTCAAAACTCATGAACTGCATGATACTCGTGCAAGACTAAGATGTAGGTGAGCTTGTCTCTAAAGAGTGGAACATTCCAGAGTTATTATAAGCTTAGATAGAGAATTACTAAGATTAGGCTAGAAGTAACTCGTAGCATAATGTTTTGTTTAAATCCGTCTTATATATTAATTAGATCTCATATATTAATTAGATATTCTACATTGGTTAAATTTTCATATTATTTATATCTTCTGTATTAATTAGATTTCTACATTAATTATATTCTTATTTAGTCTTCTATATTAATTAGATCTTCCATATTAATTAAAAATTCCTATTGATTTGGTCTTCTATATTAATTAGATGTCATATTGATTTGGTATTCTATATTAACTACAGTTCATATTAATTGAATCTTCTATATCAATTAGATTTTATATTAATTGGATCTTTTATATTGATTAGATTCCTTAGTTAATAGATTAGTATATCAGATTCATACTATAAATAGAATAATATAGTTTTTTTGCAAAGTGTGAGGAATAAAAATTACGTGCTACATATTTCCTAAGAAAGAGAAACTAACTCTATGTCTTTTTAAGAGATAAACAAGGTGAGAGATAAACATTAAAAGCAAAACAGGGTTTAGTGAATAACGTTATCTTTTATAACAAAAGAGTAACCGAATCATGTGTGTTAGGTAAGTGTTTTTGCAACCTTCTTATATATAAAAGAGTATATATTATTTGTGGACATATGATTTTTTCATATTCTAAACCACATTAGATATTGTCTTGTGTGTTTGGTTAAATATTCTTTATTTTATTTTATTTTCCTCACAATAGGTATAAATTATTTATAAATATGTTTATCAATTTAAAAGTTAAAAAATAGTATGCACATTTATAAAATTTAATTTAGTGTTCATCGTTAGGTTAATTTTATTTATTATGGAAACTTTTGCCTTTCATTATGGAATTAGTTTATAAGTTTCCTTTTTATTTACGACTCTTTTCTTCTAATAAAATCACGACTTATATTAGATTTCACACAAAAGAGTTGTTAAGTATTTGTTAGGACATAGAGTCTTCGAAGAGAATATTATACTTATGTTTTAGCGCTTACAATCGTGTTTTCCAATAATTCACATTGAAACTTAGTTCTTGTTAAGGATACACCTCCTCAACGCTTGATTGAAGGTGCTGCCGGCGTTCGAGTGATAGTCACACCGGCAGTAGAAGAGGCTTGAAGAAGAAGAGAAGTCAGCTAGGGTTTAGTCCCTAAGTGAACTGACTTCTCTTCACTTGTGAGCTGTTGGTTGGGCCGAACTCAAGGCCCATCGGGTCACCCACTGGACAAGGTCCATGACCCACTGCTAGTGACTCTCTCTAATATATCACACACTATTATGTTGTGCTGGTCCTAGTGACACCCTTGTACAAAATTAAACATCTCTTATTACTCTCTTATTTACAAGCCTGCCATTGTAACAATAAAGATTCCCTCACAGCCTGTACCAACTACCTATATATATGGTAGTGCTGTGAAGGTACAATTAAGGAAACAAATACAAAGAGAATAAAAAAATTTGTTACAATTCTCTCTCTTTTTTTCCTTTCTCCATAGCTGCTAAATCTTACTTGGTATCAGAGCTATCCAAGCCTTCAATGGCCAACATTGATTCACCATCCTTGAGAACTGACTCTCTTGGGTCTGTGCTCCCCATCAGCTTCTCCAGCAGCCAAAAGAACCTGAATCTGCACACAATGAACAGCCACAATAGTCACAACATCAGATTGGACAGAAATAACTATCTGCTTTGGAGGACTATGGTACTACCTATAGTCAAAGGAAACAAACTTGGAGGCTATATTACAGGAGACAAATCCTGTCCGGTCAGGTTCATCACTGACTCAGAAGGAAATGCAGTTGAAAGTCCTGATTATGAGGACTGGATGGCTAAAGATCAGCTACTCTTAGGCTGGATTTATTCAACAATGAGCGTAGCTGCTCAGTTAATAGAAGAGCAGACCTCAAAAGATCTCTGGGAAGCAGCAAGCAAACTCTCTGGCTCCCAAACAAGAGCCAGAATCACATACTTTAAGTCAGAGTTTCAAAGAACTCGTAAAGGTAACTTGTCAATGTTTGAGTATCTTAACAAGATGAAATCTATTTCTGATAACCTAATGCTTGCTGGTTGTGGTGTATCAATGGATGATCTGGTCACCCAAGTTCTTGCTGGGTTGGACTCAGACTACACACCTATTGTGGTTAGTCTGACAGACAAAGAGGATCTCTCTTGGTTGGACCTTCAAACTAGTCTGCTCACATTTGAGAGCAGACTTGAGCAACTATCAAATCTACAAAGCAGTGTGTCTAATCTTACTCTAGCATCTGCCAACTTCACTCAAAAGACTGATTTCAAACAACAGCAAAACAATAGCAGCTCACGAGGTTACTATGGTGGTAATAGAGGACAGAACAGAGGGTTTAGAGGAAGATCTAACTACTCAAACAACAACAGAAGCAGGGGACACTACTACCGAGGCAGATGAGGTAGATTCTCTCAAAATAAGCCCACTTGTCAAATCTGTAGTAGATTTGGTCATTCTGCCCCTGTCTGCTACTACAGAGATGACCCCTCTGTTATGGGCTCTACACCTACTGATCAAGCTAAGAGTGACACTGAACAAGCACCTACATCACTACTCAAGACAACACTGGTGATACTGCCTGGTTTGCTGACAGTGGAGCAAGCCATCATGTCACAGGAAATTCAGGTTTGCTGACTCAAAAATCAGAGTATTCAGGTAATAAGGGAGTACTAGTTGGTAGTGGTCAAAGATTGTCTATTAAACATATTAGGTCTGCCAATCTACAATCATTAACCAAAATACCTATCTCCTTATCTAATGTCCTACATGTTCCTTCAATAAACAAGAATCTAGTCTCTGTTTCTCAACTTACTAATAACAATAGTGTTTTTGTTGAATTTCATGATGGTGTTTGCTTTGTGAAGGACAAGATAACAGGGACTACTCTTCTCAGAGGGACATCTGAGAATGGACTCTACAGGTTGGAGAGCTACCCTAAGTTACAAGCAAACAAGGCTCTATATAGTTCACCACTAGTCTATGTTACTGAGTCTCAGTCTGTTGTTTCTAATTCCCTAAAGGATGGATGGCATAGTAACCTTGGACATCCATCACTAAACACTCTAAATCATGTTATGAAAACTTGTAATCTGAAAAACATTGAGAAAAATACACTAAGTTTTTGCGAGGCTTGCCAGTTGGGCAAGTCTCACAGTTTACCCTTTCCTTTATCCAATTCTCATGCTAGTAATATCTTAGATCTCATACATACTGATGTATGAGGTCCTTCTCCTATTCCATCTACAGAGGGTTACAGATTCTATGTAATTTTTCTTGATGACCACTCAAGATATACCTGGTTCTATCCTATGAAAACGAAAAGTCAGGTCTTTAATGCCTTTCAAAACTTCAAAAAACTTGTTAAAAAGCAATTTGAAAGATCTATCAAAGTGGTCCAAAGTGATTGGGGTGGGGAGTTTAGACCACTTCTTTCTTTAGCTCAGGAACAAGGCTTCATTCTTAGGAGGTTATGCCCTTACACATCACCCAAAAATGGAAGGGCTGAGCGCAAGCACAGACACCTAGTTGAGACTGGGTTGACACTGCTAGCTCAGTCCTTTTTACCCTACAAATACTGGTCTCACTCTTTTGACACTGCTACCTATCTGATCAACAAACTACCTACACCTGTTCTATCTAATAAGTCTCCCTATGAAGTTCTGTTTCATAAAACACCTAGCTATCTTACTCTCAAAACCTTTGGCTGTGCTTGCTATCCTTGTCTAAGGCCATATCAGTCACATAAATTCTAATTCCATTCAGCTAAGTGTGTCTTTCTTGGATACAGTCAGTATCACAAGGGGTATATTTGTTTAGGTTCAAATGGGAGGACATACATCTCTAGGAGTGTAGTCTTTAATGAAACTGAGTTTCCTTTTTCTCAGGGTTTCCCTAATGGTCAACATATTGAATCTGTTCCCAATTGCTCTTATGAGTCTTGGCTTCCCAGTTTGCCAAGTTTGCTTACAACTAGGGGTGACTCTCTGCCTACAGCTACATCAGGTGTTCTCTCTGGTCAGACAGCTCCCTTATCACCTACTCCTACTCAAGGTAACTCTCTCTCTCCAACTAACCAAACTATTTCTACACATTCACAATCTTTATCACGTAATCAGTCAAATTCCAAATCTACTTCCTACCATACATTGACTAACCAACAAATGACCCATTCCCATTCTACTGATCATCCTGACCATAGTAAGAGCTCACACACATATCAGTATCTTAATCCTAACCTATGTGTTTGCCTACCCATCTCCTCTACTACACCTACACAGTCCCTTTCTCTCAAACACAAAACTCACACCATGCACACTAGGTCTCAGGATGGTACACTAAAACCTCAAACCCCTTATGTTGGACACTTAACCACTACTGCTATGTCTATTCCTGAACCTACCAGGTACTCTGAAGCTGTCTCTAATCCTGATTGGGTCTCTACTATGCACACTGAATACAAGGCTCTTATGGCTAACAAGACCTGGTCTTTGGTTCCATGGTCTCCTGATCTAAACGTTGTTGGGTGCAAATGGGTTTTCAAGTTGAAGCATAATCTGGATGGGTCTGTTCAAAGGCATAAGGCTAGGTTGGTAGCCAAAGGGTTTCATTAAACCCATGCATTGATTTTTTTGAAACATGCAGTCCAGTCATAAAACCTTCTACTGTAAGACTTGTCTTGGCTCTTGCTGTATCCAAAGATTGGGAGGTACGTCAACTTGACATTAATAGTGCCTTCCTAAATGGGTTTCTGACTGAAGATGTCTACATGACTCAACCTGAGGGCTTTCAAGACTCTGTGCACCCCACACACGTGTGTAAATTGCACAAAGCCTTGTATGGGCTGAAGCAGGCACCAAGGGCCTGATACTCTAGGCTTAAGGATACTCTCTTGAGTTGGGGTTTTACCAATTCTAGGGCTGATTGCTCATTATTCTACTATGTGTCTAAGACTATCATCATTCTTATTCTAGTCTATGTTGACGACATCTTGGTCATAGGGTCACAAACAGACTGTTTAACACAGTTCATTCACAGACTTAATGCTCTATTTTCTCTCAATGATATGGGGCCACTTCACCTCTTCTTAGGCATCAAGCCGTACCGTGACCCCACTGGAATCTATCTAACTCAGCATCAATATATAGTGAACTTACTTGCTGCACAAGGGTTGTCCTTCTCCAAGCCCTGTCCAACACCCATGGCTGCTGGTGTCCCTTTGTCAAGCTCCTCTGGCACTCCTCTCACTGATCCTACATAATACAGAATCTTGTTAGGAGCACTTCAATATCTCACTCACACAAGGCATGACATTGCCTTTGCAATGAACAAGTTAAGTCAGTTTCAACAGAATCCACATACAACTCACTGGCAATCTCTAAAGAGGGTGTTGAGGTACTTATCTGGCTCCTGATAGCTTGGCCTTCACATTAAGCCTTGTAGTCACCTCCAGCTTCATGGTTTCTCCGATGCCGATTGGGCCTCCTCTCCAGATGACAGACGTAGCGTTGGTGCCTACTATGTCTATTTGGGCGATTCTCTGATTTCATGGTCTTCGAAGAAACAAAACGTCGTAGCTCGTTCTTCAACAGAATCGGAGTACAAGGCTCTTGCAAATATTTCGTCTGAACTGATGTGGTTGCGATCAGTCCTTTCAGAAATCAAACTTCCACCGTCTCCACCATCGATTCTGTGGTGCGATAATCTCGGGGCAAGCTCCCTTGCTTCCAATCCGGTGTTTCACGCACGAACGAAGCATATCGAGATGGATTTGCACTTCGTTCGTGATCAGGTTCTCCAGGGTCACCTTCAGGTCCGATACGTTCCTTCCCACGATCAGCTTGCCGATCTTCTGACTAAGCCTCTCACTCATGCACGCTTTCTCTTCTTGCGAGACAAACTCGATCTCTCAGATTCGCCCATTCGTTTGCGGGGGGGATGTTAAGGATACACCTCCTCAACGCTTGATTGAAGGTGCTGCCGGCGTTCGAGTGATAGTCACACCGGCAGTAGAAGAGGCTTGAAGAAGAAGAGAAGTCAGCTAGGGTTTAGTCCCTAAGTGAACTGACTTCTCTTCACTTGTGAGCTGTTGGTTGGGCCGAACTCAAGGCCCATCGGGTCACCCACTGGACAAGGTCTATGACCCACTGCTAGTGACTCTCTCTGATATATCACACGCTATTATGTTGTGCTGGTCCTAGTGACACCCTTGTACAAAATTAAACATCTCTTATTACTCTCTTATTTACAAGCCTGCCATTGTAACAATAAAGATTCCCTCACAGCCTGTACCAACTACCTATATATATGGTAGTGCTGTGAAGGTACAATTAAGGAAACAAATACAAAGAGAATAAAAAAATTTGTTACACATCTCTATCTCTCTTTTTCCTTCCTCCATAGCTGCTAAATCTTACTTGGTATCAGAGCTAAATCTCTTGATTCTTGATCGAGAGATAGAAACTAACGAATAGTTGTGTAAAACCATGCAATCCCCCGCATATTGATTTATTTTTTCGATGGAAACAAATTTTGCATCGGGATATGCTCTTTTAGGTTATATTATTGATAACAACATACAATTTGGATCTTTAGTTATCTTAAGTTGTGAACTATTTTTCATAGATCAAAGCATCTAACAAACAATTTACCCTGAATCAACAAATGTATGATCTAAAATACAGTAGTCGATCTCTTGATTCTTGATCGAGAGATGGAGACTAAGGAATAGTTGTGTAAAACCATATAATCCCCGCATATTGATTTATATATCATGTGTTCGGAAACGTATATTGTGTTTTGTTTTACTGTTTTATCCTTTAAATGGATTGTAGGAGATAAGCTTCTCTTCTACAGAGTCACGACATAACACAAGCTAATCACGAAAGATTCAAGTTGTATGCATTCGCATATGAAACCAGGGAAAAAATACATCAACACTTCCAAATAATACATTAACATCTCCAAATAATAGTTTAAAGAGAACAAGAGAATATACGAACCATTTCAAAGTTCTCCAGCTTAAAAAATCGTGGTTCGATCTCCAGAAAATCGCAAAAGCATACCCGAATAATCATCCATGGCTTCTTCAAAACAAATCACAACTGATCCTAACGCTAAATAAGCGTTATTTAGATTAACATAGACAAACATATATTTTATAATTAAAAAACATTGCACTCGAACCATAAGAATTATGTTTTGTAAAAAAGAAACATTGCAGTCTAACCACAAGAATATTTTTCAAAATAAAATAAGTGTATAAATTCAACTATGTGTTAGCTAGCTAGTCATATGGTATTGGGCTGGTAATGATAACGTTATTCATGAGCAAACCCGCATGCATAATATGGGTAGTGTATACTTGGGTATATATTAATTAGTATTTAAACGGCGTTGAGCTTCTGTAAACCTTTTAATTGAAGCCATAATATCGTACGTAGGAATCTATTATATGACTGTTTAAATGTATATTATAATGCTGCATGTAACTTATATTATTTGATTAACCTATTGCTTCCGCATTAAGACCCAAAGTATAGACTAGAATGCTTCCTTTTATCTTATTATAAATTGCCATTCCAATAAGATACTCAGAATGTAATAATATTGCCTGGGGTAGGTTTATTAGATTCAAAGGAAAAACGGAAGACCCAAGTAAATAATAACATGTAATATTTTGGTTGTTAAATAAAGTATTTAGATCCGTTTCGATATCTCTCGAGTATCTACTATACTGCAAAAAAAAAAAAAAATGAAGAAATATAAGTAAGCAGTAGTCACAGAAAACAAATTATTTTTTTTACTCTAGTGATTCACAATTGTTGGGCATTGGTATAAGATTGGTCTATAATAATACTATAGAACCAGAATCAGCCCTATAACTTAAATGAATGAGAAAAAATGAGTTGATATTACTCAATCAAACTTGTGAGTAACAATGAGTTTAAGTAAGTAATAAACTTTGTTTAGATAAGCAAGTCGAAGATGCCACCCTGTATGGCGCTGGAGTTCACGTTTAACAATAACATGCAAGGCTACGTAGTTGCTTCATTATGTAGTCTTCATGCAAACTACTGTACCCCTATTTGGGTATATAAAGCCCTAAACTGGAGCATATCATCATCAACTATTACATCAAAAATGGCAACAAAAAGTGCCTTATTTGGGCTCTTACTCCTCCTTGTTTGCTCCCTCTCTACGATTAATAACACAGCTGCTATAACATGCAAAGCACAACCTCCATTCCGGTGTAACATTACTGCTGCTTTTAATAGCACTGTATTCGGCAGCGACTTCATTTTCGGCGGAGCAACGTCTGCTTATCAGGTACTACTACTACTACTACTACAATTATTCTTATGTTTTGCTTTTTATGACCCTTATTATTAATTACCAATTAATCACCTGATGATTACTTTTTGTCTTTGTTTCATTCCCAAAGATTGAGGGTGCAGCCGGCAGAGGACTCAATATATGGGACACTTTTACCCACAGATATCCTGGTCTGCTCTCCAACTACAACTACAACTACAACTACAAATACTTAGACTAGACTAGACTACACTCCCTCTTTTTGTACTGCTCTTGCTCATTCGTACTAATCAGTGTTTTATACATGATCCCAAATTAATATGGTGAACAGAGAAGTCGGCGGATCGCAAAAGTGGAGACGTGGCCACGAACTCATCTTATCTCTACAAAGTACGTACGATAACATAATGTCTACCAATGATAGCATCTTATCATGATCTCTGTATACAATGAGTTGATCGGTTTTTGTCTATCTAATGTTTTTATAGGAAGATGTTGCTCTTTTGAAAAACATGGGAGTAAAAGGCTATAGGTTCTCAATCGCATGGTCGAGGGTGCTACCAAGTAAGATTAATAGCATTAATTGCCCACCTCCAAATCATTTCAAGATTATACATATAGCTCTACTTTTTTGCTAAGATTTATTACCATAATATTAATGATAAGATTATACACTTATTCCTTAATCTTGTTACTATAACAGGAGGAAGGCCGAGCAGAGGAGTGAACGAGAAAGGAGTTCAATACTATAATAATCTCATCAATGAACTCAAAGCAAACGGTGAACATAATATCATATTTTATTGTCCCCTACGTATGTCATTATTTTAAAAAATTATTGCTAACAAATTAATAATTAAATGTAGGCATCGAGCCATTTGTGACAATTTTCCACTGGGATCTACCTCAGTCTTTGGACGATGAGTATCGAGGTTTCTTAAGTCCCAAAATTGTGTAAGTGTTTTTGCTTGCTATAATGTTATTTGTGTTTAATTCCTGAATCGGTTCAAGAATGACAATGACGTACGTGTATATATGAAAATTGCTGTTTAATTAGGGACGATTACAAGAGTTTTGCGGAGCTTTGTTTCCAGAGGTTCGGAGATAGAGTAAAACATTGGATCACTTTGAACCAGCCTTATACTCATGCCATTAGAGGTCATGGAAGCGGAGCGGATGCACCCGGACGATGTTCTAACAGGTCACAATGTGACGAAGGTGATTCAGCGACTGAACCTTATTGGGTAACACACCACCAACTGCTTGCTCATGCCAGAGTTGTAGAGCTGTACAGAAACAACTTCCTGGTACGTACATTGATTCTCAAGGCATCTTCGTTAGTTTGCTACACTTTTATACTAATCTTGTGACTTACATATATGCAGCATCAAGGTGGCCAGATAGGAACTACACTAATTACCAGAGGCTTTTTACCTTATAACGAAAGTTCGCCAACTGACCAAGCGGCTGCTCAACGTGGAAGAGACTTCTTCCTGGGATGGTATACTAACACTATATTGATTTTGTCTAACAGTGGAAACTAAGGGAAATAAAGAAGTTCATTTTTAATTTGAACTCGAACTTGTTAATTCATCTTAGGTATATGGATCCATTAACCTTTGGAGACTACCCACAAGTGATGAAAGATATTGTGGGTATGAGATTACCCAAGTTCACAGATGAAGAATCAAGATTAGTGAAAGGATCATTTGATTTTCTTGGTTTGAATTATTATCTCACTCAATACACAAAGGACGATCCTACAATTTATGTTCCTCCCAGTGCCATTACTGATCCACATGTCAAAAACTCCTGTAAGTCCACTGTTACGTACATATACTTGTTTGTTTTAACAAAATTATGATTACACACAAAGAGCTAAATCTGTTTTACTTTCCCTTTGTTAGATGACCGCAATGGCGTCTTGATTGGACCCAAGGTACGAACCTAACTGTACTTGGATACTCATCCATCACACTTTGTATGTATGCCTAGTTAGATGATTCAAACTATGTTATTGTATTTTTTAATTTCCAGGCAGCCAACTTCTACTACTATCCGAAGGGGATGGAAGATATGTTAAACTACGTGAGAGTTAAATACAACAATCCGATAGTCTACATCACAGAAAATGGTACCGACACTATCTATATTCTTTTCTTTGGTGGATCATTTACATGTTTAAGCTGTTGCTAAATTACTAACTGCAATTCCGAATTCGGTAATATAGGATTTAGTGACGATGGCAATGCACCCCTTGCCACACTCCTAGACGATTATCCAAGGGTCGATTATCTCTGCAGTCATCTTTGTTTCCTCCGCTCTGCCATGGAGTAAGTGTTGCCTAACACCTACACATGATAAATGATAATGATATGATGATGTATACTCCACAATTACACCACTAACTTACTTCTTTCTTAATTTTTCAGGAGTGGCTCTAGAGTTAAAGGATACTTTCCGTGGTCATCTCAGGACAACTATGAGTTCAACTATGGCTTCACCATCCGATTTGGCTTGAACTATGTTGATTTCGAGCACCCTGAGGTTAGAACTCCTAAGAGATCAGCTAAGTGGTACGCCAAATTCCTCGGGACAAACATGCCGGCGTCCAAACATTAGAACTATATGATCCTCCTGTTGTGCATCACACGTCCTCAACACACAGATTTCCTATGTAACTTAATGATTTTCTAGCAACTATAAATAAATTAAGCAAGGTCTCTTGCTCTGTAAAATGTCATCTATGTATTCCATATATAAGAATCCAGATGCGATTCCACCTACGTTGTGAGCACAGTAATTACTATAAATATATAGTTTTGAAATAATAAAATGTACCTAACTGCAACCTAATTTTCACAGTTTTCAAAAGGCGGCATTGGACATTTATAATTTTTGAACATATCTCACTGAAGACTTCAATTTTCTTGGCCGACAGAAATAAAATTCTAACAACCTCGTTCTCTTAAAAGTATTAAATCAAATTTAATTAACAAGCATAATGAGATAATCTGGTTCATCTCTTTATGTTCACACCAGATACATATATCAGCAAGGGATTTATCGACTATATAATTTGTTACAAAGCTACTCATCCTATAACCTGGTTATACAGAATTTGTAAAAGCATTAAGGAGAAGCCTAACAAATCAATGATTTTGTTTTGTCAGAATAGTTTTATCATTTCAGTCGGTCGTAAAATATGCAACTTTTCGAGGAATGGCGATCATGCTTAAAGTTGAATATAGTTGGTAATATTATTCCATTTCCGGATAAATTTATGAAAGTCTTGTAAACAATCTCTAATTGAAATTATTTTTGTGGTTCTCTAAAAATTCCAATTGGATAAATTCATAGGTAGGTTTATGGAACAGAGAAAAGGAAATACTGTATGCGACCTCTTTTTTCAACAGAACCCAATCTTTAAGTATTTCTACCAATATAATTGGTTTGACACTTAGGGTACTTAGGGCCCGTAAGTTACAACGGAAATTAAATTTTGAATGAAAATGCCAAAAAATTTGAAAGTTTGTTGACCCTAGCCCAGGGGTCCGGCCCTTGATCTTGTTAATCATGATATAATCTAACAAGCGTGCACTCCGCACTCTACGACTTGTTCGATAATGTATCATGATTAAATCGAACTACTAGTCGATCCAATTACACTAATATATCTAACAATCTCCCCCCGTTTTTGTGTAATTCATGATCAACTACATGAAATCACAACAATTAACAAATTTTGGATAAATGAAATATCGTAACGATTGAATTTCACATTAGTATATTACACATTCCAAATATTCGAATATCAAGGTATCACTAAGGATTGAACCTTTATTATTCATAATGAATACATGAAGATAATATACACATAAATTTACATTCTCACTTGTTCTTACTTGACATTATCTTTTACTATCATTGTATCCTTATCATTTTTAAGCATATCATAGCCAAGTCCTAGCTTCTTGAAGTGGCTAAACTTCATGCTAAAATTAGGTAGCTCTTTTCCTCTTCCACCTACATATGCAACTATTGAAAAAAAACTATTAAGAAGATACCATGGGATGATACTATAAATGCGTTCCAATCGTTATATGTTAAGATTTCCAGATTGAATGCAACACATAATGTCCTATTAGATGAGAATTGTGTATCTTAACATGAGAGATTTCAGATGGACTTTAATCACATCCCAATAGCTGATTTGTGCACAAGATCTTTACTTAACCATTTGGTTAAATGATTGGCTAAATTATATTGAGTTCTCACAAACACTACTGAGTTAACATCATGCATGATGCTCTCACGAATCATATTGTATCTAACATCTAAGTGTCTAGACCTGACTTTGTAGAAGTTTAGGTAGAATTTTAAGACTATGATCTATAGGTGAGCTACCCGGAGAATAATCCTTATGATTAAATTTATTCAGTATTTTCTCAATATAGTGAGATTAAAAAATCGATATATTATTGTTTTTTCGCTTGATTATTATATCAAGAATTATTTTAGCTTCCCCAAAATCCTTCATCTCAAAATTACATGATAAGAATTTCTTTGTTTCATCAACCTGATTTTGGTCAGTACCAAAACTCAACATATCGTCAACATATAGACAAAATCATAAGTCCTTTGCCGGAATTATAAAATTTGTTATATACACATTTGTCCGCTTGATTAAGAATAAAGAAATTAGACAATATCATATTATCAATTTTTTATGCCAATCTTTTGGTGCATGTTTTCAGAGGGAGGTTTATGGAAAAGAGAAAAGGAAATACTGTATGCGACCTCTTTTTTCAACAGAACCCAATCTTTAAGTATTTCGACCAATATAATTGGTTTGACACTTAGGATACTTAGGGCCCATAAGTTACAAAATAATTTTGGAAGGAAACATTAATATTTAACATAAACATACCATTACATTACACAAATATCTGAATCCCATAAATACGTCATATTTTGACAATACATACTTTCCACTTTCGTACACTTGTTCGAAACCACAATTGTTTTAAACAACACCATATAAAATATTTTTTCGAATCCCAGGAACATACAATATGTTGTTTAATAATATATAGTATCCAACATTCCTAGTCTTTTAATTGGTTCAGTTGCAAAATTTCCCAACTTAAGTGAAGATCTATCTTCAATCAGTTGAAAATTATTGAACGGTCGAAGATCATTACATACATGACTTGTTTCTCTCGAATCAATCAACCATGCAATATCGTCATCCTGCACATAAAATGCCTCAAATATAAGAGAATTATAATTCTTACCGAAATTAAAATTCTGAAATAAAATCTAACCTTGTTGCTTTTCAGGATGGTTAGATCCACTTGAACCAGCATTGTTTCCACTTGGACCAACATTGTTCCCAATTGGACCAACATTATGTTTTCCTTTTCCAACTCGCCAATCCCTCCTAAAGTGACAGGGTTTGCCACATTTCCATCGTGTTATTTTAGGTTTTTTGTTAGAATAATTGTTGTTCTTATCGTTTCCCTTAAACTTTTGTTTATTCTTTTTATCTATATTTGCATTCTTCAATAATCCGTTGTTTTCAGCCATATATATAGATAGGTTTCCCACTTGGTTTTAACCCTTAGGATTATTGATTTCATCTTGAGCCCTTAGAGACTCTTCAATCTTAAAATGACTACCAAGTTCGATTAACATCATTTCTTCCTTGTTGTGTTTCAGAGTGTGTTTAAAATCATTCCATTCAGGAGGCAATTTAATAGTAACATAAGACACAGAAACACATTCATCCATTTCATAATTTGTTGAACGAATTGACCCAAAATTCTAAGTAATTCATGATATCGTCCCATCACGGGTCGATAATCAACCATTTTGTAATTAATGAAATTACTGACCATTAACTTCCTACTATAAGCATATTCTGCCATATATTTTGATTCAGAGGAATCCTATAATTCTTTTGTAGATTCAAAATTTTGGTATACATCAAACAAAATATCAGACATACCGTTTAATATATGGTCGCGACAAATGTAATCATCATTCTCCCACTTGGTCTGCCTCCTTGTGTGTTCCACCGTTTCATTCTTAATGATCTCCAGGCATGAGTGATCAGGACATAAACAACCTTGAGGGTAGTCAACATAAAATGCATCTTTTTCTTCCATCGTCTGAAATCATGTCCTTTGAACTTGTCCATTTTAAGGAATTTATTTGTCATCTCCTTCGCTGATTCTCCTCCGTTCATCATCTCTATCTTCATAAACAATAATAGATAGTTTCAATTATATATTGGTAATATGATTTGATTTTCGGATAAATTTATGAAGTCTTGTAAATAATTTCTAATTCAAATTAATTTTGGGGCTCTCCAAATATTCCAGTTTGATAAAATTAGAGAGATATTTATCGAACAAAGAAAATAAAATATTGTATGTGATCTCTTTATTCAACAAATGCCGAATCTTTGAGTATATCGACCAATAAAATCAGTTTGACAGTTAGGGTAGTTATGGTGTATAAATTATAACGAGAATTAAATTTTAAATGAAAACTCCATAAAACTTGAAATTATGTTGACCCCAACCAGGGGCTCTACCCCTTGGACCTCGCCAAGAGCTCTGCCTTTTGACCCCGTTAATCATCATATAATCTAGCAAGCGTGCACTTCGCACTCTATGACTTGTTTGATAATGTATCATGATTAAATTGGCCGACTAGTCGATCCAATTACACTAAAATATCTAACAAATACTACAAGAAGGATTATCATATGGTTGATATCATCACAAAGTCACAGATTACACAAGCTTTAAAAAATGTTGAAAGCTTCAATGTTATGATCAATCTTAATTAAAGGAGTATTTTCGGCACAAAATTAGATTAATCTTGCACAATAAAGAAGTTACAAAATTGATGGTATGAGTTACAAACTGAATACTCGTTTAATATAGATGTTACAAAATACAAACTTGAACATATTCTCCAATTTGCAATGTAAATTAATATAAAAAATGTAAGAAAAACAAAAATAAATAGTTTTGTTCTCTATTGTATTGTTCTTAGTTATTTTCTCTAAAATATCACTTTAACTCCAACAAATTGATATCAAAGCTTGATTTGTTAAATATAAAATATTACCTTCTTATTTCAGTCGTTCTTCAATTAACCAAAGAAAATTATAGCATCTGGGGTATTCAAATAAAATCTCTTCTATGATCTTAAGAAGAATTAAATATTGTTGAAGATTGGTACAATGAAGCAAAAGATGAAGTCAATGACGAATTAACACCAACTCAAAAAGAGCCTCTAAAAATCAACAAGTTATGTTTTGGATATATTAAGAATTTAAATCATATGAAGCAGTTTGGGGAAAATTTGTTTGGATCACTTCGGCAAAGCAAGCATGTGATATTTTGGAGAGTTCATTCAAATGAGATAAAAATGTGCAAGCATATGATTGCAAAATTTTCGAGGGGAGTTTACAGTATTCATAGATATAATACGAATTTCTTTTTTTATTATTATTCATTGATGTTTTCTATACTTAACATATTTTTTCAGTTTGTTTATATGTTGTCTGTTACTTTTTTTTATTATGCTCAATATGAAATAAAAAAAATTATGCTTTGAGGTCTTAGAACATCTGTTTATACTTTTATTTATGAATTAGACCTTCTATTTTATTTTTTATTCTCAAAATATTTTTTAGAATTAGTATTAATTTTAATGGTTTCAATTTCCTACGAGGTTAATTGAACGATATTAGATTTAGGTTGAGACCGAGAGGTAAAATATACTTCTGATCTATCCTAATACCACTGAGTTTAATGAGTAGAACAGTACAACCATGACCTAGTGAATTCTAAACTAGGTTCTTAGATTATCTAACTTAATTTTATGAGGTAAGGGACTAGAGATATAACGAGCCATACAAGAAGACTAGTTGTGTGAGATCGAGATATGATCACAACATTCTGAAAGAGAACATGACTTTGCAAGGATTATGTTTAGCTTAAATTTATGAAAATATTAAAATTTCAAGTTAAATTATATATACATGTTCAAAAAGATCCTCGAAGAGATTCATCTAATTATTTACAAGTTATAATTGAAATTGTATTTTATTTTATTTTCTTAAATTTGTTTTCTTTCATCAGCTCTCGATCTTACATATCACATAATAATTCTTTCCTTTTTGTTTTCTTTCTATTAATTAGTAATTATATTATCTTAGATTTTTCTAGTTCCAAAACTATTCAAAGATATTACGAGAGTTATATTCTAAAAAGAGAGACGCATAACTTCTAAAGAGATAAGTTGTCAAAACTAGTAACACTGTAATAATTGTTAACTCTTTTCCACACAATAAATAAATAAATCGATTTATATAATAATGATGATAGGCCCAAAAACGACGTGGTTGGTTCATTTATAGCTATTCCACCTCATTATTCTACTACATATTTGTTCTTTATTATATAAGATACCTTTAATGTTACACATTTGTTGGATTATATCATAAAGTAAATATTGGTCCCAGAGATAACCAGTTAGATATATGGGTCGGATATTACCTATATTTATTAGTAGCCCCCTAGTACTTGGAAAAATGTACGAGGAATGACTATCTCGGGCGCAACCTAGGACCCCTCAAAGTTGTGCTAATTCCTATGATCCAAAGTGAATTGGATTGATCAGTCAGATCGGCTTATGTTCTGATGACTTCACCCAAAGTTATATTTGTTCTTGTAAACGTTTCACCTAGCCACTCAACCTATAACATAGGGCCTGAATATTAAATATCGAAGATTTATTAAGTAATAACCTTTTCACTTTCCTATGTGCACACCAACCTTTCCACTACCCTAGATAAAGTGACCATTTAGTCTTAAGAAATCTCTCGATAAATATATTTTCCCCTTCTACCAATCTTCATTCACAATTATTTCTAGAGAGAGAGAAAAATTTTCACCATCGACAAAAAAACATACATGGTCAAGAAACCACCACAGAGTTTGCTTTGATGCTCTTACTAAGAAATCCTTTTATCCTCATCAAGATAGTAATTTTCAATAAAAAAATAAGTTTATTGCTCTATACTTGTTTTCAATAGCTAAACATACTAAATGAAAGAGAGTTGTTGGGATCGTAGAGGAGGAGCATGTGACCTTATCAATTTATCAAAACATCCACTACGGAGCTTTCCCACCAAAGAAGAAACAACCAACACCTGCTAATCCTTCGAATCCTAACACTTATTCCACAGTTCCCAACCCTCACTCCCTCGGTGGGACTAGTTCTCAATGTGATAAGGGTGACTTTACATTGTGAGGAAAATATATCTATTTGACCAGCTATCTTCTGATGGGTCATACTGCTGGTGAAAACGTAAAGTCAAATAAATAAAACGAAATAGAACCCAAGAGAACATACTCTCCTCACCCAAATGAGAAACTGTACAAGAAATTTAAAATTTCTACACGGATAAATATCCAGTTGAAAGATCTTTGAAGGCTAGACATAAAAATCTAATAATATCGTGAGAGTGTACCTCATATCTTACTAGACCTTAGAAAGTGCCCATCGAATCGTTACATGTTGTACCATCATAGAGAAAGAACAGATGCAATTGGTTGATGAACAAACTTAAGAAACTGAATGACAAAACACCGCTCGTTCTAACCTGGGTGAGTTAAATACTCAAGAAAATGTTGAGGTCCAACACCGAGAACCCAAGGGTTAAACCAAAGCGAAGAAAAATAAAATCCAAAAACAAATAAGAGAAAATATGTAGTCAAACTTTCTTTAGAGGTAGTTGTTGTTCTCAAGAATAACCTTTGTGGGGCTGATAATGAGCATCTTATCACTCTCTTCAACGTGAAGTACCAATATTTTTTAGAATCCGAAGAAAAGAAGCTTCGAGGCCAATGGGGAATCCCTGGTGCTGTCATTATTTGGTTCTCTAGATGGGAGAGACCCTTTTATCCACTAAAGACCATGAGCTTGTAGTCTTTATAAAAATATTGAACTCGGGGCTTCGATTCCCCTTGGACCCCGCCATGGTAAGATTCTTCCAACTGGTGGAACTATGTCGCAGCTAAGCTAGTTTGAACCTATGGTTCACACTTATGGCTTGCATTATGGCCTCAAGGCTCTTTTGGATCGGATTTATGATGGAGTAGTTTGTTGGTTTGACGACTTTTTCGAGGAATCCTTACATCCCTTTCTAAACTCACAGTGGGAAATAAATTTAAATTCGTTAAAGATCTCCTAGAAGCTAAAAAGAAGTAGAAACAGAGGTTATTTTTCATCTCATGTTTATAGGGTAATAAGGTGGAGCCTTCACATAATAGTCCCCATTGTCTCTCCTTGAAATGGAAAAACACAACTAACCTATCTCTCTGGATTAAAATCCACTTTTAGAGGTTGGATCAGAAGAAAACTCTATCTCTAGACCAACTTATGACTCCTTCAAACAAAGCTAAGATGATGTAGAGCTTGGAGGTTGCAAATGCACTGGTGTTTCGCCCTGTTCTCTATGGGAAATACTAAGGAGCCGCAGAATGAAAAAAACATAACAGGGCTGCTTTTAAGAAGAACTAACAATTGATGAAAGCTACTTCCATTGACCCAACATATATTAATGTTTTAATTGAGGTTCATTAACCAAAAGGGTCACAAAAGAATCATTTTTTGAATAAGAAACACAAACGGTTTCCCTAAAACAATGATAGGGAAAGGGGGAATAGGGTAATTTTCCTTTTTTGGAGCGGATAGTCGTTGTTGAATAAGAAAACTTGTCCAACCACTCTCATATGCAAGATCAGAGCTTTACCATACTGAAAGAAGAAGAAGCGTTCTCGGATGGCTAGAGGTTAGATGACTAATATTTCAAAGATAGTCAGCTAGACCCTTCATTAGGGAATTAACAAGGTACTCCTAATTATGATGATCAACGCTTCGAATTTTACGAGAACGATGTACTTGCGAGACGCTAGGGTGAAGTCTACCATGATCCTTGATATACATGAATAATTTCCATACTTGAACTTAAAAGGTTATTGGGGTATGGTTCCTGAAAAGTACCGCCCCGCAGGCATCTCCCTGCGAGATAACAAAGAGCCATCCTGCACGGACTCATCTATTGAACCCAATGAATCTATAAGTGAGAACTTAAATAGAGGGAGTCCCTCATATAGTTCCCCCATAAAAATATTTCGATAAGGCTCCTGAAATAGATTAAAATTAATTATATCCTTGTATGGACCTAACATTTTGTTATCCATATATTTCTCAATCGTAACTATTTCGTTCGATTTTTTTATCTTGTACCTTTATTTTATCAGCATGGAATCATGCCTTCAGAGTTTTCCTTAGTTGGTGGTTATTGGTGTCTAACTGGTTTCTGAAGTGATCAACAAGATCTAAAATATAAAAAATTATCAAATGTTAACCAACTTACATTGGAAACCCCTCGGATCCAAAATATAAAAGTTATTTACTGTTGACTAACTTACGTTGGAAGATCCCTCACATAAAAAATATAATAGTTATCTAATGTTATCTTTTTAAGATACTTCATATCCAAAATATAAAATCTATCTAATGTTGAATAACTTATGTTGGTATTTCTCGTATCCAGAACATAAAAGTTATCTAATGTTGATCAGCTTTCATTGGAAGATCCCTCGGATCCATAATAGAAAATTTATCTAATGTTGACCAACTTACGTTAGAAGATCCCTCAGATCTAAAATATAAAATTATTCTCCTCGAATCCTGCAAAATATATAAGGCACAAAAGACTTGTGTTTATTAGCCGATTCTGTAGGCATCTAGTTAAAACCTTGCTGCACCACATGGGTAGGAAACAGTATGCCACGGGTTATTACATAAGTTTTAAAAACAAAGTTGTACGATTTGTTTATATTCACTCTAAATAAACTGTTAGATGCTCAATATCTCGTGGGTGCCAAAGCGTTTTTCTCTCTTTATTTTTCAACCGATAAGTCTTTGGCTTTACTTTCTCAGTTATCATTACGGCCCTTCCTAGTTTGATCCCAATTTTGCGAGCCTTTTGCTAATGGTGTGCGAGAAAAAATTCCTTAAAATCATATCCACCACTTTAAATTCTCATCGTCCTACTTCTCATCAACGTCTAATAATGTAAAAAATTTAGGTGTGCTCACATTCTTTAATTTCAATTATATGAAGTTCGGCCCATCTTCCTTCATCATTATATTTTTTGGAATAATTCACGACATGATACGAAGGTAAAGTGGTTCGAAAAAAGTTGCAATGTCTATCGCGTAAACCAGAGCAAAGGGTGATTCTTGGACCACAGTATGTGGTGGTTAGGTAGGCTGATATACTCCTTGGAGATAGTTTGGCCACTTTCCAGATGCACCCTCTAAATTATTTTGGAGGCATTCGAGGATAGTTATGTTTGTGACTTCTACTTGTCTATTGGCTTGTGATTGAAAATGTGCTGAGGAACACTGTTGTATGCCTCAGGAAGGGGAAAGAGCTTTCATGTCATTGTTGTCGAACTATAGACAATTACACATTGTAAGTCTCCTCAAAACACCGAAGCGACAACATATGTTAGATAAGATCAATTTGATCACATCTTTTTTCTTCATCCCGGACAATGGTTCGACTTCCACCCACTTGGAAAAATAATACACTACAACTATAATCATTTGTCGTCCACCGAAATCTATTGGTAACGGTCCGACCAGATCTAAACCCCATTGATCAAATGGTGGCAATTTGGAAATAGGTTGAAGCGGATGTATTGGCATATGTATGGTATTGGAAAATCGGTGGTAAGTATCACATATTTGTTTCCAATTATCTAGCGTCGGCCACAATTAAGGGCTAATAATATCATGTTAGTATAACTATTCATGTTAATGATTTATAGCCACAATGCGTTGATCATTCACCATCGTAAAACTCAAATAATATCATTTGTGATTCATTCTCTTCGAGGCAACAAAATAAAGGTCTACTTAGTGATTTCTTGTACAAGAAATCCCCAAGGACTGTGAACCCATATGCCCTAAAATGTAACTTATTTTTCAATGCTTAATTGATTGGTAGAAACTCATTAACAAAAAATTATTTGACGTCACACCTCTAATCCCTATCTTTACTTATCAAAATTTAAAAATCTTCTTTTATTCCCTGAATTTGCTCGGAATTATTTTATTATTAAAGGAATCTCTTGCATATGTATCCACCGGTAGCCTTCTTAATACGTTGCAGTTGTTTTAGAATCATCAATATAATTTTCATCCTTTTGGACATGGTCATACTTGACATTTTTAAATAATATTGTTACACATTTAAAGGCATTTAAGTATTTCATTAGATTATATTTTGTAGACTCAGATTGTCCCACTGTATGATCCACTTAAAGTTATGACTCACTTACCAATATAACTCTCTTAGCACCACAAATTTGAGTGAGTCGTAACCCTACCAAAGTGGTTTCGCATTCTATTTTTTTATTTGACATTTTAAAGCCAAAACGTATTACATAGTACATCACTTCTCCCGTCGGGGTATCAACTGAACCCTTACTCCACAACTCGAAGTGCTTAACCCCCCATGAGTCTAAATGGTCCACTCAGCTTTTAGCTCTTCATGATCTGTTTCCATCTCTGGCCGTTCGAAATGAAATTCAACAAAATAATCAGCCAAGTCCTGGGTTTTGGTTGTCGTTTGAGGCACCAAATTAATAATATAGTCCCCCAAGTCGATAGACCACTTTCTCAATCGCCTTGATACGTTGGGTTTCTGCACTATAGTTTTCAAGAGAAAATAAGTTTGTACCATGATTGAGTGTGCCTGAAAGTAAGGTCTCGTTTTCCAAACTGCTGTAATTAAAGTGAGAGAAGTTTTTTCCAATTTCAAGTATTTGTTTCTGCATTCAACAAACTCTTACTCACATAGTACAGGGGCCGATGGAAGTTAACAAAGAGCTCGTATTAATACAGCACTCACAACCTAATCTAATACCACTACATAAATTACTAATCTCTCTCAAGCATTTGGCTTTGTTAAGATATCTAGAGAGGATAAGAACTCTTTTATTCTAGTAAAAGCTTCCACATTATAGAGTCCAATTAAAACAGCTTGCATGTATCAATAGTTGAAAGATATGAGCACATTTATCTGAATATCTGAATACGAATCTTTTCCTACCATGACAAGATCCTTTTCTAACAAAGTCAATGGGCCCGACTGAAAATAATAAGTCCAGCCGAGGTCGGGACGATTAGGGGAAAATCTATTGATTAGCAGGCATACGATATACTCGACCTTTGGTGAGCGATTTGTTAGCATCAAGCCAGAACAATTCGTCACAAGATGTCAGGCAACAAGGCACCATGATACATCGACCCTAAATACGTTTTCGTCGGGGACATGAAGGGTCGACCCCAATACTTATAGTATAGTCCTCATTCGTTCTCTCTCACAATGACTAAGAGGGCTACTGATGAGGGCACAAATGTTTCGGACCTAATCGGGTCGGCAGAAAACAAGAGTATTATTATGTTGTAATAATACTTTGTAATAAGAATAACAGATTAAGAGAGAAGGATTTATCTTGTAAATAATAACAAAATGGTAGAAATAAGATAAAGTGGGTCACCCATGTGAGTAAGGGCCCACTTTACTACTATATAAAAAAAGATTCCCTTTATGGAGGGTGGTGAATATTTATTATTATAACTATCTTTTACCATTTTATCTCTCTAGAATCCCAAGTTTTTCTCTCTATATAGTTACGATTTTGTCTGATAGCAATACTAGGGTTCTGATATTTCTAAAACTATCAGTAGCACCGTCTATGGGAAACCGAAGTGATATCCGGTGACAAGTTCTCCCAAATCATGAAACTAAAGAGAGATAAATATCAATCCGGTAGAAGGTATAATTGTAGGGTTGGAAGGAAGTGGAGTTATCTCTTATTTCGTGGACCGACAATTTGAAGAGCAACATCACAATAACGATCAGTATGGACACATGCGAAGTAATCAAACGACCCTTATTATGACATGGCAACATCTGTTTGACGATGTAGCTAAGCTTAATGCGGAGAAAGAGGAGGCTTTAGCTGAAAAGAGAAACAGGTTGGGAATTCACAGAGAAAGATAACCTGACAATGATAGAGAAGAAAATCGCAGTTATTGTCAAGAAACAAAGGCCTTGATCAGGATCGAGCCAGGTCGCGGCGATGAAATAACAGGTCATTAAGGATGGATATGAGGGTAGAGTGTCGATGTACACGAGCTCAGTAATTCCTCTATTTATGATTCAGATGAGTCATCGTCCATGGACCGTGAATACTGACGTCATATGAACGAAAAAAGGATTTTAAGAAAACAAAAGATCTAACGACGCGTCTCTCGTCGGTCTAGAGTGTTGAAACACAATGTAAACAACGTCGATAAATAACTCCCGTCGTTGTGGATAAAAACAGAGCAATCATGGTCAACAGAGGTAAGTAAAACGATCCACCTCACGTCCAATTCATGTCGGGTAGTCAGACATATGAGTACAAGGTAGGTAGTCATTTCTCTAAATTGCACGATGAATTATACGCGACTCCAGTACAAGGCCTTGGAAGTGGAGCGATCATGGTCGGGCATAACTGGAGGTCATACCCACTGTCTGATGAAATCCTTTCAGAGCATCTGCCAAAGCATTTAATATTTTTCGTCTTGAAAAATACGATAGGAAATTTTCAAAAATGTAATGCTGAATTTTGATAACGGTGATAAATTACTTTCTCGTGCATTCTCGCAAAATTTCAAAGACCGTGCGTCAAAATAGTATAACCGATTACCACAAGGCTGCATAAAAAATTGATATGTTATGGGTAATGTTCAGGTAGCAGTTTTTAGGAAGCAAAAATTTCCTAGCAAATGGTGACACGATTATGAACTGTAAGCAGAAGGTTGGATAAAGTTTGAGGGACTATACTTGGTGCTATGTAGACGCCAAAACCGATTTAGACTATTGTGATGATAGTGTCGCGTTGACGGGTTTTAGATTGGGTCTTCTGCCCAGTCTTATGAAGGAAGCTATCATAAAGAAGCAAGCTTTTACTTTTGCATCCTTGTTGGCTCAGGTCGAAAAGAGAATTTTGATTGAGGAAACCCAAGCATCCGAAGTAGCGGCTCAATTACAACAAAATGTGAAGGCAATCGTTGTACTATATCGGCAGAATCAGGCACCCATCCTGCAGCATCAACCGATCAACACTTACTCTACAGCAGGGCAACTTCACGAATAGAGTCAGGCTTGGATCCCCCACGAGAAAGAAGTAAAAATCAGATGGAAAATGCTCGGGCTCTTGCCCGACCTATGTAAAATAAGTTGGTTCGACCCACCCATTTTTTTGAATTAACTGAGTGTGTGTCGACCATCATCGAAAAGGCTAAGAAGCTCATTCATTTTTGGAAACCATTCCCTATCAAGATCCCTCGGGAAAATTGTAACAACCGGAACTGCAAATATCATGAAGATGTGGGGAATGATACGCGGAACTGTATTCGGTTAAAGAAAAAAATTCAGACACTGATTGAGAATAGGAAGTTGTTAACGTTTGTGAAGAAGAAGGCTCAGCATAGTATCGAGGCTAAAGAGATTGTGCCAATACCGAAGCATGAAACTACAATGGTCATTTCTAAGATAAGTGATCTATTCGACGTATCCACTGAATATTTAGACCCTGCTGCGGATCGAAATATGATCAATGTCATGGAAGAAATAATCCTTGAGAGTACAAGAAAGGTGAGTGGCTTTTGTAGATTTTTTGAATCGCTAACTATCTTTGGAGGCGCCTTTATGGAAGGAATCTAAAATTTCTCGTGAAAGAGAAAAATCGTGATCCTAACCACATAATTAGAAGCGGGAGAGTGGCCCCACCTATAAAGAATTCCTTCCTCCCATACTATGTTCGATGACGATGATATGAGGGACATCGTCGGACCACATGAAGACGCGGTAGTAATTGTGGCTGCAATCGCGGGTGATGAGGTATGAAGAGTGCTGATTGATATGGGGGGCTCGACAAACGTCATCTTTTTGACAATGTATGCAAAGTTAAAGTAGCCTCTGGTCATTTTAAGATCAGAGCGAACCATCGTGGGTTTTACAGGGGCTACGGCCAAAGTAGTTGGAGAGTATGAAGGAGTAGTACAATTGGGTTGGGGGGCATTTATGAAAGAGGTAACCGTACTTTTATCGTTGTGGATGCACCGACTCGTATAATGCCATCTTTGGTAGATCGTGGTTTTCTAGAATGCGTGTGGTGGCGCCGACTATGCACGAATGTTTAAAGTATGTAATCGGTAATAACGTCGGAACGGTTCAAAGCAGCCAAAAACGGTTAGGGAATGTTACCGATCGGCTTTAGCATCGCAAGCCGACAAGGAAATAGAACAAGTAAAATATTAGCAATTAGTAGGGTCGAATTCAGGGTCGGATCATGTAAGCCATCCTCGGGAGACCCCCAGATTATTACTTACGGATGAGTTCCCCGGAGGGAAGATTTTGAAAATTATAAAAAATTTATCGTTTATGGTTCGGGGAAGGTTGATTTCTTCCATTATGAAAAGATTTAATTTATTCGCTTGGTGTTCGAAAGATGTAACAGGGGTCCTAGATAGTGTAATCTGCCACAGTCTGGCAATACGATAAAATGTCTCACCCGTAATTCAGAAGCGAGGATAGTTTTCCCAGGAGAAGTCATAGGCTATTTTTACTGAGGTGGATAGACTAACAAGAATATGGCATATCTGAGAATCACAGTACCCGTTGTGGATAGCCAACCCTGTATTGGTCAAGAAGAAGAGAAGGAAATGGAGAATGTGTGGATTTCAACGACCTCAACAGGGCATGTCCTAAAGACCCTTCCCCAATACCACAAATCGACTAACTAATATATTTGACATCTAGAAATAGGCTTTGTCTTTTATGGACGCCTATACGGGATACAACCAAATAAGGTAGATCGAAGGATCAGGCCACGTTGTTCATAACTGAAAGAGGTCTTCATTGCTACAAAGTCATGTCGTTCAGTCTGAAGAACGCATGGGCCACCTTCAGAGGTTGGTGAATAAGGAATTTGAAGGTCGGATGAGGCGAAATGTTGAAGTTTATATATACGATATATTGGTCAAGATTATGACAAACGAAGATCATTATCTCGACTTTAAGAACATGTTTGACAACTTGAAAAGAATAAATGTCAAGCTGAACCCGAAATAAAAATTGGTTTGAGGTTTAGTCCGAGAGGTTCTTGGGATATATGATTAGTGAATGAGGGATAAAGGCAGATCCAATAGAGTTGAATGGTTTAAGTACCATGGCACCGTCAAAAAATGTCAAAGAGGTCCAAATTTTAACGGAGCGTCTGTTTGCTTTAAACAGGTTTATATCTCGATCTTTTGAAAAATGTGCACCGTTTTTTCAGGTTCTATGATAAATCAAGGTGTTCAATTGGCCCCTCGCTACATACAGCTTTGCTTAGCTTAAACGTATTTTTATTCCCTCCCTTCCGCTTTGTTACCAGAGCCTTTGCTTTGGATTAAACGTATTTTTATTCCCCCCACCCCACCCCGCTTTGTTACCAAAGCCTTTGCCAAAGGAAAGTCTTCTTCAGGAACATTCAGACACATCAACCTAAGAAGCAGGTGTCGGAATCGTTGACGACTTTTTCTTCCATGGTTTTCACACAGTTTGCAGCAAACTTACTATTTTCTTCCTTACTTCTTTTCCCAGATCGAGTGGGAATAGGCCAATAGCCTTGATTGTTTGAAATTGGTGGAAACAAGTTTGAATTATGTGAGATACCAATGATCGAACCGCCTGATCCCGATCTTTTTCAACAGTCAGTTTGGTAGAGCGAAGAGCATTGTTAATTATTTCCAATATTATATGTAAATTTGATATGAGATGAAGAACTTAATATGAGATAAATAAAAAACGTATTTCAATAACAAAAGTCGACTTTTCTAGAGGCCAATGCCTTCCTTATCTTTTGTGTGAATGTATTCAGTAGGTTCAACATTTTGAAGCTAAACAATGTATGAAAGAATAGTTGATTATATACACGGTTGGTCAATCATGCTAGAGTGAAAATAATCAGAAAGATGCGCATGTAGATAAATCGCAGCTTGAAGGTCACAAGGGAGCTAATAGAGAGTCTAAAGTTACTCACGGTATGTCTAATGTTTATATTCAATGTAATTTCGATAGATTCTAAATAAAGTTAGAACGAGCCGGGACTTCAGTTCTATATGCACGCCAACTTGTCTTGTTTAACCACATATGGCTATGTTGCGCTAGCGAGACTCAGTTCGAATTATGGTAATTATGCTTGGAATGAATAGTGATGAATTTCTTTGATCTAATGGTATATGGAACCACATGCCACTGGTCAGGATGGGTCATGAATGTGCCCACCGGATTGGAGTCTCGTGCGGAAAATAAAATTAAACTACCATGTTCAAACTTCAAACTCGTGATTTTCTTCTTAGTTTGAAGCTGGGTTTGTAAATACCGTGTGTTGTCGATTACTAATGTGGGATTCCTACTTCTTTTTAGCGTATAAGCTACAACATTTCCATCAGCCACCATATCATATGCTTTAGTTTTTTATAGTATTTTAAAATTCACTTCAATATAGATATTACACATTCGTAGTAGTTTTGTATTATATTTTTTAAATACAACATTTATATTTATACTGAAAATTTTAAACAAAACGGTTAACAAATAAATATACGAGATGGTGGCTATGTTACAAGTTAATACACTCTTTACTCATGTAATCTCAATTACAAAAGGCAGACACAAAGATAGTTCCCAAAGAAACAGATAGTTCTCAAATAGTTCTCAATTATTAAATGACGTTAGTGGAGTAGTGAGAATTATACTAGAAATCAAAGGTTTATACTAGTTGTATTGACTACAAGAATGAGTGGATCGTTGATTCGGGTTGTTCACATCATGCTACCGGTAATGCTTCTATACTTTCCAATATTCGTCATCATTTGAGCAAAAATTATGACAGCGGACAACTCATTAAATTCAGTAGTGAAAGAAGGTGATTTTAATGTGAAAGCTACCAATTCATATGATAAAATTATTACACTTGAAAACGTATACCAAGTACCGGGTTTAATGAAGAATCTTGCCTCTGTTTCTCAAATCACTATTTCTGTTGACGTATGTTTTATTCAGACCAAATGATGTTCAGATTTTTATGATTATAAAACTATTGATGTTAATGTCTTATTCACCAGAAGAAAGGCAAACTCTTTATATATTTTATCTGCAAGTGAGGCGTATGTAGAAAAGACAAGTCAAATACAACAATTTCACTTTGGCATGCTCGACTCAGACATGTTGGTAATCAATTGTTGCAGCAAATATCAACAAATAGATTACTTAAAGGAGTTCCCTTCTTCAAATCAACACATCAGGATGTCATTTGTGATGGCTGGCAATATGGTAAGTCGCATCGACTTCCTTTTCAAAAATATTTGAACTATGCATCGTCGATGTTTGAGTTTTTATATTATGATCTCATATGGCCTACAAGAACACCAAGTTTTAGTGGTTTCCGTTATATGATATTTATTGTTTATGACTTCTATCGCTATTGGCGAAGCTTTCACACACTTTGTTCAATTCAAATAAATGGTAGAGAAGCAATTTAGGTTTGTTCTGAAGTGTTTGGGAATCGATAATAGGGTTGAATTCCAGTCACACAAATTTTCCGAATTATGTTGCGAACATGGTTTTCATCGACAACTAACATGCCCGGATACCCTAAAACATAATGGAGTCGCAGAACGTAAGCTAACACATCTTACAACAATGATTTTATCTTGGTTGCACGATAAGAACCTTCCTCGAGAGTTCTGGGCAGCAGCTATGCAGTGTGCTTGTCATGTGATAAACCGATTGCCTCAATGGCCAGGTATATCAAAATCTCTTTTTGACTTGTTATGTACTATCAAACCTAATGTGAGTTACTTTAGAGTATTTGGGGGTCTTTGATATGTTGATATAACTAAGTAAAATCGAACTAAGCTTGATCTGATCAAGGAAGTGTGTAATTGTTGGTTATGACATGAACATGAAAGGATAAAGATGTATGAATCCATCACTAATAATATTGTGAATTCTCGTGATCGAAGGCTTCGCTAAGGCGCCGTTCGACATGAATATCATTCCATAAGCTAGAAATGTTTATTTTTGGATATCTTGCATGAATTTCTCGAAAGAGAGTAATGGTCGTCTCTTCCTTACCATTGTTGATAGCTGCCAACATGTCTTGCGTGCATTCAGCTTCTGCGGCAATGACAAGAAGTTGTTTTTACTTCTCAAAATTGGTCTTTAGTGTGGCTATCTCATCACTCGGGTTTTTCTTTTCTGTTTCGCTTTTGGTAAGAAGCCCCTCAGATTTTTTCTTCTCAGCAGCCAAATCCTCAAGGTGTTTAGTCTTAATTTGATTTATCTCTTATTTATGGGAAAAGTTAAGATTTTCTTTTTCAATTCGATGCTGCTCTCGCAAGTGGCCTTTAACAAAAAGAAGTCATCTAATAAGCTCAGACCCTGCCATTTCAAATCCATGAAATTAATCTATTACATAAGTTTGGATTTTTTCCCTTAAATGTTTCTCAGCTACATCAGTTCCCTTTTTGCAAACCATATCTTTGGCAAGTCGTTTCAGATGACTTTGTTAAGCTTTGATTTCTTCTGTGAGGGCGTTCACTCCAGTTTTAAGGTTAAAGAATGGCTGAAGTGCAGTAAGGAGGACTGGATTTGGTGCAACAAGAAGTAAAACTACTCGACTAGGGAGATGAATGTGGTCCAAAGAAGTTGTAGGAATAGTAGGAATAATGATTTCAGGTGATGCTTCTGAAACACAGGCTGCAGATCTTTTTCCAAAGTTGTGTAGACAAGTTTGAACTTCTTGAGTGACATGATCTTCTTATCCGATGAGTTCTTGTGACCCATTAAAATTGATGAAACTTTCGGGATCAAAGTGATCGTCATCTTCATTATCTTCAATAGTGGTCGTAGCATCTCCGATGATTTCTTCTCAAATTGATCAAAGGACTGTTGGAAATTTTATTTTTTGAGGGTGTAGAAGTTTTTTTTAATAAGGCTCTCCTTCTGTTCTTTCCTCCATAGTTGAAAGCGTATTCTCTTTTGTTTTTCTCTTCATGAATTTGGGGTTTGAATTTGTTGAAGGGCTAGCACCAGATGTAGTAGCTGTCGTTTTATTTTTTTTTTGCCTTTTTCTTTTAAGGCATGTGACTGTCCGATCTGTTACGAATGGGGAGGAATACCTTACAATCAGGCTGGATTAATCCTTTGCAAGCATGATGAGGGTTGGGTTGCTCCATCAAATTTCCAGGAGGAAAAGCTCCAGGTGTGATTGGAAATAAGTGTCTGTTGAGGAAATTGATTGGTTTCAAGGCGGTGTGAAAAACGTTGTTCCAGTCTACTTTTGCCCAAGTGGCGAACTTAACGAATATATCTTTGGCTTTTGTCCGACGAATGGTGTAACGCCTCAGAATTTCTGAAATGATCATATAAATAGATAGTGAATAAGGGTAACAACAATTATACTATTTTGTTTAAAAATAATAATATTATTGTACTCACGGTTGTTTCTCCAGAGGAGGTTCAGTTTCAATGGGTTGGCATCAGTTTTCTTTTTACCATTTTTCCATGCTCCTGAGATGAAGATAAATTTTGCTTCCAAAATTTGTCCTCTTCCAGAAGGTCGTCCATGATTTTTAGATCATCATCTAGGGTAAGGTAGTAAAATTGAAGTTTTGGACCTTTGGATAGTTTTGTCAAATATATGAAATCTTTGATGCTGATCGGAACCTTAGACAAGCGAGAGGCCATGATTACAGACATAAGAGTGAACCATTGATTCAGTGTCACTTGAGTTGGGAATAAATTTAGAAGTTCAAGGTACTCAACGATCATGGATCTAATAGGAACCGAAGACCCCAATTGATGATTTTGGGGTAGACCACCAGCTTGTTGTCCTTGCAATCTAAGAGAGTCTTTGCCTTTTTAGGTAATCAATGGGTAATGATGTCTCCCATTCCCCATTGTTTCTTTAGATCCGATGTTTGGCTTTCTTGATAATATATGTACAGAACTTTTTTTTTCAGTTCGACAATATAGTAAGCATCAAGAGATCTCAGATTCTTGCCAATTTTTACTCTTTCCTCATCGAATATAGTAATCAGACCCTTCTTTTTTCTTGGCTTACAAACTTTTTTCTCTGTAGAATTCTATGATTCTTCTTCATCAGAATCAGCCTCATTGTCTGAATGAGTAGCGTCAGAATCAACGTCTTCCACTTTGGACGTCTCATCTCTTAAATGTGGAATATTCTTCGAGGGATTTCGTTGAGGTAATGAGGCTTCCTCAAAAATCCTCCTCAAGGGAGGAGATTTGGTAGATGGATTTGATGAGGAATGATTTAGTGTAGCATTGGTATCATCTCCCATGGCTATAAAAGTCCTTTTTCTAAAGGTTTGTGGGGGATAGGGTGAAGAATGGGTTACTTCGGGTTATTTCGAGGAAGATTGCTTGATTCACCGCTAATTCGAGGTGATTCTTTAATATGGGAAGTAGAAGTTCGAGGTGTTTCAGATGTTCGAGCTTTGGAAGATCGACTCTCCTCTGTGACAGGTGAAGATGAAAATACATGAGTTTTAGAGGGGTTGAAGTTACCATAGTAAATGGTCTTTGGAGATGTTCTGAGGGGAGCATCGCTTATCAACCCCACACATCTATATTCATATGCTCTTTCACCCATGCAAAATTAATCGTAAGCTCCGAAGACGAAATTGTTGTCAGGTTCTGGAGATTTGGGTTTTTTGAAAATTTTAGCTTTAGATCTTCTGGATTCTTGGGTCTTTTCTCATATACAGATTGAAGATGAATCGGATAATATGATTTTTCCGGTGAAAGAAACCAGAAAGTATGAAGAAGACGTTAAAGGTAGCCAAAGGTTGGGAGGTTTTATGTTTGTTTCTCAAGAAGTTTGAGCTTGTGAAACAAAAAATGAAATTGCTAACGAATTTATAGGAGGAAGAAGATGTGTGTAGAAGTGGAAAAGGTTTTGTGATGATTGGGATTTGTTTTGAAACGGTGACAACGTTACGTATTTGACATTTATCATGCTAGTTGTAAGCCTAGAAACTAGGAAATCATGATATATTCAACAGTTAGATTTTACAAATTGACGTCAGTTAACTCAATGAATGATTGTCTAAGGACGTAATTCGATGTATCACTACGTATGACAAAATTCGAAGAGAAGAATGTTATTTGTTAGATTTTGAAATAGAAATTATCATTGTTATTGGCACAATTCGAAGACATTTAGTTCGCATTCATTACTGACATGAGAACTAAGGGGGGTTACTGATGAGGAAATAGAAATTCAGGGACCAAAATTTAAATAATGAAAGGTTTAGTACCGAATTGAAAGGTTAAATGAGTGATTTTGATTATGTGTCTTTATTAAGGACTAAATGTAATTTATCCTTTTATGTAACTACTTACAATTATGAGCTAAGTCTGTGCGCCTCTATATAAAGGCCATGGATAAACTAATATAGGGGTTGAACTTCTGATTTTACTTACTTTTTTTCTCTCATTTTCTCTCTTTAAAACCTCTCTCTATCTGCACATTCCAAACATTGTTCACTAAAGCAACTTTTAATAATCTAACTCATCATTAATAACATACGGGATGTCGTTATATGAGGTTGTTTGAGCCACTTGTATCAGGAAGACTCTCTATATCGGATTTGCGTTTATGGTCGAGGATAATTTTTAGAGCTACAAATATATATTAGAAGGTTTACAATCGTTAATGGTGACTCACTCCATCAAATCACCCTCCTTTATTCTGACGGATAGAGACTTAGCATTGGTGAAGGCGGTCGAGGAAGTGTTCCCAATGCAACACATATGTTTTGTTGATGGCACATCAACATGAACGTCTTAGCAACATAAATCTTGTGATCGAAATCAAACTCTTATCGTCGAACTCTTATCTCTTTGTGTTTTGGTTGTGCTCGCTGTCCTTGATTTATGCATCGGCCCCTTCGTGGATTTCGTTACAGATCTCTTTTAGTTCATCCCATCCACCGATCTAATCAAAATCTCTCATTCGGGATCCATCGTGATATTTTCTTCTATTCTTTTCCATTCTACTAGTCAAGCTTCTTCAAATTCCAAATATTGTCCAAGTTTGGGTGGCTTAAACTATTGTCGTTCAAAACCCGGTTGCGAGATTATGTCTAACCGTAATTTTTTTATCGAGCGCGACGGGAACGAGACGTGTCACTATTGCCGATAGATTTCATCGATTCGTATGATAATCAGTCGCGTCTAATATTGTCGGCAAGTCGTTCAATAGTAAAGACTTCTATCTTTTCTCTCCTTCCGGCTGTAGATAGTCTCCGAATATTTTGATTGTATTGTATGATATTTGAAGTTTTATACATGTACTTAGATCCGGATATCTCTTCCGGTTTGTTAAATTTTGTCACCGGGAGGTTTTTTGTCTCTCTAGTTAATTGTATTTTTATTTTGGATTTATTTTATTACGGGTATGTCCATATATGTATAACACAATTGTAGTTATATATTCGATGTTTTTATTATTAAAAAAAGAGTAGAAAGAGAAAAAGATAAAAGAAAAAAAAGTAATGGGTTATGTTTTTTAATGGATTGTGTTCTTTTTAATATGTTAGGTGGAGGTTATGATAGATATAAGGTAAGGGTCAAGCTATATATACCAAATTCTGGTTTAAGTATACCCAATTTTGAGTATACCCAAATGTGGTATAAGTATACCCAATTTTTTCCAAAAATACCCTTTTGTAGGTATATAAGTCATTTGTTTACTAACCTTCATCCAACACTTTTTTCCTCCAACTTTATCTCACTTCTCTCTAAACTCTCAAACTCTCTATCTCTAAAAAAACTCCGACCTCTCTCTAACATTTTCCGGCGGGCCACCACTTCTTCCTCCCCTTCTCCTCCTTCTCCATCATGGTGAAAAACAAAAACCCACCACCTCCAACTACGTAAGTTCCCTAATTTAATTTTGAAAATTAATTTAGTTAGATTTAGGTATGAATTTAGGATTAAGGTTAGATTTAGGTATGAATTTAGGATTTAGGTATGAATTTAGGGTAGATTAGGGAAGATTTATGGTTGATTAGGGGCCATTTTCTAGCCCCGCTGATTAAGGGCCATAGGTGTCGCTCGGTACGGACTGCTGTGCACCTATGGTGCACAGCCGAAATATAAAAAAAATTGAAGTTTTTTAAAGAAGTCGATTTTTTTAAAAAAAAAATATTATTTTTTAAATTTTTTAAAATTTTTAAGGAAAACGATATGAGAGTTATATGTATTTCAATTGGAAGTTCGATTTGTAGTTTTTTTTAAGTTTACGGATTATATCGTATGTTATTAACTTTGTTTATTTTTTATTATTATTTCATATACGGTGAGCTGTCTACGTCTACACAAATGCCTCAATCTCGTACTCGTGAGGAGGTAGCCACTAGGTACAGGTGTATAACTATTGGACCAATGTTTTTGGTGTTCAACGAGCCCAGGCATTCTACTAATTTGGTTTAATGATCATAGATTATTTGTTTGTAGAAATGGTAGAATATGTTCATTCTCAAATCGCCATGAAGGAGGAAACAGAATGTATCATCAACGAAAATGGATGATACGATTTTGTCGGTCCGAATGACACGCGGTTCTTCAATTCCGTGAACGGAAATCAACGACTTCAAACACTCTAACACCCATTTGAAAATGTTTAACTTCTCACCGGACATGAAAGTAAATGCCACACAGTATGTCAAACCGGTACACGTCACACCCACTATCTCAAACAATGGCATACCATATCGTATGAGTTTATACGTACTATCTATGATCAAAATTGTTGGAAATGTCTGCAAAATGTCAACACTAACTGGATGGGAAAAAAATATATTTGTAATGACTTGTCCATCGTCTTCACCTGATTTATGTCATTCATAATAATTATGCGACTTAAGCTCTCCCAACAAGAACTGGAGTTGTGACCTACCCGCCTTCTTCAAATCCTTGCTTTTCTATCGTGCATTGTAGATGGTGCGCATAGAAGAAACATTATCTTCATTTAGCTTCTTAACACCATCCCGTATATCTATAGGGTTAGTTCCAATATAGGTCACTCGTTCAACATATTCCATCTTTTCATCGTTCAAACGGCCAACAAAAGAATGACCGTCTAACTGTTTTGAACTCTCGTGGTTGTGAATACCACATTTCACTTCTAACTTTCATTGATCTGGTTCCACCATTAACCCCAAGAAGCTCAAATGGACACCTAATGTTTTTGGTTCCTGTAGACTTCTGTTTACGGTCTTTCTCAGCTACTCTTGGAGTATACTTTCCTGGCCTCTCACACTGGAAAAATATCCTAGGATTTTTTCTACTATTTACTTTATCGCGCCACTTAGGTTGATAACCAAACCATGGCGTTTTCCTGTCTTCGTTACCCACTTAATCAACGGTTCTTGTGTATAAAACTCGGTGGTGAAGAACAAATGACTGTAGTCAGTAGCGAAAGCTTCCTCAGTCCCATGGCCGACATTCGTCCCCTGTTATACAGCAACAAAACACAACTCGCAATCAGGTATGATTAAAAAGGGGTAAAAAAATCTTTTTTTTTTTGGAAAATTTGCACGAACCACTGGTTCGGGGCCCTAGAACCGGCCGTATACGAACCAGTGTACCACCATTTTTAAGGCCTCGAACCGGTGGTGTTGGGACCTCAGTACAGACCGGACTGAGGCCCCAGCACCATCGGTTCCGGGCCATGGAACCGGGGGTGCATAGGTCACGCACGACCGGTTCTCGGCCTTAGAACCGGCTGTTCGTGACCTACGCACCACCAGTTCCATGGCCCGGAACCGGTGGTGCATGGCGAAACCGGCCGAAAACTCACCTTCTCCGGCGACGACGACTTCTTTTCCGGCGGCTGGAGCTTCTTTTCCGGCGACATTCCATCATCTTTTTCCTCCAGCGACATCAACTCCTTCACGCTAATCCCTAGTTCCGAGTGACTCACGATCAATTTTGTGTTTTTCTTTAGAATGAGGTTGAATGTGGTCGAATGTTCTTGATTGTATTCTGAAGTTTGAAGTTGATTTTTAAGATTTGAAGAAAACTGCACTATTTGGATGATAAATTCACTAGATAAGAGTGTTTGTTTGGGTATAGATAGCGAAATAGGTTATTTGGTGATTTGGGTATACTTAGGATACACTTAGTAGTTTTTTTACATAATGACAATTACGTTATTAATTGGAACATCAAAGGTAATTTGGTAAAAAAAAAAAAAATCAAAAGAGGATTTTGGGTATACTTAAACCGAAATTGGATATATATAGCTATACCCGTTTAAATAGTGAGGGTTATTTAATTCCATATCCATATCCATATCAGCATAGTAAATGAAAGCCGAAGTGGATGGTTAAAAGACAAAATTAAAAAAGAAAAAACTGTTCAAATCGTTAAAGATTAGTTTGTTGTGTTTTATTACAAATGTAAAGATGAAACCAATGTGAGACAAATCCCAAACATAACGACTAGCTGTTAGCCTAATCAATGTGGCACCAGTAGGGATATGAGGGGATTTGAATACTAATACGTTGTTTCCGATTATAGCTATGAGGTCGACATTTAATCTTACTGATGATTATTATTCAACTACTACTCAAACACACGAACATTATTGAATTCATTTGACTTTCTGTGCAGAATATGAAGTGCGGGTTGCCCTACTAGGTCTGTTCTAGTTCGAAAGAATCAATGTATTATTTCCTTCGGTTTCTCTCTAAGCGTCACACAAATTCAAGCCATTGAAAGAGAAGGAATTTGGGCTGCCTCTATAACTTACTCTGAGCTCATTACCTGCTGCTTGTCTCGCGGTGGAATCCAACCAAGCAAGCTCGTTCGTGACCATGTTTTTTCAAATGGGCAGCAGCCAAATTCGTTTTTAATCAATATTTTATGTAGTATGTATGTGGAGTTTGGTTTGTCAGAAGAAGCGCGCTATCTGTTTTATACAAACTTTAACGAAATGTTGTCTCTTGGTTCACTACAATGAAAATAACTCGATTTACTGCCGATTAGTCTACATTGACAAGTGTTCTGAGGGCTCGTACTCGATTAGCTGTTAGAGTTACGGAGAAGAGTCCATGTCCATTTCTAGAAGTGTGATCAAGATTTGATTGTTAAAGACATTCTTTTGGATATGTACTGCAATGGCAGCTTGATAGTCACTGCCTATTTGTTCAAATAGACGATAGGGCTGTGATTTCTTCGAGCACAATGGTTGCAGGGCTGACACAGAACGGGTACAAAAAGGTTTCTAGTTGTTTGAAAAGATAGCACAATTAGAGACCAAACCAAACTACATAACAAGTCTTGGAGTTCTTTTCGGGTGCAGTCATGCAGGATTCATAGAAGATGGTTGGCGAAATGGAAACCGAATCTTTAGTTCTAGGTGCAAAATGAAAAACAACTCATGAATATTTAAGATAGACAGAGCACACGCAGGTAGTGAAGACGAAGTACATGAACCAGCGTAAAAAAGTTTAGACTATTTAATTTAGGCGTGCTTTGAAGCGTAGAGATCAGATTGTAAAACTTAGGATGCCCCATTGTCGTAATACAGGCAAGGCAGACATCCATCTTGCAAGAAAGCAAGTATTTACCACAAATCACGTCTCATTAAAACTGCATGAAGGATCATACGTCGAAATCGTGATTTTCTTCTCCTTTTAAAGCTGGGTTTGTAAATACCTTGTGCTGTCAATTGCCGATGTGGGATTCGTACTTCTTTTTAGCCTATAGCCTAGAGCATTTCCATCCGCTCGGATATCATATGTTAAAGTTTAGTTATGGTATACTCTAACATATTAGATATTTGTGTGACGCTCTCCTGATCCTATCGCCTACCTTTATTCAGGAAAGGCATCCCTCTAATTATTTTCAGAGGTGCTTACCCTGAACTCTTCTTACTTCTGTTTTTCCTCTGGCAATATCTCTCTTCACTGGTTTTCCGACGAGTCTCTGGTTTATCTGGCACCAGTAGCCATTCTCTCTGGTTTTAGACTATGTTCCAATGGTTCAGGATGCCGCAAACACAGAAGAATACCCTGCTCTTCTGCATAACAGTGAGATCAAAAAACAAAACAGCTTCAAGAAATCATTTGCCGATATCTTGAAACCAAGTTCTCAACAAAAAACTTATCCTGAATTCATTAAATATTCTGATGATCATAACTCCATCCAGTACTCGAAAGAAACAAAAGAATTACTCCTGCAACAGTCATGAATAACCTTGATCGGAAAATTCAGCTTGAGAATTCCGAAAAAAGATTCTCTCCATGCTTTTCTTGAATCTTTTAAATTTAAAGGATCGTATAGTTTTATAACCATTGATTCTCGACATGTGCTTATTGAATTTTGTGTTAAAGATAATGGTACTCTTTGGTTTAAAAACATTTGGAGCGTCGACGGAAAAACTATGCGCCTGTTAAAATGGTGCCCTTAGTTCAATAAAATTTATGAAAACCCAATCGTCTTGTTGTGGGTTATAGCGCCTCAGTGATTAAAGATCTTGCCTCTTCTCTAGGCACTTTCTATAAAAATATTCTCCCTGACAATTACAGAGCCAATAGCAATGCTTGCTATGCTCAAGTCGAGATTGATGTATCCAAGAAGCTGAAAAGAAGATTATGAGTGGGTTTCGGTGAAAATGATGGCTGCTGGGTTGGAGTTAGTTACAGAAACGCGCCGGCCTACTGCTATAGATGCTATCATCTTGGTCACGATGCTAATGACGGTAGGAAGACGGACTCGAAAGATAAAGAAAGAGATGACAGTAAAGAAACAAAAAAAATCTAATGATATTATACAAATCGATTCTTTACAAGGGAATTCTTCTAACTTACAAATACCTAAAGTAACTCAGTTGCAAACTTTTAGTAAAGTATACAGAAGAAAGCTTAAGTCTATTATTACAACCAAAGATACTGCTATAGAACCTGCTGCTTCCGCTAATCTTGCGTTGAGTCTTTAAAAGGAAGAATGTTCATCAAAAAATGATCCAAAAATCATAGGTGCCCTCCATCTTTTAGATCAAGATTGCCATGATAATTCTGATAATCAGATTATTGAAAATTCCCCTTCTCCTCATTGTGATAACATAGGCAGCTGCAATGTGTCTCCTTGTCCCACCTCTTCTGAACATGATTTCAACACAATAATCAGTAACAAGATCAAGTCTGCTTACAAAAGTTAAAGTGTTATGAGATTTTCTATAAAATCTCTGCTTAAATGAGAGAAAAACTATATCAAATCTTTATCTGATAATGATAAAGGTCATTAGTTGGAATGCTTGAGGTGTTAACAACAACCCAACCTTGTCAAGGCTTAACTCTACGATTCTCAATGAAAGGGTTAATGTTATTGTTATCCAGGAACCTATGGCTAGAATTGACAAGATTGAGAATGTTGCTAGGAGAATTGGTCTTTGTAACTTTGTGTCTAACTGCTCTAACAAGTTATGGATCTTCTGGTCTGAGGATGTTAACATTGTTGTTAACACTGATCATGACCAGTTTCTCCATATGGAAATCATGCACACTAACTTTACTTTTAATCTTACCTCTGTTTATGCCAAGAACCAAAGAGCTCTTCGTAAAGACCTCTGGACTCAGTTGGTGTCTATTGCTAGTGATACTAAGCCTTGGATGGTTGCTGGTGACTTCAATGCAATCACTTGTGTTGATGATCAACTTGGCTACTCCACCTTTGATGATGCTGGTACTGATGATTTTAATGATGCCATTAGGCTCTGCACCTTGAAGACGTTGGTTACGTTGGTTCCAAATACACATGGAGTAACAACAAGTGCTGGAAAAGATTAGACAGAGCTCTAATCAATACCAACATGATTTCTACTATGAATTGTATCCAGGTTTTTCACATTGTCAGAACCTGTTTTGACCATGCTTCCTTACTCATTACTATAGCTAATAATAACAATAACATTCCTCTATATAACAAATGCAATTTCAAATTTATAAATGCTTGGTCTAATGATCATGATTTCTTGAATGTAGTTAAGCTAAACTGGAACTCTTATTGCAAAGGTAATACCAACAATGTTTTCTGGTCCAAACTAAAGAGACTGAAAATTTATCTTAAAGAATGGAACATAAAACATTTTGGCAATATCTTCAATAAAGTAAAAGAGGCTACTAAGGATGTTAAATGCAAGGAGGCTATTCATCAAAGGGAAAACAATATCATCTCCAAAGGCAACTTATCTAAAGCTAACAGTTATCTTATGCAAGCACTTAAGAATGAAGAAAGTTACTAAAGGAAAAAATGCTTCAATACTTGGTTGAATGAGAGCGATGGCAACACCAAGATGTATCATAATTACGTCTCTAAAAAGAGAAAGAAGAATTCTATCAATGGGATAAAGGATAATGACGTTTGGATCCAGAGTCATAATGAGATAGCTAAGTCTGCTAAATCGTATTTTAAGCAGGTTTTATCTAATTATCCATATAATTGCAATCATGACTTAATGCAGGATGCTCTTTTTAATAATATTCCTAACGTCGTCAATGATATGGACAACAATTCTATCCTAAAGCCTACTACCAAAGAGGAAGTGTGGTCTATTATCAGCACTATGAAGAATGATAGTGCTGCTGGCACTAATGGTTTCAACACATTCTTTCTTAAAGCTTGTTGGGAGATTATCTACTTAGATCTCTGCAATGCTCTTAATGCTTATCTTAAGGGCTATAGCATTCCTAAAGGTGTTTTTTCTAATGGGATTTGCCTTATTCCCAAAGGCCCTAATCCTATGAATTGGAGCAACTACGGGCCTATCATCCATTGCACCATTTTCAATACACTCATATCTAGTTTAGTCAATAATAGAATTGTTGTTCTCCTCTCTAATATCATTTCTAATTCTTATGGTGCTTTTGTTAAACATAGACTAATTCATGAAAACATTCTTTTAACTAAAGAAATGATTCACAATATTAATAAAAAAACCCAACAAGGGCAATATTATGGTGCAGCTTGATATGTCAAAGGCATTTGGCAGATTGTCTCATGCCTTTGTTCTCAGAATCTTAAAATTCTTTGGCTTCTCTAACAACCTAATTATTTTTATTAAAGACATGATTTCTAATGATATGATATCTATCCTGATTAATGGCTCTAGTTTTGGTTACTTTCCTCGGAAGAATGAATTAAGACAAGGAGACCCTCTGTCTCCAAGTCTATTCATTCTTGCTGAGGAATCTCTTACTAGAGGCCTGTCTAAACTATTTAAGGACAATAAAAACATGAAATTCTATTTGAAATCAGGTTATACCTTATCTAGCCTGACGTTTGAAGATGATATTATCATCTTCACCAATAGCACTCCATCCAGAATTGACAAGCTGAGTAACCTGCTGGATCAATACCAATTAGCGTCTGGGCAAGTTATCAACAAGCAAAAAACCAAAATCATTACCTCTATGAAAACTCCCCAAACTTGCACTACCAGGCTGAAGCTGGCGATTGGGTTAAACGTTGACACTGCTCCATTCACCTATCTTGGCATCACCATTGCTACAAACAATAAAGGGAAGAATTATTCACCTTTACTTAAAATGATTCATATCAAAATTTATGATTTAGATATGAAACATTTGTCTTTTGGTGGCAGATTGTCTCTTATCAACAATGTTTTGCATCCCATTGTTTACTATTGGATGCATAACAGTGTCATTCCCAATTCTGTTATTAATAAAATTGAGCAATGTTTTAATAAATTTCTTTGGAGGTCCAACTTCAATGAAAAAGCTATCCATTAAACTTCTTGGAGCCACCTTTGCACGCCTTTTGAAGAAGGTGGCTTGAATATCAAAAGACTGGGTGATATTCAAAACACCTTCTCTCAAAAGCTCTGGTACATTTTTAGGAAAAATACTTGTCTCTGGGCTAATTTAATGCACCTTGCTTACAACCCTAACTCTCACCCTATTAATTCCAATTGTAAAAACACTGACTCCAGTTTTTGGAATAGGCTTTACTCTATCAAAGGTCAGGCTGAAAACAATGTGAAATGGCTTATTAGTGAGGGTTCTATTGATTTCTAGTATGATGAGTGGCATGACTTGCCACCTCTCATCAGGGACCATAGCTCTTATAGCTGATTTCTTCCTGTTAGTGTCAAATCCTTTTGGAAAGATAATGGTTGGGACAACCACACTCTTTCTAACTTTCTAACTCAGGAAAGAGTTAAACAAATCAAATGTTTCAAACTCAATCCTGACGAGAAAGACAAAATTGTGTGAAAGCTCTCAAATGATATCAATTTCAATACTAATTTAACTTGGGACAGTATGAGAAATAAACATAGCAAGTCTCTGTTTCAAAAAATAATTAGAATCACTTTATCCCCCAAAAATTTTCCTTTTTATGCTGGAAGCGGGTCAAAAACTATGCCCCAATTAATAGTATTCTTTCCAAAAAGGCATATTTACACTGTCTCCAAGTGCCAGTTTTGTTACAGTTGTGAAGAGAAAAACCATATTTTCGTTAACTAAAATTTTTCCTAGCACTTATGGAACTATTTTGGTTCCTTGTTCAAGATTCCTATAAGGCGTTTTATGACCCTCAACCTTGTGCTACATTGCTGGTTCTGGTTTGCTAACACTAAGTTTCATGTTACCCAGCTTGTCCCTCAGATAATCTGTTGGACAATATTGTATAACATAAACTTCTGCAAGTTTAATAATGCTCATGATAATTTTAACAATGCTATTGATTGTATTACCAGAATCATTTTGGGTATTGACTCAGCTAATAGAATGAACTCTAAGCATTGGTATAATGTTGTGGGCGTAGGTGCTGCCCTAGGATGCAAAACTATCAACAATAGGAAAAGAAAACCTGCTTACCTGAGATGGATAGCTCCAAGCCCTGACAGATTAAAAATAACGTTGACGCTGCTTGCAGTTCTACTGGAGAGGCCAGCGGAGGCATCATTGTCAGAAAGGAGAATGGTGACATCGTCATTGGCTCTGGGTGTCTCTTTGGCAATATAAACCCTCTTTAGGCCGAATGCAGAGCCCTCATTGAGGGTCTCATCCTCTGCAAGAGAAACAATTGGCATAATGTTGATATAGAGTATGATTGCCTCTAATCAACATTCTTGCCTCTGGATCGGTTGTTCCCCTTCATCAACCAATGTTCGCTATTTGTCAAAGCCTAATCCAGTCCAGTATGACTCTCCGTCACATGTCAAGAAACCGGAATCTGGTTGCCGATTGCATTGCCAAATGGACTATTTCTGCTCGCCATGAACACACTTTTAAAGGATTCAACGCCCTGATTGCTTTACTGGCTATCACAACGCTGAAGAGCCTAGGAATCAGATACATCGATCCTGGGTAGGTCTGGCTTTCTCTCGGCCTAAATCGGAGTTGTGATTTATGGTGACGCTAAAGCTTTTTCCCATAGAGCTTTTTTTGTGAAGTGCTGATTAGCATTCTGTGGCGAAGACGTAGTTTAGGTTAAAGGCGATTTGGGAATTGACTAATTTTTAGGCTCTTACAATTTAGTCTTTGTTTCTCTTCTAGTTCTCCGTTAGAGAATCACATTTGTAAAACTCTCAATTTAGTAAAATATGTCTCATTTGCTTTAAAAAAAAGTTTAGTTATAGTATTTTAAAATTCACTTTAATATAGATATTGCTTTTGAAAATAAATAGTTACAATTTCAATCAAGAGATATACTACAACAATTAATTGCCTGAGGCTTTTTTTGTTTATAGAAATATTAAATAAAATGTAAAAGTATGTAAGATCACTGGACATTCTCCTTAAATGAGAAAAACAATTACAGAAATGCATTGAAAGTACATAATACAATAGCTTCAACAAATACAGAGAATACAGCTAAAATTCAGCTACTACAAATGAAATTGAAATAAATTTTCAAACTGCAGAATACAATAGCTTCAACAAATACAGAGACTACAACCAAACTTCGGCTACTACAAATGAAATTGAAATACTTAGTAATCAGACTATAACGTTAGCATTGTGAAGTTGTTATGATTGATACCATCTTTTGAAGAACCAATTCCCAACTTAATAAAACGATGGTCCAGAACTTAATCCAGACCCTGAATATTGGTGATGAATTTATCTAGAATATGCAGCTAATTTAAAATTTACCGTAACTACAACAGATTCGAAAGAATCACCAAAATATAGAGCGTCCAAACAAGATTTTGAGGAACTCATAAATAATATTCCAATGGAACTTCCGATGGAGACAGAAAAAGACCGTAAGGACTGAGACTAAATGCCTTTAGAAAGACCCATGTACCAAAATCCACAAAACACCAAGGATAAATTACCGTAAACTACAGTGAGTCGGCCACATTCACCGGCTTCGGAGCCACCGAAAACCATCAGTGACCAACAAAATACTTCATATACAATATGTCGAGATATGAAATACTTACAGATGCGTGACCGCGAAACAGAAGGTGTCTAGACGTCGGAACAGATTCAAGAACCCGAGTATCCGAGAACGATTAGCGAATCAGACAACGAGAACCGAAAGAGGCTTCAATGCTCCAAATCTATTCGGTGGTACCAGAAAAATCTAAGAACGGGAAACAAAAAAAACCTAGAGGAACCACCGCTAATAAAAACAAGTACTAGCAGGATGAGGAAAGACGAAGGAACGACACCGCCTGAGAGGAGCGATCAGAAGGCAACGAAGAACAACCGAACTACCTGAGAGGAGCGATCGGAAGGCAATAGAGAACAATACGAAACATGAGAAGAGTTGAGTAAAAATATCCTGGATGGAAAAAAGAGGCGGCGGGCGTGGAAAAGAAAAGAACGAGAAATTAGGGTTTCTAGAGAGAAAAGAGAGTTTCTCTCTATATAAACCTTTTTAGTGCTAACCTTCTACAGAGATTGCTCGAGGGTTTTCATCCCTTTAATATAGATATTAGATAGAACTAAAACGAGATCCAATTTTTTATATTGAGATCTCCAAACCGATGTTCTTTTAAAATGTGAAATAATTAAACTATCTTATCATATAAAAATTTCAATTTCAGCCATACATTCATTTCTATCCACCTTCTTTCATCTATCCACCCTTCTAACACTAACTCTAAAATTCACAATAAACACTCCAAATATGTTCCTTATTACGGATCTGAGTGACATTAATTATGATTTTAGCTGCAATGTCGATGATTTTTGTGCGGATGAGGAGAAGTCACTAACTGACCATCGAGAAACAGGAGTTTATGTAATATTTTTTTTGCTTTTTAACTTCCAGCATGGTTTCGCGCGTTGCGATGTGCATAAACACGCAAGAACACACGTGGATTGTGTAAAATCAAGCAAAAAAACACCTGAATTTACAAAAATCACTTGTACAATTCAGTCTGATTTTACCAAATCAATGCACGATTTCATACTAAATTTTACTAAATCAAGGTACGATTGATGCTGAATTTTGCGAATTCAAGACACTATTTCATTCGTGATTTTTCCCGATCCATTATAATTTTGTGCGTGGATTTGTATTTTTGTTGTTATTTGAATGTTTAAATACATGTAGGAACTTGTTTATAATTGAATCGGTTATTTCGTTGTTATTTTGAATAAAAAAACTTGTTGTTTATTGAATGAAATTTTTGTTTTTATATTAAATAAAATAATTTGTTGTTAATTGAATTATGTTTGAACTTGTTGGTAATTGAATGAATTACGATATTGTAGTAACTTGTTTTTATGCATTATGTAGCAACCATAACAACCACCATGTTCCATGGTCGATTACACTGGAATTTTTACTACGAAAAGCGTTTACACTAACTCTGAATTGGTTGCAAGAATTGATACAAAAAGCTTGACAATAAGACTCATTATTTTGGTCGATAAAGATGACGATGGTAGTTAAAACGGCAAAAATCCAAGGCTATATTTTTAGTTCGAAAGGCACGATGTCTACAAATCGAGGCCCAAACCGGGGATTGTGAAGAAGTGTCGAGAGTTTTCATCAAAAAAATGCAGTTGTTCGTTCATGTTAAGGAGAAATCCAGTCTTAGAATTACCCAGTTATTGGAACTTGGTAGTGGTAAAAGGGAAGCACAACCCCCAACCGTTTATACACTCAGATGGTGATTCAATGACCGCTAGGCTAAAAGCGGATGAGCAAGACTTTATTCGTAAACTCACAACAATCGGTTCTCGTCCAAGAGATATATACCATGGTTTGAAAAAGAGAATACGTAAAATGTATCTAGTGTGCATACGATCTGCAACATGCGTAAAAAATACCAATTAGTCAATATAACGGGAAAAACCCAAATGCAATACTTGTTTGGTAAGTTAAAATAACACAAGTACTACATTTTCTTGTACGCTAAGAAATGTTTTCCAAAATTGGACATGACAAATGAGTTTCTCAAATATATAAAGTGGTTGTCCATTCAGCGACGGTTGAAGAGTACACTAAAAACCTTGCGGAGTTACACCACGTCTACGCATTATGTTTGATGGTTATTGATTGTGTGAAACAATGGATAGACAATTATGGTGAAAAAATTCTAAATTTCCACACGAATAATTTTAAATATTTCGGCAATCGTAGTAGCAATCGGTGAGTTATATTATCATTTTTATAATCTAGTTTTTTAGATTACATATTAGAGTTATTATTAATCCAATCCTATGTTGTATGACGGAAAGTGCTCACTTAAGCCTAAAACGGGAAATCAGCATAAGTCTATGCACATTTGAACAATTTTGGGATAATGTGCATGCGTTGCTTCACATTCAACACTTTACAATTTTTGAATCATTCGAACGAAGTGAGTTTCGTTCTAGATATGCATCTTAGGAGCATATATTTATTGAATCTAAAGGTAAACATTCATGTACGACGTTAGAATTAATAGCCAAAAATCTAAAAATGGCCAAAGAATTATGGTTCACTCTCGCAAGGTGTGGTTATGTTATTAGGAAAACGCATAATTTACTGTGTACATATGATTTAGCTATGAACGAGAAACAGAGTATGGTGATTCAAAAGGATGAATTTGATATTTATTGGAGTACCTTGAAAATCAAACCTAAGTAAAACATTGGTACCGAAAATGAGCTTACGAGAAAACTATCCTTAATATATAGTACCATTCGCGTCTACGGTCCACATGTGCAAAATCATATCATAAATAAGATGATGCAAATCCTAGATCCTACAAGAAGTCCTGCGTTGGAACCTAAGGATCCGTTTATCGCTAAAGGTAGGAAAAAAATCGGTTCAGATAAATCAACTAAACAGAATCCATCCGAGTTTGAATAAAATGATAGTCTAGGCCCTTGCACTCCCAGTCCCACAGCTAGCACAACTGCCCCAGTAGCTAAAACATTTTAGTACCCAAAGACAAACCCAAATCGAAAGCCCAACCGAAAAAATAATAAGTGACACAATAAAAAAATCGAATATGGGAAAATAATTTAACGGGTACGAGAGTTGGTTTCCCAACTACTTATACTACTATATAACTAACGTCGAAGCCGTTGCTCGTGGCGATAATTTTTTATTTCTCCCTGTAACATTATCGATATATACGAAAATGTAAATTCATAAGAACAAGTTAGACGATATTTAGTGAACGAATTGTACGGTCAACGTGGTTTATGGGTGATAGTTTTTGATGGTGAACGAAGTGTTGATAACCTATTATAAAAATAGAACTGTTTCAAAATGTACGAGAGTGGTAATAGACACTAGATGACTTTACCTGAATTTGGCTTAGTGATAGCTAGTCGGTATCAATGTATAATATACCACATATCTCTCCATCTTTCATACACATATATTTCTTTACGTGGCGTGTTACCTAGATCGTGTCCTACACTAGAAGTTGGTCCTGGCGTTGTTGTTATTTTGTTATTTCATTTTTAAACGTGCAAATATGAAAATCCATGCACGGTTGTGCGTGAAGACGTGTACATCAGCACGCAACTATGTGCGTGGATTTACACGTTTGCAAGTTCAAGAGTGTGTAAATGTTCTGGAAATTTTTAAAAAGTAGTTTTTAACTAAGTTTCTATGTGTAAAATGATACTCCAATATAGGTAATCATTAAGTAATTTCGTTACACAAACTTCATGGGAAAAAAATAAAAAACAAAAAAATTAAAATTTGACTTAATACAGGTGCATGCAAACTAAGATATATAAACGAACACAACGTAGGAGTCAATAAAAGATAACAACGAGAACTTAAATAAAATTTGAATGACTACTGATAAATTGAATCCATCTCTGCTTCTTCTCGCTTGCTTATTATTAAACAACAAACATTAGCCAGCTCTTTCTCCGTTAAACTGTCAAGGACCAAACATTTATAACGTTTAAATGCAACATGACTTTCTTCTCTGTTGAGGTTGACAACCAAATGGACACATCGTTTGATTAGATTTCTCCACCTTTTTTCAACGCTTCTTGAAATATACGGTGGATGGATACCGTATAATTAGTACAATTGGCATACCATTTCCTGGTAGCATGAATAGAGTCGGAAGGGTTCACCCCTATATGTGCATCGTCGTGATGCGACTCATGATCGGTAAGTACGTTCCACAGGTTTTTCGGCATCCATGCTGTATAGGTCAATGTGGTACCATCCTCGTGACCTACAACACACTCGTTACCTCGCAAACTAGGGTCAATATTGCAAGACTCCCACTGATTCTAAGTGAATGCGTCCCAATAAAAAAAGGTTTGGCACGAGGAACCCTACTAGAACTTGTCAGAATAGGACGTCGCGGACCAAGTACAGGTATTCAAACTTTTAGCATAAAAATTGTGTAATGTCTAGCCTAAACCAACTATTAATCTGCAATGTTATACATAAAACAACCAATGCATTGAATACAGTAGCACAAATTCCAACCTACTGAATGTGCCACTGTTTAGCCACTCGTAATGGATAATATGCTTCGGCAATATCAAAAGACTTCAATATTTCATTTATCCAAGCTACGCTAGAAAACACTCAAAGATGGCGTAAGTACGAGTACGACATGAACGATACCTACAAAAAATTGACAGAGGTTTAGAATGTAACAATAAAAAGTAAATTATAAGAATATTACGCAAATTAAAAATAAACATAACTATAACTTACATCGCAGTCGGTGAAGGTAGTGAGGTAATCATGAATACCATTTTGAGCTTATTGGCTTTGTCAAAATAGTGGATGCACACACTTGCACATCGTAGGAATAGGATACTGAATCGGGTGTATTGTGCAGAAGCAAAGTGGAGAAAATGATCATAAATCCAAGCTTCTAAAAGTCCAAGGAATCCAGACACGTCATAAGTGATGTGTAAGCAGTCCTTATCTAGCTGAAAATGCAACTAGTATTATTTGTGCCCAATTTACCTGATCGAACTACTGTATTCATCGATGAACTATAAGTAGTCGAGGTTTAATTTTTTGCCTAAAGTGTTGGCTAGTATGGTACAACCAAACAAGTGTAACAGATAACCCCGATTAACTAGACGAACACCACTATCAGTGATGGCATCATCAGAAAACTCTGTTTCATAAAATGTCTTATTCAGCCATACGAGGTGAACGTGCCTCCTGCCTCCCTCTTTGTTTTCTTTTATTTTTTCCTCTAACTCCTCAACAGTGACTCCAAGCAGGCGCGCGTATGCTGCATTCCTTGCATCTTTGTATCAAGCTTAACGGTATCGCAGTTTACCCTAACCACTAGAAGACCCGTGATGACGTGCACATCATTCAATGTCACTATCATCTCACCGAAAGAAAAGGGGAATTTGTTGGTTTCAGGATGCTATCTCTCTAACATCACCTCTAATAAATGTACGTTGGTAGCCCATCGTGCGAGACAGTCAACGATGGGTCCAAAACAAGTACCCATCACCTCATCACGAATGCGGGTTTGTTGCTCCGTAAGATCCCAACCACGATGAGTTTGGTACATAGCGTAACATCGCATATATACCCTCCCCTGCAAATAAATAAACAATATAAACCAATAACCAATATAAACCTAGACCAATGTAGTCAACCTAAACCTATAACTATAACCTAAACCAATGCCTTCAAACCTAAACCAATAACTATAACTATAACTTAAACCAATTCCTTCAAACCTAAACCAATGCATTCAACCTAAACCAATAAATTTAATAACCAAAAACCAATATAAACCAAAAACCAATCTAAACCAATAACCAACAAATTCAACCCTCTCGTTTAAATAAAAAATAAATATAAACCAATAACCAATATATTCCAATAACCAATATAAACCTAAACCAATGTATTCAACCTAAACCAATAACTATAGGCTAAACCAATGCATTCAACCTAGACCAATAACTAAAAACACTAACCATTATAGCACATAATTATAACCGTAACCACTAAAACACTTAAAAACGTACGTCATTTTTGAAGACGTTGTAAGGCTTGTGGTCATTCTGTGAGTGAAATATAAAGTACACGTCAACCACATACCAATTGAACCTACGAAATTGTTGGTCCGTAGTTTGCCGACAAGTAAGAGGCGCGACGTTCAAGTTTTGTCGTCGGTGGATTTGTGTGCTTCGTGACGACTGTCCATGTACTATCTCATCACCTGTGTCGGCGTTTGACCTACTAGGTGAGTTTCGCCGAGGAGGCATCCTATAATCACACACAAAGAGTTTAGCATAATTTTGATAAAACAATATAGAAAACGTAAATAGTTTCTAACAAACTAAAAAAAAATATAATTTCCCCAATGTTGAAGAAAAACTGCATTCTAACATGTACAAAATAAAACGGGGGTCAAAACATTAGACAAAACATGGCACATGTTAATTCACGATTGCACATGCCTGAATTGTGCAAAAATCGCGCATAAATTTAGCTCACCGACTTTCCACACACAGGTGGGTGCGTAGGAATCGTGCGTTCATCTGATAGTCCAAGGTACCAAAATCAGATCCACATGCCTGAATTGTGCCAAAATCGCGCATAAATGATGATGCCCAAATAAAGGATAAAAAAATGATCATACCCAAATATAACCTTGGTTAAGAGTGTTTAACCGAGTCTTTATATTTTTATCAATTTTTATTTTCGTTGCATGTCTGAACTTGTAATGTGATAAAAAAAACTATATGATCGAATCACACATTATTTGTTGAACCTGATAAAGATACAGATTATTAAGGACTTGAAACAACTAGAGAAAGTTGTTATAAGTAGTTTTATAAAGTTATTTGGAGGAGATATATATATCTATAAATGTAAGGGGGTATAATACAATTTTCCAAATTACGTAACTATGTTAATCGCCTAGCATACCTATAAATAGGACTGGGAGTTTTGAATTAATTGGATCATACATTCATTCTTCAACTGAGCTTTATTAATTGTTTGACCTTCTAAAACTTAATCATTCTTATTCTATCTCTAAAATTACTGATATAGCTCGATTCTTATATTAGAAACATCTTACACTTAATATTGGCGACAATAGTGGGAGAAAATAAGGTACATAGATTACAAATCTAAAATCAAAAATCATAAAACTCATAGTTAGTGATATTGATCATAGTAGAACCAGAGAAAATAAAAATTTATCATACAGTTCATTAAGAAATTGAGACACTAGTATTGGATGTGCACATGGAAGAAAGTCGAGGTAATAGTCAAGTTCCAAAGTAACGAGATCAATCTGATATTGAAAGTTGAATGAATCAATTGTTAGAAAAGAAAACTGTTCTAAATGATAAGTATGTTTGAAGAGAGCAACCAATTCAATAAGGTAGATTGAAATCCAAAGTACGTCCAGTTGAGGAGAAAGATGAATTGGGAAATCCATCTGATGAGTTTTATACGGTTTATCAAATTCGAAGTGATCGTAAAAAAGCCATTTTCAATCAGATTGAGAACATCGTTCTTCGCAGAAAGAAAAGAATGATAAGCATCAATATATTTCATCCAGTTATAGTAAATTTTCCAGCTTGAATTTTGAGGATAATTTGAGTAAACAAAGGAAATACCAAAATTCTTCGAATGGAGAAGGAAGTCGGCATCGAAAATCAAGCAAAGAGTACATATTAAAGAATGATAGTAGGCCTTGAAATGAGAGGGACAACTTATAATGCGAGGGGAGACACAATATCCACTATGGACTGTTAATCCAGTGTTAGTTAAAAACATGAACGAAAAATGACGAATGTATGTTGACTTTACAGTTTTAAATCGTACATGTCCCAAATACCCATTTCTTGTTCGTCGAATAGATCACCTGATTGATTCAACGTTAATAAATAAAATTCCCTCTTTTGTGGTTGCATTTGTAGGTTTAATCAGATTCAGATATGTCCAAAGGATTATGAGAGTATTATGTTTATAACTGATCAAAGATTACATTCTTATAGAGTTATGTCATTTGGTCTGATAAATACATGGGCAACATACCAAATATTGGTGAAAAAGCATTTGATTCTCAGATTAAGAGAAACATAAAAGTTTAAATTGATGATATGCTCGTAAAAAGTCCAACAGATGGTGAACATTTAAAATATTAGGAGGAAACGTTTTTGAATTTAAGAGCCATTCAATTAAAGTCAAATTCATAGACGTGTACTATTGGTGTTAGATCAGGTAAGTTTTATTAATATATTATAAGTGAAAGGGAATAGAGTCTGATCCTGATCAGTTACAAGCTTTGGCATCAATAACATCACCTCAAACAATTAAAGAGGTGCAAATTTTAACAGGAAGGTTGGTTGCTTTTAATCGGTTTATCTATCGATTTTTTGACAAGTGTGCTTATTTTTTTCCAAGTTTTACAATGATGAAAAGAGTTTACGTAGATACTATAATTTTAAATGTTGTTTTCAAATATTAAAGAACATTTGTTGTCACCCGAAGTTTTATCTAAGCCTCGAATAAGAGATCTTATGTTTTTGTATATAGCAGTGTCAGATTTTCCTGTTAGTGTTGTGTTGATAAGCGAGGAAAATAGAACTTCTAAGCCAGGCTATTATGTGAGCAAAAGTTTGTTGGCATTACAGAAGAGATATTTGAGGCTTGAAAAATTAGTCTTAGTTTTGGTGGTGGCTGCTAGAAAAATGCACCCTTATTTTCAAGCTCATACAATTTTTGTTTGAACTTCTTTTCCACTAAAGAATGTACTACAATGACCAGATACTTCTCGTAGAATAACTAAATGGTTAGTTGAGTTGAGGGATTTTGATATAAATTTTGCTCATCGAACAACTATTAAACCTCAAGATTTAGAAGATTTTTTGGTTGAGTTTCATTCAAGTCGATTAGAAGAGGGGACAGCTAAAGATTTATTCCCATAAGCTTCAACATGGGTGGTTCGAACAGATGGTGGTTCTAGCATATTAAGGTCAAGCGCGGGGGTAGAATTGATTAATCATTCTGGAGAAGCGCTGTATGAGCCTATCCGATTTGGATTTCATACACCAAATAATGAGGCTGAGTACGAGGTTGCATTAGCTGGATTAAGTATTGCAAGTATATGTGGGGAAAAAACAGTTCGATTAGAGACAAATTCACAGTTTGTGGCAAATCGTACAGCAGAAATATCATAAGGCAAGAAATATCAATTAGTCTTTTATCTTCGTGAACTTTGAGGGTTAACTCTTTTGTTTGATGAAGTGATTGTTGAGCATATAAATCGAGGAGATAACAACTGCTGGTTCTTTAACAATCATAACATACACCAAAAAATATCCATGGATATTGTTACATGAAAGTCCTTCAATTTTGACAATATCAGAACACTATAAGTATTTCGATAAGGTGTTTATCATTACAAAAATAGTTTGAGGCGACTGGTGATCTCAATTATTAAAATTCGTGCTTAAAGCTCGAGATGTTAAGTCAACTCAGAGTTTAAGGTATAAGGCTCATGGTTATACAATGTTAGATGAGGTGTTGTATAAGAAGTCTTTAAGTAGACCATTATTGCAATGTATGGGTAAGCAAGAATCTCATGAAATTTTATCCCAGCTACATGATGGGGGAAGGTTCAACTCATTGTGGATTTAAGTCTTTGACGAGGAGGTTTTTGTTGGCAGGTTATTATTAGCCTTCGATTATGAGTGATGCTAGGAAATTGGTACGAGGCTGTGATACTTGTCAAATTAGTAAGAGACTGTTGGCAGGTCATTTAAAACACTGCTCGAAGTGATAGTAATATTCAAAGTGCTACACGTTCATTTAAAGCACTGTTTGAAGTAATATTAATATTTGAAGTGCTACACGTCCATTTAAAGCACGTTTGAAGTAATAGTAATATTCGAAGTACTACACGTCCATTTAGAGCACTGTTCTAAGTGATATTAATATTTTAAGTGCTATACGTCCATTTAAAGCATTTTTCAAAGCAATAGTGATATTCGAGGTGTTATACGTTAATTTAAAACATTATTCAAAGTGATGGTAATATTCAAAATGTTATACGTTCATTTAAAACATTGTATGAAGTGATAGTAATATTCGAATTGCTAAACGTGTATTTAAAGCACTGCTCGAAGTAATGATAATATTCGAAATGCTAACGTTCATTTAAAGCATTGTCCGAAGTCGTAAGTATATTCAAAATACTAACATTTATTTAAAGTTTTATTCGAATTGATAATCGTATTCGAGGTGATAATATTCATTTAAAGAATTGTTCGAGGAGCTAAGTTATGTGGCAATGGAAATTCTACGTGATAACATTTAATTGAAGTATGGGTTGCTGAGAAATATTATGCAATACAAAATACAAGGCGATAAATTTTTGGAAAATAGAAGGAGGTGTTGTTACTTAGGAATTTTTCAGTCAAGCTAAATAAAAAGGAATTTCTCAGCCAAACAAAAATTAATCCAAGTGCCAAGTGTTTCAGCACTTCTGAGTGATAACATACAAATAACAAGAACATAGTAAAAACATAACAACAATCACCATAGATATTGTTGATTCAACAACACAAAAATTGTTATAATACAAATAACATTTTTTAATCCTCATTGTCTTCATCCATAGAATTTTTTGAGCTCCTCGCTGAGGAGCTTCCTTCTTGATCTGAGGCGTCTTCATCTTCCTCTGATTCAGTTGGAACGGGTTTGAAAGCTTCACTAAGGCACCCTTCTACGGAATTGATTTCCAAAAGTATGATAAATTTTCCTTTAGAAATGTCCCATGCAACTTATGGAGCAAAGTGATATTTGTTTTCTCTTCAGAATTTTTTGATAGCAACAAGGCTATCCAGCCCGCTTTGGGTCCTTGCGGTTTTCACAACAAAGATTTTTTCTTCCCCGAAGTACAATATTATCTGGAAGGCCATACTGTCTTGTTAAATGTTCTGTATCAGACTGAGTGAAGTATTCGTATTGCACATTTTCAGTGCAAGAAGGAATCGGGAGGATCTTTTTTAGGTTCACGCTCAAGGTTACAGCAATGTCCTTAAGTAATTCGTCTGGTTCTTTCTTTTTCCTTACTTTTTTAATTTGAGTCAATGTTTTTCGAAATCTTATCCTCGGATTCTGAGGCAGCAACACTTTCAGTGTTTTCAATATTAGAATCAGTTTCTATCCTCGATTATGATTCACCAACTTCTACAGTGGCTTCATCTCGCAGTTGAGGTGGGCAGTGTCGCTAGTAGTGCCTCGTGAATTGGAAGGTGAATTTATTGTGTTTTGTTGGAGAGTGTCCAAAAAGTTACTTGTGACTCTTTGTTGGTCACAACCATCTCCTTCGACGGAGGAGAAGATGTAGGATTCTGTGAAGTATTGATTTCCTCAGAATTTCCCATGGCTACGGATGCGCTCTTTCGAGGAAGTTGTTTCTGGTAAGGATGAGTCTCTGACTGAATTTGAGGTGTCTTTTTACGGTTGATTCGAGAAGGGTTTGTGTTATTAGCAAAAGATGTTTTTGGTGTTGCTTGAGAAGATTTACCTTGTGTTTTTCGCGATTGACTCGAAGAGGGGTGAAAGCATTGATAGAATATAATTGTGTTGGATTTTGAGGTGATTTGGTTTTTTTTTTGTGGGGATTGCTGTGGGCAAGTTTCAGGAGTTAGGCTGGAGAAATTTTGATACCTAGAAGTATTTTGATTAGGATTGAAGAATCTGTATACAGTGGTATGAGTCAAAAGCTTGGGTGAATTATCTATCCCTCCTACCGCTAGATATTCAACAGCTCCTTTAGTAATATTGAAGTAATCGTAAAGGACAAAAATGGGTTTTTTATTTGTTATTAATTTTTTCATAAACTAAGATGAAGAAATATCTTCAAATTAGGTGAGATGAAGAAGATGAAAATGAATCGAAAAAGTTGATGTTTCAGATAAAGGTGGTAGTGAAGTGAAATCTTTCAGGCGATTCTCTTCCTATTACTAGGATTTGTATGTGACAAAAAAATAAATATGGAGATAATATTTATAGACAAAGTAGTGAAAAAGAAAGTGAGAAAAGAAGGTGAAAATATAATAACGATGATATATTGAAAAATGAATCAGAAAACGGTTGTCTACTCTGAAGTAGAGTAATACGTGTAAATTGTCATACCTAATAGTACGCGTGCAACATACTAAGGGTACTCAACAAGTTTTTAGTTGTCACTAGAGAAATGATTGAAAAGGCCAAAAGACCACGTGTAAATTTGATGTAAACTTAGAAAGACTGTTTAAACATATGGGGTTATTTAAAGTATAATGATGAACAATTTTGATTCAAGGCGACTTAAACTATAACGATGAACATTTTTTATTCGAGGCGGCTTAACGAATAAGAATGGGAGTTTTGTATTTGAAGCAAATTAAAGTATGACCATTGACAGCAATGATCTCAAGTGACCACGAAGAATTTTAGTCTTTATTCAGTATTCTTCATAAGGACTATGGAGACTACTGATAATGATACATATTATTAGGGACTTAAAACAATTAGAGAAAAGTTTTTATAAGTAGTTTTATAAAGTTATTTGAAGGATATTTATATTAACCTTAAATATAAGGGGCTAGAATGAAATTTTCCCAATTATGAAATTGTTAATCGCCTAACAAAACTATTAATATGACTGAGAGTTATGAATAAAAGGGACCGAACATTCATTCCTGAACTGAGCTTTATTAATTGTTTCTCTCTATATACAACTTAATCATTCCTATTCTTTCTCTATATTTACTAATATAATTCAATTCTTATATTAGAAATATCTTATACTTAACAGAACCGAGCTAGTAAACCAATTATGGTTGAAATCCTAAAAGTTTTAAGGCTTATTGTTCCTACTATTGTCTTGTTAAAACTCTCGTCGACCAAACTTTTCGGATTAGCTTAACAGAAGCATGTAGTATTTCATTAGCTTTATTTATTTTTTGGTAATTTATATTTAATAGGTAAAAAGTATAATCGGATTTGGATATGAGAAAAGCTTAAAAATTTACTTTTATATAGCCATTGTGACCCTCATAGTATTTTAAACCATGCAAAATGACTAAAACAAATAAATTGAACCCGATAGTAGTATTTCGATAAATTGAAATACTGATTATTTGCACAACTCAGTTGAAACGTAGCGTGGTCAAACTAGTCGAGGTATGAAGATCCATATGTGAGTTGTGTAAGGAATCAGACGTTTATTGGATTAAGTTACTGATTAGGCTTAAGGAATGAGGTTCAGACCATATAAAGACTCATATATTTGAGTGCACAAATTCATAATGAATTCTTCCTAAATTTGAAGTTTAAGTGGATAAACTCCAAATTATGTTATTCGACGGATCCCGAAAAAATGTGATCAATGGTTGCAAACAGAAATATATTAAACAAATAAATTGACAGCTGCAAATAAAGCCTTTTGTTCGAGAGTTACAACGATTTTCATGGCACCCTCGGCTTGTTAAAATTCTAAATTAGTTATCAACTGTCTGTCTTGATATGAGGGTTAAAAATTAGAAAGTTGAGCTAACGACTTTAAATTAAGCGTCTAAGGCCACCCAACGTGAGTATTTCTTTTCATTGATTTTATATTTACTAGTTTTATTTTCATTTAAATAATATCAATGAACAATGCTGTTATTTAACAGTGTGATGAATATTGTTCATCGTCGTAGCGACATATTTTTCACACGAGAAAAAAACCATTTTTTTAATTTTTGCATTTATTTTGTATTCATTCTATATTTTTATATTTGGGCTACATAAACACTTTAATTTTTCTTGATTTTGCTAGTTATTAGTTGTTTTTTTATTTTTTTATGATTTTTTTTTATTTTGATACTGAATTCAAAATAAATACAAAAACAACAAGATTCATCTTTGAAAATCAGGTACCATTGTTCCATTGTCATGATCGTTTAATACTATATATTGTATAGTTTAAGATCCTAAGATTTTGATTTAACATAATGAACTAATATTTAACAATACAAACAAATAATTTCATGTTTAGACATTTATTTGATTATGTATATTATATTCTTTATGTCTAAAAATGATCATAAATTACACATGATTTTACATCAAATATTATTTTACATAAAAACTAATAGATTGAAATGAAAAAATTAGTTATCATATATGAAAATAAAAAATAAAATACAATAATTATTGTAAACTTTTATTAAATAACTAGATCTCGTGTCTAATCAACATAGAAATTCGCAAACAAAGAAAAAGATTTGTGTTAATCCTATATTGTGGCTTTTTTAGTTTTGTAGCCTAAGTTTTTGGTAATGAAGTTATTGATTCAACGCTCGTTAATGGATTAATTAACAAGCTTAATAAAACTAGACATGCCATATAAACAATTACATTTATTCTAATTTTACATGTCCTTTGGGGTGCCTTATCATATAGTGACCTAGGCCAACTGGTTTTGGGAGCATTGATTATCACATGGATATATATATATATATATATATATATATATATATATACACGGAAGTCGAGTATATGACTGCTAAATAAGCCATGAAGGAAGCTATTTGGCTGAAGATATTGTTGAGTGAACTAACTAGTGTTGACCAAGATGTGGTTTTGTTATGTGATAACACTAATGTACTTCATTTAATGAAAAATCCAAAGTTCCATGAGCAAACTAAAAATGTACAAACTAAGTTGCACTTTATCCGAGACATTGTGGAACAAAGAGAAAGTGAAGGTGGATAAGATTGATAACGAACAAAATTCTTTGGATGCTCTAACTAAAGTATTATCGATTTCAAAACTCATGAACTGCATGATACTGGTGCAAGACTAAGATGTAGGTGAGCTTGTCTCTAAAGAGTGGAACATTCCAGAGTTATTATAAGCTTAGATAGAGAATTACTAAGATTAGGCTAGAAGTAACTCGTAGCATAATGTTTTGTTTAAATCCGTCTTATATATTAATTAGATCTCATATATTAATTAGATATTCTACATTGGTTAAATTTTCATATTATTTATATCTTCTGTATTAATTAGATTTCTACATTAATTATATTCTTATTTAGTCTTCTATATTAATTAGATCTTCCATATTAATTAAAAATTCCTATTGATTTGGTCTTCTATATTAATTAGATGTCATATTGATTTGGTATTCTATATTAACTACATTTCATATTAATTGAATCTTCTATATCAATTAGATTTTATATTAATTGGATCTTTTATATTGATTAGATTCCTTAGTTAATAGATTAGTATATCAGATTCATACTATAAATAGAATAATATAGTTTTTTTGCAAAGTGTGAGGAATAAAAATTACGTGCTACATATTTCCTAAGAAAGAGAAACTAACTCTATGTCTTTTTAAGAGATAAACAAGGTGAGAGATAAACATTAAAAGCAAAACAGGGTTTAGTGAATAACGTTATCTTTTATAACAAAAGAGTAACCGAATCATGTGTGTTAGGTAAGTGTTTTTGCAACCTTCTTATATATAAAAGAGTATATATTATTTGTGGACATATGATTTTTTCATATTCTAAACCACATTATATATTGTCTTGTGTGTTTGGTTAAATATTCTTTATTTTATTTTATTTTCCTCACAATAGGTATAAATTATTTATAAATATGTTTATCAATTTAAAAGTTAAAAAATAGTATGCACATTTATAAAATTTAATTTAGTGTTCATCGTTAGGTTAATTTTATTTATTATGGAAACTTTTGCCTTTCATTATGGAATTAGTTTATAAGTTTCCTTTTTATTTACGACTCTTTTCTTCTAATAAAATCACGACTTATATTAGATTTCACACAAAAGAGTTGTTAAGTATTTGTTAGGACATAGAGTCTTCGAAGAGAATATTATACTTATGTTTTAGCGCTTACAATCGTGTTTTCCAATAATTCACATTCAAACTTAGTTCTTGTTAAGGATACACCTCCTCAACGCTTGATTGAAGGTGCTGCCAGCGTTCGAGTGATAGTCACACCGGCAGTAGAAGAGGCTTGAAGAAGAAGAGAAGTCAGCTAGGGTTTCCCTAAGTGAACTGACTTCTCTTCACTTGTGAGCTGTTGGTTGGGCCGAACTCAAGGCCCATCGGGTCACCCACTGGACAAGGTCCATGACCCACTGCTAGTGACTCTCTCTAATATATCACACACTATTATGTTGTGCTGGTCCTAGTGACACCCTTGTACAAAATTAAACATCTCTTATTACTCTCTTATTTACAAGCCTGCCATTGTAACAATAAAGATTCCCTCACAGCCTGTACCAACTACCTATATATATATGGTAGTGCTGTGAAGGTACAATTAAGGAAACAAATACAAAGAGAATAAAAAAATTTGTTACAGTTCTCTCTCTTTTTTTCCTTTCTCCATAGCTGCTAAATCTTACTTGGTATCAGAGCTATCCAAGCCTTCAATGGCCAACATTGATTCACCATCCTTGAGAACTGACTCTCTTGGGTCTGTGCTCCCCATCAGCTTCTCCAGCAGCCAAAAGAACCTGAATCTGCACACAATGAACAGCCACAATAGTCACAACATCAGATTGGACAGAAATAACTATCTGCTTTGGAGGACTATGGTACTACCTATAGTCAAAGGAAACAAACTTGGAGGCTATATTACAGGAGACAAATCCTGTCCGGTCAGGTTCATCACTGACTCAGAAGGAAATGCAGTTGAAAGTCCTGATTATGAGGACTGGATGGCTAAAGATCAGCTACTCTTAGGCTGGATTTATTCAACAATGAGCGTAGCTGCTCAGTTAATAGAAGAGCAGACCTCAAAAGATCTCTGGGAAGCAGCAAGCAAACTCTCTGGCTCCCAAACAAGAGCCAGAATCACATACTTTAAGTCAGAGTTTCAAAGAACTCGTAAAGGTAACTTGTCAATGTTTGAGTATCTTAACAAGATGAAATCTATTTCTGATAACCTAATGCTTGCTGGTTGTGGTGTATCAATGGATGATCTGGTCACCCAAGTTCTTGCTGGGTTGGACTCAGACTACACACCTATTGTGGTTAGTCTGACAGACAAAGAGGATCTCTCTTGGTTGGACCTTCAAACTAGTCTGCTCACATTTGAGAGCAGACTTGAGCAACTATCAAATCTACAAAGCAGTGTGTCTAATCTTACTCTAGCATCTGCCAACTTCACTCAAAAGACTGATTTCAAACAACAGCAAAACAATAGCAGCTCACGAGGTTACTATGGTGGTAATAGAGGACAGAACAGAGGGTTTAGAGGAAGATCTAACTACTCAAACAACAACAGAAGCAGGGGACACTACTACCGAGGCAGATGAGGTAGATTCTCTCAAAATAAGCCCACTTGTCAAATCTGTAGTAGATTTGGTCATTCTGCCCCTGTCTGCTACTACAGATATGACCCCTGTGTTATGGGCTCTACACCTACTGATCAAGCTAAGAGTGACACTGAACAAGCACCTACATCACTACTCAAGACAACACTGGTGATACTGCCTGGTTTGCTGACAGTGGAGCAAGCCATCATGTCACAGGAAATTCAGGTTTGCTGACTCAAAAATCAGAGTATTTAGGTAATAAGGGAGTACTAGTTGGTAGTGGTCAAAGATTGTCTATTAAACATATTGGGTCTGCCAATCTACAATCATTAACCAAAACACCTATCTCCTTATCTAATGTCCTACATGTTCCTTCAATAAACAAGAATCTAGTGTCTGTTTCTCAACTTACTAATAACAATAGTGTTTTTGTTGAATTTCATGATGGTGTTTGCTTTGTGAAGGACAAGATAACAGGGACTACTCTTCTCAGAGGGACATCTGAGAATGGACTCTACAGGTTGGAGAGCTACCCTAAGTTACAAGCAAACAAGGCTCTATATAGTTCACCACTAGTCTATGTTACTGAGTCTCAGTCTGTTGTTTCTAATTCCCTAAAGGATGGATGGCATAGGAACCTTGGACATCCATCACTAAACACTCTAAATCATGTTATGAAAACTTGTAATCTGAAAAACATTGAGAAAAATACACTAAGTTTTTGCGAGGCTTGCCAGTTGGGCAAGTCTCACAGTTTACCCTTTCCTTTATCCAATTCTCATGCTAGTAATATCTTAGATCTCATACATACTGATGTATGAGGTCCTTCTCCTATTCCATCTACAGAGGGTTACAGATTCTATGTAATTTTTCTTGATGACCACTCAAGATATACCTGGTTCTATCCTATCAAAACGAAAAGTCAGGTCTTTAATGCCTTTCAAAACTTCAAAAAACTTGTTAAAAAGCAATTTGAAAGATCTATCAAAGTGGTCCAAAGTGATTGGGGTGGGGAGTTTAGACCACTTCTTTCTTTAGCTCAGGAACAAGGCTTCATTCTTAGGAGGTCATGCCCTTACACATCACCCCAAAATGGAAGGGCTGAGCGCAAGCACAGACATGTAGTTGAGACTGGGTTGACACTGCTAGCTCAGTCCTTTTTACCCTACAAATACTGGTCTCACTCTTTTGACAATGCTACCTATCTGATCAACAAACTACCTACACCTGTTCTATCTAATAAGTCTCCCTATGAAGTTCTGTTTCATAAAACACCTAGCTATCTTACTCTCAAAACCTTTGGCTGTGCTTGCTATCCTTGTCTAAGGCCATATCAGTCACATAAATTCTAATTCCATTCAGCTAAGTGTGTCTTTCTTGGATACAGTCAGTATCACAAGGGGTATATTTGTTTAGGTTCAAATGGGAGGACATACATCTCTAGGAGTGTAGTCTTTAATGAAACTGAGTTTCCTTTTTCTCAGGGTTTCCCTAATGGTCAACATACTGAATCTGTTCCCAATTGCTCTTATGAGTCTTGGCTTCCCAGTTTGCCAAGTTTGCTTACAACTAGGGGTGACTCTCTGCCTACAGCTACATCAGGTGTTCTCTCTAGTCAGACAGCTCCCTTATCACCTACTCCTACTCAAGGTAACTCTCTCTCTCCAACTAACCAAACTATTTCTACACATTCACAATCTTTATCACGTAATCAGTCAAATTCCAAATCTACTTCCTACCATACATTGACTAACCAACAAATGACCCATTCCCATTCTACTGATCATCCTGACCATAGTAAGAGCTCACACATATATCAGTATCTTAATCCTAACCTATCTGTTTGCCTACCCATCTCCTCTACTACACCTACACAGTCCCTTTCTCTCAAACACAAAACTTACACCATGCACACTAGGTCTCAGGATGGTACACTAAAACCTCAAACCCCTTATGTTGGACACTTAACCACTACTGCTATGTCTATTCCTGAACCTACCAGGTACTCTGAAGCTGTCTCTAATCCTGATTGGGTCTCTACTATGCACACTGAATACAAGGCTCTTATGGCTAACAAGACCTGGTCTTTGGTTCCATGGTCTCCTGATCTAAACGTTGTTGGGTGCAAATGGGTTTTCAAGTTGAAGCATAATCTGGATGGGTCTGTTCAAAGGCATAAGGCTAGGTTGGTAGCCAAAGGGTTTCATTAAACCCATGCATTGATTTTTTTGAAACATGCAGTCCAGTCATAAAACCTTCTACTGTAAGACTTGTCTTGGCTCTTGCTGTATCCAAAGATTGGGAGGTACGTCAACTTGACATTAATAATGCCTTCCTAAATGGGTTTCTGACTGAAGATGTCTACATGACTCAACCTGAGGGCTTTCAAGACTCTGTGCACCCCACACACGTGTGTAAATTGCACAAAGCCTTGTATGGGCTGAAGCAGGCACCAAGGGCCTGATACTCTAGGCTTAAGGATACTCTCTTGAGTTGGGGTTTTACCAATTCTAGGGCTGATTGCTCATTATTCTACTATGTGTCTAAGACTATCATCATTCTTATTCTAGTCTATGTTGACGACATCTTGGTCATAGGGTCACAAACAGACTGTTTAACACAGTTCATTCACAGACTTAATGCTCTATTTTCTCTCAATGATATGGGGCCACTTCACCTCTTCTTAGGCATCAAGCCGTACCGTGACCCCACTGGAATCTATCTAACTCAGCATCAATATATAGTGAACTTACTTGCTGCACAAGGGTTGTCCTTCTCCAAGCCCTGTCCAACACCCATGGCTGCTGGTGTCCCTTTGTCAAGCTCCTCTGGCACTCCTCTCACTGATCCTACATAATACAGAATCTTGTTAGGAGCACTTCAATATCTCACTCACACAAGGCATGACATTGCCTTTGCAATGAACAAGTTAAGTCAGTTTCAACAGAATCCACATACAACTCACTGGCAATCTCTAAAGAGGGTGTTGAGGTACTTATCTGGCTCTTGATAGCTTGGCCTTCACATTAAGCCTTGTAGTCACCTCCAGCTTCATGGTTTCTCCGATGCCGATTGGGCCTCCTCTCCAGATGACAGACGTAGCGTTGGTGCCTACTATGTCTATTTGGGCGATTCTCTGATTTCATGGTCTTCGAAGAAACAAAACGTCGTAGCTCGTTCTTCAACAGAATCGGAGTACAAGGCTCTTGCAAATATTTCGTCTGAACTGATGTGGTTGCGATCAGTCCTTTCAGAAATCAAACTTCCACCGTCTCCACCATCGATTCTGTGGTGCGATAATCTCGGGGCAAGCTCCCTTGCTTCCAATCCGGTGTTTCACGCACGAACGAAGCATATCGAGATGGATTTGCACTTCGTTCGTGATCAGGTTCTCCAGGGTCACCTTCAGGTCCGATACGTTCCTTCCCACGATCAGCTTGCCGATCTTCTGACTAAGCCTCTCACTCATGCACGCTTTCTCTTCTTGCGAGACAAACTCGATCTCTCAGATTCGCCCATTCGTTTGCGGGGGGGATGTTAAGGATACACCTCCTCAACGCTTGATTGAAGGTGCTGCCGGCGTTCGAGTGATAGTCACACCGGCAGTAGAAGAGGCTTGAAGAAGAAGAGAAGTCAGCTAGGGTTTAGTCCCTAAGTGAACTGACTTCTCTTCACTTGTGAGCTGTTGGTTGGGCCGAACTCAAGGCCCATCGGGTCACCCACTGGACAAGGTCTATGACCCACTGCTAGTGACTCTCTCTGATATATCACACGCTATTATGTTGTGCTGGTCCTAGTGACACCCTTGTACAAAATTAAACATCTCTTATTACTCTCTTATTTACAAGCCTGCCATTGTAACAATAAAGATTCCCTCACAGCCTGTACCAACTACCTATATATATGGTAGTGCTGTGAAGGTACAATTAAGGAAACAAATACAAAGAGAATAAAAAAATTTGTTACACATCTCTATCTCTCTTTTTCCTTCCTCCATAGCTGCTAAATCTTACTTGGTATCAGAGCTAAATCTCTTGATTCTTGATCGAGAGATAGAAACTAACGAATAGTTGTGTAAAACCATGCAATCCCCCGCATATTGATTTATTTTTTCGATGGAAACAAATTTTGCATCGGGATATGCTCTTTTAGGTTATATTATTGATAACAACATACAATTTGGATCTTTAGTTATCTTAAGTTGTGAACTATTTTTCATAGATCAAAGCATCTAACAAACAATTTACCCTGAATCAACAAATGTATGATCTAAAATACAGTAGTCGATCTCTTGATTCTTGATCGAGAGATAGAGACTAAGGAATAGTTGTGTAAAACCATATAATCCCCGCATATTGATTTATATATCATGTGTTCGGAAACGTATATTGTGTTTTGTTTTACTGTTTTATCCTTTAAATGGATTGTAGGAGATAAGCTTCTCTTCTACAGAGTCACGACATAACACAAGCTAATCACGAAAGATTCAAGTTGTATGCATTCGCATATGAAACCAGGGAAAAAATACATCAACACTTCCAAATAATACATTAACATCTCCAAATAATAGTTTAAAGAGAACAAGAGAATATACGAACCATTTCAAAGTTCTCCAGCTTAAAAAATCGTGGTTCGATCTCCAGAAAATCGCAAAAGCATACCCGAATAATCATCCATGGCTTCTTCAAAACAAATCACAACTGATCCTAACGCTAAATAAGCGTTATTTAGATTAACATAGACAAACATATATTTTATAATTAAAAAACATTGCACTCGAACCATAAGAATTATGTTTTGTAAAAAAGAAACATTGCAGTCTAACCACAAGAATATTTTTCAAAATAAAATAAAGTGTATAAATTCAACTATGTGTTAGCTAGCTAGTCATATGGTATTGGGCTGGTAATGATAACGTTATTCATGAGCAAACCCGCATGCATAATATGGGTAGTGTATAAATGGGTATATATTAATTAGTATTTAAACGGCGTTGAGCTTCTGTAAACCTTTTAATTGAAGCCATAATATCGTACGTAGGAATCTATTATATGACTGTTTAAATGTATATTATAATGCTGCATGTAACTTATATTATTTGATTAACCTATTGCTTCCGCATTAAGACCCAAAGTATAGACTAGAATGCTTCCTTTTATCTTATTATAAATTGCCATTCCAATAAGATACTCAGAATGTAATAATATTGCCTGGGGTAGGTTTATTAGATTCAAAGGAAAAACGGAAGACCCAAGTAAATAATAACATGTAATATTTTGGTTGTTAAATAAAGTATTTAGATCCGTTTCGATATCTCTCGAGTATCTACTATACTGCAAAAAAAAAAAAAATGAAGAAATATAAGTAAGCAGTAGTCACAGAAAACAAATTATTTTTTTTACTCTAGTGATTCACAATTGTTGGGCATTGGTATAAGATTGGTCTATAATAATACTATAGAACCAGAATCAGCCCTATAACTTAAATGAATGAGAAAAAATGAGTTGATATTACTCAATCAAACTTGTGAGTAACAATGAGTTTAAGTAAGTAATAAACTTTGTTTAGATAAGCAAGTCGAAGATGCCACCCTGTATGGCGCTGGAGTTCACGTTTAACAATAACATGCAAGGCTACGTAGTTGCTTCATTATGTAGTCTTCATGCAAACTACTGTACCCCTATTTGGGTATATAAAGCCCTAAACTGGAGCATATCATCATCAACTATTACATCAAAAATGGCAACAAAAAGTGCCTTATTTGGGCTCTTACTCCTCCTTGTTTGCTCCCTCTCTACGATTAATAACACAGCTGCTATAACATGCAAAGCACAACCTCCATTCCGGTGTAACATTACTGCTGCTTTTAATAGCACTGTATTCGGCAGCGACTTCATTTTCGGCGGAGCAACGTCTGCTTATCAGGTACTACTACTACTACTACAATTATTCTTATGTTTTGCTTTTTATGACCCTTATTATTAATTACCAATTAATCACCTGATGATTACTTTTTGTCTTTGTTTCATTCCCAAAGATTGAGGGTGCAGCCTGTTGGCGGAAAAATAATAAAACAACACTCTTTTAAAAACAAACAAACAACTTTGATAAAATTGAAAAAAAAAATATTACAAGAACACTCTCACAACTCACACTAGAAGAGAAAATATTTTTTCTTTCACTCAAGAGAGTTTAAAACGTTCTGGTGTAAATCGATGAATGCAGTACAAGATTAAATAGTAAAACACATACAAGGCAGTTACTAAAAAATAGCACTTAATGTTGGTAACTCCCGTAACGCTTTGGCACTTAATGTTGATAACTCCCGTAACGCTTCAGCACTTAATGTTGATAACTCCCGTAACGCTTTAGCACTTAATGTTGATAACTCCCGTAACGCTTCAGCACTTAATGTTGATAACTCCCGTAATCTCTTAACTACGTGGAAGACCAAATCAAAGCAAATAACTATTTTCAAATATCAAATAAATAACCCTAACGGAATAAATAAGTTTAGATTAATAAACCCAACATTCTCCCCTTTAATCTAAACTCGTGCCTGAAGAACTCGTGACCCCTAGTAGTTTCCTTAATCGTTTGAAGTCTTCGCTTTTGAGTGGCTTGGTGAAAATATCAGCAGCTTGATCTTGTGTCTTCACATGTTCAACTTGCACATCCTTTCTTGAAATACACTCCCTTATGTAGTGGTAGCGGACATCTATATGCTTGCTTCGATCATGGAATACTGGATTCTTGGCTAAGGCGATTGCTGATTTATTATCGACATAGACCTTAGTTGGCTCATGCTGTGTTAGGTCTATCTCCTTCAATAGATTTCTAAGCCAAATCGCATGACTAACACATGTAGTAGCAGCAACATATTCAGCCTCACAAGTGGACAACGTGACAATCGGTTGTTTCTTTGACATCCACGTGAAAGCAATATTTCCCATAAAGAATACAAATCCAGTAGTACTCCTTCGATTGTCTATGTCTCCACCCCAATCACTATCGCTATACCCAACAAGTTTGTAATCATTAGAAATGGAATAGAGTAATCCAAAGTCGATTGTACCTTTCAGATAACGAAGGATTCTCTTTGCAGCCTTGAAATGAGTTGTTGTTGGAGATTCCATATAGCGACTAACCAATCCAACTGCATGAAGAATATCTGGTCTCGTACAAGTTAGATAGCGTAGGCTACCCACCAAACTTTTGAATAATGTTGGATCTACACTTTCGCCTTCTTCATGCTTGGATATTTTGACTCCAAACTCCATAGGTGTGCTTATCGAGCTACAATTCTCCATCTTAAACTTCTTGAGGATATCTTTTGCATAGCTTTCTTGTGAGATGAAAATTCCATCTTTTTGCTGCTTAACTTCAATGCCAAGGTAGTACGCCATGAGCCCTAAGTCTGTCATCTCGAATTCCTTTGTCATCACTTCTTTGAATTTATTAAACATGCTTGGGCTGCTTCCGGTGAAGATCAAATCATCCACGTAGAGACACACAATCAAAATATCTCCATCTGTGATCTTGGTATACAGCGCGTGCTCGTAGGGACATTTGTTGAAGCCGTTCTCTTGGAAATACTTGTCGATTCTACTGTTCCATGCCCTTGGTGCTTGTTTTAGCCCGTAAAGAGCCTTCTTTAGCTTCAACACCTTGTCTTCGTGGCCTTTGACCTCATAGCCTAATGGTTGTTGGATGTAGACTTCTTCTTCAAGGACACCATTTAGAAATGCTGACTTTACATCCATTTGTTGTATCTTCCACTTGTTTTGAGCTGCCAACGAGATTATTAGCCTAATAGTTTCTAATCGGGCAACAGGGGCGAATACCTCATCATAGTCAATTCCCGGCTTTTGACAATAGCCTTTTGCAACAAGCCTCGCTTTGTGCTTTTCAGTCTCCCCTTTAGCATTTCTCTTTGTTTTGTATAACCACCTGACGCCTATTGTCTTGCACCCTTTGGGAAGTGAGGTGAGTTCCCATGTGTCATTCTTCTCGATGGCTCTAATTTCTTCATCCATCGCGTCTCTCCATTGTTTCTCTTGTGCAGCTTCTTGAAATGTCACTGGCTCACAATCAGCAAAGAGACAAAATAGTGTAATGTTATCCATTGGTTCGGTTACCTCATAAAGATCACTAAGGCTTCTTGTACGTTCCACTGCTCTCTCATTTTGACTACCATTTGACGATGATGAAGGTGGCGAGTCTCCATGAGTAGTTGCTGTTGGTGAGGCATGTTGGGTAGCAACATCTTCTGATTGCTCATTTGGTGTCTTCTCATCTTCTTCAATTTGGGGGAAAAATGTGAACTCATTTGTAAGAGACCCAAAATCCCATTCGCCTTCTTCATCAACTATCACATCTCGACTTATCACAACCTTCTTGTTGTTTGGGTTGTATAACTTGTAGCCTTTGGAACTTGAGTCGTAACCGATGAAGATAAAACTTTTGCTTTTATCATCGAGTTTGGTTCGTTGTTCGTCTGGTACATGGACATGAGCTACGCTTCCAAATACTCTCAAGTGGGAAATTCCGGGCTTTCTTCCACTCCACGCTTCTTGTGGTGTCTTTCCCCAAACACTTCTTGTTGGAGATCGGTTGGACAAGTAAACCGCACATGCCACTGCTTCCGCCCAAAAATCCTTAGGCAGTTTCTTGCTTTTAAGCATGCTTCGCGCCATATCAAGGATTGTTCTGTTCTTCCTTTCTGCCACACCATTTTGTTGAGGAGATCTGGGAACTGTCAAGCGGCGACGAATTCCATGTGCTTCACAAAACTCCATAAATTCATTGGATGTGAACTCCCCTCCTCGGTCAGATCTCATGGCTTTGATCTTATTTCCACTTTCCTTTTCCACAACTGCTTTGAACTTCTTAAATACACCAAAGACTTCGGATTTCTGTTTCAAGAAATATACCCACGTTTTTCTTGAAAAATCATCAATAAAGAGAAGGAAATAGTTACTTTTACCTAGATAGCTCGGCTTGATTGGACCACACACATCGGTATGAATAAGCTCGAGAGGTTTATTGGCTCTTGACTCTGACTCCTTTGGAAAGCCTTTTCTGAATTGCTTTCCAAGTAAACATCCTTCGCATAGTTGGTCAGGATGATTGATACATGGTAACCCTCTCACCATTTCCTTCTTTGACAATAACTCTAAACTTGAAAAGTTTAGATGCCCAAATCGAACATGCCATAGCCACGACGAATCTTTGTAACACGCCTTAAGACACTTTGCAACATCATTTTGAATATTCAAAGGAAACATTCTATTCTTTGACATTTGAACTTTAGCAATTAAATCCCCTTTTGCATCTCTCATAAAAAGACTATAATTTTTCATATGAATATCATAGCCTTTTTCTAGAAGTTGTCCCAAGCTTAAGATGTTGTTTTTCATGCTAGGTACGTAATAAACATTTGAGATCATTTGGTGACTACCATCTTTTGCACGAATAAGAATGTTACCTTTTCCTTTCACCGATATTTTGCTATCATCTCCAAAAGAGACATTTCCACTCACGGCTTCATTGATCTCTACAAACATGCTTCTTTTCCCACACATATGATTGCTTGCACCGGTGTCAAGATACCAAGTGTTTTCTTGGCCTTCATTAGTGGTTTTGTATGTTAGTAGTAACATATCTTTTTCCTCCGTCTTCTCTTCCACATAGTTGGCCTTCTCCTCAACTCTATTGTTGGGGCCTCTACATTCTGAAGCATAATGTCCAAATCTTTGACATTTATAACATTGGATTTGAGATTTATCATACCTCGAGTTCGGATTTCGTCTTCCACGACCTCGTGTTGAGCTTTCTCGTTTCTCGTAGTTGTAGTTGGAATTATTGTTGTTGTAATTCCAGCCACGTCCACGTCCATGATAACCACCTCGTCCGCGGCCTCTACCTCTTCCTCGGCCACGTTGGTTTCTATCATCGTCTTGACTTGCATGCATGTCCTTGAGTTCTACTTTGAGGAGTTGCTCGGTGATCTCTTGCTTCTTCTTGTGCTTTTCTTCGTAGGCTTGTAGTGATCCTTGGAGTTCTTCAATCATCATCTTCTCCAAGTCTTTAGTTTCCTCAATCGTCACGACGATGTGCTCAAATTTGGGATCCAACGAGCGGAGTATTTTTTCGATTACTCTCACATCTTCTAACTTCTCACAATTTCTTTTTAATTGATTAGAAACGGTTGCTACTCTTGAAAAATATTCTGAAATAGATTCGGACGCTTTCATATGTAAGGATTCAAATTCACCTCTTAATGTTTGGAGACGTACCTTTTTCACCTTTTCGACTCCTTTATAAGAGATTTGTAATTTCTCCCACGCTTGCTTGGCGGAAGATGCGCTTGAAATTTTTTCGAAGCCATCATCATCTAATGCTTGATAGATGAGGAAGAGAGCTTTTTTGTCTCTCTTTCTTAAATCCTTGAAAGTCGTTTTCTCCTCTTGAGTAAGGCTTGCTTCATCTTCGGGTTCGTCAAACCCTTTTTCTACGGCATCCCATACATCATGTGCTCCAAGGAGAGCTTTCATCTTGATACTCCAATTATCGTAGTTGTTGTTGTTGAGTGTTGGAACTTGGAAGGATGATACACCATTCGCCATATTTTTCAAAATGTTGAATATTTAAAAACAAAATTTCGGAAAGAGCTTGTGGCTCTGATACCACTTTGTTGGCGGAAAAATAATAAAACAACACTCTTTTAAAAACAAACAAACAACTTTGATAAAATTGAAAAAAAAAATATTACAAGAACACTCTCACAACTCACACTAGAAGAGAAAATATTTTTTCTTTCACTCAAGAGAGTTTAAAACGTTCTGGTGTAAATCGATGAATGCAGTACAAGATTAAATAGTAAAACACATACAAGGCAGTTACTAAAAAATAGCACTTAATGTTGGTAACTCCCGTAACGCTTTGGCACTTAATGTTGATAACTCCCGTAACGCTTCAGCACTTAATGTTGATAACTCCCGTAACGCTTTAGCACTTAATGTTGATAACTCCCGTAACGCTTCAGCACTTAATGTTGATAACTCCCGTAATCTCTTAACTACGTGGAAGACCAAATCAAAGCAAATAACTATTTTCAAATATCAAATAAATAACCCTAACGGAATAAATAAGTTTAGATTAATAAACCCAACACAGCCGGCAGAGGACTCAATATATGGGACACTTTTACCCACAGATATCCTGGTCTGCTCTCCAACTACAACTACAACTACAACTACAAATACTTAGACTAGACTAGACTACACTCCCTCTTTTTGTACTGCTCTTGCTCATTCGTACTAATCAGTGTTTTATACATGATCCCAAATTAATATGGTGAACAGAGAAGTCGGCGGATCGCAAAAGTGGAGACGTGGCCACGAACTCATCTTATCTCTACAAAGTACGTACGATAACATAATGTCTACCAATGATAGCATCTTATCATGATCTCTGTATACAATGAGTTGATCGGTTTTTGTCTATCTAATGTTTTTATAGGAAGATGTTGCTCTTTTGAAAAACATGGGAGTAAAAGGCTATAGGTTCTCAATCGCATGGTCGAGGGTGCTACCAAGTAAGATTAATAGCATTAATTGCCCACCTCCAAATCATTTCAAGATTATACATATAGCTCTACTTTTTTGCTAAGATTTATTACCATAATATTAATGATAAGATTATACACTTATTCCTTAATCTTGTTACTATAACAGGAGGAAGGCCGAGCAGAGGAGTGAACGAGAAAGGAGTTCAATACTATAATAATCTCATCAATGAACTCAAAGCAAACGGTGAACATAATATCATATTTTATTGTCCCCTACGTATGTCATTATTTAAAAAAATTATTGCTAACAAATTAATAATTAAATGTAGGCATCGAGCCATTTGTGACAATTTTCCACTGGGATCTACCTCAGTCTTTGGACGATGAGTATCGAGGTTTCTTAAGTCCCAAAATTGTGTAAGTGTTTTTGCTTGCTATAATGTTATTTGTGTTTAATTCCTGAATCGGTTCAAGAATGACAATGACGTACGTGTATATATGAAAATTGCTGTTTAATTAGGGACGATTACAAGAGTTTTGCGGAGCTTTGTTTCCAGAGGTTCGGAGATAGAGTAAAACATTGGATCACTTTGAACCAGCCTTATACTCATGCCATTAGAGGTCATGGAAGCGGAGCGGATGCACCCGGACGATGTTCTAACAGGTCACAATGTGACGAAGGTGATTCAGCGACTGAACCTTATTGGGTAACACACCACCAACTGCTTGCTCATGCCAGAGTTGTAGAGCTGTACAGAAACAACTTCCTGGTACGTACATTGATTCTCAAGGCATCTTCGTTAGTTTGCTACACTTTTATACTAATCTTGTGACTTACATATATGCAGCATCAAGGTGGCCAGATAGGAACTACACTAATTACCAGAGGCTTTTTACCTTATAACGAAAGTTCGCCAACTGACCAAGCGGCTGCTCAACGTGGAAGAGACTTCTTCCTGGGATGGTATACTAACACTATATTGATTTTGTCTAACAGTGGAAACTAAGGGAAATAAAGAAGTTCATTTTTAATTTGAACTCGAACTTGTTAATTCATCTTAGGTATATGGATCCATTAACCTTTGGAGACTACCCACAAGTGATGAAAGATATTGTGGGTATGAGATTACCCAAGTTCACAGATGAAGAATCAAGATTAGTGAAAGGATCATTTGATTTTCTTGGTTTGAATTATTATCTCACTCAATACACAAAGGACGATCCTACAATTTATGTTCCTCCCAGTGCCATTACTGATCCACATGTCAAAAACTCCTGTAAGTCCACTGTTACGTACATATACTTGTTTGTTTTAACAAAATTATGATTACACACAAAGAGCTAAATCTGTTTTACTTTCCCTTTGTTAGATGACCGCAATGGCGTCTTGATTGGACCCAAGGTACGAACCTAACTGTACTTGGATACTCATCCATCACACTTTGTATGTATGCCTAGTTAGATGATTCAAACTATGTTATTGTATTTTTTAATTTCCAGGCAGCCAACTTCTACTACTATCCGAAGGGGATGGAAGATATGTTAAACTACGTGAGAGTTAAATACAACAATCCGATAGTCTACATCACAGAAAATGGTACCGACACTATCTATATTCTTTTCTTTGGTGGATCATTTACATGTTTAAGCTGTTGCTAAATTACTAACTGCAATTCCGAATTCGGTAATATAGGATTTAGTGACGATGGCAATGCACCCCTTGCCACACTCCTAGACGATTATCCAAGGGTCGATTATCTCTGCAGTCATCTTTGTTTCCTCCGCTCTGCCATGGAGTAAGTGTTGCCTAACACCTACACATGATAAATGATAATGATATGATGATGTATACTCCACAATTACACCACTAACTTACTTCTTTCTTAATTTTTCAGGAGTGGCTCTAGAGTTAAAGGATACTTTCCGTGGTCATCTCAGGACAACTATGAGTTCAACTATGGCTTCACCATCCGATTTGGCTTGAACTATGTTGATTTCGAGCACCCTGAGGTTAGAACTCCTAAGAGATCAGCTAAGTGGTACGCCAAATTCCTCGGGACAAACATGCCGGCGTCCAAACATTAGAACTATATGATCCTCCTGTTGTGCGTCACACGTCCTCAACACACAGATTTCCTATGTAACTTAATGATTTTCTAGCAACTATAAATAAATTAAGCAAGGTCTCTTGCTCTGTAAAATGTCATCTATGTATTCCATATATAAGAATCCAGATGCGATTCCACCTACGTTGTGAGCACAGTAATTACTATAAATATATAGTTTTGAAATAATAAAATGTACCTAACTGCAACCTAATTTTCACAGTTTTCAAAAGGCGGCATTGGACATTTATAATTTTTGAACATATCTCACTGAAGACTTCAATTTTCTTGGCCGACAGAAATAAAATTCTAACAACCTCGTTCTCTTAAAAGTATTAAATCAAATTTAATTAACAAGCATAATGAGATAATCTGGTTCATCTCTTTATGTTCACACCAGATACATATATCAGCAAGGGATTTATCGACTATATAATTTGTTACAAAGCTACTCATCCTATAACCTGGTTATACAGAATTTGTAAAAGCATTAAGGAGAAGCCTAACAAATCAATGATTTTGTTTTGTCAGAATAGTTTTATCATTTCAGTCGGTCGTAAAATATGCAACTTTTCGAGGAATGGCGATCATGCTTAAAGTTGAATATAGTTGGTAATATTATTCCATTTCCGGATAAATTTATGAAAGTCTTGTAAACAATCTCTAACAGAACCCAATCTTTAAGTATTTCTACCAATATAATTGGTTTGACACTTAGGGTACTTAGGGCCCGTAAGTTACAACGGAAATTAAATTTTGAATGAAAATGCCAAAAAATTTGAAAGTTTGTTGACCCTAGCCCAGGGGTCCGGCCCTTGATCTTGTTAATCATGATATAATCTAACAAGCGTGCACTCCGCACTCTACGACTTGTTCGATAATGTATCATGATTAAATCGGACTACTAGTCGATCCAATTACACTAATATATCTAACAATCTCCCCCCGTTTTTGTGTAATTCATGATCAACTACATGAAATCACAACAATTAACAAATTTATGGATAAATGAAATATCGTAACGATTGAATTTCACATTAGTATATTACACATTCCAAATATTCGAATATCAAGGTATCACTAAGGATTGAACCTTTATTATTCATAATGAATACATGAAGATAATATACACATAAATTTACATTCTCACTTGTTCTTACTTGACATTATCTTTTACTATCATTGTATCCTTATCATTTTTAAGCATATCATAGCCAAGTCCTAGCTTCTTGAAGTGGCTAAACTTCATGCTAAAATTAGGTAGCTCTTTTCCTCTTCCACCTACATATGCAACTATTGAAAAAAAACTATTAAGAAGATACCATGGGATGATACTATAAATGCGTTCCAATCGTTATATGTTAAGATTTCCAGATTGAATGCAACACATAATGTCCTATTAGATGAGAATTGTGTATCTTAACATGAGAGATTTCAGATGGACTTTAATCACATCCCAATAGCTGATTTGTGCACAAGATCTTTACTTAACCATTTGGTTAAATGATTGGCTAAATTATATTGAGTTCTCACAAACACTACTGAGTTAACATCATGCATGATGCTCTCACGAATCATATTGTATCTAACATCTAAGTGTCTAGACCTGACTTTGTAGAAGTTTAGGTAGAATTTTAAGACTATGATCTATAGGTGAGCTACCCGGAGAATAATCCTTATGATTAAATTTATTCAGTATTTTCTCAATATAGTGAGATTAAAAAATCGATATATTATTGTTTTTTCGCTTGATTATTATATCAAGAATTATTTTAGCTTCCCCAAAATCCTTCATCTCAAAATTACATGATAAGAATTTCTTTGTTTCATCAACCTGATTTTGGTCAGTACCAAAACTCAACATATCGTCAACATATAGACAAAATCATAAGTCCTTTGCCGGAATTATAAAATTTGTTATATACACATTTGTCCGCTTGATTAAGAATAAAGAAATTAGACAATATCATATTATCAATTTTTTATGCCAATCTTTTGGTGCATGTTTCAAACCATATAAATATTTTTTCAACCTACATACCATGTTTTCACAACCACGCATGACAAACCCTTCTGGTTGTTTCATATAAATCTCCTCATCCAAATCACCATTCAAGAATGTAGTTTTGATATCCATTTGATGAATTACGATTGTATACAGATGCAAGTGCAGTCAACAATCTAATAGTAGAAATCCTAGAAACCAAAGTATAAGTATCAAATGAGTCAATTCCTTCTCTTTGTCTAGAACACTAGATAACAAATCTATCTTTATACCTTTCAATAGTACCATATACTTTCATTTTTCATTTAAAGATCCATTTTTTTTCGAGTGATTTCCAACCATGAGGTAATCAGCAAACTCTCATGTATTATTATGCATGATAGACTCTATCTCATCTTGGATAGCTTCTTCCAGAATGCAACATCCCTTGATGTCATAAGATCACTAGAAGTACTTGGATCATCTTCAATAACAAACAATATTGATATTGATTGTCAATCTTATCTCTTGACCTTTCAACTAAATAAAGTTGAAAACCAGATTCCAACGACTTAGTTTTTCTAGCTCCAGTACTTCTCATTGGTTCAGAAGGTTCAGGTACACAAACAGTACCACTTGATATATTTTTAGTTTGAATTGAGTTCTTATTCAAAGAGTTATGAATCATATCTCTAGGTCTAGGTATAAAGGTAAATCTCTCTTCATCAAATATTGCATTTCTTGACTCGATAACCGTGTTCACCGACAAATAGTCATTAGATTCTAATACATGGAATCTATACGTAACGGAATACTCATCATATTTAATGAAGATACAATCTATACTTCTTTCACCCCAAATGTTTTTTTTTGGGTTAAGTGAGCCTTACAAATATTCTACAACCCCATACTCTCAGATAATTCAGTGTTGGAGGATTCTTAAACCAAAGCTCATATGAGGTTATATAATTCATTTTAGTAGGAATACGATTCAATAAATAACAGGTTGTTAACATAGCCTCGCCCCAGAATCCTTCACTCGAACCCGAATAGAAAAACATGGAATTAACCATTTCTTTCAAAGTCAAATTATTCCTCTCAACTATACCATTTTTGTGTGGTGTATAAAGATTCGTCGTTTGATGAATTATACTTGTAGACTAAAAATATATAGGAACATAATATTCACCTCTTTTATCTATGCGTAGATGTTTAATCAAATCATTCATATATAGCTCTACTTTTTGCTTAATATTTTAAACTTATCAAGAGCTTCATTTTAAGCATGAAACATATAGAATCATCAATAAAATTAATAGCATACTTTTTATTTCCTAACGAAGGTGTAGCATGTAAATCACATAAATCACTATGTACTAGTTCCAATATTTTAGAAACTTGGTTAACAATGTCGAAAGGTTTTCTAGTTATCTTAGTTAACATGCAAGTCTTATATTTTTTATTGTCTGCATCAACTAGAGGAATAAGGCTCATTTTTTACATGTCTTTTCTTCTTCCATGAGGAACATGTCCTAATCTAACATGTCATAATTTGGTGTTATTCAAATTTGTACACATACTAGTAGAAGCCATTCAAACAAAATAATTTTGGAAGGAATTATTAATATTTAACATAAACTTACCATTACACAAATATCTGAATCCCATAAATACGTCATATTTTGACAATACATACTTTCCACTTTCGTACACTTGTTCGAAACCACAATTGTTTGAAACAACACCATATAAAATATTTTTTTGAATCCCAGGAACATACAATATGTTGTTTAATAATATATAGTATCCAACATTCCTAGTCTTTTAATTGGTTCAGTTGCAAAATTTCCCAACTTAAGTGAAGATCTATCTTCAATCAGTTGAAAATTATTGAACGGTCGAAGATCGTTACATACATGACTTGTTTCTCTCGAATCAATCAACCATGCAATATCGTCATCCTGCACATAAAATGCCTCAGATATAAGAGAATTATAATTCTTACCGAAATTAAAATTCTGAAATAAAATCTAACCTTGTTGCTTTTCAGGATGGTTAGATCCACTTGAACCAGCATTGTTTCCACTTGGACCAACATTGTTCCCAATTGGACCAACATTATGTTTTCCTTTTCCAACTCGCCAATCCCTCCTAAAGTGACAGGGTTTGCCACATTTCCATCGTGTTATTTTAGGTTTTTTGTTAGAATAATTGTTGTTCTTATCGTTTCCCTTAAACTTTTGTTTATTCTTTTTATCTATATTTGCATTCTTCAATAATCCGTTGTTTTCAGCCATATATATAGATAGGTTTCCCACTTGGTTTTAACCCTTAGGATTATTGATTTCATCTTGAGCCCTTAGAGACTCTTCAATCTTAAAATGACTACCAAGTTCGATTAACATCATTTCTTCCTTGTTGTGTTTCAGAGTGTGTTTAAAATCATTCCATTCAGGAGGCAATTTAATAGTAACATAAGACACAGAAACACATTCATCCATTTCATAATTTGTTGAACGAATTGACCCAAAATTCTAAGTAATTCATTATATCGTCCCATCACGGGTCGATAATCAACCATTTTGTAATTAATGAAATTACTGACCATTAACTTCCTACTATAATCATATTCTGCCATATATTTTGATTCAGAGGAATCCTATAATTCTTTTGTAGATTCAAAATTTTGGTATACATCAAACAAAATATCAGACATACCGTTTAATATATGGTCGCGACAAATGTAATCATCATTCTCCCACTTGGTCTGCCTCCTTGTGTGTTCCACCGTTTCATTCTTAATGATCTCCAGGCATGAGTGATCAGGACATAAACAACCTTGAGGGTAGTCAACATAAAATGCATCTTTTTCTTCCATCGTCTGAAACCATGTCCTTTGAACTTGTCCATTTTAAGGAATTTATTTGTCATCTCCTTCGCTGATTCTCCTCCGTTCATCATCTCTATCTTCATAAACAATAATAGATAGTTTCAATTATATATTGGTAATATGATTTGATTTTCGGATAAATTTATGAAGTCTTGTAAATAATTTCTAATTGAAATTAATTTTGGGGCTCTCCAAATATTCCAGTTTGATAAAATTAGAGAGATATTTATCGAACAAAGAAAATAAAATATTGTATGTGATCTCTTTATTCAACAAATGCCGAATCTTTGAGTATATCGACCAATAAAATCAGTTTGACAGTTAGGGTAGTTATGGTCTATAAATTATAACGAGAATTAAATTTTAAATGAAAACTCCATAAAACTTGAAATTATGTTGACCCCAACCAGGGGCTCTACCCCTTGGACCTCGCCAAGAACGCTGCCCTTTGACCCCGTTAATCATCATATAATCTAGCAAGCGTGCACTTCGCACTCTATGACTTGTTTGATAATGTATCATTCTTAAATTGGCCGACTAGTCGATCCAATTACACTAAAATATCTAACAAATACTACAAGAAGGATTATCATATGGTTGATATCATCACAAAGTCACAGATTACACAAGCTTTAAAAAATGTTGAAAGCTTCAATGTTATGAGCAATCTTAATTAAAGGAGTATTTTTGGCACAAAATTAGATTAATCTTGCACAATAAAGAAGTTACAAAATATATGGTATGAGTTACAAACTGAATACTCGTTTAATATAGATGTTACAAAATACAAACTTGAACATATTCTCCAATTTGCAATGTAAATTAATATAAAAAATGTAAGAAAAACAAAAATAAATAGTTTTGTTCTCTATTGTATTGTTCTTAGTTATTTTCTCTAAAATATCACTTTAACTCCAACAAATTGATATCAAAGCTTGATTTGTTAAATATAAAATATTACCTTCTTATTTCAGTCGTTCTTCAATTAACCAAATAAAATTATAGCATCTGGGGTATTCAAATAAAATCTCTTCTATGATCTTAAGAAGAATTAAATATTGTTGAAGATTGGTACAATGAAGCAAAAGATGAAGTCAATGACGAATTAACACCAACTCAAAAAGAGCCTCTAAAAATCAACAAGTTATGTTTTGGATATATTAAGAATTTAAATCATATGAAGCAGTTTGGGGAAAATTTGTTTGGATCACTTCGGCAAAGCAAGCATGTGATATTTTGGAGAGTTCATTCAAATGAGATAAAAATGTGCAAGCATATGATTGCAAAATTTTCGAGGGGAGTTTACAGTATTCATAGATATAATACGAATTTCTTTTTTTATTATTATTCATTGATGTTTTCTATACTTAACATATTTTTTCAGTTTGTTTATATGTTGTCTGTTACTTTTTTTTATTATGCTCAATATGAAATAAAAAAAATTATGCTTTGAGGTCTTAGAACATCTGTTTATACTTTTATTTATGAATTAGACCTTCTATTTTATTTTTTATTCTCAAAATATTTTTTAGAATTAGTATTAATTTTAATGGTTTCAATTTCCTACGAGGTTAATTGAACGATATTAGATTTAGGTTGAGACCGAGAGGTAAAATATACTTCTGATCTATCCTAATACCACTGAGTTTAATGAGTAGAACAGTACAACCATGACATAGTGAATTCTAAACTAGGTTCTTAGATTATCTAACTTAATTTTATGAGGTAAGGGACTAGAGATATAACGAGCCATACAAGAAGACTAGTTGTGTGAGATCGAGATATGATCACAACATTCTGAAAGAGAACATGACTTTGCAAGGATTATGTTTAGCTTAAATTTATGAAAATATTAAAATTTCAAGTTCAATTATATATACATGTTCAAAAAGATCCTCGAAGAGATTCATCTAATTATTTACAAGTTATAATTGAAATTGTATTTTATTTTATTTTCTTAAATTTGTTTTCTTTCATCAGCTCTCGATCTTACATATCACATAATAATTCTTTCCTTTTTGTTTTCTTTCTATTAATTAGTAATTATATTATCTTAGATTTTTCTAGTTCCAAAACTATTCAAATATATTACGAGAGTTATATTCTAAAAAGAGAGACGCATAACTTCTAAAGAGATAAGTTGTCAAAACTAGTAACACTGTAATAATTGTTAACTCTTTTCCACACAATAAATAAATAAATCGATTTATATAATAATGATGATGGGCCCAAAAACGACGTGGTTGGTTCATTTATAGCTATTCCACCTCATTATTCTACTACATATTTGTTCTTTATTATATAAGATACCTTTAATGTTACACATTTGTTGGATTATATCATAAAGTAAATATTGGTCCCAGAGATAACCAGTTAGATATATGGGTCGGATATTACCTATATTTATTAGTAGCCCCCTAGTACTTGGAAAAATGTACGAGGAATGACTATCTCGGGCGCAACCTAGGACCCCTCAAAGTTGTGCTAATTCCTATGATCCAAAGTGAATTGGATTGATCAGTCAGATCGGCTTATGTTCTGATGACTTCACCCAAAGTTATATTTGTTCTTGTAAACGTTTCACCTAGCCACTCAACCTATAACATAGGGCCTGAATATTAAATATCGAAGATTTATTAAGTAATAACCTTTTCACTTTCCTATGTGCACACCAACCTTTCCACTACCCTAGATAAAGTGACCATTTAGTCTTAAGAAATCTCTCGATAAATATATTTTCCCTTTCTACCAATCTTCATTCACAATTATTTCTAGAGAGAGAGAAAAATTTTCACCATCGACAAAAAAACATACATGGTCAAGAAACCACCACAGAGTTTGCTTTGATGCTCTTACTAAGAAATCCTTTTATCCTCATCAAGATAGTAATTTTCAATAAAAAAATAAGTTTATTGCTCTATACTTGTTTTCAATAGCTAAACATACTAAATGAAAGAGAGTTGTTGGGATCGTAGAGGAGGAGCATGTGACCTTATCAATTTATCAAAACATCCACTACGGAGCTTTCCCACCAAAGAAGAAACAACCAACACCTGCTAATCCTTCGAATCCTAACACTTATTCCACAGTTCCCAACCCTCACTCCCTCGGTGGGACTAGTTCTCAATGTGATAAGGGTGACTTTACATTGTGAGGAAAATATATCTATTTGACCAGCTATCTTCTGATGGGTCATACTGCTGGTGAAAACGTAAAGTCAAATAAATAAAACGAAATAGAACCCAAGAGAACATACTCTCCTCACCCAAATGAGAAACTGTACAAGAAATTTAAAATTTCTACACGGATAAATATCCAGTTGAAAGATCTTTGAAGGCTAGACATAAAAATCTAATAATATCGTGAGAGTGTACCTCATATCTTACTAGACCTTAGAAAGTGCCCATCGAATCGTTACATGTTGTACCATCATAGAGAAAGAACAGATGCAATTGGTTGATAAACAAACTTAAGAAACTGAATGACAAAACACCGCTCGTTCTAACCTGGGTGAGTTAAATACTCAAGAAAATGTTGAGGTCCAACACCGAGAACCCAAGGGTAAAACCAAAGCGAAGAAAAATAAAATCCAAAAACAAATAAGAGAAAATATGTAGTCAAACTTTCTTTAGAGGTAGTTGTTGTTCTCAAGAATAACTTTGTGGGGCTGATAATGAGCATCTTATCACTCTCTTCAACGTGAAGTACCAATATTTTTTAGAATCCGAAGAAAAGAAGCTTCGAGGCCAATGGGGAATCCCTGGTGCTGTCATTATTTGGTTCTCTAGATGGGAGAGACCCTTTTATCCACTAAAGACCATGAGCTTGTAGTCTTTATAAAAATGTTGAACTCGGGGCTTCGATTCCCCTTGGACCCCGCCATGGTAAGATTCTTCCAACTGGTGGAACTATGTCGCAGCTAAGCTAGTTTGAACCTATGGTTCACACTTATGGCTTGCATTATGGCCTCAAGGCTCTTTTGGATCGGATTTATGATGGAGTAGTTTGTTGGTTTGACGACTTTTTCGAGGAATCCTTACATCCCTTTCTAAACTCACAGTGGGAAATAAATTTAAATTAGTTAAAGATCTCCTAGAAGCTAAAAAGAAGTAGAAACAGAGGTTATTTTTCATCTCATGTTTATAGGGTAATAAGGTGGAGCCTTCACATAATAGTCCCCATTGTCTCTCCTTGAAATGGAAAAACACAACTAACCTATCTCTCTGGATTAAAATCCACTTTTAGAGGTTGGATCAGAAGAAAACTCTATCTCTAGACCAACTTATGACTCCTTCAAACAAAGCTAAGATTATGTAAAGCTTGGAGGTTGCAAATGCACTGGTGTTTCGCCCTGTTCTCTATGGGAAATACTAAGGAGCCGCAAAATGAAAAAACATAACAGGGCTGCTTTTAAGAAGAACTAACAATTGATGAAAGCTACTTCCATTGACCCAACATATATTAATGTTTTAATTAAGGTTCATTAACCAAAAGGGTCACAAAAGAATCATTTTTTGAATAAGAAACACAAACGGTTTCCCTAAAACAATGATAGGGAAAGGGGGAATAGGGTAGTTTTCCTTTTTTGGAGCGGATAGTCGTTGTTGAATAAGAAAACTTGTCCAACCACTCTCATATGCAAGATCAGAGCTTTACCATACTGAAAAAAGAAGAAGCGTTCTCGGATGGCTAGAGGTTAGATGACTAATATTTCAAAGATAGTCAGCTAGACCCTTCATTAGGGAATTAACAAGGTACTCCTAATTATGATGATCAACGCTTCGAATTTTACGAGAACGATGTACTTGCTTTGCGCCTCAAGCAACCCATTTCCTTTGTTGCTCAACTTGAGAGGAATATGCATCGGGTTTCTGATCAAAAAACCTTTTATAAGAACGAGACTCGACGGTTAGATGGTGAGGTCAACAGGTTGAAGAAGGGAGTTACCAAACTGGAAAAATGACCACGAACCAGCTTAATTGGGGATAAAATATGGAAAAATAAGTGGACACGAAGCATGAGTAATTTAACAAGGATCGAACAAAATTTATATTAAATTCTTGCTAGAAAAATACACTTTCTTCTGCACTTTAAATAAGGGTTACGAGTAGGGGAGAGTGGTTCATGGGCATGCTGTCCAAAATTTGGAAAACATGAAGAAATAAATTGAGACAGATAAGAAGGGTGATGATTCTGCCTTTTTTTTTTTAGTGTGCAAGTAAGATGGATCCGAGACGCTAGGGTGAAGTCTACCCTGATCCTTGATATACATGAATAATTTCCATACTTGAACTTAAAAGGTTATTGGGGTATGGTTCCTGAAAAGTACCGCCCCGCAGGCATCTCCCTGCGAGATAACAAAGAGCCATCCTGCACGGACTCATCTATTGAACCCAATGAATCTATAAGTGAGAACTTAAATAGAGGGAGTCCCTCATATAGTTCCCCCGTAAAAATATTTCGATAAGGCTCCTGAAATAGATTAAAATTAATTATATCCTTGTATGGACCTAACATTTTGTTATCCATATATTTCTCAATCGTAACTATTTCGTTCGATTTTTTTATCTTGTACCTTTATTTTATCAGCATGGAATCATGCCTTCAGAGTTTTCCTTAGTTGGTGGTTATTGGTGTCTAACTGGTTTCTGAAGTGATCAACAAGATCTAAAATATAAAAAATTATCAAATGTTAACCAACTTACGTTGGAAACCCCTCGGATCCAAAATATAAAAGTTATTTACTGTTGACTAACTTACGTTGGAAGATCCCTCACATAAAAAATATAATAGTTATCTAATGTTATCTTTTTAAGATACTTCATATCCAAAATATAAAATCTATCTAATGTTGAATAACTTATGTTGGTATTTCTCGTATCCAGAACATAAAAGTTATCTAATGTTGATCAGCTTTCATTGGAAGATCCCTCGGATCCATAATAGAAAATTTATCTAATGTTGACCAACTTACGTTAGAAGATCCCTCAGATCTAAAATATAAAATTATTCTCCTCGAATCCTGCAAAATATATAAGGCACAAAAGACTTGTGTTTATTAGCCGATTCTGTAGGCATCTAGTTAAAACCTTGCTGCACCACATGGGTAGGAAACAGTATGCCACGGGTTATTACATAAGTTTTAAAAACAAAGTTGTACGATTTGTTTATATTCACTCTAAATAAACTGTTAGATGCTCAATATCTCGTGGGTGCCAAAGCGTTTTTCTCTCTTTATTTTTCAACCGATAAGTCTTTGGCTTTACTTTCTCAGTTATCATTACGGCCCTTCCTAGTTTGATCCCAATTTTGCGAGCCTTTTGCTAATGGTGTGCGAGAAAAATTTCCTTAAAATCATATCCACCACTTTAAATTCTCATCGTCCTACTTCTCATCAACGTCTAATAATGTAAAAAATTTAGGTGTGCTCACATTCTTTAATTTCAATTATATGAAGTTCGGCCCATCTTCCTTCATCATTATATTTTTTGGAATAATTCACGACATGATACGAAGGTAAAGTGGTTCGAAAAAAGTTGCAATGTCTATCGCGTAAACCAGAGCAAAGGGTGATTCTTGGACCACAGTATGTGGTGGTTAGGTAGGCTGATATACTCCTTGGAGATAGTTTGGCCACTTTCCAGGTGCACCCTCTAAATTATTTTGGAGGCATTCGAGGATAGTTATGTTTGTGACTTCTACTTGTCTATTGGCTTGTGATTGAAAATGTGCTGAGGAACACTGTTGTATGCCTCAGGAAGGGGAAAGAGCTTTCATGTCATTATTGTCGAACTATAGACAATTACACATTGTAAGTCTCCTCAAAACACCGAAGCGACAACATATGTTAGATAAGATCAATTTGATCACATCTTTTTCCTTCATCCCGGACAATGGTTCGACTTCCACCCACTTGGAAAAATAATACACTACAACTATAATCATTTGTCGTCCACCGAAATCTATTGGTAACGGTCCGACCAGATCTAAACCCCATTGATCAAATGGTGGCAATTTGGAAATAGGTTGAAGCGGATGTATTGGCATATGTATGGTATTGGAAAATCGGTGGTAAGTATCACATATTTGTTTCCAATTATCTAGCGTCGGCCACAATTAAGGGCTAATAATATCATGTTAGTATAACTATTCATGTTAATGATTTATAGCCACAATGCGTTGATCATTCACCATCGTGAAACTCAAATAATATCATTTGTGATTCATTCTCTTCGAGGCAACAAAATAAAGGTCTACTTAGTGATTTCTTGTACAAGAAATCCCCAAGGACTGTGAACCCATATGCCCTAAAATGTAACTTATTTTTCAATGCTTAATTGATTGGTAGAAACTCATTAACAAAACATTATTTGACGTCACACCTCTAATCCCTATCTTTACTTATCAAAATTTAAAAATCTTCTTTTATTCCCTGAATTTGCTCGGAATTATTTTATTATTAAAGGAATCTCTTGCATATGTATCCACCGGTAGCCTTCTTAATACGTTGCAGTTGTTTTAGAATCATCAATATAATTTTCATCCTTTTGGACATGGTCATACTTGACATTTTTAAATAATATTGTTACACATTTAAAGGCATTTAAGTATTTCATTAGATTATATTTTGTAGACTCAGATTGTCCCACTGTATGATCCACTTAAAGTTATGACTCACTTACCAATATAACTCTCTTAGCACCACAAATTTGAGTGAGTCGTAACCCTACCAAAGTGGTTTCGCATTCTATTTTTTTATTTGACATTTTAAAGCCAAAACGTATTACATAGTACATCACTTCTCCCGTCGGGGTATCAACTGAACCCTTACTCCAAAACTCGAAGTGCTTAACCCCCCATGAGTCTAAATGGTCCACTCAGCTTTTAGCTCTTCATGATCTGTTTCCATCTCTGGCCGTTCGAAATGAAATTCAACAAAATAATCAGCCAAGTCCTGGGTTTTGGTTGTCGTTTGAGGCACCAAATTAATAATATAGTCCCCCAAGTCGATAGACCACTTTCTCAATCGCCTTGATACGTTGGGTTTCTGCACTATAGTTTTCAAGAGAAAATAAGTTTGTACCATGATTGAGTGTGCCTGAAAGTAAGGTCTCATTTTCCAAACTGCTGTAATTAAAGTGAGAGAAGTTTTTTCCAATTTCAAGTATTTGTTTCTGCATTCAACAAACTCTTACTCACATAGTACAGGGGCCGATGGAAGTTAACAAAGAGCTCGTATTAATACAGCACTCACAACCTAATCTAATACCACTACATAAATTACTAATCTCTCTCAAGCATTTGGCTTTGTTAAGATATCTAGAGAGGATAAGAACTCTTTTATTCTAGTAAAAGCTTCCACATTATAGAGTCCAATTAAAACAGCTTGCATGTATCAATAGTTGAAAGATATGAGCACATTTATCTGAATATCTGAATACGAATCTTTTCCTACCATGACAAGATCCTTTTCTAACAAAGTCAATGGGCCCGACTGAAAATAATAAGTCCAGCCGAGGTCGGGACGATTAGGGGAAAATCTATTCATTAGCAGGCATACGATATACTCGACCTTTGGTGAGCGATTTGTTAGCATCAAGCCAGAACAATTCGTCACAAGATGTCAGGCAACAAGGCACCATGATACATCGACCCTAAATACGTTTTCGTCGGGGACATGAAGGGTCGACCCCAATACTTATAGTATAGTCCTCATTCGTTCTCTCTCACAATGACTAAGAGGGCTACTGATGAGGGCACAAATGTTTCGGACCTAATCGGGTCGGCAGAAAACAAGAGTATTATTATGTTGTAATAATACTTTGTAATAAGAATAACAGATTAAGAGAGAAGGATTTATCTTGTAAATAATAACAAAATGGTAGAAATAAGATAAAGTGGGTCACCCATGTGAGTAAGGGCCCACTTTACTACTATATAAAAAAAGATTCCCTTTATGGAGGGTGGTGAATATTTATTATTATAACTATCTTTTACCATTTTATCTCTCTAGAATCCCAAGTTTTTCTCTCTATATAGTTACGATTTTGTCTGATAGCAATACTAGGGTTCTGATATTTCTAAAACTATCAGTAGCACCGTCTATGGGAAACCGTAGTGATATCCGGTGACAAGTTCTCCCAAATCATGAAACTAAAGAGAGATAAATATCAATCCGGTAGAAGGTATAATTGTAGGGTTGGAAGGAAGTGGAGTTATCTCTTATTTCGTGGACCGACAATTTGAAGAGCAACATCACAATAACGATCAGTATGGACACATGCGAAGTAATCAAACGACCCTTATTATGACATGGCAACATCTGTTTGACGATGTAGCTAAGCTTAATGCGGAGAAAGAGGAGGCTTTAGCTGAAAAGAGAAACAGGTTGGGAATTCACAGAGAAAGATAACCTGACAATGATAGAGAAGAAAATCGCAGTTATTGTCAAGAAACAAAGGCCTTGATCAGGATCGAGCCAGGTCACGGCGATGAAATAACAGGTCATTAAGGATGGATATGAGGGTAGAGTGTCGATGTACACGAGCTCAGTAATTCCTCTATTTATGATTCAGATGAGTCATCGTCCATGGACCATGAATACTGACGTCATATGAACGAAAAAAGGATTTTAAGAAAACAAAAGATCTAACGACGCGTCTCTCGTCGGTCTAGAGTGTTGAAACACAATGTAAACAGCGTCGATAAATAACTCCCGTCGTTGTGGATAAAAACAGAGCAATCATGGTCAACAAAGGTAAGTAAAACGATCCACCTCACGTCCAATTCATGTCGGGTAGTCAGACATATGAGTACAAGGTAGGTAGTCATTTCTCTAAATTGCACGATGAATTATACGCGACTCCAGTACAAGGCCTTGGAAGTGGAGCGATCATGGTCGGGCATAACTGGAGGTCATACCCACTGTCTGATGAAATCCTTTCAGAGCATCTGCCAAAGCATTTAATATTTTTCGTCTTGAAAAATACGATAGGAAATTTTCAAAAATGTAATGCTGAATTTTGATAACGGTGATAAATTACTTTCTCGTGCATTCTCGCAAAATTTCAAAGACCGTGCGTCAAAATAGTATAACCGATTACCACAAGGCTGCATAAAAAATTGATATGTTATGGGTAATGTTCAGGTAGCAGTTTTTAGGAAGCAAAAATTTCCTAGCAAATGGTGACACGATTATGAACTATAAGCAGAAGGTTGGATAAAGTTTGAGGGACTATACTTGGTGCTATGTAGACGCCAAAACCGATTTAGACTATTGTGATGATAGTGTCGCGTTGACGGGTTTTAGATTGGGTCTTCTGCCCAGTCTTATGAAGGAAGCTATCATAAAGAAGCAAGCTTTTACTTTTGCATCCTTGTTGGCTCAGGTCGAAAAGAGAATTTTGATTGAGGAAACCCAAGCATCCGAAGTAGCGGCTCAATTACAACAAAATGTGAAGGCAATCGTTGTACTATATCGGCAGAATCAGGCACCCATCCTGCAGCATCAACCGATCAACACTTACTCTACAGCAGGGCAACTTCACGAATAGAGTCAGGCTTGGACCCCCCACGAGAAAGAAGTAAAAATCAGATGGAAAATGCTCGGGCTCTTGCCCGACCTATGTAAAATAAGTTGGTTCGACCCACCCATTTTTTTGAATTAACTGAGTGTGTGTCGACCATCATCGAAAAGGCTAAGAAGCTCATTCATTTTTGGAAACCGTTCCCTATCAAGATCCCTCGGGAAAATTGTAACAACCGGAACTGCAAATATCATGAAGATGTGGGGAATGATACGCGGAACTGTATTCGGTTAAAGAAAAAAATTCAGACACTGATTGAGAATAGGAAGTTGTTAACGTTTGTGAAGAAGAAGGCTCAGCATAGTATCGAGGCTAAAGAGATTGTGACAATACCGAAGCATGAAACTACAATGGTCATTTCTAAGATAAGTGATCTATTCGAGGTATCCACTGAATATTTAGACCCTGCTGCGGATCGAAATATGATCAATGTCATGGAAGAAATAATCCTTGAGAGTACAAGAAAGGTGAGTGGCTTTTGTAGATTTTTTGAATCGCTAACTATCTTTGGAGGCGCCTTTATGGAAGGAATCTAAAATTTCTCGTGAAAGAGAAAAATCGTGATCCTAACCACACAATTAGAAGCGGGAGAGTGGACCCACCTATAAAGAATTCCTTCCTCCCATACTATGTTCGATGACGATGATATGAGGGACATCGTCGGACCACATGAAGACGCAGTAGTAATTGTGGCTGCAATCGCGGGTGATGACGTACGAAGAGTGCTGATTGATATGGGGGGCTCGGCAAACGTCATCTTTTTGACAATGTATGCAAAGTTAAAGTAGCCTCTGGTCATTTTAAGATCAGAGCGAACCATCGTGGGTTTTACAGGGGCTACGGCCAAAGTAGTTGGAGAGTATGAAGGAGTAGTACAATTGGGTTGGGGGGCATTTATGAAAGAGGTAACCGTACTTTTATCATTGTGGATGCACCGACTCGTATAATGCCATCTTTGGTAGATCGTGGTTTTCTAGAATGCGTGTGGTGGCGCCGACTATGCACGAATGTTTAAAGTATGTAATCGGTAATAACGTCGGAACGGTTCAAAGCAGCCAAAAACGGTTAGGGAATGTTACCGATCGGCTTTAGCATCGCAAGCCGACAAGGAAATAGAACAAGTAAAATATTAGCAATTAGTAGGGTCGAATTCAGGGTCGGATCATGTAAGCCATCCTCGGGAGACCCCCAGATTATTACTTACGGATGAGTTCCCCGGAGGGAAGATTTTGAAAATTATAAAAAATTTATCGTTTATGGTTCGGGGAAGGTTGATTTCTTCCATTATGAAAAGATTTAATTTATTCGCTTGGTGTTCGAAAGATGTAACAGGGGTCCTAGATAGTGTAATCTGTCACAGTCTGGCAATACAATAAAATGTCTCACCCGTAATTCAGAAGCGAGGATAGTTTTCCCAGGAGAAGTCATAGGCTATTTTTACTGAGGTGGATAGACTAACAAGAATATGGTATATCTGAGAATCACAGTACCCGTTGTGGATAGCCAACCCTGTATTGGTCAAGAAGAAGAGAAGGAAATATAGAATGTGTGGATTTCAACGACCTCAACAGGGCATGCCCTAAAGACCCTTCCCCAATACCACAAATCGACTAACTAATATATTTGACATCTAGAAATAGGCTTTGTCTTTTATGGACGCCTATACGGGATACAACCAAATAAGGTAGATCGAAGGATGAGGCCACGTTGTTCATAACTGAAAGAGGTCTTCATTGCTACAAAGTCATGTCGTTCAGTCTGAAGAACGCATGGGCCACCTTCAGAGGTTGGTGAATAAGGAATTTGAAGGTCGGATGAGGCGAAATGTTGAAGTTTATATATACGATATATTGGTCAAGATTATGACAAACGAAGATCATTATCTCGACTTTAAGAACATGTTTGACAACTTGAAAAGAATAAATGTCAAGCTGAACCCGAAATAAAAATTGGTTTGAGGTTTAGTCCGAGAGGTTCTTGGGATATATGATTAGTGAATGAGGGATAAAGGCAGATCCAATAGAGTTGAATGGTTTAAGTACCATGGCACCGTCAAAAAATGTCAAAGAGGTCCAAATTTTAACGGAGCGTCTGTTTGCTTTAAATAGGTTTATATCTCGATCTTTTGAAAAATGTGCACCGTTTTTTCAGGTTCTATGATAAATCAAGGTGTTCAATTGGCCCCTCGCTACATACAGCTTTGCTTAGCTTAAACGTATTTTTATTCCCTCCCTTCCGCTTTGTTACCAGAACCTTTGCTTTGGCTTAAACGTATTTTTATTCCCCCCACCCCACCCCGCTTTGTTACCAAAGCCTTTGCCAAGGGAAAGTCTTCTTCAGGAACATTCAGACACATCAACCTAAGAAGCAGGTGTCGGAATCGTTGACGACTTTTTCTTCCATGGTTTTCACACAGTTTGCAGCAAACTTACTATTTTCTTCTTTACTTCTTTTCCCAGATCGAGTGGGAATAGGCCAATAGCCTTGATTGTTTGAAATTGGTGGAAACAAGTTTGAATTATGTGAGATACCAATGATCGAACCGCCTGATCCCGATCTTTTTCAACAGTCAGTTTGGTAGAGCGAAGAGCATTGTTAATTATTTCCAATATTATATGTAAATTTGATATGAGATGAAGAACTTAATATGAGATAAATAAAAAACGTATTTCAATAACAAAAGTCGACTTTTCTAGAGGCCAATGCCTTCCTTATCTTTTGTGTGAATGTATTCAGTAGGTTCAACATTTTGAAGCTAAACAATGTATGAAAGAATAGTTGATTATATACACGGTTGGTCAATCATGCTAGAGTGAAAATAATCAGAAAGATGCGCATGTAGATAAATCGCAGCTTGAAGGTCACAAGGGAGCTAATAGAGAGTCTAAAGTTACTCACGGTATGTCTAATGTTTATATTCAATGTAATTTCGATAGATTCTAAATGAAGTTAGAACGAGCCGGGACTTCAGTTCTATATGCACGCCAACTTGTCTTGTTTAACCACATATGGCTATGTTGCGCTAGCGAGACTCAGTTCGAATTATGGTAATTATGCTTGGAATGAATAGTGATGAATTTCTTTGATCTAATGGTATATGGAACCACATGCCACTGGTCAGGATGGGTCATGAATGTGCCCACCGGATTGGAGTCTCGTGCGGAAAATAAAATTAAACTACCATGTTCAAACTTCAAACTCGTGATTTTCTTCTTAGTTTGAAGCTGGGTTTGTAAATACCGTGTGTTGTCGATTACCAATGTGGGATTCCTACTTCTTTTTAGCGTATAAGCTACAACATTTCCATCAGCCACCATATCATATGCTTTAGTTTTTTATAGTATTTTAAAATTCACTTCAATATAGATATTACACATTCGTAGTTTTGTGTTATATTTTTTAAATACAACATTTATATTTATACTGAAAATTTTAAACAAAACGGTTAACAAATAAATATACGAGATGGTGGCTATGTTACAAGTTAATACACTCTTTACTCATGTAATCTCAATTACAAAAGGCAGACACAAAGATAGTTCCCAAAGAAACAGATAGTTCTCAAATAGTTCTCAATTATTAAATGACGTTAGTGGAGTAGTGAGAATTATACTAGAAATCAGAGGTTTATACTAGTTGTATTGACTACAAGAATGAGTGGATCGTTGATTCGGGTTGTTCACATCATGCTACTGGTAATGCTTCTATACTTTCCAATATTCGTCATCATTTGAGCAAAAATTATGACAGCGGACAACTCATTAAATTTAGTAGTGAAAGAAGGTGATTTTAATGTGAAAGCTACCAATTCATATGATAAAATTATTACACTTGAAAACGTATACCAAGTACCGGGTTTAATGAAGAATCTTGCCTCTGTTTCTCAAATCACTATTTCTGTTGACGTATGTTTTATTCAGACCAAATGATGTTCAGATTTTTATGATTATAAAACTATTGATGTTAATGTCTTATTCACCGGAAGAAAGGCAAACTCTTTATATATTTTATCTGCAAGTGAGGCGTATGTAGAAAAGACAAGTCAAATACAACAATTTCACTTTGGCATGCTCGACTCAGACATGTTGGTAATCAATTGTTGCAGCAAATATCAACAAATAGATTACTTAAAGGAGTTCCCTTCTTCAAATCAACACATCAGGATGTCATTTATGATGGCTGGCAATATGGTAAGTCGCATCGACTTCCTTTTCAAAAATATTTGAACTATGCATCGTCGATGTTTGAGTTTTTATATTATGATCTCATATGGCCTACAAGAACACCAAGTTTTAGTGGTTTCCGTTATATGATATTTATTGTTTATGACTTCTATCGCTATTGGCGAAGCTTTCACACACTTTGTTCAATTCAAATAAATGGTAGAGAAGCAATTTAGGTTTGTTCTGAAGTGTTTGGGAATCGATAATAGGGTTGAATTCCAGTCACACAAATTTTCCGAATTATGTTGCGAACATGGTTTTCATCGACAACTAACATGCCCGGATACCCTAAAACATAATGGAGTCGCTGAACGTAAGCTAACACATCTTACAACAATGATTTTATCTTGGTTGCACGATAAGAACCTTCCTCGAGAGTTCTGGGCAGCAGCTATGCAGTGTGCTTGTCATGTGATAAACCGATTGCCTCAATGGCCAGGTACATCAAAATCTTTTTTTGACTTGTTATGTACTATCAAACCTAATGTGAGTTACTTTAGAGTATTTGGGGGTCTTTGATATGTTGATATAACTAAGTAAAATCGAACTAAGCTTGATCTGATCAAGGAAGTGTGTAATTGTTGGTTATGACATGAACATGAAAGGATAAAGATGTATGAATCCATCACTAATAATATTGTGAATTCTCGTGATGTTGTTTTCGACGAGGTTACTAATTTTTACCCATCTGCTGGTTTGGAAGAAACCTCTATATTTATGTCATTTGTTGAAACTGATCCTGAGCGGATATCTACTCAAGACGATCTCAGCGAGAGGGGGAGTTCAGAATTTTCTGGTCATAATAATTCACCACAAGGATAAATTGCACTACTAAGAACTACAAGACCTAGCAAGCCACCTCTTTATTTAAAGGATTATGAAGTTCAAGCAGACCAATCTACTATCACTTCTTACTTTATGTTAGAAGACATGTTGAGCCTTCATCCTATATTGAAGCTCAAGGGAAGTCAGGATGGGAGAATTTAATGAAAGATAACATTTCATCTTTGGACAAAAATTCTACTTGGATTCTTATACCGAGACCGAAAGATGTTGAACTTGTTACATGTAAATGGGTTTACAAGTTAAAAAAGACAGCAGATGGAAGCGTTTCTAGACACAAATCTCTTCTAATTGCTCGTGGTTTCTCTCAAAAATATGCTTTTGATTATGAAAAAACTTTCAACACAATTGCAAAGATGGTAACAATTCGTATTAGTATTTCTTTGGCAGTAAACAAAGGTTGGAATCTTTGGAAATTCGATGTAAAAAATGCTTTCCTCTATGGTGAACTGGATCAAGATATATATATGGAATAACCTCTTGGTTTTATTTCAAAAGAATTTCCATAATATGTCTGCAAACTAAAGAAATCACTCTACGGTCTCAAGCAAGCACATCGTGCATGGTATTGTAAGATTGCTGAATATTTCTGATTCAGATCCGAGCCTTTTTGTGAAAATTGATGGAATTTTAAATACTGTGATTCTTCTTTATGTTGATGCTATGACTATTACTGGAGATGAAAATCCAGGGAAAGCTCACTATATCTTTGTTTTAGAATTTGAAGAAGCAGATGACTATTTTCTGTCACAAAGAAGCTATATTAATAAGATTTTAGCACGTTTTCGTATGAAAAATGCAAACCATACAACCACTCCAATTGATCCAAGTCTAAAATTACCCAAGAATAAAGGTGAATTATTAGATGATGTGACTACGTATCACAAAATTGTGGGCTGTCTTCTATACTTAAGAGTAACTCGTCCAGACATTACTTTTTCTGTTGGAATAGTATCTCAATTTATGAATCCACCATGTGTTGGTCATATGGCTTCTGCAAAATTAATTCTTCAATATGCGAAAGGAACTTTAGAGTATGGTTTGATGTATACAAAGAATACAAAGTTTCGTTTACATGGGTTTGTTGATGTTGATTGGGCCGGTAATATAAATGACAGACGGTCCACTTCAGGCTATTGTTTCGATACCGGTTCAACAACTATCTCTTCGTGCAGCAAGAAGCAAGACATGATGGCATTATCAACTGTTGAAACTGACTATGTTGCAGCCATATTAGCTTCCTATGAGTGTATTCGGCTTACAAGACTTCTTCGAGATGTCAATCAGGTGCTACAGTTTCCTATTTACAACTTTTGTGACAACGAAAGTGCTATTAAACTTGCTAGAAATATTATGCTACATGCTCGTACAAAACACATTGATACTCGCCATCATTTTATTCGAAAGAAGGTACTAATAAAAAAATTGAGTTGAAATCTATACGGACAAATGAGCAGGTTGTTGATGCCCTTACTAAGGCTATATACGTATAGCTATGTTTGACATGGTTTAAAGAATCTTTATGTTTTGTTCCATTTTTATTTTGGTTGTATGTTTGAACTTGTAATATAACAAAAAAATGATCAAATCACATATTATTTGTTGAACCGAACTAGCAAACTAATTATGATTGAATTCCTAACAGTTTTGAGGTTTATTGTTCCACTTTTATTTCGTTAAGATTCTCTTCGACCAAAACTTTCATTATCGAACAATAAACTTTATTTTGTCGAAGTATAAAAAAGTACAAGCATGTATAATATTTCATGAGCTTTATTTATTTCTTGGTAACTTATATTTAATAGGCAAAAATTATAATTGGATTTGGATTTGAGAAGCTTGAAATTTTTTCTTTTATATAATCATTGTAACCCTCATAGCGTTTTAAACCATAAAAATAACTAAAACAAACAAATTGAACCCGAAGTATGCTGTTGAGAAATTGACATATTGATTATTGATACAGTGAAACTTAGAGTGGCCAAACCAGTTAAGGTATGAAGTTCCAAATATTAGTTGTGCAATGATTTGAAATGGTTGAACCATTTGAAAACCAAATTGCCACCGTAGAGTCGGATGATTATTGGATCAAGTAACTGATTAGGTATAACGAATGGAGTTCGCAAGTGGTAGTTAAGTGCAACATCATTTGCCGCACATTTTTTACCAGATAAAGACTCAAGAATTTGATTGCACAAGTTGTAAATATTTTGGCTTCGACATGCATGACCATTAGTGATGAGCGTTTTCCAATCATTCGGTTGTGGGATTTGAATCGACGACATTTGTAATTTGAAAAAATGATATGGAACTTTTGTTTGGGAATTTGATCAACAAATATGAAATAATAACATGACACATTAATAGCTAGGTGCCCCTATTGCTTTTCACTTTGAATAAGCTCTACGATTTTACTTCTCTTTTTATTCGAACCTCTCCTCTCCGCTTATTTTTTTTATCCAGCTTATTCCTTCAAACTTAACCTCATTATTTTGACTAAAAATATATCGTAAGGTTATGCGCATTACTTAAAGTTCATATAGTCAATATGAATGTTCGTCTCTCTCATTTGGGGATATCTCTCATAGTCCTCTCAGAACGGTTGAAGATGACCTCGATGCGAATATCAGACATAATAAAGTGAATATATTGACCAATGGATAACTATCCTTAATTTATATTAGTTAATATTTATTTTATTAGCGAGTTTTAATTATAAAAATAAATAAAATGGTCTCATTATGTTTGATTTTGGATTTAATAGATAATTGAGATATTTATTTAATAAAATGAAGAAGAATGAACTAAATTGGGGAAATGAACTAAAAGAAGAAAATAGTAAAAAACTAAGAACTTGAAAAAATAATAAATAATAAAATTAGAGAAAATGAGAAAGAGAAAATGAAACTATTTTATGGAATAAAAATTAAAGGCGGTTGTTTATGTAATAAAAACACAAAACCCATTACTTAAGCTTAAGATAAAATTTGTTAGAATATCTATTATTAATCTTTTAAGTTTATAGATAAATTTTTGTTTGCTCTAAAAGATAAATTTTGTTAGAAATAACGAGCATTTGATGGACAAAAAGTAATCACTAATATCATATCACAACAAACCAGAGATGAAAAAATTATTTCTTGATTTCAAGATCAACAATTATATTATATATTTATTTTGTTAATGAGAATGTTTAGCTTTAACTAAAGTCTTTTTAGAATTATTACACTTCTCTAAATACTTTTCCAATGAATTAATTATATGTTATATATATATATATATATATATATATATATAGTGTTAATATTAATTTTAATGTTTTCAATTACTTACGGGTAAATTGAATGATTATAGATCTATGGTGTGACTCAGATGTGATATTTATTTATGAACTATATTAATATTCATAGATTGAATGAGTAGTAACTATTACGAGAATACTGATAAAAAAAATTTATTATCAGGTTTATTGTGTCGTTGTCAAGGAGTTATTTTATTTCTGTTATTCGTAGAATACTGATAAAAGTATATTTAAGTGCTAACAATTTTTATAATTTATGTTAAGATTCATCGGTGCATCATCACCGCTATTGAGCAACCCAAATCAATTTGGAAGAGAACTAAATGTAGATCCAAACATACACATCACAAATTTTCTTGATTTTGTGACAAATTTCAATTCAATTCATCCTCCTAAAATAAAATTAAATTGCATATGTTTTCATTATCTTTTCAAGATGGAGCTAAAAATTGGTTGATTTCATTATCACTTGATATAACCTCCGCTTGGGGTGTATTGGTACAATTTTTAAATTGAAAAATGACATCTTCAATTTTCGTCAACATAATATGGAGTTTTTTATGAGGTATAAGAAAGATTCACTGATTTGTTACGAAGATTTCTCTCTCATGAACTACCAATTTGGCTTCCGGTTCAATTGTTTTACAATAGTTTAATCTCTAATTATTAATGGATGTTAGAAACATATTATGTTGGTGCGATATGTTACAAAGAATCCGAATAAGTATAAAAATTTCTTGAGTTCATATCAAACAAAACCCGATGCAGATTACAAGCAAGTTGAAAATATAGTTTCAAAATATCAAATCGATGAGATGAAGCCAAATATAGAAGATGTAGTAGATGAATTCATTGAAAATATAAAAATTTATTTCGAACAATTTGAAAATTATATTAAAAAAATTAGAATCTCTTGCTCAAATTTAGAGTGAATTCATCCTAAATTTTGAAATTCAAGTGCATAAACTCCAATTACGATATTAAATGGATCCCGAGAAGATGTGAAAATGGTTGCAAACAGAAATATATTAAACAAATAGAATGATAGCTGTATATAAAGCCTTTTGTTCCACATTTGCAACGATTTTCATGGCGCCACGAGTTCATTAAAATTCTAAATGATAGTTAATAACGGTCTTGATATTAGGGTTAAAAAAATTGAAACGCTGAGCTAACGACTTTTAATTAAGCATTTATTAGGAGGAAACCGAATGTGAGTTTTTCTTTTCATTGATTTAATCTTTACTAGTTTTATTTTTCTTTAATAATATCAATGAACAATGTTACTACTTATCGTTGCAACGAACATTGTTCTTCGTCGTAGCGACACATTATTCCCATGAGAAAAAAATTATTTTTTACTTTTGCTTTTATTTTGTATTAATCATATATTTGTATCTTTGGGCTACATAAACATTTTAATTTTTCTTGATTTTAGTAGTTAGTAGTTTTTTTTTGTATGATTCTTTTATTTCTCGAGAATGATTTCAAAATAAATACAAAACAAGCCTTAGAAATAAGTTACAATTGTTATATTTTTATGATCATTTAATAATATATATATATATATATATATATATATATATATATATATATATATATTGATTGTATAGTTTAGGATTCTAGGATCTTGATTTAACATAGTGAACCGATACTTAGCAATAAAAATATTCATGCTTAGATTTTTATTTGATTATGTATTTTATATTCTTCATGTATAAAAATAAATTACACATGATTTTATATTAACATTTGTTGACATAAAAAATATTAAATTGAAATTAAAAAAATAATTATCATATATGAAAATAAAAATATATAATACAGTGATTATTATAAACTTTTGCGGAATAACCATATCTCGTGTCTAATCAACATAGAAATTTGTAAAAAAAGAAAAGATTTGTGTTAATTCTATATTATGGCTTGTTTTGTTTTGTAGCCTAATTAGTGTGGAATATTAAATTCTTTTAGGTGTTTCATCACCTAGTGATTCTAATCATAAGAAAAGAAAACCCGTTGATTCAACGCTCCTTAATAGATTAATTAAAAAGCTTAATAAAACTAAACATGTCATATCTAAAAATAAAAAGAATTACATTTATTCTAATTTTACATGTCTTTTTGGGTGCGTGATCATATAGTAACCCAGACCAACTGGTTTTGGAGCATTGATTGTCACGTGGATAAATAAAATATATATATATATAGATAGATAGATATTTGTTGATAACTACTATATAAAAAATATTATTTTGGTTTATTAACAAAAATGTCTAAGAAATTTTTAAATAGATGATTATGTATTAAAACAATATACTTTTTCAAATTTATGTCGATAATATGTAGTTAGGGTTTCTTTACTTGTTTCATGAATTAGGGGTAAAAATATAGAGTTTGATCTTTTTATACCATATGATAATATCCTTTGATGATATTTATATATTGTGATATTTAGTTTTTGTTCGAGACTAGTAAAATAATAAGTGTGTGTTTGGTAAACATTGAGTAGAGGGTTTTGTGAATCACGTTATCTTTTATAAAAAAAATAGTGACTGATTCATGTGTGTTTGGTAAGTATTTTTGTAACATTCTTATATATAAAAGACTAATTGTTCCCTATGGATGTAGGATTTTTTCACAATCCGAACCACGTTAAATTATCTTGTGTGCTTAGTTTATTACTTTTTATTTTATTTTGTTTCCCTAACAAGTGGTGCAGTGAGCGTGTACCAACAATATAATGAGTGAATTGATTGCCGATGTGAAGTAATGTGTTGGACTTGCACATATGAGTGAAACGGCCTAGAGAAAGGACAGGGCAACAACTATTAGAAGAAGAAAGGCAGAGATGTTGCAGTGGCATCTGGTGACTATGAGTACGCCAATTATTTAATGGCTTTATATTTTTTCAGGTGTAACGAGAAATATGTGTTGGATTTGGGTGCGTTATTTCACATGACTTCCAATAATCATTGGTTTAAATACCTGAGAATTTTATATGGTGTAAGATCTATCCTTGGGAATGACAAATTTCGCAATGCCAAAGGGATTAGAACGGTTCGGCTCAAGTTATCTACATGACTTCAGAGATTAATTAAGAACGTAAGGTACGTAACTGAGATTAAACGTAAACATTTTATAATTGAGATGTTATATAAAGAATGGTTTACCTATAGGGATAGAGATGGTAGACTTAGGGTCTTAAAAGGCTCCTTTGTTGTTACGAAATACAATATTACCAATTGTGTTAGTTCTCGAGAGTTATATAGTAGTATGGGGTGCGTCTAGTATGGTGAAGGATTCTACCAAGTTGTGGCATCATCGGCTAAGGAATTTAAGTTAGAAGGAACTACTGAACTAAGTAAACAAGGGTTGTTAGATGGTATAACAGTTCAGAATTTATGTTTTTGTGAAAGTTGTGTATTGGGTAAGAGAAAGAGGGTGAAGTTTATTCCCACCAACCAGACATCCAATGGATTACTTGGTTATGTTCATTCAAACCTTTGGGTCCAACATGGGAACCTACCATAGATGGTGCAAGGTACTTTATATTGTTGATTGATGACTATTCTAGGAAAGTATGAGTTCTACTTTGAAGACCAATGATGAAGCATTTGTTTTCTTTGTGAACTTCAAGACTTTGGTAGAGAATCAAACCAGGAAAGTACTTGGAGTATGTGAACAAGGATTTCACTAGTTATTGTGAAAAGCTTGGCATTTCTAGACACCACACAGTAAGTGAGACCCTCAAACAGAATGGGCTTTCTGAGAGAATGAATCAAACCCTGCTAGGACTGGTTAGATTTATGCTTCATACAACTGTTATGGGTTGAAAGTTCTGGAGAGAAGTCGTGACAACGTTTATATATATCATCGACATGATTTATTACGCTTAAGTTTCTTTATCCTTAAGAGGCATGGATGAGATATAAACCTAAGTTGGAACATTTGAGATTGTTCGGATGTGCTTCCTACGCACATGTGAAGCAATATAAGCTTAGGCGAAGAGCATTGAAATGTTTGTTCCTCGTTTATCTGGTAGGATTAAATGGTATAGGTTTTGGTGCCTCAAACATAGATGTCAGAAGGGTTTGATAAGTAGGGAAATGGTTTTCAATGAAGAGAAAAATTCATTGAAGAAGGTGATGGAGACTCAACCGATTAATTCCGGGAAAATATGTGAAGTTGATGATGAAGCCGATCTATAAAATGGAGATGTAGAAGATTTTGTCGAAAAAGTTGGGCCTGGTTATGTTTTAGGTAATGTAGTTAAAAGTTCACATGAGTACGAAGAAGTAAGGCCTGGTTCTGTTTCAGGTCATACAGAATAAGTTCACATGAGTACGAAGTTGACCAAGGGTATGATGTTCCAAGACCTTTGGATTATCAGAGGAGATAGCAACATGATCTTGACAGTTATCAGCTGGTAAAAAATAAAGGTCAAAGACCAAGCAAACAACCACAAAAGTATGGTTTTGATGATGCAATTTATTATAATTTATCTATTTAAATTTAGGGATATGTTCTTGAACCTTAAACATATCACGATGTTATAAATAGTAATGATAAAGAAAAATACGCATGCTCATGAAAGAAGACTGAGATCTCTCAAGAAGATAAACACTTGGATTATTGTGAAGCAACCAAAGGGTCATAATTTGGTTGAGAGTAAATGGATATTCAAGAGGAAGCCAATTATTCCTGGTGTTCAGTTATCCAGATACAAGGCTATGCTAATAACTAAGGACTTTATGCAAAAAGAGGGTATCTTTCAATGACATATTTTCACCGGCTGTAAAATAAACCTCCATTAGGGTTTTGATGTCAATTGTTGCTAAATTTGGTCTTGAGTTAGATCAAATGGATGTTACTAACTCCTTCTTGTATGATAAATTGGAATAAAAATTTACATGTGTCAACCAAAGAGGTTTAAAAAAAGAATGAGGGTTATATTTATTTTTCGAAGACACCCATCTATGGGCTGAAACAGTAGTTGAGGTAGTGGAATAAAAGATTTGATTCTTTTATAAGATCTATTAAATATACCTGTAGGTGCTATGGCAACTGTGTTATTAGAATGAGGAGACATACATGGAGAGACAAACCTAATTGTTATTGTATGCTTATGAAATATTAATATTTGAAAAAAAGTAAGCGACAGATTGAAACGGTAAAGACTCAACTGCAAAGAGAGTTTAAGATGAAGAATATGTGAGAGACTAAGAGGATACTTCGTATTGAGATCAAGATGAACATGCAAAGAGGTATTAATTTTTGTCAACAACAATATTTACACAAAGTATGAAGGAAGTTCTTGATGTCTGAAACCAAATCGGTAGGAATTTTCAATGATTTCCAATTCAAAATCAATGCCCCTCAAGCATCAACCGAAAAGAAGAAAGATAAAAAGTATATGATCGGTGTACCTTATGAAAATTTCATTGGTATAATTATGTATGATATGATTTGCACGAGACCTGATATTGCCTAAGTTTTAAGTATTTTGAGCAGATTTATGTCAAACCCAGGAAAGCTGCATTGACATGCACTCAAATGGATCTTTAAATACATGAAATATTTGGCTGTTGTAGGGTTGTGTTACAATAAAAAAACATATGAGTGATATATTATTGAAAGAGTATTTGGACTCCGATTATGTAGACTGCCTCGACACAAAAAAGTTAATTTCGAGTTATCTATTTATTATTCTTGGAAGAGTGGTTAGTTGGAAGTCTTGTATACTGAAGGTTGTTGCGTTATCTTCTACAAAAATCCAATATATGACTACTAAAGAAGTAATGCAGGAAGCTATTTGGCTGAAGAGATTGTTGAGTGAACTCACTATTGTTGAGCAAGATGTGGTTTAACACTACTTCACTTCATTTGATAAAAAAACCAAAGTTTCATGAGTGAACTAAACTTGTAGAAATTAAGCTTCACTTCATCTGATATGTGGTGAAAGAAGGAAAAAGTGTAGGTGTATAAGACTGATAATAAACAAAATTCTCCTAATGCTCTGACCAAGGTATTGTCGAATCACAGCTCACGAACTGCGTGACATTGGTATAAGTTTGAGATGTGGGTGAGCTTGTCTTTAAAGAGTAGAACATTTGGTGCAACATATTCTATTATAAGCCTAGTTGGAGAATTATTAAGGTTAGACTATAAGTACCTTGTAGCATAATGTGTAGTTAAAATGGGTCTCATATATTAATTAGATTTCTATATTAATTAGATCTTATATATTAACTAGTTTCATATTGATTTGGTATTATATATTAAGTAGAAATTAGATGTCCTATTAATTGGATCTTCTATAATAATTAAATTTCTTAAAAAATAGATTAGTATATTAGAGTCATACTATAAATAAAAGAAGATATTTTTATGGAAAGTGTGAGGAAGAAAAATTGTGTGTTGCATATTTCCTAAGAGAGAGAGAGAGAGAGAGTAGGTCTAGATCTTTTTGAAAGATAAGAAATGTGAGAGATAAACATTGAAAGTAGGTTTTTGTGAAACATGTTATCTTTTATTACAAAAGATCAATTGAGTCATGTGTGTTAGGTAAGTCTTTCTGCAACCTTCTTGATCGAGAGATAGAAAATAATAAATAGTTGGATAAAACCAATCAATCCCTCGCATATTGATTTATATATCATGTGTTCGGAAACGTATATTGTGTTTTGTTTTACTGTTTTATCCTTTAAATAGACGGTTTGAGTTAAATCACGAGTATGGGTACGAGGGTTTAAGCAAAGTAAATCCAACCTGATATATGGCTAAAATAATATTGAATTGAATAAACTAGGGTAAAAAAAATTATCTTGAAGATATAACAAGATTCACAAGCAACTAACTTTAGAAGTTACACAATTTTGGTATGTAAAAAAAAGATTTTGGCTTATGACGAAGTTAAGAGATAGACAATCACCACTTGAATCAACATCATAACATTTCCTGTTTAACATTGGCAGAAATTTATCAAGCAACAGATCTTGGTTTTTGTTTCACATCGAGCATCAAGTTGTTGCACACGTAAAGAGAGATGTCATACCGCCTGTCTATCAAAACACCATGGCAAACAGTGACAACCAGGCTCAAAGACCTCATCAAATCATCCAAATATCTCTTTAATGGTTATAATTGACTGGTATACTCGAATGCAAAGGAAAGCTTACCTTATTTTCTGATTTCACCAAATACAATTGATCAAAGACAGTAATTCTCTAAAAATTAACAAAATAAAAAAGCACACAAGTAATTTTTGAAGATAGAATCAAGAAACCCAGAGTTTACAAGTTAAAATCTGAGACATACTATCTTCACAAAAACTTGAAGTTTAAACTAATTGGATTGGTAGATATTTCAAAAAGCTAGAAATGACAGACACATAAAAAAGCTGTTTCTTCTAGATTCAAACTCTATTGTAGTTTTAACACATCATATAGAATCTTTTGTAGCCAATTTATCCATTCCAAAAAAATCATATAGTATGCAATCATGAAAGGTAGAAAAATTGCTCAAAATTCTACTATGCCCCTAAATTTCACGCGCCAGGAACTTAGTAATCACACAAATAAACCTATAAAGACAAAATTCAGTAGAGCTCTAAAACGTTGTAGCATACACACAACAAAAAAACATTTGTAAGAGATAAGCTTCTCTTCTACAAAGTCACGACATAACACAACCTAATCCGAAAAGATTCAAGTTGTAGGATGGCATATAGTTAACTTACAAATAATGTATGAAATTATTACTTTATTCATGCCGGTTGGTTTTTTGAACTAGTATGTATTATAAGACAATCAATTCCTTTGTCACAGTAATTTGAACTAGTATGTATTATTTCTTGTTTACTATAGTTATGTGCAAACTTTAGGTGTTCTTAATAGATGAAATTGGCTTTTATTTATTTTTTCGATGGAAACAAATTTTGCATCGGGATATGCTCTTTTAGGTTATATTATAGATAACAACATACAATTTGGATCTTTAGTTATCTTAAGTTGCGAACTATGTTTCATAGATCAAAGCATCTAACAAACAATTTACCCTAAATCAACAAATGTATGATCTAAAATACAGTAGTCGATCTCTTGATTCTTGATCGAGAGATAGAGACTAAGGAATAGTTGTGTAAAACCATATAATCCCCGCATATTGATTTATATATCATGTGTTCGGAAACGTATATTGTGTTTTGTTTTACTGTTTTATCCTTTAAATGGATTGTAGGAGATAAGCTTCTCTTCTACAGAGTCACGACATAACACAAGCTAATCACGAAAGATTTAAGTTGTATGCATTCGCATATGAAACCAGGGAAAAAATACATCAACACTTCCAAATAATACATTAACATCTCCAAATAATAGTTTAAAGAGAACAAGAGAATATACGAACCATTTCAAAGTTCTCCAGCTTAAAAAATCGTGGTTCGATCTCCAGAAAATCGCAAAAGCATACCCGAATAATCATCCATGGCTTCTTCAAAACAAATCACAACTGATCCTAACGCTAAATAAGCGTTATTTAGATTAACATAGACAAACATATATTTTATAATTAAAAAACATTGCACTCGAACCATAAGAATTATGTTTTGTAAAAAAGAAACATTGCAGTCTAACCACAAGAATATTTTTCAAAATAAAATAAGTGTATAAATTCAACTATGTGTTAGCTAGCTAGTCATATGGTATTGGGCTGGTAATGATAACGTTATTCATGAGCAAACCCGCATGCATAATATGGGTAGTGTATAAATGGGTATATATTAATTAGTATTTAAACGGCGTTGAGCTTCTGTAAACCTTTTAATTGAAGCCATAATATCGTACGTAGGAATCTATTATATGACTGTTTAAATGTATATTATAATGCTGCATGTAACTTATATTATTTGATTAACCTATTGCTTCCGCATTAAGACCCAAAGTATAGACTAGAATGCTTCCTTTTATCTTATTATAAATTGCCATTCCAATAAGATACTCAGAATGTAATAATATTGCCTGGGGTAGGTTTATTAGATTCAAAGGAAAAACGGAAGACCCAAGTAAATAATAACATGTAATATTTTGGTTGTTAAATAAAGTATTTAGATCCGTTTCGATATCTCTCGAGTATCTACTATACTGCAAAAAAAAAAAAAATGAAGAAATATAAGTAAGCAGTAGTCACAGAAAACAAATTATTTTTTTTACTCTAGTGATTCACAATTGTTGGGCATTGGTATAAGATTGGTCTATAATAATACTATAGAACCAGAATCAGCCCTATAACTTAAATGAATGAGAAAAAATGAGTTGATATTACTCAATCAAACTTGTGAGTAACAATGAGTTTAAGTAAGTAATAAACTTTGTTTAGATAAGCAAGTCGAAGATGCCACCCTGTATGGCGCTGGAGTTCACGTTTAACAATAACATGCAAGGCTACGTAGTTGCTTCATTATGTAGTCTTCATGCAAACTACTGTACCCCTATTTGGGTATATAAAGCCCTAAACTGGAGCATATCATCATCAACTATTACATCAAAAATGGCAACAAAAAGTGCCTTATTTGGGCTCTTACTCCTCCTTGTTTGCTCCCTCTCTACGATTAATAACACAGCTGCTATAACATGCAAAGCACAACCTCCATTCCGGTGTAACATTACTGCTGCTTTTAATAGCACTGTATTCGGCAGCGACTTCATTTTCGGCGGAGCAACGTCTGCTTATCAGGTACTACTACTACTACTACTACAATTATTCTTATGTTTTGCTTTTTATGACCCTTATTATTAATTACCAATTAATCACCTGATGATTACTTTTTGTCTTTGTTTCATTCCCAAAGATTGAGGGTGCAGCCGGCAGAGGACTCAATATATGGGACACTTTTACCCACAGATATCCTGGTCTGCTCTCCAACTACAACTACAACTACAACTACAAATACTTAGACTAGACTAGACTACACTCCCTCTTTTTGTACTGCTCTTGCTCATTCGTACTAATCAGTGTTTTATACATGATCCCAAATTAATATGGTGAACAGAGAAGTCGGCGGATCGCAAAAGTGGAGACGTGGCCACGAACTCATCTTATCTCTACAAAGTACGTACGATAACATAATGTCTACCAATGATAGCATCTTATCATGATCTCTGTATACAATGAGTTGATCGGTTTTTGTCTATCTAATGTTTTTATAGGAAGATGTTGCTCTTTTGAAAAACATGGGAGTAAAAGGCTATAGGTTCTCAATCGCATGGTCGAGGGTGCTACCAAGTAAGATTAATAGCATTAATTGCCCACCTCCAAATCATTTCAAGATTATACATATAGCTCTACTTTTTTGCTAAGATTTATTACCATAATATTAATGATAAGATTATACACTTATTCCTTAATCTTGTTACTATAACAGGAGGAAGGCCGAGCAGAGGAGTGAACGAGAAAGGAGTTCAATACTATAATAATCTCATCAATGAACTCAAAGCAAACGGTGAACATAATATCATATTTTATTGTCCCCTACGTATGTCATTATTTTAAAAAATTATTGCTAACAAATTAATAATTAAATGTAGGCATCGAGCCATTTGTGACAATTTTCCACTGGGATCTACCTCAGTCTTTGGACGATGAGTATCGAGGTTTCTTAAGTCCCAAAATTGTGTAAGTGTTTTTGCTTGCTATAATGTTATTTGTGTTTAATTCCTGAATCGGTTCAAGAATGACAATGACGTACGTGTATATATGAAAATTGCTGTTTAATTAGGGACGATTACAAGAGTTTTGCGGAGCTTTGTTTCCAGAGGTTCGGAGATAGAGTAAAACATTGGATCACTTTGAACCAGCCTTATACTCATGCCATTAGAGGTCATGGAAGCGGAGCGGATGCACCCGGACGATGTTCTAACAGGTCACAATGTGACGAAGGTGATTCAGCGACTGAACCTTATTGGGTAACACACCACCAACTGCTTGCTCATGCCAGAGTTGTAGAGCTGTACAGAAACAACTTCCTGGTACGTACATTGATTCTCAAGGCATCTTCGTTAGTTTGCTACACTTTTATACTAATCTTGTGACTTACATATATGCAGCATCAAGGTGGCCAGATAGGAACTACACTAATTACCAGAGGCTTTTTACCTTATAACGAAAGTTCGCCAACTGACCAAGCGGCTGCTCAACGTGGAAGAGACTTCTTCCTGGGATGGTATACTAACACTATATTGATTTTGTCTAACAGTGGAAACTAAGGGAAATAAAGAAGTTCATTTTTAATTTGAACTCGAACTTGTTAATTCATCTTAGGTATATGGATCCATTAACCTTTGGAGACTACCCACAAGTGATGAAAGATATTGTGGGTATGAGATTACCCAAGTTCACAGATGAAGAATCAAGATTAGTGAAAGGATCATTTGATTTTCTTGGTTTGAATTATTATCTCACTCAATACACAAAGGACGATCCTACAATTTATGTTCCTCCCAGTGCCATTACTGATCCACATGTCAAAAACTCCTGTAAGTCCACTGTTACGTACATATACTTGTTTGTTTTAACAAAATTATGATTACACACAAAGAGCTAAATCTGTTTTACTTTCCCTTTGTTAGATGACCGCAATGGCGTCTTGATTGGACCCAAGGTACGAACCTAACTGTACTTGGATACTCATCCATCACACTTTGTATGTATGCCTAGTTAGATGATTCAAACTATGTTATTGTATTTTTTAATTTCCAGGCAGCCAACTTCTACTACTATCCGAAGGGGATGGAAGATATGTTAAACTACGTGAGAGTTAAATACAACAATCCGATAGTCTACATCACAGAAAATGGTACCGACACTATCTATATTCTTTTCTTTGGTGGATCATTTACATGTTTAAGCTGTTGCTAAATTACTAACTGCAATTCCGAATTCGGTAATATAGGATTTAGTGACGATGGCAATGCACCCCTTGCCACACTCCTAGACGATTATCCAAGGGTCGATTATCTCTGCAGTCATCTTTGTTTCCTCCGCTCTGCCATGGAGTAAGTGTTGCCTAACACCTACACATGATAAATGATAATGATATGATGATGTATACTCCACAATTACACCACTAACTTACTTCTTTCTTAATTTTTCAGGAGTGGCTCTAGAGTTAAAGGATACTTTCCGTGGTCATCTCAGGACAACTATGAGTTCAACTATGGCTTCACCATCCGATTTGGCTTGAACTATGTTGATTTCGAGCACCCTGAGGTTAGAACTCCTAAGAGATCAGCTAAGTGGTACGCCAAATTCCTCGGGACAAACATGCCGGCGTCCAAACATTAGAACTATATGATCCTCCTGTTGTGCGTCACACGTCCTCAACACACAGATTTCCTATGTAACTTAATGATTTTCTAGCAACTATAAATAAATTAAGCAAGGTCTCTTGCTCTGTAAAATGTCATCTATGTATTCCATATATAAGAATCCAGATGCGATTCCACCTACGTTGTGAGCACAGTAATTACTATAAATATATAGTTTTGAAATAATAAAATGTACCTAACTGCAACCTAATTTTCACAGTTTTCAAAAGGCGGCATTGGACATTTATAATTTTTGAACATATCTCACTGAAGACTTCAATTTTCTTGGCCGACAGAAATAAAATTCTAACAACCTCGTTCTCTTAAAAGTATTAAATCAAATTTAATTAACAAGCATAATGAGATAATCTGGTTCATCTCTTTATGTTCACACCAGATACATATATCAGCAAGGGATTTATCGACTATATAATTTGTTACAAAGCTACTCATCCTATAACCTGGTTATACAGAATTTGTAAAAGCATTAAGGAGAAGCCTAACAAATCAATGATTTTGTTTTGTCAGAATAGTTTTATCATTTCAGTCGGTCGTAAAATATGCAACTTTTCGAGGAATGGCGATCATGCTTAAAGTTGAATATAGTTGGTAATATTATTCCATTTCCGGATAAATTTATGAAAGTCTTGTAAACAATCTCTAATTGAAATTATTTTTGTGGTTCTCTAAAAATTCCAATTGGATAAATTCATAGGTAGGTTTATGGAACAGAGAAAAGGAAATACTGTATGCGACCTCTTTTTTCAACAGAACCCAATCTTTAAGTATTTCTACCAATATAATTGGTTTGACACTTAGGGTACTTAGGGCCCGTAAGTTACAACGGAAATTAAATTTTGAATGAAAATGCCAAAAAATTTGAAAGTTTGTTGACCCTAGCCCAGGGGTCCGGCCCTTGATCTTGTTAATCATGATATAATCTAACAAGCGTGCACTCCGCACTCTACGACTTGTTCGATAATGTATCATGATTAAATCGAACTACTAGTCGATCCAATTACACTAATATATCTAACAATCTCCCCCCGTTTTTGTGTAATTCATGATCAACTACATGAAATCACAACAATTAACAAATTTTGGATAAATGAAATATCGTAACGATTGAATTTCACATTAGTATATTACACATTCCAAATATTCGAATATCAAGGTATCACTAAGGATTGAACCTTTATTATTCATAATGAATACATGAAGATAATATACACATAAATTTACATTCTCACTTGTTCTTACTTGACATTATCTTTTACTATCATTGTATCCTTATCATTTTTAAGCATATCATAGCCAAGTCCTAGCTTCTTGAAGTGGCTAAACTTCATGCTAAAATTAGGTAGCTTTTTTCCTCTTCCACCTACATATGCAACTATTGAAAAAAAACTATTAAGAAGATACCATGGGATGATACTATAAATGCGTTCCAATCGTTATATGTTAAGATTTCCAGATTGAATGCAACACATAATGTCCTATTAGATGAGAATTGTGTATCTTAACATGAGAGATTTCAGATGGACTTTAATCACATCCCAATAGCTGATTTGTGCACAAGATCTTTACTTAACCATTTGGTTAAATGATTGGCTAAATTATATTGAGTTCTCACAAACACTACTGAGTTAACATCATGCATGATGCTCTCACGAATCATATTGTATCTAACATCTAAGTGTCTAGACCTGACTTTGTAGAAGTTTAGGTAGAATTTTAAGACTATGATCTATAGGTGAGCTACCCGGAGAATAATCCTTATGATTAAATTTATTCAGTATTTTCTCAATATAGTGAGATTAAAAAATCGATATATTATTGTTTTTTCGCTTGATTATTATATCAAGAATTATTTTAGCTTCCCCAAAATCCTTCATCTCAAAATTACATGATAAGAATTTCTTTGTTTCATCAACCTGATTTTGGTCAGTACCAAAACTCAACATATCGTCAACATATAGACAAAATCATAAGTCCTTTGCCGGAATTATAAAATTTGTTATATACACATTTGTCCGCTTGATTAAGAATAAAGAAATTAGACAATATCATATTATCAATTTTTTATGCCAATCTTTTGGTGCATGTTTTCAGAGGGAGGTTTATGGAAAAGAGAAAAGGAAATACTGTATGCGACCTCTTTTTTCAACAGAACCCAATCTTTAAGTATTTCGACCAATATAATTGGTTTGACACTTAGGATACTTAGGGCCCATAAGTTACAAAATAATTTTGGAAGGAAACATTAATATTTAACATAAACATACCATTACATTACACAAATATCTGAATCCCATAAATACGTCATATTTTGACAATACATACTTTCCACTTTCGTACACTTGTTCGAAACCACAATTGTTTTAAACAACACCATATAAAATATTTTTTCGAATCCCAGGAACATACAATATGTTGTTTAATAATATATAGTATCCATAAGTAAATAATAACTCAACATTCCTAGTCTTTTAATTGGTTCATTTGCAAAATTTCCCAATTTAATTGAAAATCTATCTTCAATCAGTTGAAAATTATTGAACGGTCGAAGATCGTTACATACATGACTTGTTTCTCTCGAATCAATCGACCATGCAATATCGTCATCCTGCACATAAAAGGCCTCAGATGTCAGAGATATATAATTCTTACCGAAATTAAAATTCTGAAATAAAATCTGACCTTGTTGCTTTTCAGGATGGTTAGATCCACTTGAACAAGTATTGTTTCCACTTGGACCAAAATTGTTCCCAATTGGACCAGCATTATGATTTCCTTTTCAAACTCGCCAATCCCTCCTAAAGTGACATGGTTTCCCACATTTCCAACATGTTATTTTAGGCTTTTTGTTAGAATAATTGTTGTTTTTGTCGTTTCCCTTAAACTTTTGTTTATTCTTTTTATCTATATTTGCATTCTTCAATAATCCGTTGTTTTCAGCCATATATATAGATAGGTTTCCCACTTGGTTTTAACCCTTAGGATTATTGATTTCATCTTGAGCCCTTAGAGACTCTTCAATCTTAAAATGACTACCGAGTTCGATTAACATCATTTCTTCCTTGTTGTGTTTCAGAGTGTGTTTAAAATCGTTTCATGTAGGAGGCAATTTAATAATAACATAAGACACCAAAACACATTCATCCATTTCATATTTTGTTGAACGAATTGACCCAGAATTCTAAGTAATTCATTATATCGTCCCATCACGGGTCGATAATCAACCATTTTGTAATTAATGAAATTACTGACCATTAACTTCCTACTATAAGCATATTCTGCCATATATTTTGATTCAGAGGAATCCTATAATTCTTTTGCAGATTCAAAATTTTGGTATACATCAAACAAAATATCAGACATACCGTTTAATATATGGTCGCGACAAATGTAATCATCATTCTCCCACTTGGTGCGCCTCCTTGTTTGTTCCACCGTTTCATTCTCAATAATCTCCAGGCATGAGTAATCAGGACATAAACAACCTTCAAGGTAGTCAACATAAAATGCATCTTTTTCTTCCATCGTCTGAAATCATGTCCTTTGAACTTGTCCATTTTAAAGAATTTACTTGTCATTTCCTTCGCTGATTCTCCTTCGTTCATCATCTCTATCTTCATAAACAAGAATAGATAGTTTCAATTATATATTGGTAATATGATTTGATTTTCGGATAAATTTATGAAGTCTTGTAAATAATTTATAATTGAAATTAATTTTGGGGCTCTCCAAAAATTCCAATTTGATAAAATTAGAGAGATATTTATCGAACAGAGAAAATAAAATATTGTATGTGATCTCTTTATTCAACAAATGCCGAATCTTTGAGTATTTCGACCAATAAAATCAGTTTGACAGTTAGGGTAGTTATGGTCTATAAATTATAACGAGAATTAAAATTTAAATTAAAACGCCATAAAATTTGAAATTATGTTGACCCCAACCAGGGGTTCTACCCTTTGGACCTCGCCAAGAGCTCTGCCCTTTGACCCCGTTAATCATCATATAATCTAGCAAGCGTGCACTCCGCACTCTATGACTTGTTTGATAATGTATCATGATTAAATTGGCCGACTAGTCGATCCAATTACACTAAAATATCTAACAAATACTGCAAGAAGGAATATCATATGGTTGATAACATCACAAAGTCACAGATTACACAAGCTTTAAAAAATGTTGAAAACTTCAATGTTATGAGCAATCTTAATTAAAGGAGTATTTTCGGCACACAATTAGATTAATCTTGCACAATAAAGAAGTTACAAAATTGATGGTATGAGTTACAAACTGAATACTCGTTTAATATAGATGTTACAAATTACAAACTTGAGCATATTCTCCAATTTGCAATGTAAATTAATTAAAAAAATGTAAGAAAAACAAAAATAAATAGTTTTGTTCTGTATTGTATTGTATTGTTCTTAGTTATTTTCTCTAAAAAATACTTTAACGCCAACAAATTGATATCAAAGCTTGATTTGTTAAATATAAAATATTACCTTCTTATTTCAGTCGTTCTTCAATTAACCAAAGAAAATTATAGCATCTGAGGTATTCAAATAAAATCTCTTCTATGATATTAAGAAGAATTAAATATTGTTGAAGATTGGTACAATGAAGCAAAAGATGAAGTAAATGACGAATTAACACCAACTCAAAAAGAGCATCTAAAAATCAACAAGTTATGTTTTGGATATATTAGGAATTTCAATCATATGAAGCAGTTTGGGGAAAAAAATTTTGGATCACTTCGGCAAAGCAAGCATGTGATATTCTGGAGAGTTCATTCAAATGAGATAAAAATGTGCAAGCATATGATTGCAAAATTTTCGAGGGGAGTTTTAAAGTATTCATAAATATAATACGAATTTCTTTTTTTTATGATTATTCATTGATGTTTTCTATACTTAACTAATTAAAAAATGGTGAGCCCTTAGATGATATTCGTATTATTTAGAATATCCTATGTTTAATAACTTATTATATTATGTTAGATATAAATTTATTTTTTTATTTTCTTTAATGAATACTGTAATTTTATTCTTATAAATGAGTTTTTATAGGAAATTAGGATTAAGAAGAAACATATAACTCTCCATATATATAAAACCCTTACACAACAAACGCAATTAGAGAGATAGTGGAGAGTATACTAAAAACATAAACATATTTTTTTCAGCTTTTTTTATATGTTGTCTGTTACTTTTTTTTATTATGCTCAATATGAAATGAAACAATTATGCTTTGAGGTCTTAGAACATCTGTTTATACTTTTATTTATGAATTAGACATTCTATTTTATTTTTTATTCTCAAAATATTTTTTAGAATTAGTATTAATTTTAATGGTTTTAATTTCCTACGAGGTTAATTGAATGATATTAGATTTAGGTTGAGACCGAGAGGTAAAATATACTTCTGATCTATCCTAGTACCATTGAGTTTAATGAGTAGAACAGTACAACCATGACCTAGTGAATTCTAAACTAGGTTCTTAGATTATCTAACTTAATTGTATGAGGTAAGGGACTAGAGATATAACGAGCCATAGAAGAAGACTAGTTGTGTGAGATCGAGATATGATCACAACACTCTAAAAGAGAACATGACTTTGCAAGGATTATGCTTAGCTTAAATTTATGAAAATGTTAAAATTTCAAGTTAAATTATATATACATGTTCAAAAAGATCCTCGAAGAGATTCATCTAATTATTTACAAGTTATAATTGAAATTGTATTTTATTTTCTTAAATTTGTTTTCTTTCACCAGCTCTCGATCTTACATATCACATAATAATTCTTTCCTTTTTTGTTTTATTTCTATTAATTAGTAATTATATTATCTTAGATTTTTCTAGTTCCAAAACTATTCTAAGATATTACGAGAGTTATATTCTAGAAAGAGAGACACAGAAATTCTAAAGAGATAAGTTGTCAAAACTAGTAACACTGTAATAATTGTTAACTCTTTTCCACACAATAAATAAATAAATCGATTTATATAATAATGATGATGGGCCCAAAAACGGCATGGTTGGTTCATTTATAGTTATTCCACCTCATTATTCTACTACATATTTGTTCTTTATTATATAAGATACCTTTAATGTTACACATTTGTTGGATTATATCATAAAGTAAATATTGGTCCTAGAGATAACCAGTTAGATATATGGGTCGGAGATTACCTACATTTATTAGTAGCCCCCCTAGTACATGGAAAAATGTACGAGGAATGACTATCTCGGGCGCAACCTACGACCCCTCAAAGTTGTACTAATTCATATGATCCAAAGTGAATTGGATTGATCAGTCAGATCGGCTTCGGTTCTGATGACTTCACCCAAAGTTATATTTGTTCTTGTAAACGTTTCACCTAGCCACTCAACCTATAACATAGGGCCTGAATATTAAATATCGAAGATTTATTAAGTAATAACATTTTCAGTTTCCTATGTGCACACCAACCTTTCCACTACCCTAGATAAAGTGACCATTTAGTCTTAAGCAATCTCTCGATAAATATATTTTCCCCTTCTACCAATATTCATTCACAATTATTTCTAAAGAGAGAGAAAAAAATTCACCATCGACAAAAAAACATACATGGTTAAGAAACCACCACAAAGTTTGTTTTGATTCTCTTGCTAAGAAATCCTTTTATCCTCATCGGATAGTAATTTTCAATAAAAAAATAAGTTTATTACTCTATACTTGTTTTCAATAGCTAAACATACTAAATGAAAGAGAGTTGTTGGGATCGTGGAGGAGGAGCATGTGACCTTATCAATTTATCAAAACATCCACTACGGAGCTTTCACACCAAAGAAGAAATAACCAACACCTGCTAATCCTTCGAATCCTAACACTTATTCCATAGTTCCCAACCCTCACTCCCTCGGTCAGACTAGTTCTCAATGTGATAAGGGTGACTTTACATTGTGAGGAAAATATATCTTTTGGTTTGACTATCTTCTGATGGGTCATACTGCTGGTGAAAACGTAAAGTCAAACAAATAAAACGAAACAAAACCCAAGAGAACATACTCTCCTCACCCGAATGAGAAACTGTATAAGAAATTTAAAATTTCTACACGGATAAATATCCAGTTGAAAGATCTTCGAAGGGTAGACATAAAAATCTAATAATATCGTGAGAGTGTACCTCATATCTTACTAGACCTTAGAAAGTGCCCATCGAATCGTTACATGTTGTACCATTATAGAGAAAGAACAGATGCAATTGGTTGATGAACCAACTTAAGAAACTGAATGACAAAACACTACTCGTTCTAACCTGGGTGTGTTAAATACTCAAGAAAATGTTGAGGTCCAACACCGAGAACCCAATGGTTAAACCATAGCGGAGAAAAATAAAATCCAAAAACAAATAAGAGAAAATATGTAGTCAAACTTTCTTTAGAGGTAGTTGTTGTTCTCAAGAATAACCTTTGTGGGGCTGAAATGAGAGTCTTATCACTCTCTTCAACGTGAACTACCAATATTTTTTAGAATCCGAAGAAGAAAAGCTATGAGGCCAATGGGGAATCCATGGTGCTGTCATTATTCGGTTCTCTAGACGGGAGAGACCCTTTTATCCACTAAAGAATATGAGCTTGTAGTCTTTATAAAAATGTTGAACTCGGGGCTTCGATTCCCCTTGGACCCCGCCATGGTAAGATTCTTCCAACTGGTGGAACTATGTCGCAGCTAAGCTAGTTTGAACCTATGGTTCACACTTATGGCTTGCATTATGGCCTCAAGGCTCTCTTGGATCGGATTTTTGATGGAGTAGTTTGTTGGTTTGACGACGTTTTCGAGGAATTTTTACATCCCTTTCTAAACTCACACTAGGAAATAAATTTAAATTAGTTAAAGATCTCCTAGAAGCTAAAAAGAAGTAGAAACAGAGGTTATTTTTCATCTAATGTTTATAGGGTAATAAGGTGGAGCCTTCACATAATAGTCCCCATTGTCTCTCCTTGAAATGGAAAAACACAACCAACCTATCTATCTTGATTAAAATCCGTTTTTAGAGGTTGGATCAGAAGAAAACTCTATCTCTAGACCAACTTATGACTCCTTCGAGCAAAGCTAAGATGATGTAGAGCTTAGAGGTTGCAAATGCACTGGTGTTTCGCCCCGTTCTCTGTGGAAAATACTAAGGACCCGCAGAATAAAAAACATGACAGGGGTGCTTTAAAGAAGAACCAACAATTGACGAAAGCTACTTCCGTTGACCCAACAGATATTAATGTTTTAATTAAGGTTCATTAACCAAGAGGGTCACAAAAGAATCATTTTTTGAATAAGAAATGGGTACGGCTATATATACCCAAATGTGATTTAAGTATACCCAAAAAACGCAGTTGACTTTTATTTGACTTTTTTAGGACGAAAAAACCCTTGAAATTTCATTTAATATCCGAATTGCCACTAAGTAAAAAAAACACTAAGTATATCCTAGATACACCCAATTCACAAAACAATCTATTTGGTTATGTATACCCAAAAAAACACAACTCTCTACTAGATCAAACCCCATATTACTACAATTTTGTGAAATTCTTCAAATTGTTCTTTAACATTCAAAGTTGCCTCAAGAACATTCAAACTCTTTTTAATTTTTTTAAACTTCTTCTAATAAAAACACAAAATCAAAACTTGTTTTTTTGAAGTTTTTTTTTTTAAAAAAATTAAAAATTTAATTACTAAAAAATTCATAATTTTCGGGTGTTTGGAAGCCATTTTCCGGGCGAAATTCGGCCGGAAAATGACCATTTGCGATGGCTGAGGGTACCATAGGTACAAAGGGGGTGTACCGACCGGTACACCTCCTCTGTACCTATGGTACACTCTGTACCGACCGGTACAGAGGGGGTGTACCAGTCGGTACAGAGGGTCTGTACCGACCGGTACGCTCAGTTTTCGCAAATGGCCATTTTCCGGTCGAATTTCGGCCGGAAAATGGCCTCCAAACACCCTAAAATTCTGATTTTTTTGCCTAATTCAACCATAACCCTAAATTTTGATACTAAGACTAAGTTTTTATATTTTAGTTCGCCGCATTTTAGTTCGCCGGATTTTAGTTCGCCGGATAAATTAGAGAGAACTTGAAGGTTTTAGAGAGAAGTTAGAGAGTGTAATTGAAAAAATGAGGTGGATAAGATTAGTAAAAAAAAACCTTATATACCTAGAAAAGGGTATTTTTGTCAAAATTTGGGTATACTTAGATCATCTTTGGGTATACTCAAAATTGGGTATACTTAAACCCGAATTGGGTATATATAGCTTGACCCATAAGAAATACAAACGGTTTCCGAGAAACAATGATAGGGAAAGGGGGAATAGGGTAATTTTCCTTTTTTGGAGCAGATAGTCGTTGTTGAATAAGAAAACTTGTCCAGCCACTCTCATATGAAAATATAGAGTTTGATCTTGTTTATACCATATGATAATATCCTTTGATGATATTTATATATATATTGTGATGTTTAGTTTTTGTTCAAGACTAGTAAAATAATAAGTGTGAGCTATTTTGATCAATGGGTATTTATCCTTAACTAATATGTATTTTAAACTAATACATTATCCAATTTCATTATAAAAAATTATCTTATTATGTTTAATTTTGGATTTAATAGGTAACTAAGAGATTTATTGAATAAAATGAGTAAAAATGAGTTAAATTGAATAAAATGAAGTAAAATGAAAGAAAATGAGCGAAATTGGAAATGAGATAACAAGATAAAAAAACTAATGAATTGAAAGAAAAAACAAATTCAAGAATCGAATAAGAGAGAGATAATGAAACTAGCTTATAGATGCATAATGAAAGGTCCATAATTTATAAAATAAAAGCACAAAACCCATTATCTAAGTTTAAACATAAAGTTTGTTAAGATGTCTCTTGTACATATTTTTTAAGCTTAAATATAGAGTTTGTTATTCTAAAATATAATAGTTTGGTTTATCAATAATAATTATTTAATGGAGAAAAATAATCACTTATATCATATCACAAAAAAATAAAAGATAGAGAAATATAACTTCTTGATTTCAAAATCAATAATTTAATTATTTTTTTATTCTTCTTCTTTCTTCTTTCTCTTTAGTGATTTAGTGATTTAAATTACTTACGAATTCAATTAAATGATTATAAATCTAAGTTGAGATTAAGAGGTGGTATCCATTTATGAACTATAATAATAGCCCTAGGTTGAATGAGTAGTATACTACGACCATGACCTATTGAGATATGAGCTAGATTTCTAGATTATACGACCCAATTATATAAGGTAAGAGACTAGATATATAACTAGTTATACAAGAAGGTTAGTTGTTTGAGATCGAAAGATGATAACAACAAACTGTAAGTGAATATGATTTTAACGAATAATATAAATACTTCATACTTAAACAAATAACATGTTTAATGGCATTGGATTATTTTGTTATTATCGATCACTCTTTTATTTTCCTTTTAGTTTAATCATAAATCCCAAAATTTGATCTAAATATCAAACTTAGGATAGAATAAATAGTACATAGGTATAAAAACCTTGTAAGGATTGAAATATATAATTCTTTTGGGTTCAATAATAAACTCGAGTCTATAATGCTCGTATTACTTGATAATAATCGTACACTTGTGATCTGTCACATCATTTGGAAAAGCTATATATGTTACGCAATGAAGAATTATATTTTGTTCTTGTGGGTCTAAATGAGGTGGTTCAGTTTTTCCATTAGACTTCTTGAATAAAATTTAACCATTTTCCAGTCGCACCTTCAAGGATGAGTCATATGTCTTCTAATCGGATTTTATTCATCACTTTCACCTGTCCATATACTTAAATGTGTAAAGGTAACAAGAGATTTTATCTGATACCCTGAAGAGGATCCGTTGGGGTTTATATTATGTTCAAAAAACGGTGGCCGAACCTCATATATTGAACGGAGTTGCCTCAAATATTGACTCAATAGGATCCGTTGGGATTTACATTATGTTCGAAAAACGGTGGCATGTATGGAATTATCTAACCAAGGATTTGGCATCTACTAAAATGGTTATTAGAAGTACATTGTCAAAAGGAATGGCTCGTGTAACATTTTGTATATGAAATATGCACCACTTTACCTTCATAGAATGAAGGCGTATTCATTTAGACCAAAATAATGCATGAGGGGTCTGCTAATATTTTCCTTTTATAATTTTATTATAAATTATACACACCTAACCTAATGAATTTGGATTCTTCTGGCTACATCTATATGATGAGGTATGACCACTTCTATTAAGTAAGATCGAATAATAAATTTCCATTGTATCATTTCTATGATGGTAACTATTTTAGACGTTTGGTTTGTGCAATTTTCCATTTACTTTTGGCCCCAAAAAAGCCATGGGCAATGAATCTAAACCCACAATTTCTGTCGGTTTTAATTTTATTTATGAACGAGCGCATAAATTATGGTATGTTTGATGCATGCCTCATGTTTGGTATGTTAGGTATTATTTTACCAATATTAGGCAATCTTATTGGGATTGGTTTAACGATAGTAAACGATTTCGCTTACACGTTATTCCTTGCAATTAGAGTTATCTTACTTTTAGATACAACTCGTCTTTGTTTTTTTGTCAGGGGTTTTACGCCAAAATATATATATATGGACTTATCCAACGACTGTTCTAACGGTACAACAAAATGTATTTGTCGGTGTTCCGAAACTAGAAATCGATGTTCCCATTTTCAGATTTTCTGCACTATCTACATGGGTAACTAACCATTCTTCTTCACTGTATTCGTACATAAAAGATATCAACATATATTGTTTACTTGTGTCTCGCTACAGCGAGACAGGGGACACTCGCTGGTGAATTTACAATAGTTATGAAATAATTACTCAAGATATAATCCTGAAATATACCACTTAGCTTTGCATCAATTACAAGCTTTGAATTAAATTTTCACAATCTCGCATCTATCAATACTATTTCCCTCATCTGCTTTGTATGTTATCATTAAGGTTTCACATCATTTACATGGTTGCGTATGATATGGTCTCTCATCATTCATAGTTAGTATGATTTCCCATGATATATATGTTGCTGATTTTTCATAGTTGTCATGGTTTCGCATGATATGGTCTCTCATCATCCATAGTTAGCCTGGTTTGGCATGATATGGTATCTCATCATTTATAGTTGGCATGGTTTCATATGATCTAGTCTTTCATCATTTATAGTTGGCCTGGTTTCGCATGATATCGTCATTTCATCATTTATATTTGGCATGGTTTTACATTATATCGTCTCTTATCATTTGTAGTTTCCTTGGTTTCATATGATGTGGTCTCTTATCATTTATAGTTGGCATAGTTTCGTATGATATGGTCTCTCATCATCATTTGTAGGCTACAAATAACTTGTAGCATAATCTTCTTTTAAAATTAGTCTCATATATTAATTAAATCTCTATATTAAATAGATCTTTAAAATTAATTAGATTTCTAAATTAATTAGATCTATAATATTAATTAGAATTCTATATTAATTACATCTCATACATTAATTGAATTTCCATATTAATTAGACCATCTATATTAATTAGACTTCGAATTTGGTATGCTATATTAATTAGATCTTTTACATTAATTAGATTTATATATTAATTATATATTCGATATTAATTATATTTCATATTGGTTTGGTCTTCTATAAATAGATTAGTATATTACATACATCCTATAAATAGAATAATGTATTTGTAAGTAAAATGCGAGGAAAAAACATTGGGAGCTACATATATTTTAAGAAAACAAAATTTAGGTATTTCCGAAAGACAATCAATGTGATAGGTAAACATTGAATAGAGGGTTTTGTGAATCACGTTATCTTTTATAAAAAAAATAGTGACTGATTCATGTGTGTTTGGTAAGTATTTTTGTAACATTCTTATATATAAAAGACTAATTGTTCCCTATGGATGTAGGATTTTTTCACAATCCGAACCACGTTAAATTATCGTTTGTGCTTAGTTTATTACTTTTTATTTTATTTTGTTTCCCTAAGAAGTGGTGCAGTAAGCGTGTACCAACAATATATTGAGTGGATTGATTGCCGTTGTGAAGTAATGTGTTGGACTTGCACATATGAGTGAAACGGCCTAGAGAAAGGACAGGGCAACAACTATTAGAAGACGAAAGGCAGAGATGTTGCAGTGGCATCTGGTGACTATGAGTACGCCAATTATTTAATAGATTTGGGTGCGTTATTTCACATGACTTCCAATAATCATTGGTTTAAATACCTGAGAATTTTATATGGTGTAAGATCTATCCTTGGGAATGACAAATTTCGCAATGCCAAAGAGATTAGAACGGTTCGGCTCAAGTTATCTACATGACTTGAGAGATTAATTAAGAACGTAAGGTACGTAACCGAGATTAAACGTAAACATTTTATAATTAAGATGTTATATAAAGAATGGTTTACCTATAGGGATAGAGATGGTAGACTTAGGGTCTTACAAGGCTCCTTTGTTGTTACGAAATACAATATTACCAATTGTGTTAGTTCTCGAGAGTTATATAGTAGTATGGGGTGCGTCTAGTATGGTGAAGGATTCTACCAAGTTGTGGCATCATCGGCTAAGGAATTTAAGTTAGAAGGAACTACTGAACTAAGTAAACAAGGGTTGTTAGATGGTATAACAGTTCCGAATTTATGTTTTTGTGAAAGTTGTGTATTGGGTAATAGAAAGAGGGTGAAGTTTATTCCCACCAACCAGACATCCAATGGATTACTTGGTTATGTTCATTCAAACCTTTTGGTCCAATATGGGAACCTACCATAGATGGTGCAAGGTACTTTATATTGTTGATTGATGACTATTCTAGGAAAGTATGAGTTCTACTTTGAAGACCAATGATGAAGCATTTGTTTTCTTTGTGAACTTCAAGACTTTGGTAGAGAATCAAACCAGGAAAGTACTTGGAGTATGTGAACAAGGATTTCACTAGTTATTGTGAAAAGCTTGGCATTTCTAGACACCGAACAGTAAGTGAGACCCTCAAACAGAATGGGCTTTCTGAGAGAATGAATCAAACCCTGCTAGGACTGGTTAGATTTATGCTTCATACAACTGTTATGGGTTGAAAGTTCTGGAGAGAAGTCGTGACAACGTTTATATATATCATCGACATGATTTATTACGCTTAAGTTTCTTTATCCTCAAGAGGCATGGATGAGATATAAACCTAAGTTGGAACATTTGAGATTGTTCGGATATGCTTCCTACACACATATGAAGCAATATAAGCTTAGGCGAAGAGCATTGAAATGTTTGTTCCTCGGTTATCTGGTAGGATTAAAATGGTATAGGTTTTGGTGCCTCAAACATAGATGTCAGAAGGGTTTGATAAGTAGGGACATGGTTTTCAATGAAGAGAAAAATTCATTGAAGAAGGTGATGGAGACTCAACCGATTAATTCCGGGAAAATATGTGAAGTTGATGATGAAGCCGATCTATAAAATGGAGATGTAGAAGATTTTGTCGAAAAAGTTGGGCCTGGTTATGTTTTAGGTAATGTAGAAAAAGTTCACATGAGTACGAAGAAGTAAGGCTTGGTTCTATTTCAGGACATACAGAATAAGTTCACATGAGTACGAAGTTGACCAAGGGTATGATGTTCCAAGACCTTTGGATTATCAGAGGAGATAGCAACATGATCTTGACAGTTATCAGCTGGTAAAAAATAAAGTTCAAAGACCAAGCAAACAACCACAAAAGTATGGTTTGGATGATGCAATTTATTATAATTTATCTATTTAAATTTAGGGATATGTTCTTGAACCCTAAACATATCACGATGTTATAAATAGTAATGATAAAGAAAAATACGCATGCTCATGAAAGAAGACTGAGATCTCTCAAGAAGATAAACACTTGGATTATTGTGAAGCAACCAAAGGGTCATAATTTGGCTGAGAGTAAATGGATATTCAAGAGGAAGCCAATTATTCCTGGTGTTGAGTTACCCATATACAAGGCTATGCTAATAACTAAGGACTTTATGCAAAAAGAGGGTATCTTTCAATGACATATTTTCACCGGCTGTAAAATAAACCTCCATTAGGGTTTTGATGTCATTTGTTGCTAAACTTGGTCTTGAGTTAGATCAAATGGATGTTACTAACTCCTTCTTGTATGATAAATTGGAATAAAAATTTACATGTGTTAACCAAAGAGGTTTAAAAAAAAGAATGAGGGTTATATTTATTTTTCGAAGAGACCCATCTATGGGCTGAAACAGTAGTTGAGGTAGTGGAATAAAAGATTTGATTCTTTTATAAGATCTATTAAATATACCTGTAGGTGCTATGACAACTGTGTTATTAGAATGAGGAGACATACATGGAGAGACAAACCTAATTGTTATTGTATGCTTATGAAATACTAATATTTGAAAAAAAGTAAGCGACAGATTGAAACGGTAAAGACTCAACTGCAAAGAGAGTTTAAGGTGAAGAATATGTGAGAGACTAAGAGGATACTTCGTATTGAGATCAAGATGAACATGCAAAGAGGTATTAATTTTTGTCAACAACAATATTTACACAAAGTATGAAGGAAGTTCTTGATGTCTGAAACCAAATCGGTAGGAATTTTCAATGATTTCCAATTCAAAATCAATGCCCCTCAAGCATCAACCGAAAAGAAGAAAGATAAAAAAGTATATGATCGGTGTACCTTATGAAAATTTCATTGGTATAATTATGTATGATATGATTTGCACGAGACCTGATATTGCCTAAGTTTTAAGTATTTTGAGCAGATTTATGTCAAACCCAGGAAAGCTGCATTGACATGCACTCAAATGGATCTTTAAATACATGAAATATTTGGCTGTTGTAGGGTTGTGTTACAATAAAAAAACATATGAGTGATATATTATTGAAAGAGTATTTGGACTCCGATTATGTAGACTGCCTCGACACAAAAAAGTTAATTTCGAGTTATCTATTTATTATTCTTGGAAGAGTGGTTAGTTGGAAGTCTTGTATACTGAAGGTTGTTGCGTTGTCTTCTACAAAAATCCAATATATGACTACTAAAGAAGTCATGCAGGAAGCTATTTGGCTGAAGAGATTGTTGAGTGAACTCACTATTGTTGAGCAAGATGTGGTTTAACACTACTTCACTTCATTTGATAAAAAAACCAAAGTTTCATGAATGAACTAAACTTGTAGAAATTAAGCTTCACTTCATCTGATATGTGGTGAAAGAAGGAAAAAGTGTAGGTGTATAAGACTGATAATAAACAAAATTCTCCTAATGCTCTGACCAAGGTATTGTCGAATCACAGCTCACGAACTGCGTGACATTGGTATAAGTTTGAGATGTGGGTGAGCTTGTCTTTAAAGAGTAGAACATTTGGTGCAACATATTCTATTATAAGCCTAGTTAGAGAATTATTAAGGTTAGACTATAAGTACCTTGTAGCATAATGTGTAGTTAAAATGGGTCTCATATATTAATTAGATTTCTATATTAATTAGATCTCATATATTAACTAGTTTCATATTGATTTGGTATTATATATTAAGTAGAAATTAGATGTCCTATTAATTGGATCTTCTATAATAATTAAATTTCTTAAAAAATAGATTAGTATATTAGAGTCATACTATAAATAAAAGAAGATATATCTATGGAAAGTGCGATGAAGAAAAATTGTGTGCTGCATATTTCCTAAGAAAGAGAGAGAGAGACTAGGTCTAGATCTTTTTGAAAGATAAGAAATGTGAGAGATAAACATTGAAAATAGGTTTTTGTGAAAAATGTTATCTTTTATTACAAAAGATCAATTGAGTCATGTGTGTTAGGTAAGTCTTTCTGCAACCTTCTTGATCGAGAGATAGAAAATAATGAATAGTTGGATAAAACCAATCAATCCCTCGCATATTGATTTATATATCATGTGTTCGGAAACGTATATTGTGTTTTGTTTTACTGTTTTATCCTTTAAATAGACGGTTTGAGTTAAATCGCGAGTATGGGTACCAGGGTTTAAGCAAAGTAAATCCAACCTGATATATGGCTAAAATAATATTGAATTGAATAAACTAGGGTAAAAAAAATTATCTTGAAGATATAACAAGATTCACAAGCAACTAACTTTAGAAGTTACACAATTTTGGTATGTAAAAAAAGGATTTTGGCTTATGACGAAGTTAAGAGATAGACAATCACCACTTGAATCAACATCATAACATTTCCTGTTTAACATTGGCAGAAATTTATCAAGCAACAGATCTTGGTTTTTGTTTCACATCGAGCATCAAGTTGTTGCACACGTAAAGAGAGATGTCATACCGTCTGTCTATCAAAACACCATGGCAAACAGTGAAAACCAGGCTCAAAGACCTCATCAAATCATCCAAATATCTCTTTAATGGTTATAATTGACTGGTATACTCGAATGCAAAGGAAAGCTTACCTTATTTTCTGATTTCACCAAATACAATTGATCAAAGACAGTAATTCTCTAAAAATCAACAAAATAAAAAAGCACACAAGTAATTTTTGAAGATAGAATCAAGAAACCCAGAGTTTACAAGTTCAAATCTGAGACATACTATCTTCACAAAAACTTGAAGTTTAAACTAATTGGATTGGTAGATATTTCAAAAAGCTAGAAATGACAGACACATAAAAAAGCTGTTTCTTCTGGATTCAAACTCTATGGTAGTTTTAACACATCATATAGAATCTTTTGTAGCCAATTTATCCATTCCAAAAAAATCATATAGTATGCAATCATGAAAGGTAGAAAAATTGCTCAAAATTCTACTATGCCCCTAAATTTCACGCGCCAGGAACTTAGTAATCACACAAATAAACCTATAAAGACAAAATTCAGTAGAGCTCTAAAACGTTGTAGCATACACACAACAAAAAAATATTTGTAAGAGATAAGCTTCTCTTCTACAAAGTCACGACATAACACAACCTAATCCGAAAAGATTCAAGTTGTAGGATGGCATATAGTTAACTTACAAATAATGTATGAAATTATTACTTTATTCATGCCGGTTGGTTTTTTGAACTAGTATGTATTATAAGACAATCAATTCCTTTGTCACAGTAATTTGAACTAGTATGTATTATTTCTTGTTTACTATAGTTATGTGCAAACTTTAGGTGTTCTTAATAGATGAAATTGGCTTTTATTTATTTTTTCGATGGAAACAAATTTTGCATCGGGATATGCTCTTTTAAGTTATATTATAGATAACAACATACAATTTGGATCTTTAGTTATCTTAAGTTGCGAACTATGTTTCATAGATCAAAGCATCTAACAAACAATTTACCCTAAATCAACAAATGTATGATCTAAAATACAGTAGTCGATCTCTTGATTCTTGATCGAGAGATAGAGACTAAGGAATAGTTGTGTAAAACCATATAATCCCCGCATATTGATTTATATATCATGTGTTCGGAAACGTATATTGTGTTTTGTTTTACTGTTTTTTATCCTTTAAATGGATTGTAGGAGATAAGCTTCTCTTCTACAGAGTCACGACATAACACAAGCTAATCACGAAAGATTTAAGTTGTATGCATTCGCATATGAAACCAGGGAAAAAATACATCAACACTTCCAAATAATACATTAACATCTCCAAATAATAGTTTAAAGAGAACAAGAGAATATACGAACCATTTCAAAGTTCTCCAGCTTAAAAAATCGTGGTTCGATCTCCAGAAAATCGCAAAAGCATACCCGAATAATCATCCATGGCTTCTTCAAAACAAATCACAACTGATCCTAACGCTAAATAAGCGTTATTTAGATTAACATAGACAAACATATATTTTATAATTAAAAAACATTGCACTCGAACCATAAGAATTATGTTTTGTAAAAAAGAAACATTGCAGTCTAACCACAAGAATATTTTTCAAAATAAAATAAGTGTATAAATTCAACTATGTGTTAGCTAGCTAGTCATATGGTATTGGGCTGGTAATGATAACGTTATTCATGAGCAAACCCGCATGCATAATATGGGTAGTGTATACTTGGGTATATATTAATTAGTATTTAAACGGCGTTGAGCTTCTGTAAACCTTTTAATTGAAGCCATAATATCGTACGTAGGAATCTATTATATGACTGTTTAAATGTATATTATAATGCTGCATGTAACTTATATTATTTGATTAACCTATTGCTTCCGCATTAAGACCCAAAGTATAGACTAGAATGCTTCCTTTTATCTTATTATAAATTGCCATTCCAATAAGATACTCAGAATGTAATAATATTGCCTGGGGTAGGTTTATTAGATTCAAAGGAAAAACGGAAGACCCAAGTAAATAATAACATGTAATATTTTGGTTGTTAAATAAAGTATTTAGATCCGTTTCGATATCTCTCGAGTATCTACTATACTGCAAAAAAAAAAAAATGAAGAAATATAAGTAAGCAGTAGTCACAGAAAACAAATTATTTTTTTTACTCTAGTGATTCACAATTGTTGGGCATTGGTATAAGATTGGTCTATAATAATACTATAGAACCAGAATCAGCCCTATAACTTAAATGAATGAGAAAAAATGAGTTGATATTACTCAATCAAACTTGTGAGTAACAATGAGTTTAAGTAAGTAATAAACTTTGTTTAGATAAGCAAGTCGAAGATGCCACCCTGTATGGCGCTGGAGTTCACGTTTAACAATAACATGCAAGGCTACGTAGTTGCTTCATTATGTAGTCTTCATGCAAACTACTGTACCCCTATTTGGGTATATAAAGCCCTAAACTGGAGCATATCATCATCAACTATTACATCAAAAATGGCAACAAAAAGTGCCTTATTTGGGCTCTTACTCCTCCTTGTTTGCTCCCTCTCTACGATTAATAACACAGCTGCTATAACATGCAAAGCACAACCTCCATTCCGGTGTAACATTACTGCTGCTTTTAATAGCACTGTATTCGGCAGCGACTTCATTTTCGGCGGAGCAACGTCTGCTTATCAGGTACTACTACTACTACTACTACAATTATTCTTATGTTTTGCTTTTTATGACCCTTATTATTAATTACCAATTAATCACCTGATGATTACTTTTTGTCTTTGTTTCATTCCCAAAGATTGAGGGTGCAGCCGGCAGAGGACTCAATATATGGGACACTTTTACCCACAGATATCCTGGTCTGCTCTCCAACTACAACTACAACTACAACTACAAATACTTAGACTAGACTAGACTACACTCCCTCTTTTTGTACTGCTCTTGCTCATTCGTACTAATCAGTGTTTTATACATGATCCCAAATTAATATGGTGAACAGAGAAGTCGGCGGATCGCAAAAGTGGAGACGTGGCCACGAACTCATCTTATCTCTACAAAGTACGTACGATAACATAATGTCTACCAATGATAGCATCTTATCATGATCTCTGTATACAATGAGTTGATCGGTTTTTGTCTATCTAATGTTTTTATAGGAAGATGTTGCTCTTTTGAAAAACATGGGAGTAAAAGGCTATAGGTTCTCAATCGCATGGTCGAGGGTGCTACCAAGTAAGATTAATAGCATTAATTGCCCACCTCCAAATCATTTCAAGATTATACATATAGCTCTACTTTTTTGCTAAGATTTATTACCATAATATTAATGATAAGATTATACACTTATTCCTTAATCTTGTTACTATAACAGGAGGAAGGCCGAGCAGAGGAGTGAACGAGAAAGGAGTTCAATACTATAATAATCTCATCAATGAACTCAAAGCAAACGGTGAACATAATATCATATTTTATTGTCCCCTACGTATGTCATTATTTAAAAAAATTATTGCTAACAAATTAATAATTAAATGTAGGCATCGAGCCATTTGTGACAATTTTCCACTGGGATCTACCTCAGTCTTTGGACGATGAGTATCGAGGTTTCTTAAGTCCCAAAATTGTGTAAGTGTTTTTGCTTGCTATAATGTTATTTGTGTTTAATTCCTGAATCGGTTCAAGAATGACAATGACGTACGTGTATATATGAAAATTGCTGTTTAATTAGGGACGATTACAAGAGTTTTGCGGAGCTTTGTTTCCAGAGGTTCGGAGATAGAGTAAAACATTGGATCACTTTGAACCAGCCTTATACTCATGCCATTAGAGGTCATGGAAGCGGAGCGGATGCACCCGGACGATGTTCTAACAGGTCACAATGTGACGAAGGTGATTCAGCGACTGAACCTTATTGGGTAACACACCACCAACTGCTTGCTCATGCCAGAGTTGTAGAGCTGTACAGAAACAACTTCCTGGTACGTACATTGATTCTCAAGGCATCTTCGTTAGTTTGCTACACTTTTATACTAATCTTGTGACTTACATATATGCAGCATCAAGGTGGCCAGATAGGAACTACACTAATTACCAGAGGCTTTTTACCTTATAACGAAAGTTCGCCAACTGACCAAGCGGCTGCTCAACGTGGAAGAGACTTCTTCCTGGGATGGTATACTAACACTATATTGATTTTGTCTAACAGTGGAAACTAAGGGAAATAAAGAAGTTCATTTTTAATTTGAACTCGAACTTGTTAATTCATCTTAGGTATATGGATCCATTAACCTTTGGAGACTACCCACAAGTGATGAAAGATATTGTGGGTATGAGATTACCCAAGTTCACAGATGAAGAATCAAGATTAGTGAAAGGATCATTTGATTTTCTTGGTTTGAATTATTATCTCACTCAATACACAAAGGACGATCCTACAATTTATGTTCCTCCCAGTGCCATTACTGATCCACATGTCAAAAACTCCTGTAAGTCCACTGTTACGTACATATACTTGTTTGTTTTAACAAAATTATGATTACACACAAAGAGCTAAATCTGTTTTACTTTCCCTTTGTTAGATGACCGCAATGGCGTCTTGATTGGACCCAAGGTACGAACCTAACTGTACTTGGATACTCATCCATCACACTTTGTATGTATGCCTAGTTAGATGATTCAAACTATGTTATTGTATTTTTTAATTTCCAGGCAGCCAACTTCTACTACTATCCGAAGGGGATGGAAGATATGTTAAACTACGTGAGAGTTAAATACAACAATCCGATAGTCTACATCACAGAAAATGGTACCGACACTATCTATATTCTTTTCTTTGGTGGATCATTTACATGTTTAAGCTGTTGCTAAATTACTAACTGCAATTCCGAATTCGGTAATATAGGATTTAGTGACGATGGCAATGCACCCCTTGCCACACTCCTAGACGATTATCCAAGGGTCGATTATCTCTGCAGTCATCTTTGTTTCCTCCGCTCTGCCATGGAGTAAGTGTTGCCTAACACCTACACATGATAAATGATAATGATATGATGATGTATACTCCACAATTACACCACTAACTTACTTCTTTCTTAATTTTTCAGGAGTGGCTCTAGAGTTAAAGGATACTTTCCGTGGTCATCTCAGGACAACTATGAGTTCAACTATGGCTTCACCATCCGATTTGGCTTGAACTATGTTGATTTCGAGCACCCTGAGGTTAGAACTCCTAAGAGATCAGCTAAGTGGTACGCCAAATTCCTCGGGACAAACATGCCGGCGTCCAAACATTAGAACTATATGATCCTCCTGTTGTGCATCACACGTCCTCAACACACAGATTTCCTATGTAACTTAATGATTTTCTAGCAACTATAAATAAATTAAGCAAGGTCTCTTGCTCTGTAAAATGTCATCTATGTATTCCATATATAAGAATCCAGATGCGATTCCACCTACGTTGTGAGCACAGTAATTACTATAAATATATAGTTTTGAAATAATAAAATGTACCTAACTGCAACCTAATTTTCACAGTTTTCAAAAGGCGGCATTGGACATTTATAATTTTTGAACATATCTCACTGAAGACTTCAATTTTCTTGGCCGACAGAAATAAAATTCTAACAACCTCGTTCTCTTAAAAGTATTAAATCAAATTTAATTAACAAGCATAATGAGATAATCTGGTTCATCTCTTTATGTTCACACCAGATACATATATCAGCAAGGGATTTATCGACTATATAATTTGTTACAAAGCTACTCATCCTATAACCTGGTTATACAGAATTTGTAAAAGCATTAAGGAGAAGCCTAACAAATCAATGATTTTGTTTTGTCAGAATAGTTTTATCATTTCAGTCGGTCGTAAAATATGCAACTTTTCGAGGAATGGCGATCATGCTTAAAGTTGAATATAGTTGGTAATATTATTCCATTTCCGGATAAATTTATGAAGTCTTGTAAACAATCTCTAATTGAAATTATTTTTGTGGTTCTCTAAAAATTCCAATTGGATAAATTCAGAGGGAGGTTTATGGAAAAGAGAAAAGGAAATACTCTATGCGACCTCTTTTTTCAACAGAACCCAATCTTTAAGTATTTCGACCAATATAATTGGTTTGACACTTAGGATACTTAGGGCCCATAAGTTACAAAATAATTTTGGAAGGAAACATTAATATTTAACATAAACATACCATTACATTACACAAATATCTGAATCCCATAAATACGTCATATTTTGACAATACATACTTTCCACTTTCGTACACTTGTTCGAAACCACAATTGTTTTAAACAACACCATATAAAATATTTTTTCGAATCCCACGAACATACAATATGTTGTTTAATAATATATAGTATCCATAAGTAAATAATAACTCAACATTCCTAGTCTTTTAATTGGTTCATTTGCAAAATTTCCCAATTTAATTGAAGATCTATCTTCAATCAGTTGAAAATTATTGAACGGTCGAAGATCGTTACATACATGACTTGTTTCTCTCGAATCAATCGACCATGCAATATCGTCATCCTGCACATAAAAGGCCTCAGATGTCAGAGATATATAATTCTTACCGAAATTAAAATTCTGAAATAAAATCTGACCTTGTTGCTTTTCAGGATGGTTAGATCCACTTGAACAAGCATTGTTTCCACTTGGACCAAAATTGTTCCCAATTGGACCAGCATTATGATTTCCTTTTCAAACTCGCCAATCCCTCCTAAAGTGACATGGTTTCCCACATTTCCAACATGTTATTTTAGGCTTTTTGTTAGAATAATTGTTGTTTTTGTCGTTTCCCTTAAACTTTTGTTTATTCTTTTTATCTATATTTGCATTCTTCAATAATCCGTTGTTTTCAGCCATATATATAGATAGGTTTCCCACTTGGTTTTAACCCTTAGGATTATTGATTTCATCTTGAGCCCTTAGAGACTCTTCAATCTTAAAATGACTACCGAGTTCGATTAACATCATTTCTTCCTTGTTGTGTTTCAGAGTGTGTTTAAAATCGTTTCATGTAGGAGGCAATTTAATAATAACATAAGACACCAAAACACATTCATCCATTTCATATTTTGTTGAACGAATTGACCCAGAATTCTAAGTAATTCATTATATCGTCCCATCACGGGTCGATAATCAACCATTTTGTAATTAATGAAATTACTGACCATTAACTTCCTACTATAAGCATATTCTGCCATATATTTTGATTCAGAGGAATCCTATAATTCTTTTGCAGATTCAAAATTTTGGTATACATCAAACAAAATATCAGACATATCGTTTAATATATGGTCGCGACAAATGTAATCATCATTCTCCCACTTGGTGCGCCTCCTTGTTTGTTCCACCGTTTCATTCTCAATAATCTCCAGGCATGAGTAATCAGGACATAAACAACCTTCAAGGTAGTCAACATAAAATGCATCTTTTTCTTCCATCGTCTGAAATCATGTCTTTTGAACTTGTCCATTTTAAGGAATTTACTTGTCATTTCCTTCGCTGATTCTCCTCCGTTCATCATCTCTATCTTCATAAACAAGAATAGATAGTTTCAATTATATATTGGTAATATGATTTGATTTTCGGATAAATTTATGAAGTCTTGTAAATAATTTATAATTGAAATTAATTTTGGGGCTCTCCAAAAATTCCAATTTGATAAAATTAGAGAGATATTTATCGAACAGAGAAAATAAAATATTGTATGTGATCTCTTTATTCAACAAATGCCGAATCTTTGAGTATTTCGACCAATAAAATCAGTTTGACAGTTAGGGTAGTTATGGTCTATAAATTATAACGAGAATTAAAATTTAAATTAAAACGCCATAAAATTTGAAATTATGTTGACCCCAACCAGGGGTTCTACCCCTTGGACCTCGCCAAGAGCTCTGCCCTTTGACCCCGTTAATCATCATATAATCTAGCAAGCGTGCACTCCGCACTCTACGACTTGTTTGATAATGTATCATGATTAAATTGGCCGACTAGTCGATCCAATTACACTAAAATATCTAACAAATACTGCAAGAAGGAATATCATATGGTTGATAACATCACAAAGTCACAGATTACACAAGCTTTAAAAAATGTTGAAAACTTCAATGTTATGAGCAATCTTAATTAAAGGAGTATTTTCGGCACACAATTAGATTAATCTTGCACAATAAAGAAGTTATAAAATTGATGGTATGAGTTACAAACTGAATACTCGTTTAATATAGATGTTACAAATTACAAACTTGAGCATATTCTCCAATTTGCAATGTAAATTAATTAAAAAAATGTAAGAAAAACAAAAATAAATAGTTTTGTTCTCTATTGTATTGTATTGTTCTTAGTTATTTTCTCTAAAAATTACTTTAACGCCAACAAATTGATATCAAAGCTTGATTTGTTAAATATAAAATATTACCTTCTTATTTCAGTCGTTCTTCAATTAACCAAAGAAAATTATAGCATCTGGGGTATTCAAATAAAATCTCTTCTATGATATTAAGAAGAATTAAATATTGTTGAAGATTGGTACAATGAAGCAAAAGATGAAGTAAATGACGAATTAACACCAACTCAAAAAGAGCATCTAAAAATCAACAAGTTATGTTTTGGATATATTAGGAATTTCAATCATATGAAGCAGTTTGGGGAAAATTTGTTTGGATCACTTCGGAAAAGCAAGCATGTGATATTCTGGAGAGTTCATTCAAATGAGATAAAAATGTGCAAGCATATGCTTGCAAAATTTTCGAGGGGAGTTTTAAAGTATTCATAAATATAATAAGAATTTCTTTTTTTATGATTATTCATTGATGTTTTCTATACTTAACTAATTAAAAAACGGTGAGCCCTTAGATGATATTCGTATTATTTAGAATATCCTATGTTTAATAACTTATTATATTATGTTAGATATAAATTTATTTTTTTATTTTCTTTAATGAATACTATAATTTTATTCTTATAAATGAGTTTTTATAGGAAATTAGGATTAAGAAGAAACATATAACTCTCCATATATATAAAACCCTTACACAACAAACGCAATTAGAGAGATAGTGGAGAGTATACTAAAAACATAAACATATTTTTTCAGCTTTTTTTATATGTTGTCTGTTACTTTTTTTTTTATTATGCTCAATATGAAATGAAACAACTATGCTTTGAGGTCTTAGAACATCTCAACTTGTATTTAACCTTTAATTCTTAGTTCGGAGTTAACACTTCATTTTTATTCACGTTTAACCTATGATACTCCGTTTAGATTTAACAAATGATTCTCAGTTTAACCTATGATACTCCGTTAGTTCGTATTTAACTCATGGTTAAATATAGACTGAGAGTCATGGGGTAGAATGCGAATTGTTAATAAAGGGTTAAATATGAACCATGAGTCAAATAATAAATTTATACTAAGAATTAAGGGTTAAATGTGAATTGATAATCGTGTGATAGGCTCAACCAAGAAATAGTTTGTAGAGGGGTTCGAACTCATGACCTTTAGTCACAAGCATGACATTTGGTCAAAAGCATGACCTTTGGTCACAAGTATAACTTACTCCACCAACTCGGCTACCGTTTTTGGAGCACATGTGTAATATCTCCAATTTGAGAAGCAATGGTAAAATGCAAATTGCAAATAATAGGTTAAATATGAATTAAGAATCAAATGTTAAATATAGGGTAAGAATCATGTGTTAAATTCGAACTGAGCATCATGAGTTAAACACAAATGACGAATCATGTGTTGAATCTGAAATGTGGATCAAATGTTAAAATAAGAAAATAAGAATCAGGGTGAAATATGAATTGAGAATCGTCTGTGAAATCCAAACTAAGAATCATGTATAAAATGTGAAATGAGAATCATGTGTTAAATGCAAACTGAAAGTCCTGAGTTAAATGTGAATTGAGACTCATGTGCTAAATACAAATTGATAATCAGAGGTTAAACACGAATAAATGTGTTCAACGCCAATGGTTAAATGCTTACTGATAATCATGTGTTAAATCTTAACAAAGTATTATGAGATATATATGAACTAAGAATCAAGGGCTAAGTACGAACTGATAATCAAGGGCTAAATACAAATTGAAAAGAAAAGGCCTAATCCGAACTGAGAATCACATAATTTTAGAATCATGTGTTAAATCTAAACGAAAAATCAATAGTTAAATGCAAATTGAGAATCATGGGTTAAATTTGAACTAAGAATAATATTTCAAATGCGATTTAGGAATCAATGAATAAAAAGAAACTCATGATTATGGTTTAAGCGTGAATCATGTATTTAGTCGAAATTGAGATGATACTTTAGTCAATTGAAATTTATTACGACTAAAACCATTGTTTTCATCACTTAAATATGTATAAATAAAGATATTACGGATTGAAGTCTATGAAATATTTTTTAGTTGGTTTTAGAGTTTTTAGAGAATGTGCCAGTTGGATTTAAGATTGTAGGATTAATTATGTGTTTTTTAGTAAATGTATTTTGGGTAATTCAACTTTTTAAGAAAAACATCACTCCAAGTCGAAATCCACCAAATAGGTGTTGAGATATAGTTTTTCCCTCATTTTATTTACTTTAATCTACAACAAATGACTTTTTTTATTAATACATACATTATGTATAAAACTATTATGGTAACAAATTATTTAATTTATTATTATTATTATTTATATATTAAAAATAATGGTAAAACTATCTAAAATAAAATTAGTAATAATATCAAATTCAATCTTTAAATATTTTAGATGGTGTATAAATTTAAACCATTAATTTTGAAAAATGAAAAATAAAAACTAATTATTAAGTTTATAATTATCTTGCAACCGTCTGAAATAATTATTTCAGATTTAATACTAATTTGAGTTTATATTTTTTTTATTAATTTATTTATATTATTCATAGATGATTGAATTGTAGTATCTATTAATTATAGATTTTTTTTAAAATTAATTAGATGAGAAAAAGAAGCGAAATTTAAAATAGAATTGAATTTTCTGTATATTAGTGAGAGATTATTGAAATGCACGATAAATTTTATAATATTTTTTAAAAATTAATTAGATGTCAGTAGTTTTATGAGTTAAAATTAACAAATACATGAAATTTGAAACCGAATTGAATTCATACAATTTTAATCAATTATTATATTATATTATATTATATTATATTATCCACATACGATTGTAATACGCTATCAATGACTAAATAATAGTTTTATGATTTAGAAAAGGATGAAATCTAAAACTGAATTGAATTTATGATTTTATTTTTATTTTGTTATTTGTATATATAAGTCAAACATTATTAAATGCGCTATATATTATTTAATTAAGTAACTGTAAAATATTTTTTTGAAATTAAATGGATGACGATAGTTTCCTGCGCTATGAATTTATACAAAATTTTTAAATTATTTTAATTTGTATATAGTCAAAGATTGTTGAGATGGATTATTAAATAGCTGTAGAGTATTTTAATCGAAATTAATTAGATGACGTAATTTTATGATGTTAAAAAAGATAAATTTTAAACCCAATTGAATTTATAACTTAATTTATATATATTAATAAGAAAATATTGAAATGTATTACTTAGTAATGGTCGTATTTTTTAAATTAATTGATAACGGTAGTTTTGCGAGTTAAAAAAACACTAAATTTAAAAGTGAATTAATTTCTTTTAATATATATATATATATATATATATATATATATATTAGTAAAGTATTATTAAAATGCAATATGAAATAATTTTATAGTTTTTTTAAAAAAATTAATTGAATGACGGTAGTTCATGAATTAAGAAAATGAAAGCGAAATTTAAAACCGATTCATTCATAATTTTTTTAAATTAATTTATATATATTAGTATTTTTTTTAAATGTATTATCCATTAAATGTAGAGTATTTGTTTTCAAAATTATACTTTGATAGATTTGGAAGTGAATACCAAATATGAGTTATAGGAATCTGTATGATTATGTTATAATGTGGTAGCCACTTTAAGAGTCTCATTCTCTTGTTGTCGATTTGATAAACATTTCTCTTCCAATTTTTATGGTCTTCAATTAGATCGAATTCAATAAATATGTGTCTACGTGAAATGTTAACTTCTACAAGAAACCCAAATGGATCAATGCAACAAATCTATCAAACTACTCCTAATTTGAAATTCTATCAAAATTTAACTACAAAGTTCAACCCATTTTCTAATAGTTTAATGCCTCACTTGCAAGATGCAGGCAAGCAAAGGATTGGTAATTGCAATGGATTCTAACACTTTTTAAAGACACAAATTTTACACTATGCACTATATGGGTTTTGTTTTCACGAAGTTCAATGCAACAAATCTAAAAAATGTATCGCAAAATAAGAGCAACAGAGTAAAGCTTACCGCGTCGTGAGATTTCTAGCACAGGACAACAACGTCTATGGACGTTAGGCATCACATCAACTTTCAGGGTGGGAAAATAGTGTCTCCTGCTGCATAGCACATCCAAGACAAGCACTAGGGTTGAATGACCAACGTGGAAACAACATTGCGTAGTTCTTCATTTCGATTGATAATGATTTACGTAAACTGCAATGAGAAACTCCTATGTATAGAAGGAAAATGAAAAGAAACCCTACAACATTCTGGGCCTATTATTATTGAGACTAGACATGGATTTTGGGATGGTGATTTAGTACTTGACTTATTGGGTTTTAAAAATGAGTCGTTCCCAAATTATTTGATTAGAAAGATATTTTTCAAGTTAACCCCAAAATTTATATATAAGGAGAATGTCTAGTAAGTTCAACTTATAAAATAAAGATGAATTGCATTGATTGAGTTATTTAAATTTCTGATGTATAAAAACTGAAAACTGAAAAAATTAAACCGTTTTTTCAGAAATGTTAGGTGATCTCTAACCGTTAGTCTGCACCACGGTAAGTAACGGTTTTTATTCGTGGGTGTTGGTCTCCTAAATTTCTATTCAGGTTCGATTTCGGTCTCGATAGAGACCGAAGGCGAGACCTGAAGAGAGAGAAAACGGATGAAAAATAGGAGGGAAAAAGTGACTTTCAGGCGCACTAGAAAAGAGAGAAAAGAAGGAAAAGGCGTAGAAGAGAGAAAAAAAGTCTCCTAATTCAGGTTCGATTTCGGTTTCCTAATCAGGAGACTAAATTTCTATTCAGGTTCGATTTCAGTCTCCTAACCAGGAGATTAAATTTCTATTCAGGTTCGATTTTGGTCTCTGTCGAGACCGAAGGCGAGACCTGAAGAGAGAGAAAACGGATGAAAAAAGGAGAGAAAAAGTGACTTTCAGACGCACTAGAAGAGAGAGAAAAGAAGGATTAAAAGTTAATGGATTCAGCATCGGGGTTTGATCCCGCCGATGATCCAATGTTGATTCTTTTCTTTTTGGTCCCTCATGAAAATTTTGAGAGTTATGTTTTTCCCGACAGCCAAATTATGAAGATCGGTACTTTGTTATCTCCATAAATCACGGAGAATTTAATCCATTTTTGTTAAACAATTAACATATGTTTGTGTGGTGTACTGAGAATGTTACGGGGCTATCCGAGGAGATTTTTTGTCACAGGTTGGCCATCAGGCACAATTTGTGCTCATTATAAAGAAAAGAAGTTCTTTGTTTATGTTATAATGGTCGAAGTGGACCAGCTAATGAAAGTGGGCCACATACGAGAATCTCAATATCCTTTTTAACAACCAACACAGTCTTTGTAAAAAGGAAGAATGGAAAATGGAGAATGTGCGTAGACTTTACAGATTTGAACAGAATTTGTTCGCATGGCCCCTTTTACGATCTGATGATAGATCAACCAATAGATTCGACTTCGAGGAATAAATTTTTATCATTATGGATGCTTACGCAGGCTACAACCAGATTAAGATGAATTTGAGGGAACAGGAAAGCACTTCCCTCATTTTTTAATAAGGACTAAAGAGGCTATTGCACAATAACCATCGAAAACATGAAGATATTTTATATTTCCAATTATGTTAAAGCAAAAACATCATTATTGAAAAGATGAATCAACATAAGATAACATCCGAAAATTCTTGCAACCTGCTTCCTAATTCAGTTCTATTTTCCTCATGGAAAAATATAACTTGTTGTTCTCAATAAAGATTTTCACGCTGCATGGATTATTTAATATAGACGAGAACATGGTCAACACAAATTAAATTTGGCTAAAGTGAAACTAATGTACCAAGTTACTTATTTATGGGAGTTCGATTGAGAATGTTGCAATACCAATTGGTATACTTTAGAAAACTAACATCCAACATAAAACATCACGCAAACCAAACCATACAAAAAATCTGACAAAACACACAAAATACACCAGACCAACCAACATTCACTAAGATAGTATTCCTTTTATTATTATACAATAACTAAAGAAGTTAGTGATAACGGTGGGTTTCACCACCTTAACCGATTCCCTACATCAGAAACATACTAGTAACTGATGCCTACACCACAGCATCATAAAAAATGCGCCTAGTCAAACTTGTTTGTATTAAATACATGTAAATATATATTTCCTTTATAATTATAATAGCTATCAATATTATGTACTAAATAAAAATCATTACGATTTCACCTGTATAAAATAAACAAACTAATCAATAAACCATTTTCACTCATTTTCACGCCTATTAGTTAATTTTCGATTTATTCCAACTATCAAAATACAATCACTTAGTATATCTTTGACTAAGTTTTCTAAATTTTAAATAATCGAATCACTTGATAGACTAATGTATTGGGTAAACTATTATACATTTATTAGTAAAAATTATTAGAAAAAAATTAATTAAAACTAAATATATTAAACTTGAAATATATTAATCAATCAAGTTAATTAATTAATTAATATATTGGTCAAATATTTGAATAATATATTTTTAACTTTTTAATAATTTGATTTTATATATTTAAAAACATATTAAACCAGTCAAAATATATTATTTTATCATTAAAACTAAATAATTATTTGTATAAATATAGGATAGGCACAATGTTACAATGTATCAAAACACCTAAAATACATTGGAATAAAACTTTCTTTCTTTTCCGATCTCTCTTCATATATGAAAAAAGAGTTCGGCTGGAGAAAATAGAATTTTTATTTTCAGTTACTTGAAATTAATAAAGGATAAAAAATTATAACAAAAGATTACAGTGGAATTGTTTATGTTTATTTAATTAATAATAAAATTAATCAAAACATAAATTATAGCGTAAGGTATACTTTTCGTCTTGCACATAAAAAGAGAAATCCGATTTTAAGTGTTCAAATTAGTCATAAAATTAATAATAATATAAATTATATTTTGAATTATACTACTGTTGCGTTTAAAATTTATTGTTTAAATATAGAATGATAAACTCGAAATATATTACATTTACTAGATATTAGTTAGCAAATACTATGCTATTTATTAATAATTAATATATGATATTTTATATGTTAGTAATTTTTTAAAAGATAATATTATATTTAGTGATATACGAGTTTTTCTATATCTGTTGTTCAAATTTTGTTTCTTTTTTAAAACTTACTAGCAATACCATCAGATCCGTTAAGGCAAAAAACAATTATCATCTATATTTCAAATCAGAACTGGTGTTGCCAACGAGACTGAATTTTAACGGTTTGAAACCAAAAACCGATAAAGAACTGAAACAAAAAAATCGGTTAGGAACCGAACCGATAAACCAAAAGAACCGATATGGAATCGAACCGATAAAACCGGTAAACGGTAAACCGATAGGATAAACTGGTAGAACCGATAGAGAATCGTACCAATAAAACCATTAGAATGGATTATTTATGATTATTTATTCTTTTATAAATTATACTAAAATTAATAGTTAATTACCCATTTTTTACAAAATCAAACATTAATTTATAAACTTTAGTTTTTATATTATTTATTTAAATAAAAATATAAAAACTAAATTTTAATTGGATTAATTTTTTTAAAATGGACCGAAACCGGACCGAACTCGGACCGAATCTTAGGGGGGATTGGTAAAAATAAAGATGATGGCATCACAGTTAGTTGGATCAAAAACAGTGGGATTGGTGAAGGGATATTTGCCAATTCTAGGGGGATAAAGCCTTTGAAAAATACAAATTTGAAAATGATAGGAGGGATAAAGCCTTTGAAAAATACAAATTTGAAAATGAAAGGTGGAGGTGGGATCCAATCTATCCAAATCAAAGCATCGTCATCATCTAATAATGACGATAGTACTAGCACTGGCAATGGCACTAGCATGAAGAGGACGGAGGAGACTAAGAAACCCTCTTGGAGAGTTAAAGCTTATCATGCCGTTGTAGTAGTGTTGGCTTTAGGGCTGAGTGCAGCGATGAATCCCGCACTAACGAAGAAGCTGGTGACGACGCGAACTCTTTCGCTAGAAGATGCTATCCAAATCAAAGCATCGTCATCATCTAATAAGTGCTGCATAGCATCTTCTAGCGAAAGAGTTCGTGTCGTCACCAGCTTCTTCATTAGTGCGGGATTCATCGCTGCACTCAGCCTTAAAGCCAACACTACTACAACGGCATGATAAGCTTTAACTCTCCAAGAGGGTTTCTTAGTCTCCTCCGTCCTCTTCATGCTAGTGCCAGTGCCAGTCCTAGTACTATCGTCATTATTAGATGATGACGATGCTTTGATTTGGATAGATTGGATCCCACCTCCACCTTTCATTTTCAAATTTGTATTTTTCAAAGGCTTTATCCCTCCTATCATTTTCAAATTTGTATTTTTCAAAGGCTTTATCCACCCTAGAATTGGCAAATATCTCTTCCACTATTTTTGATCCAACTAACTGTGATGCCATCTCTTTATTTTTACCAATCCCCCCTAAAATTTGTGTCTGTACCTGATATGGTGCATCAAAATTATCTTCTGAAATATTGTTCATCCCAAAATTACCCAAAATTATCCACTGTCAATTTACAAAATATAAATAAATATTAAAACAAAAAATATTTTTAAATTAGTTTAATCAATTTAATCTTAAAATAAATAAAATTCAATTAAATCAATAAATTAAGAATAACATATTAAAAAAAAATCAATTTAATCAATTTAATCAGTTATAAAATCAATTTAATCAGTTATAAAAAAAATATTAAAATCATTTATATTTTTTGTTTTAGAAATAATTAAAACCCGGATATTATCTTTAAAACTCTCAAATTTTAATAATAACAATCTATTCTTTCTTTATTTATCTTTTCAATTAAATTGTGTATATCAAAGATTCATTCAAAGTATTCAATGCTCACAATTAATAAACAAAACGGAAATAATATAAAAAAATATTTATAAAACAATGTATTTTCTCCATTAACAATACTCAATCCTTTCACATACTACCCTTTTTCTCTTTTCTTTATTTCCTATACAGTATACTGCCCTTTCTTTCTCTTTTCTTTCTTTCCTATGCAATTCATTGTAACAAAAGTCAGTTTACTATCTTCACTTTCTTATACTCTTATACATGTAAAGGTAATAATATCAATTTTCCTATATGCATAACTTTATCTATATATATATATATATAACTATAAACTTAGAATATATGTAAGATAAATAAAGAAAGACCTGCTTGGAAACAACATGGCGTAGTTCTTCATTTCAATTGATAATGATATACGTAAACTGCAATGAGAAACTCCTATATATATAGAAGGAAACTGAAAAGAAACCCTATAACATTCTGGGCCTATTATTATTGGATATGGATTTTGGGATGGTGATTTAGTACTTAACTTATTGGGTTTTAAAAATGAGTCGTTCACCCAAAAATTTATGTGGAGAATGTCTAGTAACATTAATGTTTAAAATGAATTGTTAAAATTTATCATTGATTGAGTTATTTAAATTTCTAATGTATGAAAAGTAAAAAAAAATTAAACCGTCTTTTAAAAAATGTTATAATCCATAATTATGTTATAATCCATAATTTATGTTTAAGGTCCATGTTCCGATACAAAAGCCAAAAAATCCGACACACCATTATAATAACTTTAATAATAAAACTAATTTTTTTAAAAAATAAATTAATATATTTTTAATCAGTTGTTTAAGATAGTGAATTGTCATTTTTTAAAAAAAGTTAATAGCTATTTCTATTAATCACCGATACAAATGTTTCTTCACACATATTATCGTGCAATAGGAGCAAAGACGATACATTAACATTGGACATCCCAATTTATCGTGATTATAACAACTATGGTACAAAAAATTGTTTTCTGAAAATTTGGTCCTTCATTATTTTGCATTAAATTTAATTACATAGAGATATAATTTATTTTTTTTAGTGTGAGTCAAGCTCGGATCCCATGTATTCGGTTACGCTTATCTTGATTCCTTCCAGCCTAGGATAACGGTAACCTTGTTTTGTTAAATTTCCTCTTGAAATAAGATAAAAGCCGAAGATGGTATTACCTCATACGATAGTTGTCGGTGTAACAAAATGATATCAAATATTAGCTTATTAGTGAAATTCTTGCATTTTTTTAATTTTTATTGGATAGTTAATTAAGAGAATATATTTTATAGATCAAATAAATTATTAATGGGTATCGCGGGTGGGTACCCAAACCCGACGGATTTGGGTGTGGGAAACAAAATTTCTTACCCGATCGGGTACCTGAACCAGCCGGGTTTTTAAAAATTAAGACGGGATGGGTCATGGGTTTAGCAATACCCACATCCAACCCGACCATTACCATCCCTAATACAATTGTAAGAACCCATCAACTCTGAAATAGGATATAGGTATTTTATAGATACGTTTAGATTTATATTAATAAATAAATATTATATATTAATAAATAAATATTATATATATATATATATATATATGAAAAATTAAATAAATATTGATCGCGTTAAGTTTTATGAACTTTTCGCTACAATCAAAGGAAATGAATTTTAATGATGTCTTTATAGATGGTTCCGTCCAAAAAAAATTGGACAAAAGAAGAAAATTCAGAGAGCTAAGTATGTTTAATAATTTTGTATTACAACGAGAGGTTGATATTTAATATATATTTTAATATATATATTTTTTGATAGGATCTGTCTACCAATAAAGATGGAAATTACAAATATCTTTATCCTGACTTTTGGACATGGAAAAATCACGGTATCATAAATAAAATTTCAGATAAAAAGATATAGGTAAATTTATTTTAGATTTGTTTTCGAACTTTTAAAATACGAATGAAATGTATAAAAAAAATTATATTTTTTCTTTTCAGGGATTTGTTGGGCGATTACTATAAGTAGGTCTATAGAGTATTGCTACAATCTCCAACATGCTGAAAGCGAACAAATGGATCTATCCATCCAAGAGCTAGTGAATGAATTTGTTAAAGATAACAATCCAAATGATTGGGCAATTAGAAATATACTCAAAATCTATAAATGGATAAGCTTACATGGGTTAGTGAAAGAGAATCATTTTCGTCTACGGTTGGGTCAGAAAAGTGGAAAAAATTATCACATAAAACTGTAAACAATTTAATTCATTTTTTATATATTTCTTTTATAATAATAAGTTTATTTTTTATTTGTTGGTTAATTTGCAGGATTCTAACACAATCCTAATTCAAAATTACAAACAAATTGGAAAACAGATGGAAATTGATGCAGTAACCGGAAAGAAAGTGTATGAACCTCTTGACGAAGTCGCTGTCATTAAAATTAAAGTCGTACGTAAACATCCCGTGGTTGCCGTTATCGATACAAATTATCAATTCTCTAACTATAAAAAGGTAAGAATTATAAAAAAAAAGTAAGTTGTTTTCAAAATAATGTTCAATATCCTTGGAAAATGTATTATATATAAATTATTATTGTAGGGAATTTTTGAAGGTCCAACTGAAGGTAATCCAATATCTGGCCATGTTGTGATTATTGTTGGTTTTGGAAGCCAAAATTGTATCCATTATTGGCGTGGGGAGAATCGTGGGGTATAAATGGTTATGGAAATCTGATTCGAAAAAATAGCTATCCGAAAAAGATTAGTTTATTAAAAGAAGTGCATTTTCCAGTTCTATCTCCAAACGAAGAAGAAAACGAAATTGATGATCGCGGCCAAAATTTAATAGAAGATATCGGTGACGATGGGAGAGCTACATAATTATATTTATTTTTCTTATTTCATTGTATTTTCAAAATCATTTTATTTTTGTTATATTTGAATGTTTTCTATTTTATTTTAGATATTTAAAATAATATTAAGTTGTTTATGAAATCTCATTAATATTGATGATGTTATTATTATTATTTCAAAATAATGTTGCAATTCGAAACACAAGAGAATTGGTTAGTGAATGCCAAAACAAATTAGGTATTGGGAAAGTATTTATAACATTACAAATTGCAAATCCTAACCACGGATGCCAATACTTTCCTAATACCTAATTTGTTTCGGCATTCAATTACAAATTGCACTGTCTTTTGTACCGTTCCGCTACTAAACCTGTTAGAAAATAAGATAATTCGGGATAAAAAAACAGCTCAGTATAATTTATCTCTCTCTCCAAACACTTCTTTCACCATTTTTTTTGCAATACTCAAATAAACCAATCTTTCTCTTTCAGGTATGATTTGATTTTCACCCAAGAATTTGTTTTTATCTCTCTCTAATTTAGATTTGTTTGATGTTTATCATCTCTAATTTTGACCTTCCTCTCTTTTTTCTCCAAGATTAATTTGGTATAGAAAAGATTCTTTTATGTATGGAGTCTGGATAATGCATTGTTTATATAAGTTTTAGTTTTGATTTGGTGATTTTATATAATTTTAATACTATCAAAAAATTAATATTTAAAGTGGTGCAATATAAGTAAGAACAAACAATCTTTTGGTCCACTCCTAAAATGCCTTATACTATTTAAGATATGTTTTTAATTATATATTATTAATCATTCACATGTTTAACCGATGTGGGATGTTGGACTTTGGTCGCCAGCCTAACAGTTTATTTTTAGAAATTTGATGACATTTGAATGTTATTAAAAAAAGGTTTGATTTTTACCAGTTTTAAAAAATATGAGGTGCAAACAGTTATCACTATTGTTGCCACAAAGTCCAAGTCGACTAAAACAACGAGGCCTAAAATTATATCTCCAAGATGTATGTAAGTATTTTGAAAGTGTTTTTGGCATTTTCTTGTATGACTGGTCAAAAAATATATGGTAAACAAAACACATCTGCTATAGGGTTATGCCTTTTGAGTTAAAAAATGTTGAAGCAACATATCAAAGATTAATGAACAAAAATTTTACTTCTCATATCGGAAGAAATAGATGGCACTCATGTATGGCATAATTATATGTTGATTAAAAATGAATATCTCATTTAATTGTTTTAGCTAAATAGAGGTAGAAAATAATATATCCTATATATAATAAATTGTTTATAAATAGTGTGAATAAAAAATATTGACCAAAACTTAGGTAGATAAATATAATTATAAGTGTTCGATGCACAACAAGTGTGGAATTTTGTTGTCACAACTGTCTAGGAGATGGTATGTGTTTGGTTTTACCTTTTTCCCAACTTAGGGCTAACCTTTTGAGATGCATGTCCTTAGTTTATCAGAATAACCTTCTTAATATTTTATCACGAATCTCGAAGCTTCATAAGATACCTTAAAATTATAACAGTTCCATATCAAATCTTTGTAATGTTTTACTACACGCGGGGTTTGTGATGGGGGTACCCAACCTGAATCCGACTCCCTAAATTAATATTATATAAAAAAATAAATTATCTACTATTATTTAACAAACTTTAAAATAAAGTTTCTAATATTAGTATTTGTATTATGTAATGCCAAAAATAATTTATTATTTGTTAATATATATAATATATTTTGAAAAATATTATTCTACATTTAAACATATAATTTAATTTTTTAATTTGTTTTTTTCAAATATTTTGTTTTTTTTCCTCTACAAAACTGAGATCTGTATATTTTGAAAATTATCATCCTAAATTTGCTAATTAAACAATATATCATTCTATATTTAAACAAAATATTTGCTACTTATAATGTATATAGTATATTTTGACAAATATGATTCCACATTTAAATATTGAATTTGATTTTTCAATATCCTTTTTAAAATATTTTTTATTTGTATGTCCAATAATAATATTATTAATTAAATTAAATTTTTTTTACTAACATATACCGAAACTATATATTAATTATTAAAAAAAATTTACTAACATATTTAAATTTGATGTTTTTTAAAACATGGTTCCTTTATTTTTTGGAATTAGTATCAAATTCTTGAAGATCTAATAATATTTTTAATCAAATTAAAAGAAAAATATTTACTAACATATAATTAAACTATATATAAATTATGAATAAATACCGAATCATATATTTCCTTTAAACAAAACTATATAAAAAAATTTCCTTTAAACTATTTGTAATCCAGTCATATCTTCGACTCCAATAATAGTTGAAGTTACCGGAGGAGAAGAAAGCAATTGAAAAAAAGGATTAAAAAGCCTTTTTTGGAACATTATGAAAGGAGAAAAGTTTGCGGAGTTTGGAAGGAAATTTGCAGTTATTGCAAGAGGAACTGGCTGTAGACACTAAAAACGGAACCAACCATCTGAAGAACCATTATCTGAAATGTTCGAAATGTCCAAGAGTTACTGTGAAGCAAAATGCTATAGTTACTAGTTTTTTTAAGGCGGAAGGAAAAAGAAAGTTGGATGCTTATACCTTTAATCAAGAGTATGCAAGACAAACACTTGCGGAGATGATTATACTTCATGAATATCCGATCTCTATTGTCGATCACATGGGATTTAGAAGATATTCTAGTGCTATACAGCCAATGTTTAAAATGGTTTCAAGAAATACTATAAAAATGATATACTCAAGATATTCGATGATATACTCAAGATATACGATAATCATAAGTTTCAGACCATGAAATTAATAGAATAAAATCGAAACAAAATTGCAATCACCACCGATATGTGGACTAGTAACCAAAATAAGGGATTTATGGCCATTAAAAACACATTTATGGCCATTACAACACATTTTATTGACGACTCGAATTTTGAAAATATTTTAATACATTAACCACTAGGTTTATTTATTTATTTATTTTTGTTTATTTAATTTAGGTTTATTTATGTCATGTCCGTATACGAAAGAAGTATTATGAAAGAAGTATTATGTGATGCATTATATGGTTGTTTTTTATTGGAATATAGATGGAAAGATTTCTACTATTACTGTGGATAACTGCACAACGGATAACTGCACAACAAATGATGGCATGATTAGAGATATGCTAGATAGGCTAGACCGCAACGCACTTTTGTTAGATGGAACTATTTTGCATATGCGATGTTGTGCCCATATCCTTAATTTAATTGTGAAAGATGGTTTGGAATCGATTAAATATGGTATTGAGAAAAGCGATAAGTGTCCACTATTGGTCCGCATCACCAAAAAGAACTGATATATTTAGTTTAAGCCTCAAAACAATTAAATATTTCATCAAATAAAAAATTAGGTCTTGATTGTCCTACTAGATGGAACTCCGCATATTTGATGCTTCAAACTGCTGAACTTTGTGTGAGTGGAAGAGATCTTCCAATGAGATTAAAAAATCTTTGTGTGAGTGGAAGAGATCTTCTAATGAGATTAAAAAATCTTTGTGTGAGTGGAAGAGATCTTCTAATGAGATTATTAAGTTGATGGCTACAAAAATGATGGAGAAGTTTGATAAGTACTGGGTGGGGGTTGTAGTAGTGTTAGATCCAAGGTATAAGTTGACATTGTTACAGTTTTCATTTCCTATAGTTTAGGGTGCAACTACTTTTACTGAAATAGAAAAAATTCGAAAGTGTTGTTACGATTCAGTACCAAGTCAAATACACCCAATATAATGGCATTCTTATGACCAAAATGTCATGAGTTCGAGTCCCTCTACATACGCTTTCACGGAAGATTTTTGGAGAATATATATACCAAGATATATATTGAGATTTTATTAATTTAAATTTAAATATAATTATGTTTTAAATTTTATATATATACAAAATTTGAACGTACATAAACTACTAATCAATATATATACCAAGATATATATTGAGATTTTATTAATTTAAATTTAAATATAATTATGTTTTAGATTTTATATATATACAAAATTTGAAAGTACATAAACTACTAATCAATAATTAAGTTAAGAATATATATACCATCTACATACGCTTTCACGGAAGATTTTTGGAGAATATATATACCAAGATATATATTGAGATTTTATTAATTTAAATTTAAATATAATTATGTTTTAGATTTTATATATATACAAAATTTGAACGTACATAAACTACTGATCAATAATTAAGTTAAGAATATATATACCAAGATATATATTGAGATTTTATTAATTTAAATTTAAATATTATTATGTTTTAGATTTTATATATATAATTTGAACGTACATAACTACTAATCAATAATTAAGTTAAAAATATAAATAACTGAAAACGGATTCGAATACGGAGGAAAGTACTTGATCAAATACCTAAAAATATTACTTGATCAAGTACCTAAAAATATGAATAATTTAAATTTAAATATAATTATGTTTTAGATTTTATATATATACAAAATTTGAACGTACATAAACTACTAATCAATAATTAAGTTAAAAATATAAATTATATACATAAACTACTAATGAATAATTAAGTTAAAAATATAAATTATATACATAAATATTTAAAAATAACTGAAAACGGATTCGAATACGGAGGAAAGACTTTATCAAATACCTAAAAATATTACTTGATCAAATACCTAAAAATATGAATCATATACATAAATATTTAAAAATAACTGAAAACGGATTCGAATACGAAGGAAAGTACTTGATCAAATACCTAAAATAAACAAAATCAAATACGGAGGAAAGTACATGATCAAATACCTAAAATAAACAAAAAAAATTATGGTTCTGTGCGCACTCATTGCACTCTGAGTAGCGGCTGCGGGTTCACTCTGGAAAAAAAAAGATTTATGGTTAGTCATAAAAATTATATAAACAATTAGCCCCTAAATTAAACTTATTATAACAATTAAATACATAAACACTAAATAACAATTTTTTTTGAAATTTTTTTAATAATTTTGGGACCTTAGTTTTAAAAAATAAAATTTTAAGGATTTGATTTAAAGAAAAATATTAAGATTTTTTTAAAAAACAATAGTGCAGGTCTTGCGTACACCCCGGTGCCGACCATTTTCCATTTAAACTTAAATCTAAACATTTTCCATTTAAACTTAAATCTAAACATTTTCCATTTAAACTTAAATCTAAATTTAATTCATGAGGTTCGAAAAAACAAAAAAAATTATTTTTTACCTTAATTCGGGTTGATTCATGTATGATTTTGTGTTTTTATTAAAAAAAGTTTAAATTTTTTTAAAAGAGTTTGAATGTTCTTGAGGCAACTTTGAATGTTCAATAATACTTTGAAGAACTTCACACAATTATAGTAATATGGGGTTTGATCTACTATATCAAAGTGTTTTTTTGATAAAGATAGTAAAATATATAATTTTGTGATTTGGATATATTTAGAATATACTTACTGTTTTCTTTTACTTAATGTCAGTTCCGTAATTAAATGAATGTTTGAGGGTATTTTCGTCCTAAAAAAGTTTAACAAAAGTCAATTAGGTTTCTTTTAAACTTAAACCACATTTGGGTATATATAGCCATACCAATTTTCAATACACACAAAAGGAAGCAAAATATAGGCTTTCTTTTTTTAGTTATTTCTTTGGTTTTGGCTAAATTCGGGCCCAAAAATTGTTCACCAGCCCAAAAAAATAAGGCGTTTTTGAACTTTTACACTTATACCCTTACCCCGGCGGTTGAACCCTTCTCTGCCGGCGGGTTAGACCTTTTCACCCGCCGGGGTAAGCTTCCCCGCCGGTTAAGAGGGTCTCAACCGCGGGGTAGAAGAATAATTTTGACACGTGTTTAACTTGGACCATTGCAAATGTCCTTCGGCATACTTGATCGGTTCGTGGTTGTGCTTCCCGGAAAGGACACTAAGAGCCCACTTATCGTCTCCTTTTAACGGATTACCCACCAAATGAAAAGGGCAATTTATTTTTTTGCTACCGGTGGCCTTACGCTTACGGTCGCACTCTTTAACGGCCGACTTGAAAATTCCGGATCGCTCGCACCAATAATCCATTATTCAAATAGAAAGCCCTATAGTGAAAAAACACATCATTAACCCATTTTTAATCCTACGTATTTGATTTTCGCCTCTAAAATCGACCCTAAAACAAAAAACTTCAGTTTTATTGAAGATTGATCATAAAAAATCAAGAAACCCATACCAAACCGGAGAACAAAACTCAAGTAACAAACAAGGTAATTTAATCATGTTTTTTCATTTTACAACACAATAACTTGAGATTATCACTTCGATAATGTTGGTTTTGATATTGTATTCCTGATTTCTACATTTTTGAGCAAAGAGCAACTGATTCTAACGCAGTATCTCGGAATCAATTGTTTTTTTGCAAACGCAACTGATCACTAGCAAAAAAATTAAACATAAGCATGTAATTCCGTGATGGTATCTCGGAATTACATGCTATCTGTTTTTTTAACGAAAGCATGTGTTTCTGACAGGGCATCTCAGAATCACATGTTTTTTTAACTGAAAAACATGTGATTCCGAGATATCATCTCAGAATTACATGTTTTCAGATAAAAAAACATGTGATTCCGAGATAGCCTCTCAAAAACACATGCTTTCGTTAAAAAAACTAAAATAGAATAGAATCAGCCAAATGGTCACAAAATCAAACCAAATTCGAAAACAAATCGAATTCCTTTTGGGAATTGGTCAACTCTTAATTCCTTCTGACGAGAAGAAAGACCGAGAGAAAGAAGAAAGGAAAGGAAGTGACTTGCAGGAAAGGAGAAAAAAAGAGTGTGTGGAGAGAGGAAAAGGGGAAAGCACTGAGTTCCAGGAAGAAAGAGAAAAAAGAGCCCTGTGCTTGATCATCATGCGTGTTCTTCTTTTATTTGGAGCTGTTATCGTTCATTCTGATTCCCTCAATTTGTTGATCGTCGATCTTGATCGCCGCTTCCTTAGTCTTGATCCCAGCCCAGAGACGGGGCAAAGTGAACTTATCTCCCATCAAATCAGCAAATATCACAATCTCTAACGAAGAGATAAATAGAGACATCCTTTTCGTTGATCTGATTCACGAGAGAGAGAGAGAGCGAGAGATTATTATTGACCTAAAGCAAAAACAGTTTTATGATTATGTGATTTAAGTCTCTGCCTCTGGATATATATAGAGAATAGGAAAGATATTCAAGCAACTGCAATCCGTCAAAACCCTTATATTTAGATAAGGGTAAAAACGAAATTTCTAAATGGAGGAAATAGAAGATGGTACATAATATGGAGGAAATAACAATAATAATGGAGGAAATAACTATACCCTACTATTTTCCTCCATACGAGGTTGAGTCGCGATGGATTTTCATCGGATATTTCTTTACCGTTTTCCCATGCTCCATAAATAAAGATAAATCTCTGTTTCCAACCTTTGTCAGCCTCTAGAAGTCTAATGGTGTTTCACCCTCATTTGGCAACCGAAGATTGATATTATCAGACATCCCCCATTGTTTTTTCAAGAAGGCTTATTGGGATTATGGATAATAAATGTATGGCATATTTTTCAGTGCCAATATATATTGCACTAAGGTGTTTCAGGTTGTCTTTAACCGAAGCAGCAAGCTCCTTAGGAAGTTTAATAGCATCTTTCTTCATCCTTCTTCTATTTCTTGGTGCTTTTATTGTAGTTGCACATTTCGTTACTTCACTATATTTCGAAACGCCATCCTTAGTCTCGGCACTAATATTAGAATGAGTATCTTCATAGTCTATTTCTTTCTCGGATGCCTTATCTATGAATTAAGATGGGTTGAGATTCGAGGGTGGCTCTATATGTTCTTCGTTTGAGGGATCTTATCGAGACTTTGTGATAGTCTCCACAATTTCCATTAGGTGAGGAGAGGATGAAGAAGGATTTATTGCATTATTTTGGCCAGGTGAAGACGGATTATTGTCAGCATCGTCTCCCACAACTATAAAAGTTCTTCTTATGGGAGTAGTAGTTTTTGGAGTCACCGTTTTTGATCGAGTAATTACAAAAATATGAAATGATGATAAAATTTGAAATGGTTGGGCAGAAAGAGCAATGAGTTCCTATTGATCATGGTTCTCATCAAACTTTTCATCTCTCTGAGAGAGGACTGTGGGATGCATCCTCATTAGTCTCGGAGCCTAGCTATCAAAACCATAAATATCATATTCATGAGGATTCTTTATTATTGTGAAGATCAGTTGATAAAGTAAAGAAGGGTAAATATTTGATATTTAAAAAGAATCAAGAAGAAAGAAGACTGTAGAAAGCATCAAGTATAGAGAATACAAAGATATTGGCTAAACATATATCAAATGAAAGATGACAAAACCTACTTGTACACAACTTAAAGTCACTTTTAGTCTTCAATTTTGTTAACTGATGAATGAGCCATATTTATATTACAAATGAACTGGTGGATGCGCTCATCCCCAACAGACATGCATGCTGAAGCCAAATCGATCACGACATGTGATGTTAGACAAATAATGTATACTCTATACTTCATTTGTCCAATGTGTGTCAAGCCTACTCATATAATTAATTATTCTATTATTAATGCGCTAAACGTTCCAATAACCCTATGGCACATCCAATATCTAGTAGTTTATTCATTCGAAGTTTTTTATAACTAGTAAGTAGTACCTCAAATTTTAAATAGTTTAGCTAGTTAAAATATAGTTAGGATTAGTAAACAATGATTTGGGCTCGAAGCACATCAATCATTATGAATTTCAACCGTTAATCGATTTAGATCGAGTTATGATAAGAATTAACAACTCGGCTTGTAAATGACTCGTCTCTAGGATATAAATTCATTGACTTCGACCCCTTTCATTGGTCATTCTTCATACTCGAAAATGAATAAGGGGATGCCACCGTACCACCATATGCACATGTTGAGCTACTTTTGTAACATAATTTTAAAGCTCATCCAAATCCACAAAACTAATTTTAAATTTTGTTTATGAGATAGCAAAAGAAAACCAAAATATAAAAAGAAAAAAATCATAATCATATATGTATAGTTTTGTTCATACAATTTTAATCAATTATTATATTATATTATATTATCCACATACGATTGTAATACGCTATCAATCGACTAAATAATAGTTTTATGATTTAGAAAAGGATGAAATCTAAAACTGAATTGAATTTATGATTTTATTTTTATTTTGTTATTTGTATATATAAGTCAAACATTATTAAATGCGCTATATATTATTTAATTAAGTAACTGTAAAATATTTTTTTGAAATTAAATGGATGACGATAGTTTCCTGCGCTATGAATTTATACAAAATTTTTAAATTATTTTAATTTGTATATAGTCAAAGATTGTTGAGATGGATTATTAAATAGCTGTAGAGTATTTTAATCGAAATTAATTAGATGACGTAATTTTATGATGTTAAAAAAGATAAATTTTAAACCCAATTGAATTTATAACTTAATTTATATATATTAATAAGAAAATATTGAAATGTATTACTTAGTAATGGTCGTATTTTTTAAATTAATTGATAACGGTAGTTTTGCGAGTTAAAAAAACACTAAATTTAAAAGTGAATTAATTTCTTTTATATATATATATATATATATATATATATATATATATATATATATATATATATATTAGTAAAGTATTATTAAAATGCAATATGAAATAATTTTATAGTTTTTTTTAAAAAATTAATTGAATGACGGTAGTTCATGAATTAAGAAAATGAAAGCGAAATTTAAAACCGATTCATTCATAATTTTTTTAAATTAATTTATATATATTAGTATTTTTTTTAAATGTATTATCCATTAAATGTAGAGTATTTGTTTTCAAAATTATACTTTGATAGATTTGGAAGTGAATACCAAATATGAGTTATAGGAATCTGTATGATTATGTTATAATGTGGTAGCCACTTTAAGAGTCTCATTCTCTTGTTGTCGATTTGATAAACATTTCTCTTCCATTTTTTATGGTCTTCAATTAGATCGAATTCAATAAATATGTGTCTACGTGAAATGTTAACTTCTACAAGAAACCCAAATGGATCAATGCAACAAATCTATCAAACTACTCCTAATTTGAAATTCTATCAAAATTTAACTACAAAGTTCAACCCATTTTCTAATAGTTTAATGCCTCACTTGCAAGATGCAGGCAAGCAAAGGATTGGTAATTGCAATGGATTCTAACACTTTTTAAAGACACAAATTTTACACTATGCACTATATGGGTTTTGTTTTCACGAAGTTCAATGCAACAAATCTAAAAAATGTATCGCAAAATAAGAGCAACAGAGTAAAGCTTACCGCGTCGTGAGATTTCTAGCACAGGACAACAACGTCTATGGACGTTAGGCATCACATCAACTTTCAGGGTGGGAAAATAGTGTCTCCTGCTGCATAGCACATCCAAGACAAGCACTAGGGTTGAATGACCAACGTGGAAACAACATTGCGTAGTTCTTCATTTCGATTGATAATGATTTACGTAAACTGCAATGAGAAACTCCTATGTATAGAAGGAAAATGAAAAGAAACCCTACAACATTCTGGGCCTATTATTATTGAGACTAGACATGGATTTTGGGATGGTGATTTAGTACTTGACTTATTGGGTTTTAAAAATGAGTCGTTCCCAAATTATTTGATTAGAAAGATATTTTTCAAGTTAACCCCAAAATTTATATATAAGGAGAATGTCTAGTAAGTTCAACTTATAAAATAAAGATGAATTGCATTGATTGAGTTATTTAAATTTCTGATGTATAAAAACTGAAAACTGAAAAAATTAAACCGTTTTTTCAGAAATGTTAGGTGATCTCTAACCGTTAGTCTGCACCACGGTAAGTAACGGTTTTTATTCGTGGGTGTTGGTCTCCTAATTCAGGTTCGATTTCGGTCTCCTAATCAGGAGACAAAATTTCTATTCAGGTTCGATTTCGGTCTCGATAGAGACCGAAGGCGAGACTTGAAGAGAGAGAAAACGGATGAAAAATAGGAGGGAAAAAGTGACTTTCAGGCGCACTAGAAAAGAGAGAAAAGAAGGAAAAGGCGTAGAAGAGAGAAAAAAAGTCTCCTAATTCAGGTTCGATTTCGGTTTCCTAATCAGGAGACTAAATTTCTATTCAGGTTCGATTTCAGTCTCCTAACCAGGAGATTAAATTTCTATTCAGGTTCGATTTTGGTCTCTGTCGAGACCCAAGGCGAGACCTGAAGAGAGAGAAAACGGATGAAAAAATGAGAGAAAAAGTGACTTTCAGACGCACTAGAAGAGAGAGAAAAGAAGGATTAAAAGTTAATGGATTCAGCATCGGGGTTTGATCCCGCCGATGATCCAATGTTGATTCTTTTCTTTTTGGTCCCTCATGAAAATTTTGAGAGTTATGTTTTTCCCGACAGCCAAATTATGAAGATCGGTACTTTGTTATCTCCATAAATCACGGAGAATTTAATCCATTTTTGTTAAACAATTAACATATGTTTGTGTGGTGTACTGAGGATGTTACGGGGCTATCCGAGGAGATTTTTTGTCACAGGTTGGCCATCAGGCACAATTTGTGCTCATTATAAAGAAAAGAAGTTCTTTGTTTATGTTATAATGGTCGAAGTGGACCAGCTAATGAAAGTGGGCCACATACGAGAATCTCAATATCCTTTTTAACAACCAACACAGTCTTTGTAAAAAGGAAGAATGGAAAATGGAGAATGTGCGTAGACTTTACAGATTTGAACAGAATTTGTTCGCATGGCCCCTTTTACGATCTGATGATAGATCAACCAATAGATTCGACTTCGAGGAATAAATTTTTATCATTATGGATGCTTACGCAGGCTACAACCAGATTAAGATGAATTTGAGGGAACAGGAAAGCACTTCCCTCATTTTTTAATAAGGACTAAAGAGGCTATTGCACAATAACCATCGAAAACATGAAGATATTTTATATTTCCAATTATGTTAAAGCAAAAACATCATTATTGAAAAGATGAATCAACATAAGATAACATCCGAAAATTCTTGCAACCTGCTTCCTAATTCAGTTCTATTTTCCTCATGGAAAAATATAACTTGTTGTTCTCAATAAAGATTTTCACGCTGCATGGATTATTTAATATAGACGAGAACATGGTCAACACAAATTAAATTTGGCTAAAGTGAAACTAATGTACCAAGTTACTTATTTATGGGAGTTCGATTGAGAATGTTGCAATACCAATTGGTATACTTTAGAAAACTAACATCCAACATAAAACATCACGCAAACCATACAAAAAATCTGACAAAACACACAAAATACACCAGACCAACCAACATTCACTAAGATAGTATTCCTTTTATTATTATACAATAACTAAAGAAGTTAGTGATAACGGTGGGTTTCACCACCTTAACCGATTCCCTACATCAGAAACATACTAGTAACTGATGCCTACACCACAGCATCATAAAAAATGCGCCTAGTCAAACTTGTTTGTATTAAATACATGTAAATATATATTTCCTTTATAATTATAATAGCTATCAATATTATGTACTAAATAAAAATCATTACGATTTCACCTGTATAAAATAAACAAACTAATCAATAAACCATGTGACAACCTTTCTCCCTTTTCACTCATTTTCACACCTATTAGTTAATTTTCGATTTATTCCAACTATCAAAATACAATCACTTAGTATATCTTTGACTAAGTTTTCTAAATTTTAAATAATCGAATCACTTGATAGACTAATGTATTGGGTAAACTATTATACATTTATTAGTAAAAATTATTAGAAAAAAATTAATTAAAACTAAATATATTAAACTTGAAATATATTAATTAATTAATTAATATATTAGTCAAATATTTGAATAATATATTTTTAACTTTTTAATAATTTGATTTTATATATTTAAAAACATATTAAACCAGTCAAAATATATTATTTTATCATTAAAACTAAATAATTATTTATATAAATATAGGATAGGCACAATGTTACAATGTATCAAAACACCTAAAATACATTGGAATAAAACTTTCTTTCTTTTCCGATCTCTCTTCATATATGAAAAAAGAGTTCGGCTGGAGAAAATAGAATTTTTATTTTCAGTTACTTGAAATTAATAAAGAATAAAAAATTATAACAAAAGATTACAGTGGAATTGTTTATGTTTATTTAATTAATAATAAAATTAATCAAAACATAAATTATAGCGTAAGGTATACTTTTCGTCTTGCACATAAAAAGAGAAATCCGATTTTAAGTGTTCAAATTAGTCATAAAATTAATAATAATATAAATTATATTTTGAATTATACTACTGTTGCGTTTAAAATTTATTGTTTAAATATAGAATGATAAACTCGAAATATATTACATTTACTAGATATTAGTTAGCAAATACTATGCTATTTATTAATAATTAATATATGATATTTTATATGTTAGTAATTTTTTAAAAGATAATATTATATTTAGTGATATACCAGTTTTTCTATATCTGTTGTTCAAATTTTGTTTCTTTTTTAAAACTTACTAGCAATACCATCAGATCCGTTAAGGCAAAAAAACAATTATAATCTATATTTCAAATCAGAACTGGTGTTGCCAACGAGACTGAATTTTAACGGTTTGAAACCAAAAACCGATAAAGAACTGAAAAAAAAAATCGGTTAGGAACCGAACCGATAAACCAAAAGAACCGATATGGAATCGAACCGATAAAACCGGTAAACGGTAAACCGATAGGATAAACTGGTAGAACCGATAGAAAATCGTACCAATAAAACCATTAGAATGGATTATTTATGATTATTTATTCTTTTATAAATTATACTAAAATTAATAGTTAATTATCCATTTTTTACAAAATCAAACATTAATTTATAAACTTTAGTTTTTATATTATTTATTTAAATAAAAATATAAAAACTAAATTTTAATTGGATTAATTTTTTTTAAAATGGACCGAAACCGGACCGAACTCGGACCGAATCTTAGGGGGGATTGGTAAAAATAAAGATGATGGCATCACAGTTAGTTGGATCAAAAACAGTGGGATTGGTGAAGGGATATTTGCCAATTCTAGGGGGATAAAGCCTTTGAAAAATACAAATTTGAAAATGATAGGAGGGATAAAGCCTTTGAAAAATACAAATTTGAAAATGAAAGGTGGAGGTGGGATCCAATCTATCCAAATCAAAGCATCGTCATCATCTAATAATGACGATAGTACTAGCACTGGCAATGGCACTAGCATGAAGAGGACGGAGGAGACTAAGAAACCCTCTTGGAGAGTTAAAGCTTATCATGCCGTTGTAGTAGTGTTGGCTTTAGGGCTGAGTGCAGCGATGAATCCCGCACTAACGAAGAAGCTGGTGACGACGCGAACTCTTTCGCTAGAAGATGCTATCCAAATCAAAGCATCGTCATCATCTAATAAGTGCTGCATAGCATCTTCTAGCGAAAGAGTTCGTGTCGTCACCAGCTTCTTCATTAGTGCGGGATTCATCGCTGCACTCAGCCCTAAAGCCAACACTACTACAACGGCATGATAAGCTTTAACTCTCCAAGAGGGTTTCTTAGTCTCCTCCGTCCTCTTCATGCTAGTGCCAGTGCCAGTCCTAGTACTATCGTCATTATTAGATGATGACGATGCTTTGATTTGGATAGATTGGATCCCACCTCCACCTTTCATTTTCAAATTTGTATTTTTCAAAGGCTTTATCCCTCCTATCATTTTCAAATTTGTATTTTTCAAAGGCTTTATCCACCCTAGAATTGGCAAATATCTCTTCCACTATTTTTGATCCAACTAATTGTGATGCCATCTCTTTATTTTTACCAATCCCCCCTAAAATTTGTGTCTGTACCTGATATGGTGCATCAAAATTATCTTCTGAAATATTGTTCATCCCAAAATTACCCAAAATTATCCACTGTCAATTTACAAAATATAAATAAATATTAAAAAAAAAATATTTTTAAATTAGTTTAATCAATTTAATCTTAAAATAAATAAAATTCAATTAAATCAATAAATTAAGAATAACATATTAAAAAAAAATCAATTTAATCAATTTAATCAGTTATAAAATCAATTTAATCAGTTATAAAAAAAATATTAAAATCATTTATATTTTTTGTTTTAGAAATAATTAAAACCCGGATATTATCTTTAAAACTCTCAAATTTTAATAATAACAATCTATTCTTTCTTTATTTATCTTTTCAATTAAATTGTGTATATCAAAGATTCATTCAAAGTATTCAATGCTCACAATTAATAAACAAAACGGAAATAATATAAAAAAATATTTATAAAACAATGTATTTTCTCCATTAACAATACTCAATCCTGTCACATACTACCCTTTTTCTCTTTTCTTTATTTCCTATACAGTATACTGCCCTTTCTTTCTCTTTTCTTTCTTTCCTATGCAATTCATTGTAACAAAAGTCAGTTTACTATCTTCACTTTCTTATACTCTTATACATGTAAAGGTAATAATATCAATTTTCCTATATGCATAACTTTATCTATATATATATATATATATATATATATATAACTATAAACTTAGAATATATGTAAGATAAATAAAGAAAGACCTGCTTGGAAACAACATGGCGTAGTTCTTCATTTCAATTCTTCATTTCAATTGATAATGATATACGTAAACTGCAATGAGAAACTCCTATATATATAGAAGGAAACTGAAAAGAAACCCTATAACATTCTGGGCCTATTATTATTGAGACTAGATATGGATTTTGGGATGGTGATTTAGTACTTAACTTATTGGGTTTTAAAAATGAGTCGTTCACCCAAAAATTTATGTGGAGAATGTCTAGTAACATTAATGTTTAAAATGAATTGTTAAAATTTATCATTGATTGAGTTATTTAAATTTCTAATGTATGAAAAGTAAAAAAAATTAAACCATCTTTTAAAAAATGTTATAATCCATAATTATGTTATAATCCATAATTTATGTTTAAGGTCCATGTTCCGATACAAAAGCCAAAAAATCCGACACACCATTATAATAACTTTAATAATAAAACTAATTTTTTTAAAAAATAAATTAATATATTTTTAATCAGTTGTTTAAGATAGTGAATTGTCATTTTTAAAAAAAAGTTAATAGCTATTTCTATTAATCACCGATACAAATGTTTCTTCACACATATTATCGTGCAATAGGAGCAAAGACGATACATTAACATTGGACATCCCAATTTATCGTGATTATAACAACTATGGTACAAAAAATTGTTTTCTGAAAATTTGGTCCTTCATTATTTTGCATTAAATTTAATTACATAGAGATATAATTTATTTTTTTAGTGTGAGCCAAGCTCGGATCCCATGTATTCGGTTACGCTTATCTTGATTCCTTCCAGCCTAGGATAACGGTAACCTTGTTTTGTTAAATTTCCTCTTGAAATAAGATAAAAGCCGAAGATGGTATTACCTCATACGATAGTTGTCGGTATAACAAAATGATATCAAATATTAGCTTATTAGTGAAATTCTTGCATTTATTTTTTCTTCTAACCATTTTAGATTTAGCCATTAATTAATTTTTAATTAAATGTGAATATATTGTTATATAATTTATTATTTCATTGTTACTTATCATCTGTGATTTGTACTAGTCTACTAATTACTATATTAAACGGATGTTTTATTTTTTATTACGTGGGATTTGTACTAGTCTATTTATTACTATATTAAACGGATGGTTTGGTGTAGTTTTTTTTGTTTTTATTACTTCAATAAATCTAATATATTTGTGACTATTTTAAATTAGAATGAAAATATTTAGAAATTAAATATTACATAATAGATATGCAATATATTTTTTTACTATTTTTTACTAGCTTAAATATGCGATCAATGACTTTCTTAAACTATAATAAAAAGACTTCGAAAATAAATATATATGTTTGGCTCTCTTAAACTAGAATAAAAAAACTTAAAATATCACATAATAAACATGCAATATATTTATTTGACTCTTAAAAAAGATTTAAAAAATAAATATTACATAATATATATTTTGACTAGCTTAAACTATAATAAAAAGATTTAGAAAATAAATATCAAATAATAAATATATAATATATTTCTTTGACTATTTTAAACTATTAAAAAAAATCAAAAAATGTATTTTAATATATTACATAATATATATTTTGACTAGCTTAAACTATAATAAAAAGATTTAGAAAATAAATATCAAATAATAAATATATAATATATTTCTTTGACTATTTTAAACTATTAAAAAAAATCAAAAAATGTATTTTAATATATAATATTCTTATGTCCGGTTTCTTAAAAGGAAGTATGTAATAATTATATCAAAATATATTTAATTTTAATATACTTTATTATATAAAACTACCCATTTAATGTCTTAAATGACAAAATCGCGAATGGTGCGAAGTGATTGTTCGAGATTTTGTCCAAATCACGAACTCCCTGTTCGGGATTGACAAAAAAGCATGCAATTTTGTAAATTCTGGGTTCGCAGTTCGTCACTTTTATAGCGTAATGAGTTCGAGAATCGCACTAAAAGTTGAAAAATATCAAAAAATACTTCAACTTGTGTTTCGAGATGGTCCACGAACCAATTTCATCGATATTAGAGCTAAAATCATCATTCAAGTCGCTCAAATCCATAGGTTTTAGTTTTTTTTAGAATTGTTTATCTTAGAGAGAAGAAGAAGAAAAAGTTGATTTTTTTTAAAAAATGAGTTTTATACATAAAGGATATATTGGTCATTTTACATAAGCAAAAAAAAGTTAGTTATAGCCAAATGTGTCCCAATATAACCTTGTCCACTAAAAATATCTAGTTGGATTATAAAATAAAAATAAAAATTATATAAAAATCAAAAGATTTTTTTTTAATAATAAAGATTTGTTTATTTACCGTTGTAGTTATGTACGAATAATTATAAGTTACCACTAGTTTTTTATGATAGTGATATCTAGATTTTATCGAATTGATAATTTATCATTTTATTTATTTATGAATAATTATTTGTACACTTAAATTAAATTGTTTTAGATTAAATACGAATGGGTTTGGTTCGGTCCGGTTTGGTTCGGTTCTTGTTCCGATTCGGTCCGAGTTCTGTCCGGTTTCGGTCCATTTTAAAAAAAATTAAGTCCAATTAAAATTTAGTTTTTATATTTTTATTTAAATAAATAATATAAAAACTAAAGTTTATAAATTAATGTTTGATTTTGTAAAAAATGGGTAATTAACTATTAATTTTAGTATAATTTATAAAAGAATAAATAATAATAATAAATAATCCATTCTAATGGTTTTATTGGTACGATTCTCTATCGGTTCTACCAGTTTATCCTATCGGTTTACCGTTTACCGGTTTTATCGGTTCGATTCCATATCGGTTCTTTTGGTTTATCGGTTCGGTTCCTAACCGATTTTTTTGTTTCAGTTCTTTATCGGTTTTTGGTTTTTAGAATGGAATCGCGAACCAAACCGTTAAAATTCAGTCTCGTTGGCAGCACCAGTTCTGATTTGAAATATAGATTGTAATTGTTTTTGCCTTAACGGATCTGATGGTATTGCTAGTAAGTTTTAAAAAAGAAACAAAATTTGAACAACAGATATAGTAAAACTGGTATATCAGTAAATACAATATTATTTTTAAAAATATCCTTTTAATACAATACGATCTAATAATATTACTATTAATAAAAAAATTACTAACATATAAAATATCATATATTAATTATTAATAAATAGCATAGTATTTGCTAACTAATATCTAGTAAATGTAATATATTTCGAGTTTATCATTCTATATTTAAACAATAAATTTTAAAGCAACATATATGTCCAATTTGTTGTGGCGTAAAATTTGTATTTACTGGAACAAAACTTTAATTCGCCACAAAAATGGGATGTGATATTAGCCACAAAATGTTTGTCACTAAAACAGTTCATTGTGACAAATTTTATAATGTCTCTAGACATTTATTTTTATAATATCAATAAAATAATTATATCAAGTGATCATATATATTTTATTGTTCAAAATGATTTATATTTTTTTTAAATCGAGTTGTAAAATAAATTTATAATTTATGAGGTATAATTTTTTTGTTTAATCTAAAATTAAATAAATACTAAAACCTATATATTATACTTAATATTAGATTTAAGTAATGTTTATAATTAGTTTTAAATCAAAATAAATTCGTGTCCAAAATTTACGTTATTATTTATAATTATATAATTAAAATATCGTATATTTAGTATTTGATTTAATTAATGTTTATAATTAGTTTTAAATCAAAATAAATTCGAGTTTAAATTTAATATTATTATTTATAATTATATAATAAAATTATATGAATAGAGTCGTACGTTCATAAAACATAAAGTATAAAATTTAGAAGTGAATTAGTTTTAGGGAATTGCTAAAAAATCGCCAAAATTACTTCGTGAAGTTGCGTGAAAAATAAATGATTATTTTTGGGCTAGGCTATATTGGGACCTCAGTTGGCTATATTGAAATCCCAATCGGAATCAACTGCTGCTCGGTTTAAAAAAAACATGTGATTTCGAGTAGGGTGGACAAAAAAAATTCAGAACAGTGTGTCTCCGTAAGTGCACCTTTGGTTGAACTATTGAATACGGTAAATGCTAAAATATCGTTAACACTTGGTAGCAAACAGGTTTAGGTAGGTTTAGGTGTAGACATGTATACAAATAAACTATATCTTGGATTGAGTGTTGTAAAACGTAAGTGTGTCTCCGTAAGTGCACCTTTGCTTGAACTACGAAGTTGTAAAACGTAAAACGTAGGTGTAGACATGTATACAAATAAAATTCAGAACAGTGTGTCTCCGTAAGTGCACCTTTGGTTGAACTACGAAGTTGTAAAACGTAAAAACAAGTTTAATTTACATTGTTTGTCGATTGAGTGTTGTTCTCCGGCTTTGTTTGGGTTTCTTTATTTTCCATGATTAATCTTCAATAAAATTGAATTTCTTTGTTTTAGGGTTAATTTTAGAGGTAGAATCATATATCTTGGATTGAAGTTAGGTTAATGCTGTGTTTTTTCATATAAGACTATCAATTAGATAAATGGCATCTAGTGATAAATTTGAAATAAAAATAAGGGTAATTTGGTAAAAGCAAGTCACTAGTATTTTTGAAAATTTGAAAAATGGAGGAAATAAAAAATAACATGGAGGAAATAGCTTTGGCCTTTAAGTTTAGATTGTTTTGGTAAGTTGATCGAAGTGGGATGCCTATTTGACTAAATGGGCACAATAAGTTTTGTTGTTAGGCTATCCCCCCACAACTTTGCGTAGGTGTGTCAATGGGGCCGTTTCAAGATAATAAGTTTCTTCTTACATCTGTCGTATGTTGATGAATTTTTATTGCTTCTGTTTGTTTATTACGAAAAATGCAATTTAAAGGGTTTTTGCCTCTTGAATAAAACGGTTCTGCTTTGGCAATAAAAAAAATAGTTTTGTTAGAAGGTGTTTTTTTCTATTTTATATATTTAGAATAATATTTTTTATTATGGTCGGACCTTTCACTTTTCTTGAAAGCTCCGTTTGTTGTTTGTCAAGATGGTAACATGACATAATAATAATTGATGATGGATGAGTTCAACTAAAGATTATTATATTATGTTCCACGAATAAATGAGTTTTCCCCATAATAGTATCAATTCTTTACTTGTATTATACAAGTTGGTAATTTTTTCCGAACCCCGGGTACCCGATCCAAGCTGACCTGATGGGATGGGTTATGGGTTTTGAAAAATTCCCACTGATGGATTGTGGGTTTGAAAATTCACTACCCGCCGAACCCGGGATGGGTTATGGGTTTAAGAAATTTCCCACGGAAAAACCCGAACCCGAACTACATAACATATTCTAATATTTTCAAATTAATATATAATATATAATTATTTTATGAATTATAAAACCATGTTATAATATAATTCGATTTATTTTTTAGTCTTTATAATTTATATATTTATTATTTTATTTCTGATAATTTTATCATAATTTATAGTTTATCATATTTAAATTTTTTTAAATATGTATATACTTAACAAATATAAAGATTTAGATTGAATAATTTTAAAAAATAAATTACAATTTTTCTAATAAATTTATATTATTGAAAAAAGAATAATTAATTAAAAATATAAATAAATATAAATCGTCACTACTAAATATTTTTTATAAATTTGATATTAAATTTTTAGATTTCTTACTAAATTTAAGATTTTTTATATTCTGTATATTATTGCTATTATTATTACTATGTTAATATATTGTTTTGGTTTTTTTTTTTAATTTTTATTGGATAGTTAATTAAGAGAATATATTTTATAGATCAAATAAATTATTAATGGGTATCGCGGGTGGGTACCCAAACCCGACGGATTTGGGTGTGGGAAACAAAATCTCTTACCCGATCGGGTACCTGAACCAGCCGGGTTTTAAAAAATTAAGACGGGATGGGTCATGGGTTTAGCAATACCCACATCCAACCCGACCATTGCCATCCCTAATACAATTGTAAGAACCCATCAACTCTGAAATAGGATATAGGTATTTTATAGATACGTTTAGATTTATATTAATAAATAAATATTATATATTAATAAATAAATATTATATATATATATATATATATGAAAAATTAAATAAATATTGATCGCGTTAAGTTTTATGAACTTTTCGCTACAATCAAAGGAAATGAATTTTAATGATGTCTTTTATAGATGGTTCCGTCCAAAAAAAAATTGGACAAAAGAAGAAAATTCAGAGAGCTAAGTATGTTTAATAATTTTGTATTACAACGAGAGGTTGATATTTAATATATATTTTAATATATATATTTTTTGATAGGATCTGCCTACCAATAAAGATGGAAATTACAAATATCTTTATCCTGACTTTTGGACATGGAAAAATCACGGTATCATAAATAAAATTTCAGATAAAAAGATATAGGTAAATTTATTTTAGATTTGTTTTCGAACTTTTAAAATACGAATGAAATGTATAAAAAAAATTATATTTTTTCTTTTCAGAGATTTGTTGGGCGATTACTATAAGTAGGTCTATAGAGTATTGCTACAATCTCCAACATGCTGAAAGCGAACAAATGGATCTATCCATCCAAGAGCTAGTGAATGAATTTGTTAAAGATAACAATCCAAATGATTGGGCAATTAGAAATATACTCAAAACCTATAAATGGATAAGCTTACATGGGTTAGTGAAAGAGAATCATTTTCGTCTACGGTTTGGAAAAAGTTATCACATAAAACTGTAAACAATTTAATTCATTTTTTATATATTTCTTTTATAATAATAAGTTTATTTTTTTATTTGTTGGTTAATTTGCAGGATTCTAACACAATCCTAATTCAAAATTACAAACAAATTGGAAAACAGATGGAAATTGATGCAGTAACAGGAAAGAAAGTGTATGAACCTCTTGACGAAGTCGCTGTCATTAAAATTAAAGTCGTACGTAAACATCCCGTGGTTGCCGTTATCGATACAAATTATCAATTCTCTAACTATAAAAAGGTAAGAATTATAAAAAAAAAGTAAGTTGTTTTCAAAATAATGTTCAATATCCTTGGAAAATGTATTATATATAAATTATTATTGTAGGGAATTTTTGAAGGTCCAACTGAAGGTAATCCAATATCTGGCCATGTTGTGATTATTGTTGGATTTGGAAGCCAAAATGGTATCCATTATTGGCGTGGGGAGAATCGTGGGGTATAAATGGTTATGGAAATATGATTCGAAAAAATAGCTATCCGAAAAAGATTAGTTTATTGAAAGAAGTGCATTTTCCAGTTCTATCTCCAAACGAAGAAGAAAACGAAATTGATGATCGCGGCCAAAATTTAATAGAAGATATCGGTGACGATGGGAGAGCTACATAATTATATTTATTTTTCTTATTTCATTGTATTTTCAAAACCATTTTATTTTTGTTATATTTGAATGTTTTCTATTTTATTTTAGATATTTAAAATAATATTAAGTTGTTTATGAAATCTCATTAATATTGATGATGTTATTATTATTATTTCAAAATAATGTTGCAATTCGAAACACAAGAGAATTGGTTAGTGAATGCCAAAACAAATTAGGTATTGGGAAAGTATTTATAACATTACAAATTGCAAATCCTAACCACGGATGCCAATACTTTCCTAATACCTAATTTGTTTCGGCATTCAATTACAAATTGCACTGTCTTTTGTACCATTCCGCTACTAAACCTGTTAGAAAATAAGATAATTCGGGATAAAAAAACAGCTCAGTATAATTTATCTCTCTCTCCAAACACTTCTTTCACCATTTTTTTTTGCAATACTCAAATAAACCAATCACAGACTCTCCAATTTTCTCTTTCAGGTATGATTTGATTTTCACCCAAGAATTTGTTTTTATCTCTCTCTAATTTAGATTTGTTTGATGTTTATCATCTCTAATTTTGACCTTCCTCTCTTTTTTCTCCAAGATTAATTTGGTATAGAAAAGATTCTTTTATGTATGGAGTCTGGATAATGCATTGTTTATATAAGTTTTAGTTTTGATTTGGTGATTTTATATAATTTTAATACTATCAAAAAATAATATTTAAAGTGGTGCAATATAAGTAAGAACAAACAATCTTTTGGTCCACTCCTAAAATGCCTTATACTATTTAAGATATGTTTTTAATTATATATTATTAATCATTCATTATTTTTAGAAATTTGATGACATTTGAATGTTATTAAAAAAAGGTTTGATTTTTACCAGTTTTAAAAAATATGAGGTGCAAACAGTTATCACTATTGTTGCCACAAAGTCCAAGTCGACTAAAACAACGAGGCCTAAAATTATATCTCCAAGATGTATGTAAGTATTTTGAAAGTGTTTTTGGCATTTTCTTGTATGACTGGTCAAAAAATATATGGTAAACAAAACACATCTGCTATAGGGTTATGCCTTTTGAGTTAAAAAATGTTGAAGCAACATATCAAAGATTAATGAACAAAAATTTTACTTCTCATATCGGAAGAAATAGATGGCACTCATGTATGGCATAATTATATGTTGATTAAAAATGAATATCTCATTTAATTGTTTTAGCTAAATAGAGGTAGAAAATAATATATCCTATATATAATAAATTGTTTATAAATAGTGTGAATAAAAAATATTGACCAAAACTTAGGTAGATAAATATAATTATAAGTGTTCGATGCACAACAAGTGTCGAATTTTGTTGTCACAACTGTCTAGGAGATGGTATGTGTTTGGTTTTACCTTTTTCCCAACTTAGGGCTAACCTTTTGAGATGCATGTCCTTAGTTTATCAGAATAACCTTCTTAATATTTTATCACAAATCTCGAAGCTTCATAAGATACCTTAAAATTATAACAGTTCCATATCAAATCTTTGTAATGTTTTACTACACGCGGGTTTGTGATGGGTTATGGGTTTAAAAAAATTTCACCGGTACCCAACCTGAATCCGACTCCCTAAATTAATATTATATAAAAAAATAAATTATCTACTATTATTTAACAAACTTTAAAATAAAGTTTCTAATATTAGTATTTGTATTATGTAATGCCAAAAATAATTTATTATTTGTTAATATATATAATATATTTTGAAAAATATTATTCTACATTTAAACATTTAATTTAATTTTTTAATTTGTTTTTTTCAAATATTTTGTTTTTTTTCCTCTACAAAACTGAGATCTGTATATTTTGAAAATTATCATCCTAAATTTGCTAATTAAACAATATATCATTCTATATTTAAACAAAATATTTGCTACTTATAATGTATATAGTATATTTTGACAAATATGATTCCACATTTAAATATTGAATTTGATTTTTCAATATCCCTTTTGAAAATATTTTTTATTTGTATGTCCAATAATAATATTATTAATTAAATTAAAATTTTTTTACTAACATATACCGAAACTATATATTAATTATTAAAAAAAATTTACTAACATATTTAAATTTGATGTTTTTTAAAACATGGTTCCTTTATTTTTTGGAATTAGTATCAAATTCTTGAAGATCTAATAATATTTTTAATCAAATTAAAAGAAAAATATTTACTAACATATAATTAAACTATATATAAATTATGAATAAATACCGAATCATATATTTCCTTTAAACAAAACTATATAAAAAAATTTCCTTTAAACTATTTGTAATCCAGTCATATCTTCGACTCCAATAATAGTTGAAGTTACCGGAGGAGAAGAAAGCAATTGAAAAAAAGGATTAAAAAGCCTTTTTTGGAACATTATGAAAGGAGAAAAGTTTGCGGAGTTTGGAAGGAAATTTGCAGTTATTGCAAGAGGAACTGGCTGTAGACACTAAAAACGGAACCAACCATCTGAAGAACCATTATCTGAAATGTTCGAAATGTCCAAGAGTTACTGTGAAGCAAAATGCTATAGTTACTAGTTTTTTTAAGGCGGAAGGAAAAAGAAAGTTGGATGCTTATACCTTTAATCAAGAGTATGCAAGACAAACACTTGCGGAGATGATTATACTTCATGAATATCCGATCTCTATTGTCGATCACATGGGATTTAGAAGATATTCTAGTGCTATACAGCCAATGTTTAAAATGGTTTCAAGAAATACTATAAAAATGATATACTCAAGATATTCGATGATATACTCAAGATATACGATAATCATAAGTTTCAGACCATGAAATTAATAGAATAAAATCGAAACAAAATTGCAATCACCACCGATATGTGGACTAGTAACCAAAATAAGGGATTTATGGCCATTACAACACATTTTATTGACGACTCGAATTTTGAAAATATTTTAATACATTAACCACTAGGTTTATTTATTTATTTATTTTTGTTTATTTAATTTAGGTTTATTTATGTCATGTCCGTATACGAAAGAAGTATTATGTGATGCATTATATGGTTGTTTTTTATTGGAATATAGATGGAAAGATTTCTGCTATTACTGTGGATAACTGCACAACAAATGATGGCATGATTAGAGATATGCTAGATAGGCTAGACCGCAGCGCACTTTTGTTAGATGGAACTATTTTGCATATGCGATGTTGTGCCCATATCCTTAATTTAATTGTGAAAGATGGTTTGGAATCGATTAAATATGGTATTGAGAAAAGCGATAAGTGTCCACTATTGGTCCGCATCACCAAAAAGAACTGATATATTTAGTTTAAGCCTCAAAACAATTAAATATTTCATCAAATAAAAAATTAGGTCTTGATTGTCCTACTAGATGGAACTCCACATATTTGATGCTTCAAACTGCTGAACTTTGTGTGAGTGGAAGAGATCTTCCAATGAGATTAAAAAATCTTTGTGTGAGTGGAAGAGATCTTCTAATGAGATTAAAAAATCTTTGTGTGAGTGGAAGAGATCTTCTAATGAGATTATTAAGTTGATGGCTACAAAAATGATGGAGAAGTTTGATAAGTACTGGGTGGGGGTTGTAGTAGTGTTAGATCCAAGGTATAAGTTGACATTGTTACAGTTTTCATTTCCTATAGTTTAGGGTGCAACTACTTTTACTGAAATAGAAAAAATTCGAAAGTGTTGTTACGATTCAGTACCAAGTCAAATACACCCAATATAATGGCATTCTTATGACCAAAATGTCATGAGTTCGAGTCCCTCTACATACGCTTTCACGGAAGATTTTTGGAGAATATATATACCAAGATATATATTAAGATTTTATTAATTTAAATTTAAATATAATTATGTTTTAAATTTTATATATATACAAAATTTGAACGTACATAAACTACTAATCAATATATATACCAAGATATATATTGAGATTTTATTAATTTAAATTTAAATATAATTATGTTTTAGATTTTATATATATACAAAATTTGAAAGTCCATAAACTACTAATCAATAATTAAGTTAAGAATATATATACCATCTACATACGCTTTCACGGAAGATTTTTGGAGAATATATATACCAAGATATATATTGAGATTTTATTAATTTAAATTTAAATATAATTATGTTTTAGATTTTATATATATACAAAATTTGAACGTACATAAACTACTGATCAATAATTAAGTTAAGAATATATATACCAAGATATATATTGAGATTTTATTAATTTATATTTAAATATTATTATGTTTTAGATTTTATATATATAATTTGAACGTACATAACTACTAATCAATAATTAAGTTAAAAATATAAATAACTGAAAACGGATTCGAATACGGAGGAAAGTACTTGATCAAATACCTAAAAATATTACTTGATCAAGTACCTAAAAATATGAATAATTTAAATTTAAATATAATTATGTTTTAGATTTTATATATATACAAAATTTGAACGTACATAAACTACTAATCAATAATTAAGTTAAAAATATAAATTATATACATAAACTACTAATGAATAATTAAGTTAAAAATATAAATTATATACATAAATATTTAAAAATAACTGAAAACGGATTCGAATACGGAGGAAAGACTTTATCAAATACCTAAAAATATTACTCGATCAAATACCTAAAAATATGAATCATATACATAAATATTTAAAAATAACTGAAAACGGATTCGAATACGAAGGAAAGTACTTGATCAAATACCTAAAATAAACAAAATCAAATACGGAGGAAAGTACATGATCAAATACCTAAAATAAACAAAAAAAAATTATGGTTCTGTGCGCACTCATTGCACTCTGAGTAGCGGCTGCGGGTTCACTCTGGAAAAAAAAAATTTATGGTTAGTCATAAAAATTATATAAACAATTAACCCCTAAATTAAACTTATTATAACAATTAAATACATAAACACTAAATAACAATTTTTTTTGAAATTTTTTTAATAATTTTGGGACCTTAGTTTTAAAAAATAAAATTTTAAGGATTTGATTTAAAGAAAAATATTAAGATTTTTTTTAAAAACAATAGTGCAGGTCTTGCGTACACCCCGGTGCCGACCATTTTCCATTTAAACTTAAATCTAAACATTTTCCATTTAAACTTAAATCTAAACATTTTCCATTTAAACTTAAATCTAAATTTAATTCATGAGGTTCGAAAAAACAAAAAAAATTATTTTTTACCTTAATTCGGGTTGATTCATGTATGATTTTGTGTTTTTATTAAAAAAAGTTTAAATTTTTTTAAAAGAGTTTGAATGTTCTTGAGGCAACTTTGAATGTTCAATAATACTTTGAAGAACTTCACACAATTATAGTAATATGGGGTTTGATCTACTATATCAAAGTGTTTTTTGATAAAGATAGTAAAATATATAATTTTGTGATTTGGATATATTTAGAATATACTTACTGTTTTCTTTTACTTAATGTCAGTTCCGTAATTAAATGAATGTTTGAGGGTATTTTCGTCCTAAAAAAGTTTAACAAAAGTCAATTAGGTTTCTTTTAAACTTAAACCACATTTGGGTATATATAGCCATACCAATTTTCAATACACACAAAAGGAAGCAAAATATAGGCTTTCTTTTTTTAGTTATTTCTTTGGTTTTGGCTAAATTCGGGCCCAAAAATTGTTCACCAGCCCAAAAAAATAAGGCGAACTTTTACACTTATACCCTTACCCCGGCGGTTGAACCCTTCTCTGCCGGCGGGTTAGACCTTTTCACCCGCCGGGGTAAGCTTCCCCGCCGGTTAAGAGGGTCTCAACCGCGGGGTAGAAGAATAATTTTGACACGTGTTTAACTTGGACCATTGCAAATGTCCTTCGGCATACTTGATCGGTTCGTGGTTGTGCTTCCCGGAAAGGACACTAAGAGCCCACTTATCGTCTCCTTTTAACGGATTACCCACCAAATGAAAAGGGCAATTTATTTTTTTGCTACCGGTGGCCTTACGCTTACGGTCGCACTCTTTAACGGCCGACTTGAAAATTCCGGATCGCTCGCACCAATAATCCATTATTCAAATAGAAAGCCCTATAGTGAAAAAACACATCATTAACCCATTTTTAATCCTACGTATTTGATTTTCGCCTCTAAAATTGACCCTAAAACAAAAAACTTCAGTTTTATTGAAGATTGATCATAAAAAATCAAGAAACCCATACCAAACCGGAGAACAAAACTCAAGTAACAAACAAGGTAATTTAATCATGTTTTTTCATTTTACAACACAATAACTTGAGATTATCACTTCGATAATGTTGGTTTTGATATTGTATTCCTGATTTCTACATTTTTGAGCAAAGAGCAACTGATTCTAACGCAGTATCTCGGAATCAGTTGTTTTTTTGCAAACGCAACTGATCACTAGCAAAAAAATTAAACATAAGCATGTAATTCCGTGATGGTATCTCGGAATTACATGCTATCTGTTTTTTAACGAAAGCATGTGTTTCTGACAGGGCATCTCAGAATCACATGTTTTTTTAACTGAAAAACATGTGATTCCGAGATATCATCTCAGAATTACATGTTTTCAGATAAAAAAAGCATGTGATTCCGAGATAGCCTCTCAAAAACACATGCTTTCGTTAAAAAAACTAAAATAGAATAGAATCAGCCAAATGGTCACAAAATCAAACCAAATTCGAAAACAAATCGAATTCCTTTTGGGAATTGGTCAACTCTTAATTCCTTCTGACGAGAAGAAAGACCGAGAGAAAGAAGAAAGGAAAGGAAGTGACTTGCAGGAAAGGAGAAAAAAAGAGTGTGTGGAGAGAGGAAAAGGGGAAAGCACTGAGTTCCAGGAAGAAAGAGAAAAAAGAGCCCTGTGCTTGATCATCATGCGTGTTCTTCTTTTATTTGGAGCTGTTATCGTTCATTCTGATTCCCTCAGTTTGTTGATCGTCGTTTTTTATCGCCGCTTCCTTAGTCTTGATCCCAGCCCAGAGACGGGGCAAAGTGAACTTATCTCCCATCAAATCAGCAAATATCACAATCTCTAACGAAGAGATAAACAGAGACATCCTTTTCGTTGATCTGATTCACGAGAGAGAGAGAGAGCGAGAGATTATTATTGACCTAAAGAAAAAACAGTTTTATGATTATGTGATTTGAGTCTCTGCCTCTGGATATATATAGAGAATAGGAAAGATATTCAAGCAACTGCAATCCGTCAAAACCCTTATATTTAGATAAGGGTAAAAACGAAATTTCTAAATGGAGGAAATAGAAGATGGTACATAATATGGAGGAAATAACAATAATAATGGAGGAAATAACTATACCCTACTATTTTCCTCCATACGAGGTTGAGTCGCGATGAATTTTCATCGGATATTTCTTTACCGTTTTCCCATGCTCCATAAATAAAGATAAATCTCTGTTTCCAACCTTTGTCAGCCTCTAGAAGTCTAATGGTGTTTCGCCCTCATTTGGCAACCGAAGATTGATATTATCAGACATCCCCCATTGTTTTTTCAAGAAGGCTTATTGGGATTATGGATAATAAATGTATGGCATATTTTTCAGTGCCAATATATATTGCACTAAGGTGTTTCAGGTTGTCTTTAACCGAAGCAGCAAGCTCCTTAGGAAGTTTAATAGCATCTTTCTTCATCCTTCTTCTATTTCTTGGTGCTTTTATTGTAGTTGCACATTTCGTTACTTCACTATATTTCGAAACGCCATCCTTAGTCTCGACACTAATATTAGAATGAGTATCTTCATAGTCTATTTCTTTCTCGGATGCCTTATCTATGAATTAAGATGGGTTGAGATTCGAGGGTGGCTCTATATGTTCTTCGTTTGAGGGATCTTATCGAGACTTTGTGATAGTCTCCACAATTTCCATTAGGCGAGGAGAGGATGAAGAAGGATTTATTGCATTATTTTGGCCAGGTGAAGACGGATTATTGTCAGCATCGTCTCCCACAACTATAAAAGTTCTTCTTATGGGAGTAGTAGTTTTTGGAGTCACCGTTTTTGATCGAGTAATTACAAAAATATGAAATGATGATAAAATTTGAAATGGTTGGGCAGAAAGAGCAATGAGTTCCTATTGATCATGGTTCTCATCAAACTTTTCATCTCTCTGAGAGAGGACTGTGGGATGCATCCTCATTAGTCTCGGAGCCTAGCTATCAAAACCATAAATATCATATTCATGAGGATTCTTTATTATTGTGAAGATCAGTTGATAAAGTAAAGAAGGGTAAATATTTGATATTTAAAAAGAATCAAGAAGAAAGAAGACTGTAGAAAGCATCAAGTATAGAGAATACAAAGATATTGGCTAAACATATATCAAATGAAAGATGACAAAACCTACTTGTACACAACTTAAAGTCACTTTTAGTCTTCAATTTTGTTAACTGATGAATGAGCCATATTTATATTACAAATGAACTGGTGGATGCGCTCATCCCCAACAGACATGCATGCTGAAGCCAAATCGATCACGACATGTGATGTTAGACAAATAATGTATACTCACACGAGCAATACATATCAAGTTATACTTCATTTGTCCAATGTGTGTCAAGCCTACTCATATAATTAATTATTCTATTATTAATGCGCTAAACGTTCCAATAACCCTATGGCACATCCAATATCTAGTAGTTTATTCATTCGAAGTTTTTCATAACTAGTAAGTAGTACCTCAAATTTTAAATAGTTTAGCTAGTTAAAATATAGTTAGGATTAGTAAACAATGATTTAGGCTCGAAGCACATCAATCATTATGAATTTCAACCGTTAATTGATTTAGATCGAGTTATGATAAGAATTAACAACTCGGCTTGTAAATGACTCGTCTCTAGGATATAAATTCATTGACTTCGACCCCTTTCATTGGTCATTCTTCATACTCGAAAATGAATAAGGGGATGCCACCGTACCACCATATGCACATGTTGAGCTACTTTTGTAACATAATTTTAAAGCTCATCCAAATCCACAAAACTAATTTTAAATTTTGTTTATGAGATAGCAAAAGAAAACCAAAATATAAAAAGAAAAAAATCATAATCATATATGTATAGTTTTTTTATTATATGAAAGTAGATTATTTTTTGTTTATGGTGAAGTTTTTAACAATGCATGCTTGAGAAAAACATATTAAAAGACTTTTAAGATTTCGTCCATAATTGGGTTTGTAGACATGCTCGACATAAATCTCACTTAGAAATGGACTTCCACTTCCTATAACCAGTTCACACCAACTTTAAATAATATTTTAAAGGAAGGGTTTTACAACTCCGACTCAATAATGGGTTTGCTTGACGACAACACATTTTAAATCATAACCATTGCTCGATCTTATTCTAAGTATTAAAAAGGCTATTGATAAGATTATTAAATGTAAACGTTTTGCCTAGGTCTAATATGGTTAATTAGACCTTAGCCATAATTGTAGTTTAATAAGGCTTAGGCTAAATTATATGTCATTAATTCATCTCACTCATTCTCGTGTTTTAAGTTTAGCTATAGAGTAATATATTTTTAGGAGTTAAGTTTGAAGCCTATAAAGTTTCGAGACTTAATGTAATATCTATAAATACAACTAATTCTTTTAATATTGAGGGTCAATACTTTTTGTAAAAATTAACTATGGTTAAGAGCTATACAATTTATCCTTCATAACCACGTTTCTGAATATTTGACACATATTCTCTTTAATCTTTACCTATTTTTCACAAATTCATTTTACTTATTCCACAACTTTATCTCACTTTTTCCTTCTTTTCGTCATTTTTTGTATCGATTCACCATTTTTTATCAATCATGTCACTAGTCTATCACGAGTTTGAAACGTTAACACTACTACTTAACCATAACTATAGCTATAATATCAAATTATGACCAATTCTTATTTTAAATCATCCAAAAACATATACACAAAACCAACCACATTATAAAATAAACCAACCACATTATATATTTTATAGTATATAAAATAAAAAAATACATATATACTGAATAATCTCAGATTAAATTACCAATATCCTAATAAGACTCTACAGTATACATTTGATCCGAAACATATAAAACCCTTTTGAGTAAAACAAAACGTTAGTAACACATTTTGTTACAAATATATATATGTTGAAATAATATCAAAATATAAAATAAATTACATTATATGAGTGTTGACTATTGAAATAGTATACATTATTTTAACACGAACTATTATCAAAGTAAGAAGTTGGACATATTTTACTTAGAGTTGGGCAATTGATCATCATTTGGTTTACGTAAGAATATTAACTTAGATATATGTATAAAATTAAAATTTAGTAACACACAAATGTTGTTATTATGCAGAATAAATTCAAAAAAATAAAATATGAAAAAGTTATCCATGAGACTCCAGCATACCAAACTACACCTACTTTAAATCAAAAGAAACATTATCCATGAGACTCCAGTATACCAAACTACCCAAGGCCAACTAGTGGGGAAACCCTATTCTCACTAGTATGTGACATTAAAGGGGTGGTCGTAGCCAAAAATAAATTAAACTTATACGGTAACCACATATGATGAACATAGAAATTTTTTAGCTAGAAGAACATAGTTGTAAGTGATCGACGAAAAATCGGTCAAAGCTAGGGATTGCAATGGGTCGGGATGGGTGCGGGAATAGCTAAACCTGTGACCCATCCCGTCTATGTTTTTCCAAACGCATATCCTAACCCGTACCTGTCGGGTAGTAATATTTTTTTCCCACACCCAAACCCTCCGGGTTCGGGTACCCACCCGCGGGTACCCATGAAAGTTTTTTTTTGGAAAACTACGAGTGGGTAGTAATTTCCCATGAGTTAAATACCTATAGGATAATTAACCATTAAAATAATTCGATAACAAAAAACACTCCAACTTCATTCATCTTCATTATTTAAAATTTTTCATAAATAACTATAAAAAAATCATAAATTTAAACATAATAAAAATTCATAAATTTAAACATAATAAAAATTCATAATACATATTAACTTGTCATGTCCCAAAATATGATATAAACAAAAAAATCACCATACGTTCAATAGTAAAAAAATGATATCTAAAAAATTAAATTCCCCACAAGCATATTCAAAATTCCAAACTTGTTGAAATCCAAAAATAGAAGATATAAGCATTACGTAAGTTGCTCGATCGACATTTCCTACAAAAAGAAAGAAGAACATGTTATATTTGAGAAACCTTACCTATATTAATAGAAGCCAGGGGTAAATATTTTATAGTAAATATAAACATACCAATTCTTCTTCATCAACATCTTCAAATATTGTCGAATAACCATCTGAATGCATAATTGAACCATCTAATATAAACAAATAGTTGTCTTAATTTCGATAACTTTATAGTTTAAAAATAATTTGATAAAAGTACATACCATTATTTTTCATTTCGAGCGCCCATAACCAACTCTGCGTGCACATTAATTCCTCTAATGTCTTCGGATGAAGTCTACTACGATGAGGGCTCACTAATCGACCGCTCGTACTAAAAGCAGACTAATATGCAATAGTAGACACCAGAATAGCTAATATATCTCTAGTAATAGCTTGCAAAGTCGGATATTTTAATCCAATCGATTTCCACCAAGCTAGTATATCAAAATCAGATTTATTAGGCAAGACATCATCTTCCAAATAATTGTCTAACTCATATTTACGCGGTGTTATCCTATTTTATTTTTTCTGATTCACATATGCATCATAATCTGAAAGAGTAGTACTATTATCAAAGAAACTTTCATCTAAATCCATACGGTTGTTATATTTGAAATCTTTCTATCTATATTCCAATCCAAAAAACAACCATATAATGTATCGCATAATACTTCTTTCGTATGCGAACATGTGACATAAATAAACCTAAATTAAATAAACAAAAATAAATAAATAAATAAATAAACCTAGTGGTTAATGTATTAAAATATTTATATTAGAAAAATATTTCATACCTTATAATGCGACTTTCGAAATTCCAAGAGTCGTCAATAAAATGTGCTGTAATGGCCATAAATCCCTTCTTTTGGTTACTAGATGTCCATATATCGGTGGTGATTGCAATTTTTCTTCGATTTTATTATATTAACTTCATGGTCTTCAACTTATGATTATCGTATATCTTGAGTATATCATTTTTTATAGTATTTCTTGAAACCATTTTAAACATTGGCTGGAGAGCACTAGAATATCTTCTAAATCCCGTGTGATCGACAATAGAGAGTGGATATTCATGAAGTATAATCATCTCCGCTAGTGTTTGTCTTGCATACTCTTGATGAAAGGTATAAGCATCCAACTTTCTTTTTCCTTCCGCCTTAAAAAAACTAGTAATTATAGCATTTTGCTTCACGGTAACTCTTGGACATTTCGAACATTTCAGATAATAGTTCTTCAGATGGTTGGTTTCGTTTTTAGTGTCTCCAGCCAGTTCCTCTTGCAATAATTGCAAATAGTTTAAAGGAAACATTTTTATATAGTTTTGTTTAAAGAAATGTATGATTCGGTATCTATTCATAATTTATATATAGTTTAGTTATATGTTAGTAAATATTTTTCTTTTAATTTGATTAAAAATATTATTAGATCTTCAAGAATTTGATACTAATTCCAAAAAATAAAGGAAACATAATTTAAAAAACATCAAATTTAAATATGTTTGTAAATTTTTTTAACCATTTATATGGTTTCGGTATATGTTAGTAAAAAAATTTAATTTAATTAATAATATTATTATTGGAAAAACAAATAAAAAATATTTTTAAAAGGGATATTGAAAAATCAAATTTAATATTTAAATGTGGAATCACATTTGTCAAAATATACTATAATCATTATAAGTAGCAAATATTTTGTTTAAATGTAGAATGATATATTGTTTAATTAGCAAATTTATGATTATATTTTTCAAAATATACAGATTATTCTCAGTTTTGTAGAGGAAAAAAACAAAATATTTGAAAAAAAACAAATTAAAAAATTAAATTAAATGTTTCAATGTAAATAATATTTTTCAAAATATATTATATATATTAACAAATAATAAATTATTTTTGGCATTACATAATACAAATACTAATATTAGAAAATTTATTTTAAAGTTTGTTAAATAGTAGTAGATAATTTATTTTTTATATATAAAATTAATTTAGCGGGTACCCGTTGGGTATTACCCAATGGGTCGGATTCGGGTTGGGTACCCATGAAATTTTTTTAAACCCATAACCCATTCCAAACTCGGCGGGCAATAAAATATTACAAAGATTTGATATGTAATTGTTATAATTTAAAGGTACCTTATGAAGCTTCGAGATTCGTGATAAAATATTAAAAAGGTTATTTTGATAAACTAAGGGCATGCATCTCAAAAGGTTAGCCCTGAGTTGGGAAAGACCTTTTATGATTGAAGTCAAGGTAAAACCAAGACATACCATCTCCTAGACAGTTGTGACAACCAAATTCGACACTTGTTGTGCATCGAACACTTATAATTATATTCATCTACCTAAGTTTTGGTCAATATTTTTTATTCACACTATTTATAAATAATTTATTATATATAGGACATATTATTTCCTACCTCTATTGTGCTAAAAAGTTTAAATGAGATATTCATGTTTAATCAACATATAATTATGCCATACATGAGTGCCATCTATTTCTTCTATATGAGAAGTGAAATTTTTATTCAAAAATCTTTGATATGTTGTTCCAGCATTTTTTAACCCAAAAGCATAACCCTTCATATCCTCCTAGTAAAGACAAAAACTGAAGCATACAGCTATGTGAAATCAACTTTTATGTTTTTCTTTTTTGTTTTGGAAAACTTAGGGAATGAATTGACTATTGTGAACCCAACCTCCAATCTTGATAAAAAAAAATTACCAATTTTATATTTTGGATGAACAATTGATTGACCGGCTTTTTGCACTTATTTTTGTTCTTCACACTACTACTTTTTCTATCTAGTTTACTAAATTACTTGTTTAGTTATTGTTTATGGGTAGTTGTAATTATAATTTAAAGATTAAGGTGCTATCAAGGAGCTTCCGAACTTCAGAGTTTTGGCCAACATACAATTCGAGTATTAAGGATGGCAATGATCTGGGTTCGGGCCGACCCTCTTAGGTCTGTTGTTTTTTATTCGAGCTAGTGGGTTTAATATTTTTGAACCCAAACTCGTTCGCAGAATAGTCTGGGCCGACCCGCAAACAGCAGTTACAACATTATTTCTCTATTTTTTTTAAGATAAGCTATATCTTCAAGTATATTTTAAATTCATATAAATTACTAAATCTTATAGATTTCTTAATATCTAAAATCTATACATCAATTACTAACCTAATAAAATATATATCAGGTAGAAAACATATAAATATCAGTTTTTTAGTAATTAATAAATATATAGTTTAGTTACATTTTATAAATTTACAATTATTCTTTTAATATATTTTTATTTTTCTACATAGTTTATATTTGTGGGTCCGTCTAGGGTCATATTTCGTATATCCTTCCAAAGTAGGTTTCATAGGTTTTTTTAGACTGCCAGCCACGGGAGATATTGAAATTAAGAGTAACAATGGTAAGAATATCAATGATACTGTTAGAGGAGCGGCGAAAACCAAAATAGGGCTATAAATCTTGGAAAAAATAAGTTGGGAAGGTTTTTTGTCGTTCCAAGTCATCTGATAAGCCAAATATTATTACGATTTTTTTGATAGTACTACATATTTTTCATTAGATAAAACCTATCAAATTGAGATATAAAAAAGGTTAAATACCATTTAAGACCCAAAACCCTAACTATTATCCACCTAAGACCTATATTTTTATTATTCTCCAAGAAAGACCCGTTTTAGTCAAATACTGAAGATCCACTAATACCCTAAATACCTATACTCTATAATATAAAATCTTTTGATACTCCATACCTCACTTTCCCCCTTAATTTCTCTCTATCTCTCTCTCTCTACGTGAATAGAACAGTGTTCTACTACTATAGGTGATTATTAATTCTTTACTCAGTTTCTTATTTTTCTTTTGTTTTCATATGATTTGGATTTGTGTTTTTACTTGATTATTCAAAGATACTGGATGTTTTGTGTGTTTGAAACTCGAATTTGAGCTCGAAATAGCTGTTTTTAAGATCTTTTTTTTGTTCGTTTTTGTATTGTTTCGAGTCGAATTTCTTGTTAGTTTTTGAGTTCGAAGTATGGTAATGTAGTTTATTTGTAGCATTGTATTAGTGTTTCGTTAATTTTAGTATTTTATTTTATATTTTTCGAAATGTTTAGTCGCGCAACAATTTCTCTATTTTATGTGAAGGAGATGTGAAATGTTCGATTTCAGTGAGTAAGGATAGATGTGAAACCTGCATGTTTCTTCACTAGTAGATGCAAAACATATTTGTGATAGATGCGAAATGTTAATATAAGTAGATGTGAAACACTAGAATAGATAGATGCGAAATATGTATTGCTTTCATGATATATGCGAAACACATGTATTCCCTTTGTACTGTTGTATGCTTAAAACCTATTTAGTGATAGTTGCAAAACATAAGTATTTTTTACTTTAATGATAGATTTAAAACATTTTTATGTTTCTGTTTAATGCAGGTACTCGATGTCTAGTAGTAGATTGTGTATTTTTAAAGTAAATGAGGAGCTTGCAATTTGCGATCTTGGTGTGTTTGCTGAGTTTGAAGATATTATTAAATTTATTTTAAGTAGAAATGATACATTGGTTCGTGGTAAATTCAAATTAAGGTACTCTTGTGGTGATCTAGAAAATGTTATCTTAGGTTGTGATGGTGATTTAATTGCTTTGGTATCAGTTGTTGATAGTTTGGGTATTTCGAACGTTACTATTAAAGTTGAAGGTAATGTTGTTGGTGGTGATAATATTAGAGAAACTGCTCAAAGTATATTTGAAGCTTCAAATGATGATATTGTTTGTGGAGAAACTGGTGAAACTTAGTGGTGTTAATGCTATTTATCACAATCAGAAAGTACTTGCTAATTTTGGTTGGGTTAATAAAATTAGTGGTGTTGGACAGGTTTTTGAAGATGGTGCAGTAGGCTTAAGATTAGATGTTGGTCGTTTGGCTTTACAAGAAGGTTTTTCGTTTAAATACTTGCATAAAAATAAACAAAAAGTAACTGTTTATTGCATGAAAAAATATGTAAAGGGTTGTCCTTGGAGACTATATGTTAAACAAGAAAGGTCTACTGGCTTTTTTATTATTAAAAAATATGTCCAAACTCATACATGTGGGATTGGTTTTAAGAAAGAAAATAGTAAGCATTTATCATTGGATTAGATTGCGAATGAAATACATGATTGTGTTAGGAGGAGGGTTGATGTTACAGCTACAAGCGTGCAAATCATTTTAAAAAAATGACTACGGTTTAGATATTTCTTACCATGTTTTATGGCTTGCTTTAGAGAAAGCTAAGAGGGTTGTATATGGAGATAGTTCTACTTCGTATAAATTAATTAAGAATTATTTTCTTAATACTCGTATAAATTGATCAATGCAACAAATCTATCAAACTACTCCTAATTTGAAATTCTATCAAAATTTAACTACAAAGTTCAACCCATTTTCTAATAGTTTAATGCCTCACTTGCAAGATGCAGGCAAGCAAAGGATTGGTAATTGCAATGGATTCTAACACTTTTTAAAGACACAAATTTTACACTATGCACTATATGGGTTTTGTTTTCACGAAGTTCAATGCAACAAATCTAAAAAATGTATCGCAAAATAAGAGCAACAGAGTAAAGCTTACCGCGTCGTGAGATTTCTAGCACAGGACAACAACGTCTATGGACGTTAGGCATCACATCAACTTTCAGGGTGGGAAAATAGTGTCTCCTGCTGCATAGCACATCCAAGACAAGCACTAGGGTTGAATGACCAACGTGGAAACAACATTGCGTAGTTCTTCATTTCGATTGATAATGATTTACGTAAACTGCAATGAGAAACTCCTATGTATAGAAGGAAAATGAAAAGAAACCCTACAACATTCTGGGCCTATTATTATTGAGACTAGACATGGATTTTGGGATGGTGATTTAGTACTTGACTTATTGGGTTTTAAAAATGAGTCGTTCCCAAATTATTTGATTAGAAAGATATTTTTCAAGTTAACCCCAAAATTTATATATAAGGAGAATGTCTAGTAAGTTCAACTTATAAAATAAAGATGAATTGCATTGATTGAGTTATTTAAATTTCTGATGTATAAAAACTGAAAACTGAAAAAATTAAACCGTTTTTTCAGAAATGTTAGGTGATCTCTAACCGTTAGTCTGCACCACGGTAAGTAACGGTTTTTATTCGTGGGTGTTGGTCTCCTAATTCAGGTTCGATTTCGGTCTCCTAATCAGGAGACAAAATTTCTATTCAGGTTCGATTTCGGTCTCGATAGAGACCGAAGGCGAGACTTGAAGAGAGAGAAAACGGATGAAAAATAGGAGGGAAAAAGTGACTTTCAGGCGCACTAGAAAAGAGAGAAAAGAAGGAAAAGGCGTAGAAGAGAGAAAAAAAGTCTCCTAATTCAGGTTCGATTTCGGTTTCCTAATCAGGAGACTAAATTTCTATTCAGGTTCGATTTCAGTCTCCTAACCAGGAGATTAAATTTCTATTCAGGTTCGATTTTGGTCTCTGTCGAGACCCAAGGCGAGACCTGAAGAGAGAGAAAACGGATGAAAAAATGAGAGAAAAAGTGACTTTCAGACGCACTAGAAGAGAGAGAAAAGAAGGATTAAAAGTTAATGGATTCAGCATCGGGGTTTGATCCCGCCGATGATCCAATGTTGATTCTTTTCTTTTTGGTCCCTCATGAAAATTTTGAGAGTTATGTTTTTCCCGACAGCCAAATTATGAAGATCGGTACTTTGTTATCTCCATAAATCACGGAGAATTTAATCCATTTTTGTTAAACAATTAACATATGTTTGTGTGGTGTACTGAGGATGTTACGGGGCTATCCGAGGAGATTTTTTGTCACAGGTTGGCCATCAGGCACAATTTGTGCTCATTATAAAGAAAAGAAGTTCTTTGTTTATGTTATAATGGTCGAAGTGGACCAGCTAATGAAAGTGGGCCACATACGAGAATCTCAATATCCTTTTTAACAACCAACACAGTCTTTGTAAAAAGGAAGAATGGAAAATGGAGAATGTGCGTAGACTTTACAGATTTGAACAGAATTTGTTCGCATGGCCCCTTTTACGATCTGATGATAGATCAACCAATAGATTCGACTTCGAGGAATAAATTTTTATCATTATGGATGCTTACGCAGGCTACAACCAGATTAAGATGAATTTGAGGGAACAGGAAAGCACTTCCCTCATTTTTTAATAAGGACTAAAGAGGCTATTGCACAATAACCATCGAAAACATGAAGATATTTTATATTTCCAATTATGTTAAAGCAAAAACATCATTATTGAAAAGATGAATCAACATAAGATAACATCCGAAAATTCTTGCAACCTGCTTCCTAATTCAGTTCTATTTTCCTCATGGAAAAATATAACTTGTTGTTCTCAATAAAGATTTTCACGCTGCATGGATTATTTAATATAGACGAGAACATGGTCAACACAAATTAAATTTGGCTAAAGTGAAACTAATGTACCAAGTTACTTATTTATGGGAGTTCGATTGAGAATGTTGCAATACCAATTGGTATACTTTAGAAAACTAACATCCAACATAAAACATCACGCAAACCATACAAAAAATCTGACAAAACACACAAAATACACCAGACCAACCAACATTCACTAAGATAGTATTCCTTTTATTATTATACAATAACTAAAGAAGTTAGTGATAACGGTGGGTTTCACCACCTTAACCGATTCCCTACATCAGAAACATACTAGTAACTGATGCCTACACCACAGCATCATAAAAAATGCGCCTAGTCAAACTTGTTTGTATTAAATACATGTAAATATATATTTCCTTTATAATTATAATAGCTATCAATATTATGTACTAAATAAAAATCATTACGATTTCACCTGTATAAAATAAACAAACTAATCAATAAACCATGTGACAACCTTTCTCCCTTTTCACTCATTTTCACACCTATTAGTTAATTTTCGATTTATTCCAACTATCAAAATACAATCACTTAGTATATCTTTGACTAAGTTTTCTAAATTTTAAATAATCGAATCACTTGATAGACTAATGTATTGGGTAAACTATTATACATTTATTAGTAAAAATTATTAGAAAAAAATTAATTAAAACTAAATATATTAAACTTGAAATATATTAATTAATTAATTAATATATTAGTCAAATATTTGAATAATATATTTTTAACTTTTTAATAATTTGATTTTATATATTTAAAAACATATTAAACCAGTCAAAATATATTATTTTATCATTAAAACTAAATAATTATTTATATAAATATAGGATAGGCACAATGTTACAATGTATCAAAACACCTAAAATACATTGGAATAAAACTTTCTTTCTTTTCCGATCTCTCTTCATATATGAAAAAAGAGTTCGGCTGGAGAAAATAGAATTTTTATTTTCAGTTACTTGAAATTAATAAAGAATAAAAAATTATAACAAAAGATTACAGTGGAATTGTTTATGTTTATTTAATTAATAATAAAATTAATCAAAACATAAATTATAGCGTAAGGTATACTTTTCGTCTTGCACATAAAAAGAGAAATCCGATTTTAAGTGTTCAAATTAGTCATAAAATTAATAATAATATAAATTATATTTTGAATTATACTACTGTTGCGTTTAAAATTTATTGTTTAAATATAGAATGATAAACTCGAAATATATTACATTTACTAGATATTAGTTAGCAAATACTATGCTATTTATTAATAATTAATATATGATATTTTATATGTTAGTAATTTTTTAAAAGATAATATTATATTTAGTGATATACCAGTTTTTCTATATCTGTTGTTCAAATTTTGTTTCTTTTTTAAAACTTACTAGCAATACCATCAGATCCGTTAAGGCAAAAAAACAATTATAATCTATATTTCAAATCAGAACTGGTGTTGCCAACGAGACTGAATTTTAACGGTTTGAAACCAAAAACCGATAAAGAACTGAAAAAAAAAATCGGTTAGGAACCGAACCGATAAACCAAAAGAACCGATATGGAATCGAACCGATAAAACCGGTAAACGGTAAACCGATAGGATAAACTGGTAGAACCGATAGAAAATCGTACCAATAAAACCATTAGAATGGATTATTTATGATTATTTATTCTTTTATAAATTATACTAAAATTAATAGTTAATTATCCATTTTTTACAAAATCAAACATTAATTTATAAACTTTAGTTTTTATATTATTTATTTAAATAAAAATATAAAAACTAAATTTTAATTGGATTAATTTTTTTTAAAATGGACCGAAACCGGACCGAACTCGGACCGAATCTTAGGGGGGATTGGTAAAAATAAAGATGATGGCATCACAGTTAGTTGGATCAAAAACAGTGGGATTGGTGAAGGGATATTTGCCAATTCTAGGGGGATAAAGCCTTTGAAAAATACAAATTTGAAAATGATAGGAGGGATAAAGCCTTTGAAAAATACAAATTTGAAAATGAAAGGTGGAGGTGGGATCCAATCTATCCAAATCAAAGCATCGTCATCATCTAATAATGACGATAGTACTAGCACTGGCAATGGCACTAGCATGAAGAGGACGGAGGAGACTAAGAAACCCTCTTGGAGAGTTAAAGCTTATCATGCCGTTGTAGTAGTGTTGGCTTTAGGGCTGAGTGCAGCGATGAATCCCGCACTAACGAAGAAGCTGGTGACGACGCGAACTCTTTCGCTAGAAGATGCTATCCAAATCAAAGCATCGTCATCATCTAATAAGTGCTGCATAGCATCTTCTAGCGAAAGAGTTCGTGTCGTCACCAGCTTCTTCATTAGTGCGGGATTCATCGCTGCACTCAGCCCTAAAGCCAACACTACTACAACGGCATGATAAGCTTTAACTCTCCAAGAGGGTTTCTTAGTCTCCTCCGTCCTCTTCATGCTAGTGCCAGTGCCAGTCCTAGTACTATCGTCATTATTAGATGATGACGATGCTTTGATTTGGATAGATTGGATCCCACCTCCACCTTTCATTTTCAAATTTGTATTTTTCAAAGGCTTTATCCCTCCTATCATTTTCAAATTTGTATTTTTCAAAGGCTTTATCCACCCTAGAATTGGCAAATATCTCTTCCACTATTTTTGATCCAACTAATTGTGATGCCATCTCTTTATTTTTACCAATCCCCCCTAAAATTTGTGTCTGTACCTGATATGGTGCATCAAAATTATCTTCTGAAATATTGTTCATCCCAAAATTACCCAAAATTATCCACTGTCAATTTACAAAATATAAATAAATATTAAAAAAAAAATATTTTTAAATTAGTTTAATCAATTTAATCTTAAAATAAATAAAATTCAATTAAATCAATAAATTAAGAATAACATATTAAAAAAAAATCAATTTAATCAATTTAATCAGTTATAAAATCAATTTAATCAGTTATAAAAAAAATATTAAAATCATTTATATTTTTTGTTTTAGAAATAATTAAAACCCGGATATTATCTTTAAAACTCTCAAATTTTAATAATAACAATCTATTCTTTCTTTATTTATCTTTTCAATTAAATTGTGTATATCAAAGATTCATTCAAAGTATTCAATGCTCACAATTAATAAACAAAACGGAAATAATATAAAAAAATATTTATAAAACAATGTATTTTCTCCATTAACAATACTCAATCCTGTCACATACTACCCTTTTTCTCTTTTCTTTATTTCCTATACAGTATACTGCCCTTTCTTTCTCTTTTCTTTCTTTCCTATGCAATTCATTGTAACAAAAGTCAGTTTACTATCTTCACTTTCTTATACTCTTATACATGTAAAGGTAATAATATCAATTTTCCTATATGCATAACTTTATCTATATATATATATATATATATATATATATATATATATATATATAACTATAAACTTAGAATATATGTAAGATAAATAAAGAAAGACCTGCTTGGAAACAACATGGCGTAGTTCTTCATTTCAATTCTTCATTTCAATTGATAATGATATACGTAAACTGCAATGAGAAACTCCTATATATATAGAAGGAAACTGAAAAGAAACCCTATAACATTCTGGGCCTATTATTATTGAGACTAGATATGGATTTTGGGATGGTGATTTAGTACTTAACTTATTGGGTTTTAAAAATGAGTCGTTCACCCAAAAATTTATGTGGAGAATGTCTAGTAACATTAATGTTTAAAATGAATTGTTAAAATTTATCATTGATTGAGTTATTTAAATTTCTAATGTATGAAAAGTAAAAAAAATTAAACCATCTTTTAAAAAATGTTATAATCCATAATTATGTTATAATCCATAATTTATGTTTAAGGTCCATGTTCCGATACAAAAGCCAAAAAATCCGACACACCATTATAATAACTTTAATAATAAAACTAATTTTTTTAAAAAATAAATTAATATATTTTTAATCAGTTGTTTAAGATAGTGAATTGTCATTTTTAAAAAAAAGTTAATAGCTATTTCTATTAATCACCGATACAAATGTTTCTTCACACATATTATCGTGCAATAGGAGCAAAGACGATACATTAACATTGGACATCCCAATTTATCGTGATTATAACAACTATGGTACAAAAAATTGTTTTCTGAAAATTTGGTCCTTCATTATTTTGCATTAAATTTAATTACATAGAGATATAATTTATTTTTTTAGTGTGAGCCAAGCTCGGATCCCATGTATTCGGTTACGCTTATCTTGATTCCTTCCAGCCTAGGATAACGGTAACCTTGTTTTGTTAAATTTCCTCTTGAAATAAGATAAAAGCCGAAGATGGTATTACCTCATACGATAGTTGTCGGTATAACAAAATGATATCAAATATTAGCTTATTAGTGAAATTCTTGCATTTATTTTTTCTTCTAACCATTTTAGATTTAGCCATTAATTAATTTTTAATTAAATGTGAATATATTGTTATATAATTTATTATTTCATTGTTACTTATCATCTGTGATTTGTACTAGTCTACTAATTACTATATTAAACGGATGTTTTATTTTTTATTACGTGGGATTTGTACTAGTCTATTTATTACTATATTAAACGGATGGTTTGGTGTAGTTTTTTTTGTTTTTATTACTTCAATAAATCTAATATATTTGTGACTATTTTAAATTAGAATGAAAATATTTAGAAATTAAATATTACATAATAGATATGCAATATATTTTTTTACTATTTTTTACTAGCTTAAATATGCGATCAATGACTTTCTTAAACTATAATAAAAAGACTTCGAAAATAAATATATATGTTTGGCTCTCTTAAACTAGAATAAAAAAACTTAAAATATCACATAATAAACATGCAATATATTTATTTGACTCTTAAAAAAGATTTAAAAAATAAATATTACATAATATATATTTTGACTAGCTTAAACTATAATAAAAAGATTTAGAAAATAAATATCAAATAATAAATATATAATATATTTCTTTGACTATTTTAAACTATTAAAAAAAATCAAAAAATGTATTTTAATATATTACATAATATATATTTTGACTAGCTTAAACTATAATAAAAAGATTTAGAAAATAAATATCAAATAATAAATATATAATATATTTCTTTGACTATTTTAAACTATTAAAAAAAATCAAAAAATGTATTTTAATATATAATATTCTTATGTCCGGTTTCTTAAAAGGAAGTATGTAATAATTATATCAAAATATATTTAATTTTAATATACTTTATTATATAAAACTACCCATTTAATGTCTTAAATGACAAAATCGCGAATGGTGCGAAGTGATTGTTCGAGATTTTGTCCAAATCACGAACTCCCTGTTCGGGATTGACAAAAAAGCATGCAATTTTGTAAATTCTGGGTTCGCAGTTCGTCACTTTTATAGCGTAATGAGTTCGAGAATCGCACTAAAAGTTGAAAAATATCAAAAAATACTTCAACTTGTGTTTCGAGATGGTCCACGAACCAATTTCATCGATATTAGAGCTAAAATCATCATTCAAGTCGCTCAAATCCATAGGTTTTAGTTTTTTTTAGAATTGTTTATCTTAGAGAGAAGAAGAAGAAAAAGTTGATTTTTTTTAAAAAATGAGTTTTATACATAAAGGATATATTGGTCATTTTACATAAGCAAAAAAAAGTTAGTTATAGCCAAATGTGTCCCAATATAACCTTGTCCACTAAAAATATCTAGTTGGATTATAAAATAAAAATAAAAATTATATAAAAATCAAAAGATTTTTTTTTAATAATAAAGATTTGTTTATTTACCGTTGTAGTTATGTACGAATAATTATAAGTTACCACTAGTTTTTTATGATAGTGATATCTAGATTTTATCGAATTGATAATTTATCATTTTATTTATTTATGAATAATTATTTGTACACTTAAATTAAATTGTTTTAGATTAAATACGAATGGGTTTGGTTCGGTCCGGTTTGGTTCGGTTCTTGTTCCGATTCGGTCCGAGTTCTGTCCGGTTTCGGTCCATTTTAAAAAAAATTAAGTCCAATTAAAATTTAGTTTTTATATTTTTATTTAAATAAATAATATAAAAACTAAAGTTTATAAATTAATGTTTGATTTTGTAAAAAATGGGTAATTAACTATTAATTTTAGTATAATTTATAAAAGAATAAATAATAATAATAAATAATCCATTCTAATGGTTTTATTGGTACGATTCTCTATCGGTTCTACCAGTTTATCCTATCGGTTTACCGTTTACCGGTTTTATCGGTTCGATTCCATATCGGTTCTTTTGGTTTATCGGTTCGGTTCCTAACCGATTTTTTTGTTTCAGTTCTTTATCGGTTTTTGGTTTTTAGAATGGAATCGCGAACCAAACCGTTAAAATTCAGTCTCGTTGGCAGCACCAGTTCTGATTTGAAATATAGATTGTAATTGTTTTTGCCTTAACGGATCTGATGGTATTGCTAGTAAGTTTTAAAAAAGAAACAAAATTTGAACAACAGATATAGTAAAACTGGTATATCAGTAAATACAATATTATTTTTAAAAATATCCTTTTAATACAATACGATCTAATAATATTACTATTAATAAAAAAATTACTAACATATAAAATATCATATATTAATTATTAATAAATAGCATAGTATTTGCTAACTAATATCTAGTAAATGTAATATATTTCGAGTTTATCATTCTATATTTAAACAATAAATTTTAAAGCAACATATATGTCCAATTTGTTGTGGCGTAAAATTTGTATTTACTGGAACAAAACTTTAATTCGCCACAAAAATGGGATGTGATATTAGCCACAAAATGTTTGTCACTAAAACAGTTCATTGTGACAAATTTTATAATGTCTCTAGACATTTATTTTTATAATATCAATAAAATAATTATATCAAGTGATCATATATATTTTATTGTTCAAAATGATTTATATTTTTTTTAAATCGAGTTGTAAAATAAATTTATAATTTATGAGGTATAATTTTTTTGTTTAATCTAAAATTAAATAAATACTAAAACCTATATATTATACTTAATATTAGATTTAAGTAATGTTTATAATTAGTTTTAAATCAAAATAAATTCGTGTCCAAAATTTACGTTATTATTTATAATTATATAATTAAAATATCGTATATTTAGTATTTGATTTAATTAATGTTTATAATTAGTTTTAAATCAAAATAAATTCGAGTTTAAATTTAATATTATTATTTATAATTATATAATAAAATTATATGAATAGAGTCGTACGTTCATAAAACATAAAGTATAAAATTTAGAAGTGAATTAGTTTTAGGGAATTGCTAAAAAATCGCCAAAATTACTTCGTGAAGTTGCGTGAAAAATAAATGATTATTTTTGGGCTAGGCTATATTGGGACCTCAGTTGGCTATATTGAAATCCCAATCGGAATCAACTGCTGCTCGGTTTAAAAAAAACATGTGATTTCGAGTAGGGTGGACAAAAAAAATTCAGAACAGTGTGTCTCCGTAAGTGCACCTTTGGTTGAACTATTGAATACGGTAAATGCTAAAATATCGTTAACACTTGGTAGCAAACAGGTTTAGGTAGGTTTAGGTGTAGACATGTATACAAATAAACTATATCTTGGATTGAGTGTTGTAAAACGTAAGTGTGTCTCCGTAAGTGCACCTTTGCTTGAACTACGAAGTTGTAAAACGTAAAACGTAGGTGTAGACATGTATACAAATAAAATTCAGAACAGTGTGTCTCCGTAAGTGCACCTTTGGTTGAACTACGAAGTTGTAAAACGTAAAAACAAGTTTAATTTACATTGTTTGTCGATTGAGTGTTGTTCTCCGGCTTTGTTTGGGTTTCTTTATTTTCCATGATTAATCTTCAATAAAATTGAATTTCTTTGTTTTAGGGTTAATTTTAGAGGTAGAATCATATATCTTGGATTGAAGTTAGGTTAATGCTGTGTTTTTTCATATAAGACTATCAATTAGATAAATGGCATCTAGTGATAAATTTGAAATAAAAATAAGGGTAATTTGGTAAAAGCAAGTCACTAGTATTTTTGAAAATTTGAAAAATGGAGGAAATAAAAAATAACATGGAGGAAATAGCTTTGGCCTTTAAGTTTAGATTGTTTTGGTAAGTTGATCGAAGTGGGATGCCTATTTGACTAAATGGGCACAATAAGTTTTGTTGTTAGGCTATCCCCCCACAACTTTGCGTAGGTGTGTCAATGGGGCCGTTTCAAGATAATAAGTTTCTTCTTACATCTGTCGTATGTTGATGAATTTTTATTGCTTCTGTTTGTTTATTACGAAAAATGCAATTTAAAGGGTTTTTGCCTCTTGAATAAAACGGTTCTGCTTTGGCAATAAAAAAAATAGTTTTGTTAGAAGGTGTTTTTTTCTATTTTATATATTTAGAATAATATTTTTTATTATGGTCGGACCTTTCACTTTTCTTGAAAGCTCCGTTTGTTGTTTGTCAAGATGGTAACATGACATAATAATAATTGATGATGGATGAGTTCAACTAAAGATTATTATATTATGTTCCACGAATAAATGAGTTTTCCCCATAATAGTATCAATTCTTTACTTGTATTATACAAGTTGGTAATTTTTTCCGAACCCCGGGTACCCGATCCAAGCTGACCTGATGGGATGGGTTATGGGTTTTGAAAAATTCCCACTGATGGATTGTGGGTTTGAAAATTCACTACCCGCCGAACCCGGGATGGGTTATGGGTTTAAGAAATTTCCCACGGAAAAACCCGAACCCGAACTACATAACATATTCTAATATTTTCAAATTAATATATAATATATAATTATTTTATGAATTATAAAACCATGTTATAATATAATTCGATTTATTTTTTAGTCTTTATAATTTATATATTTATTATTTTATTTCTGATAATTTTATCATAATTTATAGTTTATCATATTTAAATTTTTTTAAATATGTATATACTTAACAAATATAAAGATTTAGATTGAATAATTTTAAAAAATAAATTACAATTTTTCTAATAAATTTATATTATTGAAAAAAGAATAATTAATTAAAAATATAAATAAATATAAATCGTCACTACTAAATATTTTTTATAAATTTGATATTAAATTTTTAGATTTCTTACTAAATTTAAGATTTTTTATATTCTGTATATTATTGCTATTATTATTACTATGTTAATATATTGTTTTGGTTTTTTTTTTTAATTTTTATTGGATAGTTAATTAAGAGAATATATTTTATAGATCAAATAAATTATTAATGGGTATCGCGGGTGGGTACCCAAACCCGACGGATTTGGGTGTGGGAAACAAAATCTCTTACCCGATCGGGTACCTGAACCAGCCGGGTTTTAAAAAATTAAGACGGGATGGGTCATGGGTTTAGCAATACCCACATCCAACCCGACCATTGCCATCCCTAATACAATTGTAAGAACCCATCAACTCTGAAATAGGATATAGGTATTTTATAGATACGTTTAGATTTATATTAATAAATAAATATTATATATTAATAAATAAATATTATATATATATATATATATGAAAAATTAAATAAATATTGATCGCGTTAAGTTTTATGAACTTTTCGCTACAATCAAAGGAAATGAATTTTAATGATGTCTTTTATAGATGGTTCCGTCCAAAAAAAAATTGGACAAAAGAAGAAAATTCAGAGAGCTAAGTATGTTTAATAATTTTGTATTACAACGAGAGGTTGATATTTAATATATATTTTAATATATATATTTTTTGATAGGATCTGCCTACCAATAAAGATGGAAATTACAAATATCTTTATCCTGACTTTTGGACATGGAAAAATCACGGTATCATAAATAAAATTTCAGATAAAAAGATATAGGTAAATTTATTTTAGATTTGTTTTCGAACTTTTAAAATACGAATGAAATGTATAAAAAAAATTATATTTTTTCTTTTCAGAGATTTGTTGGGCGATTACTATAAGTAGGTCTATAGAGTATTGCTACAATCTCCAACATGCTGAAAGCGAACAAATGGATCTATCCATCCAAGAGCTAGTGAATGAATTTGTTAAAGATAACAATCCAAATGATTGGGCAATTAGAAATATACTCAAAACCTATAAATGGATAAGCTTACATGGGTTAGTGAAAGAGAATCATTTTCGTCTACGGTTTGGAAAAAGTTATCACATAAAACTGTAAACAATTTAATTCATTTTTTATATATTTCTTTTATAATAATAAGTTTATTTTTTTATTTGTTGGTTAATTTGCAGGATTCTAACACAATCCTAATTCAAAATTACAAACAAATTGGAAAACAGATGGAAATTGATGCAGTAACAGGAAAGAAAGTGTATGAACCTCTTGACGAAGTCGCTGTCATTAAAATTAAAGTCGTACGTAAACATCCCGTGGTTGCCGTTATCGATACAAATTATCAATTCTCTAACTATAAAAAGGTAAGAATTATAAAAAAAAAGTAAGTTGTTTTCAAAATAATGTTCAATATCCTTGGAAAATGTATTATATATAAATTATTATTGTAGGGAATTTTTGAAGGTCCAACTGAAGGTAATCCAATATCTGGCCATGTTGTGATTATTGTTGGATTTGGAAGCCAAAATGGTATCCATTATTGGCGTGGGGAGAATCGTGGGGTATAAATGGTTATGGAAATATGATTCGAAAAAATAGCTATCCGAAAAAGATTAGTTTATTGAAAGAAGTGCATTTTCCAGTTCTATCTCCAAACGAAGAAGAAAACGAAATTGATGATCGCGGCCAAAATTTAATAGAAGATATCGGTGACGATGGGAGAGCTACATAATTATATTTATTTTTCTTATTTCATTGTATTTTCAAAACCATTTTATTTTTGTTATATTTGAATGTTTTCTATTTTATTTTAGATATTTAAAATAATATTAAGTTGTTTATGAAATCTCATTAATATTGATGATGTTATTATTATTATTTCAAAATAATGTTGCAATTCGAAACACAAGAGAATTGGTTAGTGAATGCCAAAACAAATTAGGTATTGGGAAAGTATTTATAACATTACAAATTGCAAATCCTAACCACGGATGCCAATACTTTCCTAATACCTAATTTGTTTCGGCATTCAATTACAAATTGCACTGTCTTTTGTACCATTCCGCTACTAAACCTGTTAGAAAATAAGATAATTCGGGATAAAAAAACAGCTCAGTATAATTTATCTCTCTCTCCAAACACTTCTTTCACCATTTTTTTTTGCAATACTCAAATAAACCAATCACAGACTCTCCAATTTTCTCTTTCAGGTATGATTTGATTTTCACCCAAGAATTTGTTTTTATCTCTCTCTAATTTAGATTTGTTTGATGTTTATCATCTCTAATTTTGACCTTCCTCTCTTTTTTCTCCAAGATTAATTTGGTATAGAAAAGATTCTTTTATGTATGGAGTCTGGATAATGCATTGTTTATATAAGTTTTAGTTTTGATTTGGTGATTTTATATAATTTTAATACTATCAAAAAATAATATTTAAAGTGGTGCAATATAAGTAAGAACAAACAATCTTTTGGTCCACTCCTAAAATGCCTTATACTATTTAAGATATGTTTTTAATTATATATTATTAATCATTCATTATTTTTAGAAATTTGATGACATTTGAATGTTATTAAAAAAAGGTTTGATTTTTACCAGTTTTAAAAAATATGAGGTGCAAACAGTTATCACTATTGTTGCCACAAAGTCCAAGTCGACTAAAACAACGAGGCCTAAAATTATATCTCCAAGATGTATGTAAGTATTTTGAAAGTGTTTTTGGCATTTTCTTGTATGACTGGTCAAAAAATATATGGTAAACAAAACACATCTGCTATAGGGTTATGCCTTTTGAGTTAAAAAATGTTGAAGCAACATATCAAAGATTAATGAACAAAAATTTTACTTCTCATATCGGAAGAAATAGATGGCACTCATGTATGGCATAATTATATGTTGATTAAAAATGAATATCTCATTTAATTGTTTTAGCTAAATAGAGGTAGAAAATAATATATCCTATATATAATAAATTGTTTATAAATAGTGTGAATAAAAAATATTGACCAAAACTTAGGTAGATAAATATAATTATAAGTGTTCGATGCACAACAAGTGTCGAATTTTGTTGTCACAACTGTCTAGGAGATGGTATGTGTTTGGTTTTACCTTTTTCCCAACTTAGGGCTAACCTTTTGAGATGCATGTCCTTAGTTTATCAGAATAACCTTCTTAATATTTTATCACAAATCTCGAAGCTTCATAAGATACCTTAAAATTATAACAGTTCCATATCAAATCTTTGTAATGTTTTACTACACGCGGGTTTGTGATGGGTTATGGGTTTAAAAAAATTTCACCGGTACCCAACCTGAATCCGACTCCCTAAATTAATATTATATAAAAAAATAAATTATCTACTATTATTTAACAAACTTTAAAATAAAGTTTCTAATATTAGTATTTGTATTATGTAATGCCAAAAATAATTTATTATTTGTTAATATATATAATATATTTTGAAAAATATTATTCTACATTTAAACATTTAATTTAATTTTTTAATTTGTTTTTTTCAAATATTTTGTTTTTTTTCCTCTACAAAACTGAGATCTGTATATTTTGAAAATTATCATCCTAAATTTGCTAATTAAACAATATATCATTCTATATTTAAACAAAATATTTGCTACTTATAATGTATATAGTATATTTTGACAAATATGATTCCACATTTAAATATTGAATTTGATTTTTCAATATCCCTTTTGAAAATATTTTTTATTTGTATGTCCAATAATAATATTATTAATTAAATTAAAATTTTTTTACTAACATATACCGAAACTATATATTAATTATTAAAAAAAATTTACTAACATATTTAAATTTGATGTTTTTTAAAACATGGTTCCTTTATTTTTTGGAATTAGTATCAAATTCTTGAAGATCTAATAATATTTTTAATCAAATTAAAAGAAAAATATTTACTAACATATAATTAAACTATATATAAATTATGAATAAATACCGAATCATATATTTCCTTTAAACAAAACTATATAAAAAAATTTCCTTTAAACTATTTGTAATCCAGTCATATCTTCGACTCCAATAATAGTTGAAGTTACCGGAGGAGAAGAAAGCAATTGAAAAAAAGGATTAAAAAGCCTTTTTTGGAACATTATGAAAGGAGAAAAGTTTGCGGAGTTTGGAAGGAAATTTGCAGTTATTGCAAGAGGAACTGGCTGTAGACACTAAAAACGGAACCAACCATCTGAAGAACCATTATCTGAAATGTTCGAAATGTCCAAGAGTTACTGTGAAGCAAAATGCTATAGTTACTAGTTTTTTTAAGGCGGAAGGAAAAAGAAAGTTGGATGCTTATACCTTTAATCAAGAGTATGCAAGACAAACACTTGCGGAGATGATTATACTTCATGAATATCCGATCTCTATTGTCGATCACATGGGATTTAGAAGATATTCTAGTGCTATACAGCCAATGTTTAAAATGGTTTCAAGAAATACTATAAAAATGATATACTCAAGATATTCGATGATATACTCAAGATATACGATAATCATAAGTTTCAGACCATGAAATTAATAGAATAAAATCGAAACAAAATTGCAATCACCACCGATATGTGGACTAGTAACCAAAATAAGGGATTTATGGCCATTACAACACATTTTATTGACGACTCGAATTTTGAAAATATTTTAATACATTAACCACTAGGTTTATTTATTTATTTATTTTTGTTTATTTAATTTAGGTTTATTTATGTCATGTCCGTATACGAAAGAAGTATTATGTGATGCATTATATGGTTGTTTTTTATTGGAATATAGATGGAAAGATTTCTACTATTACTGTGGATAACTGCACAACAAATGATGGCATGATTAGAGATATGCTAGATAGGCTAGACCGCAGCGCACTTTTGTTAGATGGAACTATTTTGCATATGCGATGTTGTGCCCATATCCTTAATTTAATTGTGAAAGATGGTTTGGAATCGATTAAATATGGTATTGAGAAAAGCGATAAGTGTCCACTATTGGTCCGCATCACCAAAAAGAACTGATATATTTAGTTTAAGCCTCAAAACAATTAAATATTTCATCAAATAAAAAATTAGGTCTTGATTGTCCTACTAGATGGAACTCCACATATTTGATGCTTCAAACTGCTGAACTTTGTGTGAGTGGAAGAGATCTTCCAATGAGATTAAAAAATCTTTGTGTGAGTGGAAGAGATCTTCTAATGAGATTAAAAAATCTTTGTGTGAGTGGAAGAGATCTTCTAATGAGATTATTAAGTTGATGGCTACAAAAATGATGGAGAAGTTTGATAAGTACTGGGTGGGGGTTGTAGTAGTGTTAGATCCAAGGTATAAGTTGACATTGTTACAGTTTTCATTTCCTATAGTTTAGGGTGCAACTACTTTTACTGAAATAGAAAAAATTCGAAAGTGTTGTTACGATTCAGTACCAAGTCAAATACACCCAATATAATGGCATTCTTATGACCAAAATGTCATGAGTTCGAGTCCCTCTACATACGCTTTCACGGAAGATTTTTGGAGAATATATATACCAAGATATATATTAAGATTTTATTAATTTAAATTTAAATATAATTATGTTTTAAATTTTATATATATACAAAATTTGAACGTACATAAACTACTAATCAATATATATACCAAGATATATATTGAGATTTTATTAATTTAAATTTAAATATAATTATGTTTTAGATTTTATATATATACAAAATTTGAAAGTCCATAAACTACTAATCAATAATTAAGTTAAGAATATATATACCATCTACATACGCTTTCACGGAAGATTTTTGGAGAATATATATACCAAGATATATATTGAGATTTTATTAATTTAAATTTAAATATAATTATGTTTTAGATTTTATATATATACAAAATTTGAACGTACATAAACTACTGATCAATAATTAAGTTAAGAATATATATACCAAGATATATATTGAGATTTTATTAATTTATATTTAAATATTATTATGTTTTAGATTTTATATATATAATTTGAACGTACATAACTACTAATCAATAATTAAGTTAAAAATATAAATAACTGAAAACGGATTCGAATACGGAGGAAAGTACTTGATCAAATACCTAAAAATATTACTTGATCAAGTACCTAAAAATATGAATAATTTAAATTTAAATATAATTATGTTTTAGATTTTATATATATACAAAATTTGAACGTACATAAACTACTAATCAATAATTAAGTTAAAAATATAAATTATATACATAAACTACTAATGAATAATTAAGTTAAAAATATAAATTATATACATAAATATTTAAAAATAACTGAAAACGGATTCGAATACGGAGGAAAGACTTTATCAAATACCTAAAAATATTACTCGATCAAATACCTAAAAATATGAATCATATACATAAATATTTAAAAATAACTGAAAACGGATTCGAATACGAAGGAAAGTACTTGATCAAATACCTAAAATAAACAAAATCAAATACGGAGGAAAGTACATGATCAAATACCTAAAATAAACAAAAAAAAATTATGGTTCTGTGCGCACTCATTGCACTCTGAGTAGCGGCTGCGGGTTCACTCTGGAAAAAAAAAATTTATGGTTAGTCATAAAAATTATATAAACAATTAACCCCTAAATTAAACTTATTATAACAATTAAATACATAAACACTAAATAACAATTTTTTTTGAAATTTTTTTAATAATTTTGGGACCTTAGTTTTAAAAAATAAAATTTTAAGGATTTGATTTAAAGAAAAATATTAAGATTTTTTTTAAAAACAATAGTGCAGGTCTTGCGTACACCCCGGTGCCGACCATTTTCCATTTAAACTTAAATCTAAACATTTTCCATTTAAACTTAAATCTAAACATTTTCCATTTAAACTTAAATCTAAATTTAATTCATGAGGTTCGAAAAAACAAAAAAAATTATTTTTTACCTTAATTCGGGTTGATTCATGTATGATTTTGTGTTTTTATTAAAAAAAGTTTAAATTTTTTTAAAAGAGTTTGAATGTTCTTGAGGCAACTTTGAATGTTCAATAATACTTTGAAGAACTTCACACAATTATAGTAATATGGGGTTTGATCTACTATATCAAAGTGTTTTTTGATAAAGATAGTAAAATATATAATTTTGTGATTTGGATATATTTAGAATATACTTACTGTTTTCTTTTACTTAATGTCAGTTCCGTAATTAAATGAATGTTTGAGGGTATTTTCGTCCTAAAAAAGTTTAACAAAAGTCAATTAGGTTTCTTTTAAACTTAAACCACATTTGGGTATATATAGCCATACCAATTTTCAATACACACAAAAGGAAGCAAAATATAGGCTTTCTTTTTTTAGTTATTTCTTTGGTTTTGGCTAAATTCGGGCCCAAAAATTGTTCACCAGCCCAAAAAAATAAGGCGAACTTTTACACTTATACCCTTACCCCGGCGGTTGAACCCTTCTCTGCCGGCGGGTTAGACCTTTTCACCCGCCGGGGTAAGCTTCCCCGCCGGTTAAGAGGGTCTCAACCGCGGGGTAGAAGAATAATTTTGACACGTGTTTAACTTGGACCATTGCAAATGTCCTTCGGCATACTTGATCGGTTCGTGGTTGTGCTTCCCGGAAAGGACACTAAGAGCCCACTTATCGTCTCCTTTTAACGGATTACCCACCAAATGAAAAGGGCAATTTATTTTTTTGCTACCGGTGGCCTTACGCTTACGGTCGCACTCTTTAACGGCCGACTTGAAAATTCCGGATCGCTCGCACCAATAATCCATTATTCAAATAGAAAGCCCTATAGTGAAAAAACACATCATTAACCCATTTTTAATCCTACGTATTTGATTTTCGCCTCTAAAATTGACCCTAAAACAAAAAACTTCAGTTTTATTGAAGATTGATCATAAAAAATCAAGAAACCCATACCAAACCGGAGAACAAAACTCAAGTAACAAACAAGGTAATTTAATCATGTTTTTTCATTTTACAACACAATAACTTGAGATTATCACTTCGATAATGTTGGTTTTGATATTGTATTCCTGATTTCTACATTTTTGAGCAAAGAGCAACTGATTCTAACGCAGTATCTCGGAATCAGTTGTTTTTTTGCAAACGCAACTGATCACTAGCAAAAAAATTAAACATAAGCATGTAATTCCGTGATGGTATCTCGGAATTACATGCTATCTGTTTTTTAACGAAAGCATGTGTTTCTGACAGGGCATCTCAGAATCACATGTTTTTTTAACTGAAAAACATGTGATTCCGAGATATCATCTCAGAATTACATGTTTTCAGATAAAAAAAGCATGTGATTCCGAGATAGCCTCTCAAAAACACATGCTTTCGTTAAAAAAACTAAAATAGAATAGAATCAGCCAAATGGTCACAAAATCAAACCAAATTCGAAAACAAATCGAATTCCTTTTGGGAATTGGTCAACTCTTAATTCCTTCTGACGAGAAGAAAGACCGAGAGAAAGAAGAAAGGAAAGGAAGTGACTTGCAGGAAAGGAGAAAAAAAGAGTGTGTGGAGAGAGGAAAAGGGGAAAGCACTGAGTTCCAGGAAGAAAGAGAAAAAAGAGCCCTGTGCTTGATCATCATGCGTGTTCTTCTTTTATTTGGAGCTGTTATCGTTCATTCTGATTCCCTCAGTTTGTTGATCGTCGTTTTTTATCGCCGCTTCCTTAGTCTTGATCCCAGCCCAGAGACGGGGCAAAGTGAACTTATCTCCCATCAAATCAGCAAATATCACAATCTCTAACGAAGAGATAAACAGAGACATCCTTTTCGTTGATCTGATTCACGAGAGAGAGAGAGAGCGAGAGATTATTATTGACCTAAAGAAAAAACAGTTTTATGATTATGTGATTTGAGTCTCTGCCTCTGGATATATATAGAGAATAGGAAAGATATTCAAGCAACTGCAATCCGTCAAAACCCTTATATTTAGATAAGGGTAAAAACGAAATTTCTAAATGGAGGAAATAGAAGATGGTACATAATATGGAGGAAATAACAATAATAATGGAGGAAATAACTATACCCTACTATTTTCCTCCATACGAGGTTGAGTCGCGATGAATTTTCATCGGATATTTCTTTACCGTTTTCCCATGCTCCATAAATAAAGATAAATCTCTGTTTCCAACCTTTGTCAGCCTCTAGAAGTCTAATGGTGTTTCGCCCTCATTTGGCAACCGAAGATTGATATTATCAGACATCCCCCATTGTTTTTTCAAGAAGGCTTATTGGGATTATGGATAATAAATGTATGGCATATTTTTCAGTGCCAATATATATTGCACTAAGGTGTTTCAGGTTGTCTTTAACCGAAGCAGCAAGCTCCTTAGGAAGTTTAATAGCATCTTTCTTCATCCTTCTTCTATTTCTTGGTGCTTTTATTGTAGTTGCACATTTCGTTACTTCACTATATTTCGAAACGCCATCCTTAGTCTCGACACTAATATTAGAATGAGTATCTTCATAGTCTATTTCTTTCTCGGATGCCTTATCTATGAATTAAGATGGGTTGAGATTCGAGGGTGGCTCTATATGTTCTTCGTTTGAGGGATCTTATCGAGACTTTGTGATAGTCTCCACAATTTCCATTAGGCGAGGAGAGGATGAAGAAGGATTTATTGCATTATTTTGGCCAGGTGAAGACGGATTATTGTCAGCATCGTCTCCCACAACTATAAAAGTTCTTCTTATGGGAGTAGTAGTTTTTGGAGTCACCGTTTTTGATCGAGTAATTACAAAAATATGAAATGATGATAAAATTTGAAATGGTTGGGCAGAAAGAGCAATGAGTTCCTATTGATCATGGTTCTCATCAAACTTTTCATCTCTCTGAGAGAGGACTGTGGGATGCATCCTCATTAGTCTCGGAGCCTAGCTATCAAAACCATAAATATCATATTCATGAGGATTCTTTATTATTGTGAAGATCAGTTGATAAAGTAAAGAAGGGTAAATATTTGATATTTAAAAAGAATCAAGAAGAAAGAAGACTGTAGAAAGCATCAAGTATAGAGAATACAAAGATATTGGCTAAACATATATCAAATGAAAGATGACAAAACCTACTTGTACACAACTTAAAGTCACTTTTAGTCTTCAATTTTGTTAACTGATGAATGAGCCATATTTATATTACAAATGAACTGGTGGATGCGCTCATCCCCAACAGACATGCATGCTGAAGCCAAATCGATCACGACATGTGATGTTAGACAAATAATGTATACTCACACGAGCAATACATATCAAGTTATACTTCATTTGTCCAATGTGTGTCAAGCCTACTCATATAATTAATTATTCTATTATTAATGCGCTAAACGTTCCAATAACCCTATGGCACATCCAATATCTAGTAGTTTATTCATTCGAAGTTTTTCATAACTAGTAAGTAGTACCTCAAATTTTAAATAGTTTAGCTAGTTAAAATATAGTTAGGATTAGTAAACAATGATTTAGGCTCGAAGCACATCAATCATTATGAATTTCAACCGTTAATTGATTTAGATCGAGTTATGATAAGAATTAACAACTCGGCTTGTAAATGACTCGTCTCTAGGATATAAATTCATTGACTTCGACCCCTTTCATTGGTCATTCTTCATACTCGAAAATGAATAAGGGGATGCCACCGTACCACCATATGCACATGTTGAGCTACTTTTGTAACATAATTTTAAAGCTCATCCAAATCCACAAAACTAATTTTAAATTTTGTTTATGAGATAGCAAAAGAAAACCAAAATATAAAAAGAAAAAAATCATAATCATATATGTATAGTTTTTTTATTATATGAAAGTAGATTATTTTTTGTTTATGGTGAAGTTTTTAACAATGCATGCTTGAGAAAAACATATTAAAAGACTTTTAAGATTTCGTCCATAATTGGGTTTGTAGACATGCTCGACATAAATCTCACTTAGAAATGGACTTCCACTTCCTATAACCAGTTCACACCAACTTTAAATAATATTTTAAAGGAAGGGTTTTACAACTCCGACTCAATAATGGGTTTGCTTGACGACAACACATTTTAAATCATAACCATTGCTCGATCTTATTCTAAGTATTAAAAAGGCTATTGATAAGATTATTAAATGTAAACGTTTTGCCTAGGTCTAATATGGTTAATTAGACCTTAGCCATAATTGTAGTTTAATAAGGCTTAGGCTAAATTATATGTCATTAATTCATCTCACTCATTCTCGTGTTTTAAGTTTAGCTATAGAGTAATATATTTTTAGGAGTTAAGTTTGAAGCCTATAAAGTTTCGAGACTTAATGTAATATCTATAAATACAACTAATTCTTTTAATATTGAGGGTCAATACTTTTTGTAAAAATTAACTATGGTTAAGAGCTATACAATTTATCCTTCATAACCACGTTTCTGAATATTTGACACATATTCTCTTTAATCTTTACCTATTTTTCACAAATTCATTTTACTTATTCCACAACTTTATCTCACTTTTTCCTTCTTTTCGTCATTTTTTGTATCGATTCACCATTTTTTATCAATCATGTCACTAGTCTATCACGAGTTTGAAACGTTAACACTACTACTTAACCATAACTATAGCTATAATATCAAATTATGACCAATTCTTATTTTAAATCATCCAAAAACATATACACAAAACCAACCACATTATAAAATAAACCAACCACATTATATATTTTATAGTATATAAAATAAAAAAATACATATATACTGAATAATCTCAGATTAAATTACCAATATCCTAATAAGACTCTACAGTATACATTTGATCCGAAACATATAAAACCCTTTTGAGTAAAACAAAACGTTAGTAACACATTTTGTTACAAATATATATATGTTGAAATAATATCAAAATATAAAATAAATTACATTATATGAGTGTTGACTATTGAAATAGTATACATTATTTTAACACGAACTATTATCAAAGTAAGAAGTTGGACATATTTTACTTAGAGTTGGGCAATTGATCATCATTTGGTTTACGTAAGAATATTAACTTAGATATATGTATAAAATTAAAATTTAGTAACACACAAATGTTGTTATTATGCAGAATAAATTCAAAAAAATAAAATATGAAAAAGTTATCCATGAGACTCCAGCATACCAAACTACACCTACTTTAAATCAAAAGAAACATTATCCATGAGACTCCAGTATACCAAACTACCCAAGGCCAACTAGTGGGGAAACCCTATTCTCACTAGTATGTGACATTAAAGGGGTGGTCGTAGCCAAAAATAAATTAAACTTATACGGTAACCACATATGATGAACATAGAAATTTTTTAGCTAGAAGAACATAGTTGTAAGTGATCGACGAAAAATCGGTCAAAGCTAGGGATTGCAATGGGTCGGGATGGGTGCGGGAATAGCTAAACCTGTGACCCATCCCGTCTATGTTTTTCCAAACGCATATCCTAACCCGTACCTGTCGGGTAGTAATATTTTTTTCCCACACCCAAACCCTCCGGGTTCGGGTACCCACCCGCGGGTACCCATGAAAGTTTTTTTTTGGAAAACTACGAGTGGGTAGTAATTTCCCATGAGTTAAATACCTATAGGATAATTAACCATTAAAATAATTCGATAACAAAAAACACTCCAACTTCATTCATCTTCATTATTTAAAATTTTTCATAAATAACTATAAAAAAATCATAAATTTAAACATAATAAAAATTCATAAATTTAAACATAATAAAAATTCATAATACATATTAACTTGTCATGTCCCAAAATATGATATAAACAAAAAAATCACCATACGTTCAATAGTAAAAAAATGATATCTAAAAAATTAAATTCCCCACAAGCATATTCAAAATTCCAAACTTGTTGAAATCCAAAAATAGAAGATATAAGCATTACGTAAGTTGCTCGATCGACATTTCCTACAAAAAGAAAGAAGAACATGTTATATTTGAGAAACCTTACCTATATTAATAGAAGCCAGGGGTAAATATTTTATAGTAAATATAAACATACCAATTCTTCTTCATCAACATCTTCAAATATTGTCGAATAACCATCTGAATGCATAATTGAACCATCTAATATAAACAAATAGTTGTCTTAATTTCGATAACTTTATAGTTTAAAAATAATTTGATAAAAGTACATACCATTATTTTTCATTTCGAGCGCCCATAACCAACTCTGCGTGCACATTAATTCCTCTAATGTCTTCGGATGAAGTCTACTACGATGAGGGCTCACTAATCGACCGCTCGTACTAAAAGCAGACTAATATGCAATAGTAGACACCAGAATAGCTAATATATCTCTAGTAATAGCTTGCAAAGTCGGATATTTTAATCCAATCGATTTCCACCAAGCTAGTATATCAAAATCAGATTTATTAGGCAAGACATCATCTTCCAAATAATTGTCTAACTCATATTTACGCGGTGTTATCCTATTTTATTTTTTCTGATTCACATATGCATCATAATCTGAAAGAGTAGTACTATTATCAAAGAAACTTTCATCTAAATCCATACGGTTGTTATATTTGAAATCTTTCTATCTATATTCCAATCCAAAAAACAACCATATAATGTATCGCATAATACTTCTTTCGTATGCGAACATGTGACATAAATAAACCTAAATTAAATAAACAAAAATAAATAAATAAATAAATAAACCTAGTGGTTAATGTATTAAAATATTTATATTAGAAAAATATTTCATACCTTATAATGCGACTTTCGAAATTCCAAGAGTCGTCAATAAAATGTGCTGTAATGGCCATAAATCCCTTCTTTTGGTTACTAGATGTCCATATATCGGTGGTGATTGCAATTTTTCTTCGATTTTATTATATTAACTTCATGGTCTTCAACTTATGATTATCGTATATCTTGAGTATATCATTTTTTATAGTATTTCTTGAAACCATTTTAAACATTGGCTGGAGAGCACTAGAATATCTTCTAAATCCCGTGTGATCGACAATAGAGAGTGGATATTCATGAAGTATAATCATCTCCGCTAGTGTTTGTCTTGCATACTCTTGATGAAAGGTATAAGCATCCAACTTTCTTTTTCCTTCCGCCTTAAAAAAACTAGTAATTATAGCATTTTGCTTCACGGTAACTCTTGGACATTTCGAACATTTCAGATAATAGTTCTTCAGATGGTTGGTTTCGTTTTTAGTGTCTCCAGCCAGTTCCTCTTGCAATAATTGCAAATAGTTTAAAGGAAACATTTTTATATAGTTTTGTTTAAAGAAATGTATGATTCGGTATCTATTCATAATTTATATATAGTTTAGTTATATGTTAGTAAATATTTTTCTTTTAATTTGATTAAAAATATTATTAGATCTTCAAGAATTTGATACTAATTCCAAAAAATAAAGGAAACATAATTTAAAAAACATCAAATTTAAATATGTTTGTAAATTTTTTTAACCATTTATATGGTTTCGGTATATGTTAGTAAAAAAATTTAATTTAATTAATAATATTATTATTGGAAAAACAAATAAAAAATATTTTTAAAAGGGATATTGAAAAATCAAATTTAATATTTAAATGTGGAATCACATTTGTCAAAATATACTATAATCATTATAAGTAGCAAATATTTTGTTTAAATGTAGAATGATATATTGTTTAATTAGCAAATTTATGATTATATTTTTCAAAATATACAGATTATTCTCAGTTTTGTAGAGGAAAAAAACAAAATATTTGAAAAAAAACAAATTAAAA